>JARPMR010000028.1:11185446-11785446 GCA_029955525.1 Oeneis ivallda | reverse complement strand
TAATTTTTCTTAGTACATTTAAATGTGCACAGCTTACAAACAAAAGTTTCATTACCAGTGTGAGTTTTCATGTGCCTCGCTAAACTACCACGCTGATTACATTTAAAAGAGCATAACTTACAAGCATAAGGTTTTTCACCTGTGTGAGTTCTCATGTGTCTCACTAAACTCGGCCGTGTAGTAAATTTATATTTACACACCTCACAGGTATAGGGCTTCTCACCAGTGTGGGTCCTCATGTGGACCACTAAGGACCTATTACTACAACTTCCATATTTACACAACTTACAAGCAAAAGGTTTATCACCAGTGTGAGTTCTCATGTGTGTCACAAAACTCCACTTAACAGCGAATTTATGATTGCACACATCACAGGCATACGGCTTCTCACCAGTGTGGGTCCTGACGTGGTTCACAAAAAATTGTTTTTTAAAGCTTCGATATTTACACAACTTACAAGCAAAAGGTTTATCACCAGCGTGAGTTTTCATGTGTCTCACCAAACCATCCATGTCAAAACATTTGTATTCACATAATTTACAAGCAAAGATATTAACGCCAGGGTGAGTTCTCATATGTACCTTTAAACTCCCCTTAACAGCGAATTTACGTTTGCACATCTCACAGGCATAGGGCTTCTCACCAGTGTGAGTTCTTATGTGTGTCACTAAATTATGCTTAAAAGCGAATTTATGTTTGCACACATCACAGGTATAGGGCTTCTCACCAGTGTGAGTTCTCCCGTGCTCCAGTAAATGTTGTTTAGTAGAACTTCGATAGCTACAAAACTTACAAGCAAAAGGTTTATCACCTGCGTGGAATTTACCATGACTCATTAACTTAGTCTTATTAGTACAATGATGTTTACTTATGTGGGACACTAACAGACTTTGCCATTTAAAAACAGTTTGACAAAAGTCACAAATAAGTATTTTCCCCTCAATTTGTTTCCCTGTATGTGTGTGTACATTATCATCACTTATCGTTTTAATATTCTCGACATTGACATCAACATTTGAACAATCTGTCTCCACAGTAGTATGTGGCTCAGTGGTTTCTGACATAGGAAGTTCGTCTTGGCTTGTTATCCGAATAATATCTATAATCCGAACCTTCAGAGTCAGTATCTCTGTCTTCATTAACATATATATACAATATTTCTCTTCCATCACTGTTTTCGTGGCTTGATTTGTTGACTTCTTCGTCATCACCAATCTCAAACCCTTGTTCGGATGTCGGGGATGTATCGGTTTCACTATCTGTGTCTAGTCTCACGGGCAAACGAGGGGCTGAAACGAAGCATTTTGACTTTTACTTTTTTATATCCGAACTATCTTCTCCTCTTTATCAACCGATAGACGTCCACTGCTGGACAAAGGTCTCTTGCATGGACTTCCACAGGCCTCGGCCTTGCGCCGTCCTGAATCCAGCGGCTCCCTGCGACTCGCTTGATGACCCCAACGAAAATAATTTCTTCATATTATGTGTCCCGCCCATTTCCAATTAAGTTTCGCGACTCGCCGAGCTATGTCGGTGATTTTGGTTAGCCTGCGAATCTCCTCATTTCTGATTTGATCTCGCAGGGATACTCCGAGCATAGCTCCGAACTACCTAACTAAATCAAATCAAAAATCCTCTATTCCACGTTGGCCAGCTTGTGGCTCTTATGATGTCAAACCGTAACCAAGTATAAAAAGTGCCAAGGGAGCCAGTGGGGATGACTGCATAAATCCTCTTCTTTTCTTTTCTATAACCACTGTGTTTGTTGTACAATCACTGAAAATACTTAAAAAAGATTTTTACAATCATTGAAAATATTAGAATGTGCGAGAGAGAGGGATGCGAAACGTAATAGTCCTCTTAAAGAGATCTGTTCATTACTAGCTGATGCCCGCGACTTCGTCCGCGTGGATTTAGTTTTTAAAATCCCTCGTGAACACTTTTATTTTCCGAGATAAAAAGTAGCCTATGTCCTCAACTATAGTACCCATGCAAAAAATCACGTCGATCCGTGGCTCTGTTGTGGCGTGATTGAAGGACAAACCAACAAACAAACACACTTTCGCATTTATAATATTAGTATGATTAGAATATTAAATTGCATAGGAAAACACTGTAGCATTAAGTCCATACGATGTATTACATCCATACCTACTATGTAGTATGTAGGTATAATGATCGTTTGGCAAAATCTGGACGCCTTTGGACTTGGAGTAGTTTGAATTTGACAAAATAGGGCTATCCACGATGGCTATATACGATAAAGTACGCATGCCAGCTTAAGATGAGCCGTTCATTCAAAGTCTCTTGTAGATTCCGGGGTTCAAGTTATTTGGACATTATACTGAAGATCGTGATGTCTATAATTTCTGAACTACGAAATTGACGACCTTGAAATAATTATAGGACAATCTCTAAAGAACCTGCTTTCTATCAAAAAAAGAATGTATTAAATCGGAATACGCCTTAATGAATTACAGCGAAATACCCATTTGGACTTTCAGCCCCTCTCCCAAGGAAACCGTGCTGAATTTCGGGATAAAAAGTATCCTATATTATACCTCGTAGTATTTACTTAAATCGTGCTAAGTTTCATTTAAATCCGTCCAGTAGTTTCGGCGTGATGCGCGGCCAAGATACAGACAGACAGACAGACAGACAGACAGACAGACAGACAAAAAATTAAAAAAAAATTGTTTTGGCTTCAGTATCGATTATAGTGCCCTCAAACAAAAATTTTCAAAATATCTTCAATGTACAGAATTGGACCTGTTACAGTTTTATTATATTATAGATAATTAACTAATTACTAATTTTTTGTCTGCGTGGCTGAAGGACACACCAGATAACAAACAACCCGAGCGTAGTTAGAAGAAAAATAAGAAAACAGCCATACAATGGATAGTTAACAAAAAGAGGTCAAGGGGGCCAGGGGGTTTCGGGGGCGATAAATCGATCTAGCTAGGTTTCATTTTTAGAAAACGTCGTTTTAGCCATGTTTTCAGGCAGTGAAAAACCCCTACAATATCATTTGAATCTTCTCCTTCTTTATCAACCGATAGACGTCCACTGCTTGACAAAGGTCTCTTGCATGGACTTCCACAGGTCTCGGTCTTGCGCCGCCTGGATCCAGCGGCTCCCTGCGACGCGTTTGATGTCGTCGGTCCACCTGGTGGGGGGTCTACCAACACTGCGCTTCCCGGTGCGGGGTCGCCACTCCAACACCTTGGGACCCCGCCATCAGTTCTTCGAACTATGTGCTTGCTAGACAGCTCTTCAAAGTGGTTTTCTCGGCGTATATTTTTACGATGACGTTGAAGCTATGGGTGTAGATGGTGCCAAAGTTTCTACATCTTTAGTGACATCATCGGGTTGGAGATTTTCTGTTTGGGAGATATGGTCTTCCAGCCAGATTATGGCAGATACCAGCCAATCTCCATTCCTCTTCAAAAATTACTAAGCGTCCTATTTGATCTTTCCTAGCTACCGCAAATATTTGAACAAAACTTCTGACAAAACTTCAGGAGATTTTTACTTGTTTCTTCAGTACAGTTTTTATTCAGCGTCTCTTTGAGATATTCATAAAGATTTTTACTGTCCGCCTAAAATCCAAACTGTTCTCGTAACACCATGAACAAATCCAAATTATTCACTAGACCTTCCATATTGGTCACAAAAATATTTAGGTACACTGCAAGTTGTCTTGGTAGTCAAAATGCGTATCTCTGAATGATTTTATTTAAACTAGTAGGGCGCGTGGGTGCGCGGCCCGCAAGCGGACCGCGGTTTTTCTTCTCATCAAGTAAACTTTCAGGTCCTGATCATTTTCTATCACAACACCACTCTTCTATCTTTTATACTCCCCGAGATAGACGCCGATGAAATTGGTATGGCCGCCATCTTGAATCCGCCATTTTGATTTTTTTTCAGCTTACTGCCGATTGGATGAGGTTTCGAGTATTTTTTGTTTGAGCACCTCCCACCTATCTTCAATACCCTGGCCGTGCTCCTCACCCACCTTCCAAACCCTCGATCATCATATCTCATCATTTGTCAGAATGAGAATTCTTCTATAAAAACAAATTTTGAAAGGGAACCGTATCAAAGTCTTGCGTAGTTCCCAGCTTCTAGTCTCTTCAATAGTCGCCATATATTTTGTATGAAAAAATAAATTCCGCCATCTTGAATTTTTTTTCTATTCATTAAGTAGAACTTCGGGCCCTGATCATCTTTTGCCAGAGAAGCACTATTGCATCTTTTATACTCTCCGAGATAGACACCAACGAAGTTTGTATGGCCGCCATCTTTTTTCCGCCATTTTGAATTTTTTTTCAGCTCACTGCCAATTGGATGAGGTTTCGAATGACATTTGTTCGAGCACCCCCTACCTGTCTTTAATAACCTGGCCGTGCTCCTCACCCGTCTCCGAAATCCTCAATCATCAGCTCTCTCCATAATTTTCCTCCGAATGAATTTTTGCCCTCTATAGGAAACTATCGGTGAAAAAAAATTTTTTCATACAAAATTTTACAGGAGAGGTGATCAATCAGTGAGTCAGTCAATCAGCCCCAGCAGCTATATATATATTAACTAGCATTTGCTCGGTGCGGGAAGTGTTTTACTAAAAGTAAGGCGCGTGGGTGCGCGGCCCGCTAAAGCGGACCGCGATTGTTCGGCTTTATTTATTTCGCTCGGTGCGCGAGCTGCTAAAGCAGCTCGCGGGAAGTGTTATTGCTACAAGTAGGACGCGTGGGTGCGCGGCCCGCTAAAGCGGACCGCGATTGTTCGGCTTTATTTATTTCGCTCGGTGCGAAATAAATAAAGCTCTGCAATAACCTGGCCGTGCTCCTCATTCACAAAAGAAAAAGAAAAAAAAAAGAAAAAAGCAAATGTAAAATGAAAAAAAAGAAAAAGAAAAAAAGCCCTATGAACCTATCAAAATCAATATCTTGCATAGTTCCCAACTTCTAGTCCCTTCAATATTCCCCATATATTTTGTATGGAAAAAAAAATAATCCGCCATCTTGAATTTTTTTCCTACTCACCAGGTAGACCTCCGGGTTTTGATCATCTTTTGTCGAGAAACCACTCCTCCATCTAATCCGCTATATTAACTAGCATTTGCTCGGTGCGCGAGCTGCTAAAGCAGCTCGTGGGAAGTGTTTTACTAAAAGTAAGGCGCGTGGGTGCGCGGCCCGCTAAAGCGGACCGCGATTGTTCGGCTTTATTTATTTCGCTCGGTACGCGAGCTGCTAAAGCAGCTCGCGGGAAGTGTTATTACTACAAGTAGGGCGCGTGGGTGCGCGGCCCGCTAAAGCGGACCGCGATTTTTTTACTCATCAAGTAGACCTTCGAATTCTGGTCATCTTTTGCCAAAAAATTTGTTCGAGCACACCCCACCTATCTGCAATAACCTGGCCGTGCTCCTCATTCACAAAAGAAAAAGAAAAAAAAAAGAAAAAAAAAAGAAAAAAGCAAATGTAAAATGAAAAAAAAGAAAAAGAAAAAAAGCCCTATGAACCTATCAAAATCAATATCTTGCATAGTTCCCAACTTCTAGTCCCTTCAATATTCCCCATATTTTTTTGATTTTGGTTTTGATCATCTTTTGTCGAGAAACCGCTCCTCCATCTTTTATAGTCTCCGAGAGAGAGACGGACAAAATTTGCCGCCATTTTTTTTCCGCCATTTTGGAATTTTTTTTCAACTCACTGGCAACTGCTCGAGGTTTCGAATGACATTTGGTCGAGCACCCTCCACCTATCTTCTATACCCTGGCCGTGCCCCTCGCCCGTCTCCGAACTCCTCACTCATCAGCTCTCTCCACCTTTCTCCGAGCCACATTCTTTGAGCTCTATACGACACCATGGGTGAAAAAATTTTTTTTCATACAAAATTTTACAGGAGAGGGGTCGGAAATTTGAGACGTCACAGCTCGGCCGCCATCTTGTTTTTTTAATTTTTTTTACTTTTTAACCGACTTCCAAAAAGGAGGAGGTTCTCAATTCGGCCGGTATCTTTTTTTTTTTTTTTTTTCTATGTATGTCCACCGATTTCTCCGGGATTACTGGACCGATTCGCGTGATTTTTTTTAATCGACAGAGGATATTAGCGAAATGGTCCCTTAAAAATTTTAACCTTCAACTCCTCAAGCCTGATGCTGCAGGCTAAAACTATGGCGATTTAGGAAATTTCGATTACAAATTGATATTGTAGGTAACAAGTATGGACTACATCATGGAGCTCCAGGTCCTAGCTCCTCAATCATAGGATACTACACTTAAAAGCTTAAAATAAAAATTCTTTTCAAAAAACCGACTTCTAACGCCACTACAAAGTATAAAAATAATTTTAGTTTGTCCACGTTTGTTGAAGTCGGGCGGGCCTAAAATACAAACTATGAAACCGACTCGCGATGCTCGCTCCACTTCTACAAACGAGTCTATCATATTCTGTAGCGTCGCGCATCGGTTTCATAGTTTGTATTTTAGGCCCGCCCGACTTCAACAAACGTGGACAAACTAAAATTATTTTTATACTTTGTAGTGGCGTTAGAAGTCGGTTTTTTGAAAAGAATTTTTCTGTTAATTGTTTACTAATTTCTACAATAATCCAAAATTTCAAAGAAATCGGTTGGAAAACAAAAGAGTTGCAAGATTCACGTCGGCCGCCATCTTGTTTTTCCGAAATGTCATAATTTTCCCCAACTCGAATCCCCCCCCCAAACACATCTCCCGAACATCATTATATTGATTTCCGTCTCCTTCTAGGAGAACAATCGTGTCAATCAGTCAGTCAGTCAGTCAGTGGTAATCGAGCTATATATTATTATTATGAAACGGAATTACTCTTTCCTATCCCTATCATTAAGGTATAATATTAGGGAAGTGGAGTCATTTTAAATTACTAATATAGTAATTAGCAAACAGAAAAGATAATTAATTGTAAAGGAGATAATTCATAATGAATAGAACAGCAAATGAACAACATATTATAATAATTACATTATTACACATACACAATATTACAAAGATGCACGGGTTAAATCAGCTTGCCATCCAGCTGCCCACAAGATAGTATAAAAACTTATTACAATGTAATAGCTACTTATTAATATTGTAAAATGATTATTTTGAAAAGAGCAACTGCTGAGTTTCTTGCCGGCTCTTCTCAGCAGAATCCGCTTTCCGAACCGGTGGTAGAATCTTGACGTGTCATAAGAGCCACAGGTTGGCCTACATGAAATAAATAATTTTGAATTTTGAATTTTTTTTTTTTAATTATCTGATGATTAGCTAATTTTTCAGTATTTGTAATTTCTTTCCAACACAAAAGAGGGTTCAGCTAAGTAGGTAGGTACATTAAATACATAATAAAATGAATTGTTAAAAATAAATAAATAAAGCTATATTTTGAAAATTTTGTTTTTGTAGATCCTTTGTTTGAATTTATGTTAAGTTTTATTTACAGTTCTAATATATGAAATATCATTTTTTAAGTTTTTAACTTATAAGTTTCCCTTCGGTGAACTAGTGCTTTAAAGTTGATTTCAATATCTACTGTATAAAAATAAGTCGGGTTTTCCTTCCTGACGCTATAACTCCAGAACGCACGAACCGATTTCCACGGTTTTGCATTCGTTGGAAAGGTCTCGGGCTCCGTGAGATTTATAGCAAAGAAAATTCAGGAAAACTAGGAACAAACTAAATCCACGCGGACGAAGTCGCGGGCATCAGCTAGTTTATTCATAGAATTTTCATGTAGCACATTATTTTGGTCAAATATTTGATAATCCACGATATTATAAAATCAATAAAAAGAATATATATTTTTTTAATTTTGGGATTCTTATAACTCACGAACTTTGGGTGCGCGCCGATAGCGTAGAGTTACTCTACGCTAGAACTATCCGATCCGCAGCTCTGTTGCGGCGTGATTGAAGGACAAACCAACAAACACACTTTCACATTTATAAAATTAGTATGATTAGTAAGATGCCTGTGCCAGATTGTTTTAAAATCCCTCCTCGCACCCATGTGACGCCGTATTCAAATATGGCTAATATTCTTAACATTAAATCGCGTCTTGAATTACATTTCTGCACACTTTTTTTCGGTGCTTTCAAGAACAAGTCACCGGATTATCTTTTTAATAAATTGTCTTGGAGGACCCCAGCGTTTAACGCGTGAGGGCCACTCAACCGTTTGACTTGGTCACGTCATAAATCAGTAGCCTTTCGTGAAAGCCGTCGCTTCCTGGCTGCTAAGTGCTGGAATAATATACCTCCTCCTTTGAGAAATCTGAGCTCAAGGCCCGCTTTCGGGGATCACCTTAAAAAGAAATTACTGGAGGATCAAAAAACCTTGGATAGTTTCAGGTTTCTCATAACAAAATAAAGCTGCATCGTTTATTTATAATGATCCCTTACCCCCACTCTCAAAATAAAATAATATTAATTCATTACTCACCTTAAGATCCTATTATTTATAGTATCACACTTAATATTATGCATTCCTTGTATTTTTCTCCATTGCGAACAGCTGTGAGTACCGTCACGCTCGCGCGTGTCTCCCTCTAAAGGGCGCCGGCAGAACGAGCGCTCAGGGCGTCCGTGAGCCTGCAGCAATGATGCTGAGCCGGAGCTTGTCGCTTGTGCGACATTATATGGGCGCAAAGCCAATTTCTCAATTTTTTTTTTATTTTTTGACTGTTTTTAATATTGTGTATCCATGTGTAAATGCAAATAGTTGATTTCTTTTATTTTTACTTTAATTATTAACGACTTCCTTCGAAGAGAAAAATTAAAAATCACGCCCTTCAACATTCAAGACGTCATGCCTTGAAAAGCATCGGTAACTGGTAACAGTAAAAAATACAACCATTTTTTGTCAACGGTACAGTATGACGTCATTTTGTAAAGGTCGGCGAAGGCCAACTTAAGCGCACGGGTAGTGTGTGTGAACGAGGACTGAAAAGGCTTATGCCCGTTTTCGCCAAGTAGTAGTCTCCTTACGTAGGTAGCCCCTAAATACCTCCTTACACAATGTCATTTCCCTCACAAGCCTCTATAGCCCAACAGTTAAAGTTGCGAAATGAATACTGAAAGGTCGCAGGTTCGATCCCCACCCGTACTATTGTCATACCCACTTCTAGCACAAGCTTGCCGCTTATTTGGAGGGGAGAGGAGATCAGTTAACTTCAGTTTAACTGATTTTTTTAAAAATCACCTTTAGGAGTTCTGTCATTTCAGATGTCTTCTCGTCCAAAATCCCTCAGTGCCTGAAGACCAAAGTCTTCGAACAGTGTGTGTTGCCAGTGACGGACGGACTTACGGATCCGAGACATGGTCGCTAACTGTGGGCCTCGTAAGTAGGCTCAGGGTCACCCAGCGGGCGATGGAGAGAGCTATGCTCGGAGTATCCCTGCGAGATCAACTCAGAAATGAGGAGATCCGTAGGAGAACCTAAGTCACCGACATAGCTCAGCGAGTCGCGAAACTGATGTGGAAATGGGCGGAGCACATAGTTCGAAGAGCTGATGGTCGCTGGAGTCCCAAGGTGTGGGAGTGGTGACCCCGCACCGGGAGGCACAGTGTTGGCAGACCCCCACTAAGTGGACCGATGACATCAAACGAGTCGCATGGTGACGCTGGATTCAGGCGGCACAAGACCGAGACCTGTGGAAGTCCATGCAAGAGACCTTTGTCCAGCAGTGGACGTCTATCGGTTGACAAGAAGAATTTAGCTTAGGTAGCCCATAAAAGTAAGGGAATGTTGGTGAAAACAGGTATGACAGTTTAGTGAGAACAAGATCACTCACCGCCAGTTGAGCAGCCTGCCGTCGCGGGAGTCTGTGGACAAGTGGACACAATCAGGCTTACATTTTTTACGAGCTTTAAAATAAATAAAATTTCCAGGTAAATTTTGAAAATTAAAGGGGTTGTTTCATCGTGGGCCAGGTACTTGTACGCTATACCAAAAAATAGTATTAAATCATAGAAATTGAAATAAAATATACTTTTTTGTAGTATTACAGTGCATAAGAGGTACAAATATAAAATTATTTCAGGGGGGCTCCCATAGAAGTGAATGCCAAGTAAAATATTTTTTGTTGCTTTACATAGGCTTGCAATATATCTTTTGATTTAATTTTTTTAAACCAATTTACCTTACGATTTTGAACAGATTAACGAAATGGGGGGCTTTTCAAAGTTGAGATTTAATATGCTCGCTTGAAGACGCTCTCTAGCAAAATCGGCTATGTATTTTCAAGCTGAACTTATTTTTTTATTTCACTTATATCGTGTACTTGAATAACAAATACTAAAATTATATTTATGAATGATATACTTTTTTGTAGTATTACAGTGAATAAGAGGTACAAATATAAAATTATTTAAGGGGGTTCTCATAGAAGTGAATGAGAAGTAAAATATTTTTGTTGCCTTACATACGCATGCAATATACCTTTTGATTTAATTTTTTAAAACCAATTTACCTTACGATTTTGAACAGAGTACAAAAATATATCTTCTTCTTCTTCTTCTTTATCAACCTATAGACGTCCACTGCTGGACAAAGGTCTCCTGAATGGACTTCCACGGGCTTCGGTCTTGCGCCGCTTGAATCCAGCGGCTCCCTGCGACTCGTTTGACGTCGTCGGTCCAACACTCCAACACCTTGGGACCCCAGCGACCATCAGTTCTTCGAACTATGTGCCCCCCATTTCCACTTCAGTTTCGCGACACGCTGAGCTATGTCGGTGACTTTGGTTCTCCTGCGAATCTCCTCATTTCTGATTTGATCTCGCAGAGATATACCGAGCATTGCTCTCTCCATCGCTCGCTGGGTGACCCTGAGCTTTCTTATGAGGCCCATAGTTAGCGACCATGTCTCGGATCCGTAAGTCATCACTGGCAACACGCACTGTTCGAAGACTTGAGTCTTCAGGCACTGAGGGATTTTGGACGAGAAGACATCTTGGAGCTTCCCGAACGCTGCCCAGCCGAGTTGGATTCGGCGGTTAATCTCTTTCTCGAAATTGGACCTACCTAGCTGGACTGTATGTCCCAGGTAATACTCGTCTACAATTTCGAGCGCAGAGTTCTCAACGATTACTGGGTGGAGCGGAGCATGAGCATTGGACATGATTTTCGTCTTGCTCATGTTCATTTTCAGGCCCACCTGTTGAGAAACCCTGCTGAGATCATTGAGCATTGTATTGAGATCTCTCAGAGTCTCTGCCATGACTACTATGTCATCGGCAAATCGCAGGTGAGTGATGTACTCGCCGTTTATGTTGATGCCAAGTCCGTTCCAATCCAGAAGCTTAAAGAAGTCCTCCAACGCAGCGGTAAAAAGCTTCGGGGAGATTACATCTCCCTGTCGCACTCCACGCTGCAAGTGGATTGGTCTCGTAGTCTGGTCCTGTATACGTACTGACATAGTGGCGTTTTCGTACAAGCACTTCAACACTTGGATATACCGGTAGTCAATCCGGCATCTCTGCAGCGACCTCAATACAGCCCAAGTTTCCACCGAATCGAAGGCTTTCTCATAGTCCACAAACGCTAAGCAAAGTGGCCGGTTATACTCTTCCGTCTTCTGTATAACCTGCCACAGCGTATGAATGTGATCTATGGTACCAAAGCCTTTTCGGAATCCGGCTTGTTCGGGAGGCTGGAAGTCGTCAAACCTACGAGCGAGACGATTCGTAATGACTCTCGAGAACAATTTGTAAACATGACTCAGCAGCGAGATGGGTCTATAATTCTTCAGCAAGGTATTATCACCCTTTTTGAAGAACAGGACCACCACGTTCCTGTGCCATGCTTCCGGCGTTATACCCTCGTGAATGACGGAATTGAACAATCGCTGAAAGATCTTAAGTACCGGTTTTCCACCCGCTTTCAGGAGTTCCGCAGTGATTCCGTCATCACCTGGCGCCTTGTTGTTCTTGAGCTGTTTAAGAGCCATTCTAACCTCGTATAGGCTGACGTCCGGGATATCTTCGGTATAGTGTCGGGTCAGTTTGGCTCTGGGATCTTTGGCCAAATCCTCAACAGGTTTTTGTGTCGTGGAATATAACTGCCCATAGAACTTCTCGACCTCTTCCAAAATCTCAGGTCGAGAAGAGACGAGACGACCGTCATCAGTTTTAAGTCGCGTCAGCTGGCTCTGTCCGATAGACAAATCTCTCGCGAACACTTTTGAGCCTTTGTTCCGCTCGATGGTATCTTTAATACACTTGGTATTAAAGACCCCAAGGTCGCGAGTTTGTGCCTTAGAGATCTGCCTATTGATCCGCCGGTAGGCAGCCGCGTCTACCGATGACTGCAGCCTCATCTCTTGTCTCTCCTCCATGAGCTTGAGAGTATGGTCAGAGAACTTTTCGGTTCTTTTCCTGCGATGGGTCTTAAAGAACTTAGACCCCACAGTATGGACAGTTTCCACGAACCTGTTGTTTAGATCGTCCACAGAAACACAGTCTGCTAGGCAATTGAATCGGTTCTGCAGTTCGAGTTGGAAGTTTTCGGGGTTTTGAATATGGGCACGAGAGGGTCGGAGAGTTGACTTCACCAGTCTGGCCCTTTCCAGCTTCACATTAATATTCAATGTGCCTCTTACCATACGGTGATCGCTCCCGGTTTTCACCCTGTTGATCACAGAGACATCATTGAATATATGGCGCTTGGTCGACATAATGAAGTCAATCTCACTTCTCGTAGAACCATCGGGGCTCATCCAAGTCCATTTTCTGTGTGGCCGCTTCCTGAAGAAGGAGTTCATCATAAAGAGGCCCTCCTTCTCCATGAAGTCGGCCAGCATTTGACCCCTCTGGTTCCTTCGCCCATAACCAAATCGCCCAACCCTCGTCTCTGCACCGCTTCGTTCTCCCAGCATCGCGTTGAAATTCCCCATCACAACATTGTAGTGAGTGGTAGAGGCGTGTATGGCTTTTGATATATCCTCATACAGCGCCTCCACCTCCTCGTCAGGATGTGCCGAAGTTGGTGCGTAAACCTGTATAACCTTCAACGAATACCGATTGGTGATTCTGAGTATAAGGTACGCTACCCTACTCGACACACTTTTGACGATGTGGTTGGGAGGGACTTGTGGACGATGAACCCGACACCACCCTGGGACTGTTGATCGCCCTCCCGGTAGTAGAACAAGTTGCCGGAATTGAGGATTATCGAGTCCTCCCCCTCTCTTCGGACTTCAGATAATCCTATAATATTCCAGCGCAACTTGCTCACTGCTTCTTCCAGCTCGATGATCTTCTCGTCAGTCCTCAACGTGCGTGCGTTATATGTCGCCAGGTCCAGTCGTCGGGGTTGGCAGCGGAATCTCATCCGGAGATTCTTAGCACCCCCTGCCCCGCCATAACCGTGACCGCTGCCAGGGTCAGGCACAGCGAGGCCGCCGGGAACTAGGGGCCTTGGCCTTGTGACATTTTCCATATCGGGTTTTGCCCATAATGACCACGCTGGGCAGGCGTGTTGGTCATCGCAGGGCTAGACTGATCGCGCCGATGTCGCTGCTGCCCGACACCGACAAAAATTGACGAAATGGGGGGCTTTCAAAGTTGAGATATAATACGCTCGCTTGAAGACGCTCTCTAGCAAAATCATAATAATGTCAGTTTTGGTCGTCATGTATCGATTGAATGAATAATCATGGTATACCGTTACCGCGAGGTCTCAGTTCGGGACGAATCACTAGTATTAGTATGATTATAATTTTTAATAAAACCTAATAAAAATTCAACCCGACGCACTAAACTTCGACACGACGACGCGCGACTAGAATCGCAGCTGGCAGCCGAACGAGATGGCAGTGATTCATTCGCATGTATTATGAAGCCGTCGCCAAGTGAGGTAGGGTTAGGTACACTGTGACTGGCGTCGCTGCCGTGGCATCCTAATGTGAAAGGGCTCTAGGTGCTAGCGGGCTCACCGCGCGCTCGTCGCGCCGCCACTCGCGGGGGAGCTGCTCGCCGCCCTCCGCGCCCTGCGGCGGCACATCCTAATGAGATAGGGCTCTAAGTGCTAGCGGGCTCACCGCGCGCTCGTCGCGCCGCCACTCGCGGGGGAGCTGCTCGCCGCCCTCCGCGCCCTGCGGCGGCACATCCTAATGAGATAGGGCTCTAAGTGCTAGCGGGCTCACCGCGCGCTCGTCGCGCCGCCACTCGCGGGGGAGCTGCTCGCCGCCCTCCGCGCCCTGCGGCGGCACATCCTAATGAGATAGGGCTCTAAGTGCTAGCGGGCTCACCGCGCGCTCGTCGCGCCGCCACTCGCGGGGGAGCTGCTCGCCGCCCTCCGCGCCCTGCGGCGGCACATCCTAATGAGATAGGGCTCTAAGTGCTAGGGGGCTCACCGCGCGCTCGTCGCGCCGCCACTCGCGGGGGAGCTGCTCGCCGCCCTCCGCGCCCTGCGGCGGCACATCCTAATGAGATAGGGCTCTAAGTGCTAGCGGGCTCACCGCGCGCTCGTCGCGCCGCCACTCGCGGGGGAGCTGCTCGCCGCCCTCCGCGCCCTGCGGCGGCATCTTAATGAGATAGGGCTCTAAGTGCTAGCGGGCTCACCGCGCGCTCGTCGCGCCGCCACTCGCGGGGGAACTGCTCGCCGCCCTCCGCGCCCTGCGGCGGCACATCCTAATGAGATAGGGCTCTAAGTGCTAGCGGGCTCACCGCGCGCTCGTCGCGCCGCCACTCGCGGGGGAGCTGCTCGCCGCCCTCCGCGCCCTGCGGCGGCACATCTTAATGAGATAGGGCTCTAAGTGCTAGCGGGCTCACCGCGCGCTCGTCGCGCCGCCACTCGCGGGGGAGCTGCTCGCCGCCCTCCGCGCCCTGCGGCGGCACATCCTAATGAGATAGGGCTCTAAGTGCTAGCGGGCTCACCGCGCGCTCGTCGCGCCGCCACTCGCGGGGGAGCTGCTCGCCGCCCTCCGCGCCCTGCGGCGGCACATCCTAATGAGATAGGGCTCTAAGTGCTAGCGGGCTCACCGCGCGCTCGTCGCGCCGCCACTCGCGGGGGAGCTGCTCGCCGCCCACATCCTCGCACTTCAGCGGGTCCCGCGGCGCCAGCGCGCGCTCCTCCACACACGCCATCCGCGTGAGCAGCACCCGGCACATGGCCGCGTCCAGCAGCTTGCCGTCGCAGCCGTACCGCGCCGCGCGCGCGTCCACCTCCGTCTTCACCTTTGTAGCGGACAGACAACACATACGTTTGGAAATGTTTCGTGGAAAGGATCTTGACCAAGGATGGTACCAGGTATTCTCATGTTTCAAAACCAAAATATTGGATAGGAAAAAAAAATCATAATTTTTACAACCTTTGGCATCAAGAATTTGATTTTTCCTATTGGGATTTTTATTTTAATGTTAAAAAGAAAAGAGTTTCATATCAATGCACATTTCCGTTAGAACATAAATAATAACCAAAGAGTATGTAGGATAGTTGTGAAGCACCATCTGTTATCGATTGGTCTGTGGATGGTTGTGTCATGTTGCATTCCGTAATGTTTGTAGTCTATGGTGGCATTTATCGTGGATACTAATCTCGGTGTCTGTGTATCTGTGTGGATCTGTGGGTAGCATTCAGATTATTCTAGTGTTCGTGGTCTATGATTCGCGTGAGGTACGTAGTCGAATAACAATATGGTGATGGTAAGCTTGTTTGTCCGACCGAGTACCAAAACGATAAGGTACGTTATTATAAATAACTTAGACCCAGGTGTGTATCTTCTTATTCTTCTTATGAGCAAAATAAAGAATATTATGTGAAATTATAAATTAAAAGATTTTTTTGCATATTAGGTAATATAATATACAGTTGGACGCACGAGTGACGCAACTACATATTGGTTTGTAACATTGTTCATTACATCGGAATCCGGATTTTCATTTATAAAAAAACAATTGTAGGAGTTAATATGGGAAGCATAGACTATAAAAAAACAAGTTTGGATTTGAAGCAACATATGGGCAGGATTTCATACATCCATGGTCACTGTCCTGTTACATAGGTATTGCATGCGCTCGGCGGAAGTATTCAAAATTCAAAAATTATTTCAAAATTATTTATTTCACGTAGGCCAACCTGTAGCTCTCATGACACGTCATGACTCTACCACCGGTTCGGAAAGCGGATTCTGCTGGGAAGAGCCGGCAAGAATCTCAGCAGTTGGTGTTTACAAAATAATCATTTTACAATATTATATGCAGCTATTACCTTGTTATAAGTTTTTTATACTATCTTGTAGGCAGCTGGATGCCAAACCGATTTATCCAATGCAACTTGTTAGAATATAATATTTCCACAATGAGGTGAAGTTTCAAAAATGCGTACTACAATTCATGTTAAAACATGTTAGGACGGGCAGACAGAACGCAGCCCATTCCCACCAGTGGCACCCTTTCACGGACATGACGCTTGATCCAGCCGTTGCTTCGCTCATAAAAAAGCTGGAAAATAATAATAAAAAAGCTGGAACCTTTACGCTGTTGTCTGCCTGTCCATCTGTGCTGCCCTCTGCCTGCACGTCTATGCTGTCCAAGGTCATGTGCAGGTCGGGCTCCGTCTTAGGCTCTCTTCTGTCGTCTTCAGGCACATCTGCACTATTATCCAACACATGCAGGTCGCAGTGGTCGGCCCCTAGACGGGTCTCGGCCAGGGTAGGCTTCAGTGGGCACAGCGCAGCAATATGTTGTATCGTTATCTGGAAACACCAAATTAAATTGTAACTATCACAACTCTAAAAAGCAGGCGAGAGCGGGGATCTTATTGAGACATACAAAATCTTGAACAAGTTCTTTAATATCCCCAATTTCGGGTTTGTTTTTGAGAAAGAGCAACCCTGGGCTAAGGTGACATGATCTATAACTATGGCATCAACTGGCATCGTCCAATCCCTTCAAGAGTGTGCCATAATTATTGTTTTCTCGTGAGTGAGAAATACAGAGCGATAGACGCGCGACGTATTGTTGACGACGTAAGCGCCATAACAAAAATAGTTTGATCCTCCTGAGATAAATAGCAAAATGTGTGCAAAACATGTATTTTTCAAAAAAAAAAATACTAGATAATTTTCACCAATCGTGTTTTTAAAACACGTAATCCAAGATAAAAGTTCAAAGTGTCATTTCCCCAGATATTAAGGTAACTTTTACAAATTCTGTGATAAATAACAATGACAAAATACCAAATTGCATATTATGGACTCTTAAACAATTTCTTCTCTTAAAAAAATGGTATTATATTAAGTTTAAAACAAACATCAACATCATCACCACTCACCACTTTATGTCGTTGAACTAAGTCCATCATCACTGCACGGGATCTCAAGCTCTTGTTTCTGAACTTTTCAGAGTTTGTCAATCTCTGAGCGCATTCTACGCACAGTGTATGCTTTAGGTTGCCCACATCAAACAACTGAAACAAAATGTATTCAATGTGTGTTTAGAGCCTCAATAGCCCAACGGCTAAAGGTGAGGACTGAAAACTGAAAGGTTGCAACTTGAAGGTTCGAATCCCACCCATTGCACTATTGTCGTACCCACTCCTAACACAAGCTTTCCGCTTAGTTGGAGGGGATAGGAGGATATTAGTCAACTTCAACTTGACTAATATTCTTTAAAAAAAATGTATTCAATTCAATTCAATTTTCGTTTGTAGTGTGCAGTAGCACCAGATGGGCACAATTTACTCTGCCAATGTATTTTTGGACATAATTATCTCGTTTTAACTGTAAATATCTGGGTGACCAAGCTTTGCTCGGTTATTATTATTTTTTTTGGTAAATCGTGTTTTTTAAAAATTATATATTAAAAAATAATAATAATAAAATAATAAATAATAATAATAATAAAATAATAAATAATAATAATATTAAAATTCATAGGGGAAAAAATTATCGTCTGGACTCGAACCAGGGTCTTCTGGTTTCGGGACCGCCCGTTATCCTAACTGAGCCACGGGGATTTTACAGCTAATGGTGAAATTTACCGTCGTATTCTAATAATATTGTAAAGGGTTTTTCATTGCCTGAAAATACGGATAAAACGACCTTTTCTAAAAATAAAACCTAGTTTTAGATCGATTTCACGCCCCCGAAACCCGCTGCATACCAAATTTCATGAAAATCGTTAGAGCCGTTTCCGAGATTCAGATTATATATATATATATATATATATATATATATATATATATATATATATATATATATATATATATATATATCATTCATCATCATCATTATCAACCTTTAGATGTCCACTGCTGGACATAGGTCTCCTGCATGGACCTCCACAGGCCTCGGTCTTGCGCCGCCTGAATCCAGCGGCTCCCTGCGACTCGTTTGATGTCGTCGGTCCACCTAGTGGGGGGTCTGCCAACACTGCGTTTACCGGTGCGGGGTCGCCACTCCAACACCTTGGGACCCCAACGACCATCAGCTCTTCGAACTATGTGCCCCGCCCATTTCCACTTCAGTTTCGCGACTCGCTGAGCTATGTCGGTGACTTTAGTTCTCCTGCGGATCTCTTCATTTCTGATTTGATCTCGCAGGGATACCCCAAGCATAGCTCTCTCCATCGCTCGCTGAGTGACTCTGAGCCTTCTTATGAGGCCCACAGTTAGCGACCATGTCTCGGATCCATAAGTCATCACTGGCAACACGCACTGTTCGAAGACTTTAGTCTTCAGGCACTGAGGTATTTTGGACGAGAAGACATCTCGGAGCTTCCCGAACGCTGCCCAGCCGAGTTGGATTCGGCGGTTGATCTCTTTCTCGAAATTGGACCTAGCTGGACTGTGTGTCCCAGGTATATATTATTGTTATTATTAGCCTTTATTTCCTTATTTCACTAATTACAGTTAAATTCTAAATCTAATGTTAGTAACAGTTACATATTTAATCGCTTAACCTAATGTTAGTACATAATATTATTGATTATTTACGAACTATTATGTAACTGTTTTTTTTTTTTATAAGGATCCCTCTAATTGGGTATAGGCCTCCCCCAGTTTCTGCCATTTTGGTCTATCCTTTGCAGACTCTAACCATTGTTTTCCAGCTATGGGTATTAAATCATCACGCCAGCGTGAGTTTGGTCTACCGACTCGTCTCTTCCCTATAGGGCCAGACCATATAGTTACTGCGCGTGTCCATCTCTGGTCGTTCATTCTAGCGACATGTCCTGCCCATCTCCATTTTAGTTGTAATGCTCGTTGTAAAGCGTCCGTCAGTTTCGTCTTTTTTCTTATTTCTTCGTTTCTAACTTTGTATATCCGGCGTAGTTTTAAGATACTTCTCTCCATTGCTCTTTGGCAGACATTTATCTTATTCTTTATTTTATTTGTATAAACACAAGTTTGACTAGCGTAAGTTAAAGTAGGAAGTATACAAGTATCCATTAGCATCTTTTTTATATTCATACTATAGTTTCCTTTCATAATTTCTTTGTGTGCCCAGTACTTGTTCCAGCTTAATGTAATTCTTCTGTCAACTTCTTCTTCTGTATGTAATTCACTAAACGAGACTTGTTTTCCCAAGTATATGTAGGAGTTTACATATTCGATTTGTTTGTTATTTATATATATTTGCTTGGGGAAACTATTGGTTATTATTTTAGTTTTACTTATATTCATAGAAAGGCCGACTTTTTTACTTTCTGTGTCTAGGGATTGTATCATTCTTTCCAGACTGTTTCCGTTCTCAGCAAAAAGAGCAATATCATCTGCAAATCGGAGATGACTTAAGTTTTGTTTTGAGATCTTAATGCCCTCTTGCGTCCAGTCTAATTTTTTGAATATGTCTTCGAGTACTGCAATGAACAGCTTAGGAGAGAGCGGATCTCCTTGCCTGACTCCTCTTTCGATTTGTATTAAATCACCTCTGGTCTCTAACTTGATCCTACTTGTACTGCTATTGTAAATTGTTTTGAGAATCTCTATGTATTTTCTATTTATATGACATTCTTTTAATGCTTTCCAGATTGCCTCATGAGAGATACTGTCGAATGCTTTTGTATAATCGATAAAGGCAATATAGAGCGATTTATTAAATTCTTTATATTTTTCGATGACTTGTTCCATTGTGTGTATGTGGTCCATTGTACTGAAGCCTGTACGGAATCCAGCTTGTTCAACTGGTTGGTACTTATCGATTTGTGGGCCAATTCTGTCCAACAGAACAACAGTAAATAGTTTATAAATGCTCGAAAGGAGACTAATTGGTCGATAATTAGATATGTCTAGAGCATCGCCTTTTTTATACAGTAGTGTGATATCTGAGGAAGTCCATTGCTTGGGCACTGATCCGCTATTTAAAACCATATTAAATAAATTGGCCATAGGTGTTGCTAATTTGTGGGCTGCAATTTTTAATAGTTCATTAGGTATATTGTCTGGTCCTGTACTTTTTTCTGTCTTCAAAGTTTATATATAGGTCCAGGTATATATACTCGTCCACAATTTCGAGCGCAGAGTTCTCAACGATTACTGGGTGGAGCGGAGCATGAGCATTGGACATGATTTTCGTCTTGCTCATATATATACATATATATATATATATATATATATATATGTATATATATATATATATATATATATATATATATATATATATATATATATATATATATATATATATATATATACATAGACACATTGAGTTTGTTATACTATATTGGATATATACAAGAATTGCTCGTTTAAAGATATTAGATTATGTTTTGTAAAGGAATTAAAACAAAGTAGCATAGAAGCGGCATATGATATTATGATATTATATTTTTGTCTACCTACTTGTGATCATTTTATTTAGCAACAAAGTGCACAAGAATAGGGTATTTGTACAAGTAGGTCCCTCTCAATCCAATATAGTATAACAAACTCAATGTGTCTCTGTGTGGTTACTGTAGACAGATGACCAAGCAACTTACTGGTTGTCCAGTCAAGTGTTCATACGCTTCTTTCAAGTTGTAGTTGCTCATTGAGAACATTTTGCGGCTCTTGTTCAGGCATATCATGCAGACCTGCAAAAAACAGTGATATGTGTTAGGCATGCTACACACATAACATGCTTGCCTTGAGCATACTCAAATCATACATAAGTATGATTTGAGTATGTTCAAGGCAAGAGTGAATAGACATGAAGTGCGCTCCAACCTAATCATAATCATTTATTTTTTGCTAGGATATGGTACATACAACATATTTGGTACATAGGTGTTAAGATTTTAATTAGACTGGATGATGGCTGCAACTTCGTACATGTGGATTAAGGTATTTCAATTCCCAATCTTCTTTAAAATCTTTAATTTTCCAGGATAAAAAGTAGCCTATGTGCTAATCCTGGGTATGAGCTATCTCCATTCCAAATTTCAGCCAAATTGGTTGAATCATTGACTCATTGTGGCATTAAAGAATAACAAACATCCATCCATACATCTTCACAAACTTTTGTATTTATTATATTAGTAAGATTTTTCTTTTCCTACACATCCTGCCAAGCTTGATGTGCAAAACATTAGATCTAGACCTAGATTGATTGTTGTCAAGTACAAGCTTCATCATCATCAATGGCTCACTA
Organism: Oeneis ivallda; assembly: GCA_029955525.1. Classification (NCBI taxonomy): domain Eukaryota; kingdom Metazoa; phylum Arthropoda; class Insecta; order Lepidoptera; family Nymphalidae; genus Oeneis; species Oeneis ivallda. Next base: position 11,763,847 of record JARPMR010000028.1, on the reverse strand, counting down.
CTGAGCGCAGGTCTCCTCTCAGAGAAGGGTTATAGGCCATAGTCAACCACGCAGGCCCAATGTGAATTGGCAGACTTCACACACCTTCGAGAACATTATGGAGAACTCTCAGGTGTGCAGGTTTCCTCACAATGTTTTCCTTCACCATTAAAGCATGAGATATTTAATTAAATTCAAAAAGTCAGAGGCACATAGCTGGGATCAAATCTGCGACCCTCCGAATAGGAGACCACAGTCCTAACCACTAGGCTATTACTGCTTTTGAGCTGACTCAGAACAATTACTACATATAGAGCTTTTGCTCAAGTTCTTGTCTATAGTTTTTAGCACTACTGAAGGAATATTGATCAATCTGCATAAATTGGCAGTTGATTTTAGCCCCGCTTATCTTAGCTGCATGCTGAAGTGTTGCTGAGTGGCCTTTTTCCCAAACATATCAACACATTTGATTTTACCGCACAGGCTACTACCAACCAGCTTGTGTGTAGCATGTCTTTGTATTTGTATTAGTGGAGGGACGCCTGCCAACGCCAGGCGGGTGATCAGTCCTGTGTCAGAACTATTCCACCCAATTCCCCGTGTTTGAACACAGGTTACTGGTGCCCAGGCAGCCCACCCCCCTCAAACCTACCTGTAGCTTTCGTAAACCTAACTATGTCCCCTAATGAAAGGTTTGTTGCATGTCTACCCTATTGATATCCTACACCTCTAGTTACCACCCCTATCAAAGATGTGCTGCCAAGAATTTAGCGTTCTGACATGATGGAGTGTCGAGACAGATTAGGTGCATGGGTTCAATGTACACTGGCATACCCCTTCCAAGTTAGCCTGCTACCATCTTAGACAGCATCGTCTTTTACCATCAGGTGACATTACCGTCAAGGGCTATTCTTAAGTAAGGACTAAGATTATTGTCAAGTGAAAGCCTACCATACAGAGGTACGGATTGACGTGATTTTTTGCATGGGTATAGTTGAGGACCTAGAGAGTGACATAGGCTATTTTTTAAGCCATTTTTGTACAAACTCAGTGCAAGGGCGCTAGTGCAGCTTGACAGGCTGCAGGTGTTACTGTGCATGGCAAGTGGGATTGTGCTCATGGAGCCTTGTGTATGGACATGTGACAGACCTGTGCTGTGGTGGGCACACGCCGGCGCGCAGGCGCCCCTCGCCGCACATGTCCTCGCGCAGGAAGTGCCGCGAGCAGACCGCGGCGCCGGCCGGCACGCCGCCTCGCACGCCCAGCGCGCGGCGCCACGACGCCAGCTCAGAGTGCGAGCTTGTGTATGGACATGTGACAGACCTGTGCTGTGGTGGGCACGGCGCCGGCGCGCAGGCGCCCCTCGCCGCACATGTCCTCGCGCAGGAAGTGCCGCGAGCAGACCGCGGCGCCGGCCGGCACGCCGCCTCGCACGCCCAGCGCGCGGCGCCACGACGCCAGCTCAGAGTGCGAGCTTGTGTATGGACATGTGACAGACCTGTGCTGTGGTGGGCACGGCGCCGGCGCGCAGGCGCCCCTCGCCGCACATGTCCTCGCGCAGGAAGTGCCGCGAGCAGACCGCGGCGCCGGCCGGCACGCCGCCTCGCACGCCCAGCGCGCGGCGCCACGACGCCAGCTCAGAGTGCGAGCTTGTGTATGGACATGTGACAGACCTGTGCTGTGGTGGGCACGGCGCCGGCGCGCAGGCGCCACTCGCCGCACATGTCCTCGCGCAGGAAGTGCCGCGAGCAGACCGCGGCGCCGGCCGGCACGCCGCCTCGCACGCCCAGCGCGCGGCGCCACGACGCCAGCTCAGAGTGCGAGCTTGTGTATGGACATGTGACAGACCTGTGCTGTGGTGGGCACGGCGCCGGCGCGCAGGCGCCCCTCGCCGCACATGTCCTCGCGCAGGAAGTGCCGCGAGCAGACCGCGGCGCCGGCCGGCACGCCGCCTCGCACGCCCAGCGCGCGGCGCCACGACGCCAGCTCAGAGTGCGAGCTTGTGTATGGACATGTGACAGACCTGTGCTGTGGTGGGCACGGCGCCGGCGCGCAGGCGCCCCTCGCCGCACATGTCCTCGCGCAGGATGTGCCGCGAGCAGACCGCGGCGCCGGCCGGCACGCCGCCTCGCACGCCCAGCGCGCGGCGCCACGACGCCAGCTCAGAGTGCGAGCTTGTGTATGGACATGTGACAGACCTGTGCTGTGGTGGGCACGGCGCCGGCGCGCAGGCGCCACTCGCCGCACATGTCCTCGCGCAGGATGTGCCGCGAGCAGACCGCGGCGCCGGCCGGCACGCCGCCTCGCACGCCCAGCGCGCGGCGCCACGACGCCAGCTCAGAGTGCGAGCTTGTGTATGGACATGTGACAGACCTGTGCTGTGGTGGGCACGGCGCCGGCGCGCAGGCGCCACTCGCCGCACATGTCCTCGCGCAGGAAGTGCCGCGAGCAGACCGCGGCGCCGGCCGGCACGCCGCCTCGCACGCCCAGCGCGCGGCGCCACGACGCCAGCTCAGAGTGCGAGCTTGTGTATGGACATGTGACAGACCTGTGCTGTGGTGGGCACGGCGCCGGCGCGCAGGCGCCCCTCGCCGCACATGTCCTCGCGCAGGAAGTGCCGCGAGCAGACCGCGGCGCCGGCCGGCACGCCGCCTCGCACGCCCAGCGCGCGGCGCCACGACGCCAGCTCAGAGTGCGAGCTTGTGTATGGACATGTGACAGACCTGTGCTGTGGTGGGCACGGCGCCGGCGCGCAGGCGCCCCTCGCCGCACATGTCCTCGCGCAGGAAGTGCCGCGAGCAGACCGCGGCGCCGGCCGGCACGCCGCCTCGCACGCCCAGCGCGCGGCGCCACGACGCCAGCTCAGAGTGTGAGCTTGTGTATGGACATGTGACAGACCTGTGCTGTGGTGGGCACGGCGCCGGCGCGCAGGCGCCCCTCGCCGCACATGTCCTCGCGCAGGAAGTGCCGCGAGCAGACCGCGGCGCCGGCCGGCACGCCGCCTCGCACGCCCAGCGCGCGGCGCCACGACGCCAGCTCAGAGTGCGAGCTTGTGTATGGACATGTGACAGACCTGTGCTGTGGTGGGCACGGCGCCGGCGCGCAGGCGCCCCTCGCCGCACATGTCCTCGCGCAGGAAGTGCCGCGAGCAGACCGCGGCGCCGGCCGGCACGCCGCCTCGCACGCCCAGCGCGCGGCGCCACGACGCCAGCTCAGAGTGCGAGCTTGTGTATGGACATGTGACAGACCTGTGCTGTGGTGGGCACGGCGCCGGCGCGCAGGCGCCCCTCGCCGCACATGTCCTCGCGCAGGAAGTGCCGCGAGCAGACCGCGGCGCCGGCCGGCACGCCGCCTCGCACGCCCAGCGCGCGGCGCCACGACGCCAGCTCAGAGTGCGAGCTCGGGAACCTGAGAGCGACATACACTGGTGAGCGTGCTCCGTGTGCCGCTAACTCGCTCGCGACACCCTCCACACGATAGTGTACTCACGCGTAGAAACCGATCTGCTCTGTTGTGGACGCGGGCGCAGAGACATGGCTACTGCTTTCGCAGAAGGGTACACGACACCGCATCTTCACTTTGTTTGATTCACAGATTAGACGGAAAGGGAAAACAGATTAATGATTAAGTTTATAATATACCAGATAGGTAAACAACCGTCTAAAATAATCATGAAGGTAGGAAATACCTATTTCCTACCTACCATGAAAATAATCGTAAAATAATAAACTCTTTGTTGACAAGAAACAAGCTTTCAAACTCAAACTGCAACCCAAGAGAATATAACCACCACAGACACAGAATAACCACTAACAACACAGACCAGGAACAAGACTGAACAAGCCAACACAGATAAAGGCAAGCCAACCACAGATTAATGATTATGTTTATCAGAAAGCCAACCAAGCCTGAGAAAAGCGTAGACTTAGGCTGGAAACAAACTATCGGACGCGGCTGACGGACGCGGCTTACGGACGCGACTGATAAGTGTGCACAGTCGTTAAGACGCGTCTTGCGGATTCGTCCGAGCGCCCACAGACCCAACCCCAGAATATTCTACAGACACAGTGTTTATTACATGGAACAAGGAATTACGACTATGTCTAATCGATGGTCTTTGCTGTTGACGAAGATTCTTCGTCGAAGAAACATGTCTAGTGAATTGGCATCAATGTATTATAGTGAAAATGCATTAAAAAGATCTTGTGACGGCTTGCCCGCAGAATTTAATCACTAATGTCACCCACGAAAATCGTAGTGTACTTTATATTCTCTTTGGCACGAACGTGCGAGCTCCCGAATATTCATTAAAGTCCTTCTCTGTGGTCATTCTGACGCACGGACGCGTCCCGCACCCCGTGCATAGCGTCCGCGGACGTTTTCGCATCCAGCGGGCCAGATTGCTCTCGGACGTCTGAACGCTCAAGGTCACGTCCGCGACTTACGTCCGATAGTGTGCACAGTTCAGTGTACGTTTAGTAACCAGATCCCTTATAAGTCGCGTCCGTAAGCCGCGTCCGTCAGCCGCGTCCGAGTTTGTTTCCAGCTTTACTATGAGCTCTTATAGCAGGGCAGAAAGAGATAGACCAATGTAATCTGATGAACCTTGTGTATATAAACTTTTTTCCTCATTTATCCTACTTAATGATATTAAACTGTAAATATGTATAGTTAGTATGTATATTCCATTTTATATTATTTTCTACCCTTTTCTGATCCTTTCCAAAATTCCGTTTGATTTTACTATTATAAAATAAGTTTCTCCGTTTTAAAAAAAAAAAACTTGACTATGGCAAAAACGCTCGACGCGCGGAGCCACTAAACAAACGAAGAAGAAGAACCACCTGTGTAACCGCGTCTGAGGTAAAGATATTGACGTAACATGACAAGGTTTGAGTTTAATGTTGCCACAATAAGTGCGCTCCCCTGTATGGGGTATTAGATGGAATAGGGAAAATAATTATTTCCAGGATTTTAAATAAAACGAAGTAAAAAAGAAGTTGAATTGATTTTATTTTTTAAACATACATTATCCCTCAGGATGATGCGGCCATATTGTGACGTAGCGTAGATGTGCGGGGCAACATCGTGGGTGGTCCGCGGGAATCCGGCACGTGCTATTGAACAATTAATTTCTCTAGTCTAAAACTTTGTATAAATTATATAGATATATTATATATAGATATATTTTTGTCTAATAGTATAAATTTTTTTTCGCAGTTTCGCAACAGCCTAGGTGTTTTTTCTCAAATCTAGTTTAAGTTTCTTCTAGCACTTGAAGAAGTGGATGGTACTAGGTTTTCATGCTCTTTAGGTGGTGTCTACAAAATTCAATCAAAACAATATTAGAAACAGTTCTAACTTTATAGGCGCCCCGTTGGACGCCTATAAACTTAGAACATATCTAAGAACCTGCTCTGATGTGTCTGTATAATGCAAAAAGCTTAGACGAATGATATTTACTACGCAAAAAGCCGCAACAATAACGGCCCAGTAGGTACTTTCCAGAAAAAGAGAACAAAATTTTAAAAAAATATATTTGAGTGTCCTCATGTAGTCTTTAGGGAATAGTCCTAGAGGTAATCAGTAAGGTGATTATTTAGTCACCTTACTTAAGTCACTAACTTGAAACCACTCTTTTAATCCCACTAAAGCGTGTACATGCATATTCAAGCTCGTGTGTATCTTTAAATTTTGCTCCCGCTATCCTCTATGGCTTAGCCAATATTCGTTTTTCGAATAGGTATGATGAAAAATAAAAAATAGTACATAAGTTACAAAAGAAGAATCGACTTATTTCTCATCACCCTAGTGGCCCAAGTTCCAAAAACCTAAAGATAGAAAAGTAAAGCGATTCTGATATCGCTATGATCAGATTTCAAAAGACAATCCTTCACAATTCGTCACTTTAAGTAGTACGCCAAATTAAGGAGAAGTCACTAGATGTTACACTTATTGATAAACCAAAATCGGTTATGCATTTTGCGGCTGCCAAGATCTACTTACGGTAGTACTAAATCTTAGTATGTAAAAATTACGTGTCACGTTGTTTGTCCGCGATGGTCTCCTAAACTACTAAACCGATTTAGATCATACTTCGTAACTATCTGTAATTTGGACCAACTTGAAAGATAGGATAGTTTTTTTTGATAAGAATAGTTTATTTGTTTTATTTATATAGATAAGTTGGCGGTACGAAGTTCGCCGAGTCAGCTAGTATCTATATACCTAATATATAAAAATCTCGTGCCACGATGTATGTTCGGGATAAACTCGAAAACTACTGAATAGATTTTGATCAAACTTCGGAACTATCTGTAATTTGGTCCTAAATCCAATTAAATAATTATTATTATTTGGTCCTAAATCTAATTAAGTAATTTGTTATTTGGTCTAAATTTAGGTTGCTAGGCCACTTAGAAACCTAAATCTCGAACGGCTTTTGGGAACTGGCGCATTGTCGTGCAAAAGCAACACACCTGACATGAGTTAAATGACCGTGACCAGGATCTTCTTCAAGCCGATATAGAAATTTCCAATCTGCATGAGAATAAAGGCGAGAATGCCACACACACCGTGACAGTCTTGGCGGCGAAGCTCGGCCTTACTCTTAAACAGGAGGACATTGTTTTTGCAGAGAGGGTTGGTAAGGTAAGTGAGAATAGCGATGGCCACTCGGAAAAGAAAAATAGGCGGCTTGTGGTTCACTTATCCCGGCGTGACTTGCGAGACGAACTTCTTCGATCCGCCCGAGTCCGTCGTAATGTTACTTCTTCTGATCTTGGAATAGAATCACCTGCTAAACGGTTATATATCAACGAAAGACTCACTGCGACAAATAGAAGACTATTTTACTTGGTAAGAGAAAGTGCACGGCATCTACAGTGGAAGTACACGTGGACCAGGCGCGGCCGGATATACGCAAGGCAGGGGGATGGCAAACGCGCTTATTGGATTCGCACTGAAGAAGACCGCATACGTGTTTTTGGCAACGTTGACGTTAGTGAGTCAAAGGTCTAGGCATTCACTGCACCAATACTGCTGTCCGTCTATTTGTTCTGAATTTTACAGTTTATTATAATACTCTAGGTCGCGTTTTATTACTGATCTATGTAAGTGTTTTTTGTTGGTTTATCAGCTACTAAACTTTGTAAGTGTACTAATTTTAAGCCTCTGCCGATTGCAATCTAATAATTATTTATTATGTTATGTACTTTTAGTAAATTGTGTTAAAATATGTAAAAGGATGTTATACCCATTTTGTACTCTGTCTGTAAACCATTTTATAGTTATCAACTTATTTACGGGAATATCATTATTCAATGTTTGCTGTTGGATTTTCGAATACAGTAGATTTTCATCGTCTCATTGTAGCTTCTTGTATACTAATATTATGTACTTTTTGTATTGCGTAATTTTAGACCCTCAGGATGGTACATATTACTTTATAATGGGGAAATATTTCAAAAATAAATATTAGGTACACAGTTTTAAAATGACTAACGAGAAATTTCTCACTGTTGGACTTTTTAACGCAGGGTCGTTAGGGACCCGGCATTGACGAATTTATTGCAACATTAGGCAATTTCTCTCTGGATTTTCTCGCAAACGAAACTTGGTTACGGATAAATCAGGATGGACGTGCACCAAATGTGCCCGGGTATACTCTAAAACATATACCACGGCCTACAAATGTTCGCGGAGGGCGTGGTGGGGGTGTAGGTTTCTACATTAGGAAAGGCATCAACGTACGAATTCGCCGGCATCCACAGCCAGAGTCGTCCTCTATCGAACAAATGTGGTTGAGCGCCACTATTAATAAAAACCACCTCATCCTTGGTAGGTACGGCCTATCGTCCACCTTGGCTAAACCCACAAGATTTCTTTAATGCGATGACACAGTCGGTCACTTCATTTTCAAATGCGGATTACATAATGCTACTTGGAGATTTTAACATTAATTTATTAAAGCGCGATGAAATAAAGGTAAAAATGTTTAATGAATTCCTCCATTACTCAAACTTAAAGCAATTAGTCACCAAACCGACGCATTTTACAGATAATAGTGAAACGCTTATAGATGTTATATGCACTAATGCGAACATACGAAATATCTCAGTTAACCATATACCGGAGTTAGGTCACCATGCATTTGTAACATCCGTTTTGAACTTAAAGAAAGATAAAATACCCCCACATTATATGACAATTAGGCCTTTAAAAAGCATCAATATGTCAAATTTCAATACGGAACTAGATAATACAGACTGGACTAAACTAAATAATAGTATTGACGTGAACGAATTTGTTGGAGAGCTTAATAGTTCAATTATTAACTTATTTGACAAACATGCGCCGTTAAAAAGAATACTTATAAAAGAACAACACCCATGGATAACTCCCACAGTTAAATTAATGATTAAATTAAGAAATAAAAGCCATGTGAGATCAAAGTTAACTAGAAAAGAATCACATAGGCTTTTCTATAAGGATATGAAACTCGTGGTTCTGAATGCTATCGAAGCAGAAAAGAAAGCCTATTACACATCTTACATTAACGCTTACATAAAATATCCTAAAGTACTTTGGAATAACTTAAAAAAATCCGGTTTGGTATCAGATAAAAAGAAAGTAAGAGACGTACCGTTTTCGCTCAGACAACCTGTTTTAATAAATAAACATTTTCTAGAAGTTCCCGGTGCTAACAATGTATCTCTGTCAGTTCTTAACAACTTCGAGTATCATAGGCATAGTGATGGCATTGTCGGCGAGGCCATTCTACTCCACTATCTGCTTTCTCTCTAGGTATATATTTACGGGTAACTACGCGATATACACGGTTGAACCGCTTGTATATGGATATTAAAAAAGGATGTCTAGTGGAACAGAATGTCACCGATTTAATTAACTATCACAATGGAGTCATACCTGCCCATCAACTAGAAGGCTCCTGTCGCACCGCTCTACTCCAATTAATTCTCTCTCTCTCTGCTGCAGGAGTGCACCGGTAACCTGCATGATTAAATTAACTATGACATCACCATTTGTGACGCCCTAAGATCTGATCTATTATTCCTGTTATTTCTAGCCGTGGACGTGTAAGGAATCAAACTCATCTCCCATGCGGAATCTTATCTCATCTGACCATCGGACCCGATCTTTCTTATTCATACCCTTAGACCCCCTATGTCTAAGAGCCAATCTCTCTTGTTCGCACGAATCTTCCTTGGGCCCCCTATGCCCAAGGGCGAGACATAATGTCTGCTGTTCATAAACATGAACCTTCTTCGGGTTCTATCTACCCGAAGGATCGACGTAATCTTTCCTATTCGTACGAACCTTCCTCGGACCCCCCATCCACGAGGGCTCATCCTCCTCGGACCCCCCGTCAACGAGGGCTCAACGTAACATCTCATCGGATCCGATGTATTCTCAGCTCATAATAGCCATAATGATTTACTCACAATTTAAACACCATTAAAACCGTCGCTTACACATCCCTTGCTAACTTACACATACACATACACAGCCTTAGAGCGCGCTCCCAGATGCTAGTAAATGTATTGATATCTAGAAATTCACTTATGAGGGTTTAAGAACTTCGTAGATTAATTGCTTAGATAATCAAATACTTAGCTACTCAGGTACTTAGCTTTCATCACACCCACTCCTCGCAGCGCAGCCCACAATTCCACCACCTTCTTCAGGATACGAAAAAAAAACAACCCGTTGCCATGCAACAAATGTTCATCAGAAAAGGAACATTCTAATACCAAAAATATTTAAACTACAAAGAAACCAACGACAAATTTCCGGTGTCATATACTACTACCATAGACTTATACAACCATTATCCTTACCAAAGATCTAAGTATTTCGCGATAGCATATATGCACTTCGCGACACTCCCGGCCGAAGCAAAAACTAGAGCAGACATAGCATGTTGCTCGTCCACTCTTTGATTTTCTGTAAAGCTTTGGTGGCTGCAACTCTCCTTACTTTAGTTCCTTGACTTACTTCAACCATCTCACTGTCTCGCTCTAATGGCTCTGACCTGTCCGACTCGCTAACCTCTCTGTCCAATTCTCTCATTTCTTGATCTACAATTTCGCACTCGGAATCATCCCGAGTTAGTTCGACAACTTGTTCTAATGGTAAGATCCCTTCACGTTCTGTGTCCTCTGAAATAATTGTTGGTCTTTCTAAACTTTCGTCTAAAGGTTCTATTAAAATTGCAGGAGTACATTCACTCGAGGTATCCTCTTTTTCAAAACGTATGTCTATCACTCCTTCTGCTTCTTGGGCTTCTAGAGGATATAGATGTGCTATCGACCTCGTGAACTCTTTATCCCCCACTTTTACTATGGCTACTCTGCACAAACCATCACTTCCCTTTTTTAACGAAATAATTTTCCCTGTTTTCCAGGTTTCTCTATTCTTATTATCTCCTTTTATTTGAACCACTTGTCCTATTGCTGGAGATAGCTTCGAAGTGACCCGTGGTTCTTTAAGCGAGTGGTGATACCTTTCTCGAAGACTTAACAAGTATCTGTTCACAAACATCTCCTTAAATTCTCTTAAAATAATGAGACCTCTTCTCCAACTTTCTACAAGATCAATCTTAATCGTAGTACCTTTATCTATACAATCTTCGACTGATTCTTCTAAAGTAATGCAACTTCCAGGTGTAAGAAAATCCACTGGTTTCAAGATTATATCCAACTCTGAATCAACGCATGTGGGTGGTCGTGAATTTAATACAGCTTCTATTTCCTTGACAACAGTAGTTAGTTGACTATCTGAAAGCATATGTTTCGCTAATGTGCGTTTCATGCAATTCTTAACTAAACCAACGAGTCTCTCATAGAATCCACCATACCAAGGTGCTAGTTGTGGTATGAATCTCCACTTAATCTTGTTAACCACACAATACTGTTTCAAGAGAATTTCTGATATAAGTTTGAAATGAGCTGCGTTATCTGATGTAATTAACTGAGGGACCTTTCTGGTCGCTATCATTCTTCTCAATGCTAACAGACCTTCTTCAGCTGTAAGGTCTAGCACAAGTTCTAAATGAACAGCCCTTATCGCTAAACAAGTGAACAAACAAATCCATCTTTTCTGACCATTCTTGACAAGGACCGGACCCATATAGTCTACACCCACAAAAAGTAAATGGTTCACTATAACTCACTCTTTCTGCCGGAAGTGCCGGAGTATTTGGTAACTTAAACGGACCAGCTCCGTGCTTAACACAACTTGGACATCTCCTTATTACTTTCTGGACTTGAGATTTGCCTTGTGGTATCCAATAGGATTGTCTAATAAGGCTGAGTGTATGATTTGCTCCTACATGGTAATTATCATTGTGTACCTTCTTTATCAAATTAATTGTAAAATCACATTCCTTAGGAATCAATATTGGGTACCGTATATCGAATGACAGATCTGCATTCTGAAGACGTCCCTTGCAACGTAGTAATCCATCAACATCTTTAAATAACTTAAGGTAACGACTTAAATCAGTTTCTTTTCCAGCAAATTCATGTGCAAAATGCTCTGCTTGAAGCTTCCTTATTTCTTCTGTAATACTAAGTGGTTCATTATGTCTAGTACCGACATCCTTCTCTGTGGAATTATTCTCATTCTCTAAATCAACAATTTCTCCATTAGAAGTATTCGTTAGACCCTCCCGCGTCGAAAGAAAAAAAGTTTGTGACGTATTCTTAATAGGAAACGTCCTAATATTGGAGTCTGATAAAAACTGTGGACCTTTAATCCATCTCCCTTTATCTTCCTTGGAACTTATCGGTCTAGTCGCAACATCCGCCGGGTTTAACTCTGAAGGTACATATTTAATCATAAGTTCTCTATTACTTCTAATTTCTTCAACTCGTCTAGCCACAAACGGTGGTAGTAATTTATCAGATTGACACCATTCTATGACAATTTGACTGTCTGTCCATAACGTTTGACGTCCTACCTTCATGTTAAATGCTTTTGAAACCATCTTAATTAATCTACACCCTATCAACACTCCTAGTAATTCCAATCGAGGGATTTTTAAGTGTTGTTGATCTTTTATAGGGACTAATCGTGTTTTCCCGATTACAAATCTTCTCTTAGTCCCGTGTGTCACGTACACAACAGCAGCATATGCCTTAAGTGATGCGTCGGTGAAACACTGCAAATGATATTCTTCATTTCTCACGTTTTTTATGTAACATCTGGGTACCGATATTTCTTTAATAGTTTCTAATTCCTTCTTTATTTCCGTCCATTCCACCTGATTTTCCTTTGAAAGTTTTATATCCCATTTAACCTTGGTCTGCCATAGCTTTTGGAAATAATTTAGCTGACAAAATTTGTGGTACTGCTAACCCACATGGATCGAATACTGAAGCAATTACTTTTAGAACTTCACGCTTAGAATTTGCCTCTGTATCTATCTTGAATCTTAGGCGCAATGTATCATCCTTTACATTCCAATCTAAGCCTAAAATTTTCACAACTTCTTCCTTAACACTATCGGGTACCTTGTCTAGAAATTGTATTGAATTTGAACTCCAATCTCTAAGGTTCATAGATATTTGACAAAAGGCGTTCTTCACGTCTTTATAGAACTGTATTGCTTCCTCTTGTGTTTGGACTCCACTTACTAAGTTATCAACGTATATGTCTTTGGCAGCCAATTGTAGTCGTTCATTTCCTTTAGAAAGATGATGTTTAATCGTCGCGTTCAGTAGAAATGGACTTGATATAACTCCGAAAGGGACTCTACGGAACCGTAAACAAACAATGTTATCATCACTCGGTGGTTTTTCCACATCTTTCAACCAAATAAATCTGGTTACATCGCGATCTTGTTCATGTAGTCCTATCTGAAGGAAGGCTTTCTCTACGTCTGCTGACAAAGCAACATTATGGCTTCGAAATCTGATAATTATACTTGTCAAATCTTCTAACATCAACGGACCGCAATAGAGGCATTCATTTAAACTTTTACTATTTTTAATTTTCGATGAAGCATCATAAACAATTCTAATTGGTTTACCCTTTTGAGCAACACAATGGTGCGGTAAATAATGTACTGGATGGTTCACATGTGTCTTACTTAACACTGTTTCGACTATTCCCTTCGATATTTGTTCCTGTATACTATTACTAGCTGATGCCCGCGACTTCGTCTGCGTGAACTTAGCCTTTAAAATGCCTTGGGAACTCTGACTTTGCGGGATAAAAAGAAGCCTGTCACTCTCCAGGCCTCAACTATAGGTACACTGCAAAAAATCATGTCGATCCGTAGCTCTGTTCGCAGTTATAATATTTCACACTATAAAGTGTAAGTGCATATAGTCAACGTGGTTTTTAGGGTTCCGTACCCAAAGGGTGCCAACGGGACCCTATTACTAAGCCTCCGCTGTCCGTCCGTCCGTCTGTCAGCGGCCTGTATCTCGTAAACCGTAATAGATAGACAGTTGAAATTTTCACATATTTCGTATTTCTATTGCCGCTATAACAACAAATAATAAAAATTAAATTAAATTAAAAAATAAAATTAAATAAAAATATTTCCATGTACCCATGGAAATATTTTAATTTAATTTTTTTTAACGGAACCCTAAAAGAGCGAGGACCGACTCGCACTTGGCCGATTTTTTTTACACAGGTAAAGTTGAGGACCTGGAAAATAACACAGGCTACTTTTTGTCCCAGGAGCATACATTTAAACGCCCGCGCCACTACAAAGTATATAATTTATTGTAGATTTTTTAAAAATTTAATTTAAATAAAATTTTTTTTCTATAAAATTTAAATGGGACCACCTGGGTAATATACCCTTTGAAACAAAAAAGAATTTTCCAAATCGGTTCAGGCGTCTTCGAGTAATCGGTGAACATACATAAAAAAAGATTCCGTTGAAATGAGATCCTCCTCCTTTTTTGAAGTCGGTTAAAGCACAGAATATATAATAGTACTACGTACAGAAGTTTCACTCCTTTGATGTTGACTACTTGCCGGCGCTTTAATAGCCTACATATTTTTTATTAAATAGATAAATCACGCGCGCAAGCTAAATTAGACTTTATATCTCGGCGCGAGGATCCATATTGCTTTGGATCTGTTCGCCTACCTACGTCACGGGCAACGTTGCGTGGTTGCCTGGGGCTGTCAACAAAGAGTAAAAAAATCATTAGGTATAACTTTTAACTATTTATTTATTTTACATCAGCTGTTTAACTTTAATATAATGTCTTTAAAAATTGTTTCTGTCTTTAAAATAACGATTGTTAAATTTAAGGGTTGAAAAAACTCTAAGGCAAACATATAATTTTAGTAAATATTGGGAGGGAAAACATGGACACAGATTGATAAAATTAATATTAGTTTATAAGGAACGTAAAAAATGATAAATTAGAATCCTTTTCTTTGCTGATTAAGCATCCATCCACACAACAATTACAGTAGCAACGACTTTATGCCATTATTTCATTAGATAGATACCCATTTTAATGTTTACAACTATTTTTGTTACTACAAATGTACTAAACACTAAACGTAAACTATTTAAAATAATATTTACGAAAAACTATTTACGTAAGCAATGTTAAATTCAGTAGTACGTCAATCGCCTAGAGCGTGCTAGCCCCGACTGTAGTATCACTCTCAGAGAGCCAGCGATTGTAGGTACATAAATCGCGTAAGTACCAAGAGTGAGACAGGCCTGGTTAAAGTAATAATAAAAATTAGTTCAAATTTAACGAAGTTATTGAGTATAACAGTCAAAATAGTTCAACCCCTATCTCAGAGAACATACATCCATCCATCCATATACGACATATATACCAACATACATCCGTATACATCCATCCTCACAAACTTTCACATTAATAATATTAGTGGGATAATATGAGTAATAATTAGTAGGATAGGATATAGTTAATGTATTTATTGTTAGTAGGAGGAGGATACAAACATACATAAATACATGCATACACACATACATATATACATACATGCATGCATGCATGCATGCAAGCATACATACATGCATACACACATACATACATACATACATACCTACATACATGCATACATACATACATACATACAGCATACTAATACAAAGAAGCACACTAATATCCCGCAGGAACCGTTTGTTTTCCAGGGATAAAAAGTAGTCTTTATCACTTTTCAGGCCCTTAATTTTACCTGTGCTAAAAAATAATCTAAAACTTAATTGAAGGATAAGTATGTGAAAAGTAACATACGAATATCCCGCGGGAACTGTTTGTTTTCCCGGGATAAAAAGTAGCCTTTTCACTTTTCAGGTCCTCAATTATGGCTATCAAAAAAACCACGTCAATCTGTAACTTCGTTGGCGCATAATTGACGGATTAATATGTGAAAAGTAGCATACGAATATCCCGCGGGAACTGTTTGTTTTCCTGGGATTAAAAGTAGCCTTTGTCACTTTTCAAGTCCTCAACTATGCCTATCCAATAAACCACGTCAATCTGTAACTCCGTTGGCGCCTAATTTAAGGATAAATATGTGAAAAGTAGAACACTAATATCCCGCGGGAACTGTTTGCTTTCCCAGGATAAAAGGTAGCCTTTGTCACTTTTCAAGTCATCAACTATGCCAATCCAAAAAAACCACGTCAATCTGTAACTCCGTTGGCGCATAATTGAAAGATAAATGTGTGAAAATTAGTATACTAATATCCCGCAGGAACCGTTTGTTTTCCCGAGATAAAAAGTAGCCTTTGTTATTTTTCAGGCTCTTAACTTTACCTGTGCAAAAAAATCACGTTAATCTAAAACTCCATTGCGCGTATTTTGAAGGACAAATGCGTAAAAAATAGCGATGCTATCCCGCAGGAACTGTTTGCTTTTCCGAGATAAAAAGTAGCTCATGTGCTATTCCAGACTATATTCTATGTCTGTGCCAAATTTCAGCAAAATCGGTTCATTCGTTGTCGCGTTAAAGAGTAACAAACATCCATCCGGATGTTAGGATGGATGGATATCCATCCTAACATCCATCCTCACAAACTTTCGCATTTATAATATTATAATATATAATATATATAATAATATCTACACATGACCAGTCATTATAATATCTAGCAATGTACTCACGATGACTGTACAAATCGATACCTTGTACTATTTGTATTATTTATTTCGTAATCCATCCCTAATCCCTAAGAAATTTTCTATTGCTAATGAAAAACTTCAATAACTGCGTTTATCCTACTTGATTGTTGAATTGGAATTTTTTACTTATTCTCGATGCTGCGGATAATGTAAGCATGATTTAAGTACAATCAGCGCCATCTATCAGTGGTTTTTCAAAATCCCGCGGGAACCTTGGATTTTTCCGGGATAATTTGTAGCCTATGTGTTATTCCAGGGTATAATCTATCTCCATTCGAAATTTCAGCCAAATCCATCCAGTAGTTTTTGCGTGAAAGAGGAACAAACATACACACAAACTTTCGTCTTTATAATATTAGTAGGAAGTAGGATAGTAGGAAGTAGGATTATAATATTATAATATAATATATAATAGGATCTACACATGACCAGTCATTATAATATCTAGCAATGTACTCACGATGACTGTACAAATCGATACCTTGTACTATTTGTATTATTTATTTCGTAATCCATCCCTAATCCCTAAGAAATTTTCTATTGCTAATGAAAAACTTCAATAACTGTGTTTATCCTACTTGATTGTTGAATTGGAATTTTTTACTTATTCTCGATGCTGCGGATAATGTAAGCGTGATTTAAGTACAATCAGCGCCATCTATCAGTGGTTTTTCAAAATCCCGCGGGAACCTTGAATTTTTCCGGGATAATTTGTAGCCTATGTGTTATTCCAGGGTATAATCTATCTCCATTCCAAATTTCAGCCAAATCCATCCAGTAGTTTTTGCGTGAAAGAGGAACAAACATACACACAAACTTTCGCCTTTATAATATTAGTAGGATTATAACATCTTAAAATTTCTTTATCTAATCGTTTAACCAAATTTACTAAACGACCATATGCCAATCCATAATTAGGTGTTAGTGCTGGAGGATATTCATTCCACGGCCAACTAACATAATATCTACCATCTATTAATTTTGTAGTTTCATTAAATTTATTTATAGCCTCTTCTTCTCTAGTAATCTTAGGTGAATCGGTTATACCGATTGACTCCAGTTCCCAAAGGAATGTTATACTTCCTAAATCTAGTGGCATGTCAGGTTTGCTTAATTTGAAATCAATCTCTGTTTGAAAGTATGTAACAACTGACATATGTTCTCCTTCTTTATTCTCATGCGGAATTTGACCCGAAAGTATCCATCCAAACTCTGAATCAATTAAATATAAATCTTCCCTTATCCATATTCTTTCTAAGCAAAGAAACGAGTAGTAATAATCATTCCCTATAAGAATATCAACTTGATCTTTCAAAGATCCATCGTCTGCAAGTTTCAATTTATTCTTCCAATCGTCAAGTTCATCTACATACGGTACACCTTTTGAAATCATAGGTACGACGTTTGCATAAACACTCTTCCAATTTTTAGATTTAGTTTGTAACTCTAATTGAACAACTGGACTATTAAATTCTTGAGGACTCTTTGAACCAAAAGTATAAACCGATAAACTTTCATCCTTTTCTGTAGACAATTTTAATTCCTTTGCAATCTTTCGGGTGATGTAAGATCTTTGGGAGCCTGAATCGAATAGTATACGGCATGATATTTGATTAAACGTCTCACCTTTCCCCCGGGCTGTTACTACAGCTGTTTGAAGAGCCGTATGTCATTCTCTATCCATCGTTGTTAGAGTCGTGCTCTCTGATCCAGACTGAAATTTCTCCTTACACAGTGCGCTGTGGTGTTCATGTTTTTTACAAAAATAACAAGGTTTATTATAATGACACTGCAAAACCTTATGACCACCTCTAAGACATTTATAGCATCTGCCTTTCATCAGCGCAGTACGTTCCTGGTATGTCCTGTATTTCTTACTTAGATCAGCGAAATGATCACCCTTACAAAACATACAGTAAGGTTTCATCTTCTTCCCGTGAGCTTCATCTTCCAACCTATTACCTTTTTTGAATGTTGTATTTCTTCTCTGTCCCCACTGTCCTCCTCTTTGTAGGTACTCTCTTTCTAAAATTTGGAGGTTTTAAATTATCAGCCTGTATACCCCAATCATTCCTTCTGAATTCGTTTCTAGGTCGCCTCTCTCCCCTGCTATGCTTATATCTCTGATTTTCTTGAGTTACATGTAGAGTTTCTACTGTATAGTTACCAACTCCTTCTGCACTATTTCCTTGAGTGATCCTATTAGCGTCTTCCTTTGCTGTAAGTATTTTTTCTAATTCTTGCCTTATCTCATTTATAGAGTCGTCTTTGGTTTTTAATTTTAACTCATAGATAAGATCCTCAGGAAATTTACTAAATATAATATGCCGTAGATGATTGTGATTCACGTCTTCTCCTAATGATTCCAAGACCCGTAAATGTTTTCCCATTTCATTAAATGATTTACGACATGATGTTATCGTAGAGTCTGCAGTTACCACCTTAGATAACGCTGAATAATGTGCATCAATTAAATGAGAACTTTTGCCATATCTTTCTGTAAGAGTTTTAATAGCTATGCTGTAATTCTTGTTTGTTGTATCTAGACCCTCAATAGCTTTTCTAGCTTCTCCCTTTAATGAAGACTTAAGGTATAGCAATTTGTCTACATCTGCTATGTTTCTGTTATGAATATTTGATTGAAATTGATCCCAAAATTGATGCCAGTTCAAAATATCACCCTCAAATTCAGGTAAATTCAATTTAGGTAAACGGCATGATGTTATTGCATCCTTCTCCTTATGCGTCGATGGAGTTTCTGAACTGCTTTGAAATAATTTTAATTTCACTTCTAGCTCCGCTAGATTTTCCTCAGCTTTCAGCTGTATTTCACTCATTTCACTTATTTCGTCAGCTGCAGGATCATTTACCAACTTAAAATAATTTGTTAAATCATTTTCGAATCTTGTCAAAAGATTTTTTAATTTTGTCTTGTTTACTTCTGCCTCGTGGATTAGGTTAGCATTCAAAGAGCCGAGATTTACAGCCTGATCCGAGAGAGTTTCTATTTGGGTGATAAGGAGTCTTAGCCTTTTTAGCAATAAATCATCCATGATGAATTTTCTGTAATCAGACATCATATTTGAACAATACCTAACGCCTTATCACATGGATGTAAATACCTGTCTCTAAATCTATGGATCTCTGTGGAAATACCACTTCTAGATTAATTATCCTTATATCTTTGAACACTTCCATATGATTCGTATACTTGCTATATTTAATTTAAAGAATAGAGACTAACTTCAAAATATATTATAGTGTATATGCCAAACTCGGATGTTAATAATCCCACACAAATAAAGAATGAGCATTCCCAGTCTAATCTTCCATTAAGATTTTTAGAGAGTTATTTCAATCTAACAAGTTGTATAATTCGCTTGCTAAACAAGTAACTTGCTCTTATACTAATCATCAGTTTATCCAACCATTATTTACCACCAAATGCAGAGAGTACCTAAACCATGAGTACAGATTTAACATTAAGATACCTTTCCATTATACAAATAGCTCGCACTATAATAATAATTGAAAGGTAAAAGAATTGAAATTCATAATAACATTCATGAGATTAAAACTTATTATTGGGTCAAACTAATACCATAGAATTTCCTTCAAAATTATTTTGAACATACTCTATGTATATTCTCACTAATTTAGCTATAATTAAAGTCCCAACCTCTTTAAAAGAATAACTATATTTGCTTGAATTTACAAAATTACCCAGATCAAATAAAATTCTAACCTCCAATAAGGTTATCAACCCTTGAGTTTGGTACATAGGACTCTAGTATCTATTATCATGTGTCTATATACTTTAAGACTCCTTTCGAAGTAAAATCTTAACTTAATAATTTAAAGATTGTTTTCTCCATATAAAAATATAACTATAATCCCCCACATACTTGTAGATAGGCCCTGAATCCTTAATTGGATAAGCCTTAAATTAAGTTACTCTATGAATTCAATAATTACCAAATCAAATTGAATTTAATAACCCTTAAACAATTACACTTTCATTATATACCCTTAACATCAAAATGTATCTTGTCTAGCAATCCCTTTCATTAGACGTCAAATTTCATTTTTAATAAGTATTCAAGTTTACCTATGTTGACCATATTCCTAGTTCTAATTGGTAAAGGAAAGTATTCAGTTCTTAGATCAATTCTTACTCGATAGACACTCAGACATTCGAAATAATAGCCTTATAGTGCATTGGTAGCTATTCTAAAAATATAAGATAACACACCAGATGTGCTTTTTGTGTTAAAAATTCAGTAAATTAGTCGAACTTCAGTCTCAGTTATTAAAACTGAGTGATATGATTTCCTTCTGAAAATATAATTAACACTATGTAGGAACTGATATTCTTTCTTAAAATTTCATCTTTACGCAATGTACAATACTTTCAGAATCTAAAACCTCCCTTATATTTGAATTTCACTATATGCCTAATATATTACGTACCTTTATATTAAATAGGATAATTTCCAACCTTAAATTGTTTTCAGATCACTATTTCTTTTTCACAACAATGTTTCTTTCACAATACTCAATCAGCAATATAATTGACACTGAAATGGCGTAATAGAATTCAAATTTCAAATGTTCCAAATTCCACCATCTGACTTTAGAACAATTTAAAATAAATGACACACCGGAAATTGCTCAAATGTTCGTAAATTCAAACTTTAGAACGCTCTATGACATTAGTATCCCTGAAGTCAATTCTACCAACTTACCTGGGCCATTTCTTTCGATTTAAAGTTGAAAACTGCGTTGACGCTCCCTCCAGCGGCGAGTAGCGAAACTAATGCAGCGCCTCTATTTATTTAAATCAACAAAAAGGCAACAAATAGACACTTTATTATAATTTAAGCTTAGTATGACTCCATGTGCTAAAGATTCTGGTTCATTTTACTAATATCCCAGCACCTCCACCATGTCGGCGAGGCCATTCTAGTTCACTATCTGCTTTCTCTCTAGGTATATATTTACGGGTAACTACGCGATATACACGGTTGAACCGCTTGTATATGGATATTAAAAAAGGATGTCTAGTGGAACAGAATGTCACCGATTTAATTAACTATCACAATGGAGTCATACCTGCCCATCAACTAGAAGGCTCCTGTCGCACCGCTCTACTCCAATTAATTCTCTCTCTCTCTGCTGCAGGAGTGCACCGGTAACCTGCATGATTAAATTAACTATGACATCACCATTTGTGACGCCCTAAGATCTGATCTATTATTCCTGCTATTTCTAGCCGTGGACGTGTAAGGAATCAAACTCATCTCCCATGCGGAATCTTATCTCATCTGACCATCGGACCCGATCTTTCTTATTCATACCCTTAGACCCCCTATGTCTAAGAGCCAATCTCTCTTGTTCGCACGAATCTTCCTTGGGCCCCCTATGCCCAAGGGCGAGACATAATGTCTCCTGTTCATAAACATGAACCTTCTTCGGGTTCTATCTACCCGAAGGATCGACGTAATCTTTCCTATTCGTACGAACCTTCCTCGGACCCCCCATCCACGAGGGCTCATCCTCCTCGGACCCCCCGTCAACGAGGGCTCAACGTAACATCTCATCGGATCCGATGTATTCTCAGCTCATAATAGCCATAATGATTTACTCACAATTTAAACACCATTAAAACCGTCGCTTACACATCCCTTGCTAACTTACACATACACATACACAGCCTTAGAGCGCGCTCCCAGCTGCTAGTAAATGTATTGATATCTAGAAATTCACTTATGAGGGTTTAAGAACTTCGTAGATTAATTGCTTGGATAATCAAATACTTAGCTACTCAGGTACTTAGCTTTCATCACACCCACTCCTCGTAGCGCAGCCCACAATTCCACCACCTTCTTCAGGATACGAGAAAAAACAACCCGTTGCCATGCAACAAATGTTCATCAGAAAAGGAACATTCTAATACCAAAAATATTTAAACTACAAAGAAACCAACGACAAATTTCCGGTGTCATATACTACTACCATAGACTTATACAACCATTATCCTTACCAAAGATCTAAGTATTTCGCGATAGCATATATGCACTTCGCGACAGGCATATTCAGTTTGCAGCCAGTTAATGATTCTGTTATTGCCAAAATTATTCGTAATCTAAGCTCAAACGCACAAGGTGTAGATAATATCTCATTACAAATGCTTATGTTAACTTTGCCGCAATGTTTGCACACTATCACCCATCTGGTTAATAACTCAATTTTAACATCGATTTTTCCCGACTCATGGAAGATAGCTAGAGTGCAACCTCTGCCAAAATGTAACAATCCAACCTCATACAAGGAACTAAGACCAATTAGTATCTTACCATGTTTGTCTAAGGTCATAGAAAAGGTAGTATCTCACCAAATGACGGAGTATATAGAAAAAAATAAGATTCTTCCCGCTTGCCAGTCAGGTTTCAGGAGATCTCATAGCACGACAACAGCTCTTACGAATGTTGTAGACGATATTTTAACGGCTCAGGATAAAGGAATGTGTACTATTCTCGTTCTCCTCGACTTCTCCAGAGCTTTCGATTCGATAAATATTAATCTTCTTCTTTCCAAATTAGCGTTTTATGGGTCTGATACTGCTACAGTGAAATGGTTTGCTAGCTACCTCACTGGTAGATCACAGTTTGTAGAAATAGTTAATGGGGATAATACTAAGATGGTATCAGGTTTATCGCCAGTTGATAGAGGAGTCCCTCAAGGTTCAATTTTGGGGCCGATGCTCTTTACTTTGTATTCGTCCGACATCACAAGCTGCATTCAGCACTGCGAATATCATTTGTATGCGGACGATGTGCAGTTATATTTACCATTTTGTCCCAAAGACCGTGATGAAGCTGTATCTAAAATAAAGTGATTTGGATAGAATAAATCAATGGGCAATGAAGAACTGTTTAGTGTTAAACCCTACCAAATCCCAATTTATGGTTCTAGGATCCAAACACAATATTAACAGTCTAAACAGTTACGACTTTAAAATCAATATAGAAAATAATAACATAGTAAAGGTTAACGAGGCTCGTAATTTGGGTGTTATCATGGATTCTACACTGCGCTTTGAAACGCATGTCCTTAATGCCGTTCGAAGCTGCTTCTACAGACTCAAGTTATTGTATAGAATAAGACCATACATCGGCGTGGACCTTAGAAGTAAACTGTGTGAGGCCCTAGTTCTATCTAAACTTAATTATGCGGATGCCGTATACGGCGCCAGGTTGCTAGAAAGAACGAAGAAGCTTATACAGCGCGTGCAGAACGCTTGTGCTCGTTATTGTTATAACATTCCGCCAAGGAGTCATGTAACACCCTATATTAACAACGCCAACTTATTAAAGATGGAATCACGTCGTAAGCTGCATTTAGCTACCATGCTCTTTGGCGTAATGAAGCACGGGGTCCCTGAGTATCTTAGGCAAAAATTAAGGTGGGCAGAAGAAGCTCACTCAGAACGCACAAGAAACTCCAGGGCTCTCCGTATTAGACATACATTGCCTGTGCATAAAACAGCCACCTTCCGTGGAAGTTTTAAGTTTGCCGCCACTAAGTGCTGGAACGATCTACCACCTCCAATACGTGCAATTCAAACAATTAGTTTATTTAAAGTCAAACTTAAAATTTATTTACTCGCGCAACAAAAAGAAAACTGAACACCGGATTGATATTGATTTGAAAAAAAGAAAAATGTAATTTAACCTAATTAAGAAAAAAGATAATATTGTAACGTTAGCGCAGCGTTCCACACTAAAGCGTGACGGCAAATGGCACAGGCACGGCTTTCTTTTTGTTTTATGTATTTTTGTTTTATGTATTTTTGTTTTATGTATTTGTTGGACGATGTTTGGTACGATTAAAAACTCGTGGTAAGAAGTCACATTTATTAGGGTTCCGTACCCAAAGGGTACCAACGGGACCCTATTACTAAGCCTACGCTGTCCGTCCGTCCGTCCGTCCGTCCGTCCGTCCGTCCGTCTGTCAGCGGGCTGTATCTCGTAAACCGTAATAGATAGACAGATGAAATTTTCACATAATATTATGTATTTCTATTGCCGCTATAACAACAAATAATAAAAATTAAATTAAATTAAAAAAATTAAATTAAAATATATCCATGGGTACATGGAAATATTTTTATTTAATTTTTTTTTAACGGAACCCTATAAGAGCGAGGCCCGACTCGCACTTGGCCGATTTTTTTGTATTATTGAATTAGGTGTAATATATGTGTTATATTGTTTGTTATATTTTATATACTAATATATGTAGTTATAAGAGGCTTGTTTGTCGAAAACACGTCTGTGGACACATTAAGGTTCCTCCTGAAAACCAGCGTTGCAGCCTGCTGCAGCTTTGTGCTGAGTGAGGAGCCTTATTTGTTCACGAACTACGTTATGAAATAGCCTAAATCGTTTTTAAGCGAATACTGTAAAATTGAATTGTGTTCGTGATCAAATAAAACTTTTTATCTATCTATCTATCTATCTACCTCGAGTCCATTTTAATAGCTGTGGCCCAACGGGGTTCCAATGTAAATTTGTATAAATTATTGTAAGTTGGAATGCAATGAATAAATAAATGATTGAATAACTGAAAAAATGAGTGAATAAATTTTCCCCTTCATTTTTCCTTGATGGCATTTTTTAGCTTTTCGAGTAGTCTGGCGTAGTATTTTCCGATGATGTTCGCCAGACGCCATTTTCTTTGTAGTCAATCAACAAAATACCCTCAGAATCCCAAAAAATAGTGGCCATGATCTTTCCGGCCGATTGTGACACTTAAAACTTCTTAGGCGGGGGTGTGCCTATGCCATGCCATTTGTAAATCATGGTTCCCCAGAGCAAGAGTCCCCGTAAGCATAGCGAGTATCTTCCACGATGTTCTGTTGCTTTTTCCCCGAAATTGGTGAGGAACTTTATGACAGCGCGAAACTCAATTTTCTGTATAGTTAATATTTTCTTCCCGATTGACTTGGAACATGAGTGACAAGATTTAGCCAAAACTTGGTATGTGTAGTTATATTGAGTCAACAATTAGTATTAGGTGTACGAAAAAATTCCCGTCTCTTTCTAACCCTTTCATTCCGCGGACTTTTTGACCCTCCTCGAAGAGCGGAGAATAAAGATTGGTTGGGGCAAATATTGGTCTCTTAAACATATTTTTAAATCAAGAACTCCGATACCATTTAAAAAGAAGGCAATGTACTCTATAGTCCTGCCTATACTCTTCTGTACGGCTGTCAAACTTGGGCGCTTACAAAAAGAACTATACAAAAAATATTTCAAAGAGCGGCAGAACGGAGTATGTTCACTAAAAAGCTGAACGACCGCATAAGAAATCGGGAAATACGTAACAAAACCAAGATAACTGTTGCGTTACACCGCGCTGCAGTGTATAACAGCGTGTTCTTTGTAGGGAGACGTCGGAGGAAGGAAGTAGAGAAACACAGACTTGCGAGTGTAATGGTATTGGCAAGTGGCATATATTAACATATTTACATTGGTCTTATATACTAATAATATAACAGATAAAAAGTGGGAGAAGTTTGGACTCTGATCTTATGTACGTGCAAAAGTTGCTGATTAACGTTATTATAAGTTTGTTGAAAATAAATTACAAGGTTTACTATTGCGGAAATAAAGTGCTCTATGGTCACGTCCCGTACGTGCCATAGATGCTGCGCAGCTCGCGTGCAGACTGAAATGGCGATGGGCGGGTCATGTGGCTCGGGCGAGAGGCGGCCGGTGCAGCGAGCGCGTACTGCACTGGTGGCCACGCGACCACGCCCGGCCACGCGCCGCCGCGCGCTCGCTGGAGAGACGACCTGGAAGATGTCGCGGGACCACGTGGACGGGGCTCGCTACCGAGAGGTCGCAGTGGGGCAGGGTGGAGGAGGCCTTTACCCGAAGATGGGTACCTACTCAAATAAAATAACACATGCCATTAACATAATTTAATTCTATACAAAAAAAAAAGTGGTGTGGTGTCGTGGGACACCAGATAGGAACGAAGTTGCTTATTCTAAAAATATTAATTGCAAGTTCTATTCGAGGTTTAAAGAAAATAATTATTCGGGTATTTATTTTTTATCATGATTTTTTTATCGATAAAAATCAAAAAACTACTTTACAATCTTAACACCTTTATTTTGTTTACAATGATTTATAAAAATATATAATAACAAGTATTGGCGGACCCTTATTATTTTTACAAAAAACAACACAAAGTAAGGAATTCTTCATTTAGCAAATATCCGTTATCAATAATTGAATAATTAATACAACACAAGTAGGTATAAGGAGACGCGACCGACGTGATAACTTCAAGCAGAATGGCGCCTGGCGTCGATACTTGTTGGCTTATAGCTATAAAAAAATTAAACAGTTTCTATTAATATATCTCATATTTCACGGTGCTCCGCTAATGTAAATAATAATTGCTATAGACCAAGTTCATAAGCAAAGGATTTCTCACCAGTATGTGTTCTCAAGTGATTAATTTAACTGTACTTATCATTACATATATTACTTGCAAACAACATTTAGTCGCCCCTGTGTATTTTCATGTGCTTTACCAAACTACCTCTCCGAGTACATTTATATTGACATTCATGACAAGCAAAACGTTTTTCACCTGTGTGAGTTCGCATGTGTGTCACTAAACTACCCCTCTGAGTACATTTATATTGACATTCATGACAAGCAAAAGGTTTTTCACCCGTGTGAGTTCT
Organism: Oeneis ivallda; assembly: GCA_029955525.1. Lineage (NCBI taxonomy): Eukaryota > Metazoa > Arthropoda > Insecta > Lepidoptera > Nymphalidae > Oeneis > Oeneis ivallda. Next base: position 11,736,940 of record JARPMR010000028.1, on the reverse strand, counting down.
CATGTGTGTCACTAAATTCGGCTTTAAAGCGAATTTACGTTTGCAAACATCACAGGCATACGGCTTCTCACCAGTGTGGGTTCGCACGTGCTTAACTAAGCTGTGATTACTTAAAGTTCGATAGTTACAAAACTTACAAGCAAAAGGTTTATCACCAGTGTGAGTTCTCATGTGTTTCACTAAATTCTGCTTAGCAGCGAATTTACGTTTGCACACATCACAGGCATACGGCTTCTCACCAGTGTGGGTTCTCATATGTATCACAAAACTCTGCTTAAGAGCAAATTTATGTTTGCACACATCACATGCAAACGGCTTCTGACCAGCGTGGGTCCTGACGTGGTTCACAAAATTGTGTTTTATACAGCTTCGATACTTACACAGCTTACAAGCAAAAGGTTTATCAACAGCGTGAGTTTTCATGTGTCTCACCAAACCATCCATGTCGAAACATTTGTATTCACATAATTTACAAGCAAAAGGTAAGATATTAACGCCAGGGTGAGTTCTCATATGTATCTTTAAACTCCGTTTAACAGCGAATTTACGTTTGCACACCTCACAGGAGAATGGCTTTTCACCTGTGTGGGTCCTCACGTGGTTCTCTAAAGTAAATTTTCTATAGCTTCGATAGTTACAAAACTTACAAGCAAAAGGTTTATCACCAGTGTGAGTTCTCATGTGGCTCATTAAATTCTGCTTAACAGTGAATTTACGTTTGCACACGTCACAGGCATAGGGCTTCTCACCAGTGTGGGTCCTGACGTGGTACTCTAAGTGCTTATTACTACTGCTTCGATAGTTACAAAACTTACAAGCAAAAGGTTTATCACCCGCGTGGAATTCAACGTGACTCAAAAATTTATTATTATTAGAACAATGATGTTTACTTATGTGGGACACTAACAGACTTTTCCGTTTAAATACAGTTTGACAAAAGTCACAAATTAGTATTTTCCCCTCAATTTGTTTCCCTGTATGTGTGTGTACATTATCATCACTTATCGTTTTAATATTCTCGACATTGACATCAACATTTGAACAATCTGTCGCCACAGTAGTATGTGTGGTGACTGGCTCAGTGGTTTCTGACGTAGGAAGTTCGTCTTGGCTTGTTGTCTGATAATCCGAACTTTCAGAGTCAGTATCACTGTCTTCATACACATATATATGTAATATTTCTCTTCTGTCATTGTTTTCGTGGCTCGATTTGTTGACATCTTCGTCATCATCAATCTCAAACTCTTGTTCGGATGTCGGGGATGTATCGGTGCCACTATCTGTGTCTAGTCTCACGGGCAAACGAGGGGCTGAAACGAAACATTTTTATTGTTACTTTTTTATTTCCGAACTACCTTCATCTTCTTTATCAACCGATAGACGTCCACTGTTAGACAAAAGTCTCTTGCATGGACTTCCACAGGCCTCGACCTTGCACCGCCTGAATCCAGCGGCTTCCTGCGGCTCGTTTGGTGTCGTCAGTCCACCTAATGGCCAACAATGGTCTGCCAACACTGCGCTTCCTGGTGCGGGGTCGCCTTTCCAGCACCTTTGGAACCCAACGACCATCAGCTCTTCGAACCATATCCACCCATATCCACTTCAGTTTTGCGACTCGCCGAGCTATGTCGGTGATTTTGGTTCTCCTGCGAATCTCGCAGGGATACTCCGAGCATAGCTCCGTACTACCCAACTAAATCAAATCAAAAATGCTCTATTTCACGTTGGCCAACTTGTGGCTCTTAATATTATAAGTCGAAACGTAACCAAGTAAGTATAAAAAGTGCAAAGGGGATGAGGGCATAAATTTTCTTCTTTGAAGAGCGAGCAACTTTATTATCTACTAGCTGATGCCCGCGACTTCGTCCGCGTGGATTTAGTTTAAAAATCCTGCGGGAACTCTTTGCTTTTCCGGGATGCCTTTGTCACCCTCCAGGTTCTCAACTATACCTATCCAAAAAATCACGTCAATTCGTAGCTTTGTTACAGCGTGATTGACGGACAAACCAACATACTTTCGCATTTATAATAGTTACTAGCGGTCACCCGTGATTTCGTCCGCATATATACATAAGATTATCAAAAAGATAAATTATCCCGCTGCAAGAATGATGATTATTTTAAAACTGCGCTAACTCTTACGATATTCATTGAAATCGAATAATGCAAAGGGCAATTTTGTTTTAAATTATATACTTGTGATGAATAACGTATTTATTTGGATAAGGATTAATATCATGTTTATAAAAACACCTACGTTAATAAAGCATTATTTTAGAACAAATTTGGTCAGCATAAAAAAGGTTATAGTGAGCCAACCTTAAATGACATAATGGTCTAAGATCCGAACCTAAGTCGACCTTCACCGGGGTGATTATTGAATGAGACCTATTTTATAATAAATTTAGTCTATTAAAAAATGTATTAAAAATGGGTTTGCTGGAAAAATCCTGGACAGGATATTTTTAATTAATTATTAAAAATCCTTATACTCTGTCCTTTTTTATTACACGGTATACTTACCTCGGATCTCTCTGTCACTCATTTCCCCACGCGTTGAAATTTAAATTTTTAAAATTCGCAAACCTCTATTAGGACCAAATTTTTCGCAGAAAACCTTATATCAACGTGTTCACAATAAAACAGCGCTTATGCTGATATAAAATTTAAATTTCAACGCGTGGGGAAATGAGTGACAGAGAGATCCGAGGTAAGTATACCGTGTAATAAAAAAGGACAGAGCATAAGGATTTTTTAATAATTAATTAAAAATATCCTGTCCAGGATTTTTCCAGCAAACCCATTTTTAATACATTTTTTAATAGATTAAATTTATTATAAAATAGGTCTCATTCAATAATCACCCCGGTGAAGGTCGACTTAGGTTCGGATCTTCTACTATAAGTATCCTTTAAGGTTGGCTCACTAGGGGAACAATTCTGTCATACATGATTTTTGCGAAACTTTCACCGTTTACGCAGCGCACGCAGCGGAAACTCTCAAAAGGAAAAAAAACCCCGATTTTGAAACATTCTTCATTGGTGCTCCGCTTCTATTGGTTTTACCGTGATGATTTAGCGTGATTTATTGGAGGAAGGCTAATAGCCTTCCACAATAAATGGGCTATCTAACACTAAAAAATTTTTTCAAATCGGACCAGTAGTTCCTGAGATTAGCGCGTTCAAGCAAACAAACAAACAGACTCTTCAGCTTTATAGATAAAATTAAAAATAATATGTATAGATTAATAATAAAATTTTAGAACACAAGGTAATATTTTGACTTTAATATAATAGATATATTCCCTCGGGGACTTTTTTGTAGAGTAATGAGTAGGTACTTTAATCACGTAGCACATAATTTTTATGTATCATCAATAGTTTTCTCAGCACACGCCAAATAATGCGTTTTATAGACAAAATTTTGCTACTTTGGGTTACATTATTGCAATTTTCTAAAGGATCTCTAAATTTTTTGAAAATAAATTATATGTTACTTCCTAATAACTTAGCTTTCTATTGGCGAAAAAATGGTTAAAATCGGTCCCAGTAGTTACAGAGTCTATTCGGTACAAATAAACAAACAAAAAATATTTCCTCTTATGATATTAGCATAGATAGATAATAATAGATCAATGAACTATTTATCCCTAGCTATGTTAAAAGGTAATCAAGTGATTTCCCGCAGAAATGCGCAAGCGACGCGCTCCCACACTGACATTGAAACCGTACTACAAGTGAAAATAAACCGGCCAAGTGCGAGTCTCACTCGCACACCGAGGGTTCCGTATTCCAGAAGTAAAAGTATTCAAGTAAAACGATAATAGACGTGGTTAGTTTACCAATTGCAGCTTCTCTGCAATCTTAATAATCGAAAAAATATATTTTTTTTTATTGAGATTATTTCTCACTAGTAGTTCCATTGACTGAAGTCCCATTATTTCCGAAATTAGTCATAACTCTATTTTCTTATTTCCATTCATCACGAAATTACTCAATGGTTCAACAATTCCATTGACTAGGTTCCATTATTTCCGAAACAAGTCACAACATTGAACAATTGAATATTTGGGAATGGATATTGGGAATGGATTTAATGAAACCTGCCATCAATAATAAGGTAAATATTTTTTATTGTTCAAAAGTCAGCACACAAGTTTCTTGCACAATGTATAATAACAAATCTGTTATATGTCACAAAAAAATTTGACAATTCAATTTTTACATGAATACTAGCTGACCCAGCGAACTTCGTACCGCCAACACAAATATTTAGTGGTTGGTCACCCTTATCATTTAGGAGTATGAAAAATAGATAGTAGCCGATTCTCAGACCTACTGAATATGCATATAAAATTTGGTAAAAATCAGTAAAGCCGTTTTGGAGGAGTATGGTAACTAACATTGTGACACGATAATTTTATATATTAGATTGTAACTTGACTCCCATGGAGCTATAGGATGGGCTGATCGGACTCCCATGGGTTCAACAGATTCATTAGCTTGGATTAGTCATTGATTCGACAATACCATTAGTTCCATAAATTACAGCTTCAAAGGTTTATTTCTTATCTAGAGCACTTAAAATAGGCTGATTTGTCTGGTTTATTAAACGATTTTACAAAGCCTCGTAGGCTCGTAGGTAGAAAATATAATACTATAATTTTTAGTTTGTAGTTCTTGCAATTGACAAGCGCGCTGTGCTCACAGTTCTGTGTGTGTCGTTTCTGCACAAGTGTGAGCGAGCGCGATGCTCTCGCCCGCCCGCTCCCACCTAGGCTCCGGCAGGCAAGCACACTTACGCAATGTGCATGTACATTGTACACGACATGACCACAAGTAAAGGTCACGCGTACTCGTAAATTGCAAATTATACTGAAATACAGACACTACCATACACGGTTAACTACGCAAGTTTCTTAATTTTCCAATACTTAAAATACCATTCATTAACATAATTAAAAACTACTATACCCTGTCGAATCATTTTTTCTTTTCGACAGCTCAGTCTCACTCACTCTCACTATGTGACATAACTACAAGTAAAAGTCACGCGTGTTCGCAAATTGCAAGGTAGTTAACAATTTGCAATTGCTAACTACCATACACGGTTAACTACGCCATTTTCTTAATTTTCCAATACTTATACCATTACTTACCATTATTACCTTAATACCATTAACTTAATTAAAAACTACTAATTCAATATTAGATACTAGTATTACTAACTCAATATTAAAAAGTTATTACAGTATATTAAAACATTGCAATTAACACGCTATACAAGCTATAAATATAGGTACGTAAATCTAATACACTACATTTCGCATCCCTCTCTCTCGCACATTGTAAAATTTTCAATGATTGTAAAAATCTCTCGGGTCAGTTTTGTTATCTTCGACAATTCAATTACGGATATCAAAGATATAGTTTTATTTATATTATGATATACCTAGATATTGATAGAGAAAAAGAGCGAAAAAGAGCTTTCTCTATCAAAAACTTTCTCTATCAAAATCTTTCTCTATCAAAAACTAGGTGTAAGATACTTAAGCTTTATTAACAGTGTGACTTTTCGCATGCCTCGCTAGACTACGATACTGATTACATTTAAAGGAGCATAACTTACAAGCATAGGGGTTTTTCACCAGTGTGAGTTCTCATGTGTCTCTCTAAGCTCTGTTGTACAGCAAATTTACGTTTGCACACCTCACAGGCATAGGGCTTCTCACCAGTGTGGGTTCTCACGTGCTTAAATAAGTTCTGATTATGTATAGTTCGATAGTTACAAAACTTACAAGCAAAAGGTTTATCACCAGTGTGAGTTCTCATGTGGCTCACTAAACCTTCCTTAACAGCGAATTTACGTTTGCACACATCACAGGCATAGGGCTTCTCACCAGTGTGGGTTCTCACGTGCCCAACTAAGTTCCGATTACTTATAGTTCGAAAGTTACAAAACTTACAAGCAAAAGGTTTATCACCTGCGTGGAATTCAACGTGACTCACAAACTTATTATTATTAGAACAATTATGTCTACTTAAGTGAGACACTAACAGACTTTTCCGTTTAAATACAGTTTGACAAAAGTCACAAATTAGTATTTTTCCCTCAATTTGTTTCCCTGTATGTGTGTGTACATTATCATCACTTATCGTTTTAATATTCTCGACATTGACATCAATATTTGAACAATCTGTCTCCACAGTAGTATGTGTGGTGACTGGCTCAGTGGTTTCTGACGTAGGAAGTTCGTCTTGGCTTGTTGTCTGATAATCCGAACCTTCAGAGTCAGTATCTCTGTCTTCATTCACATATATATACAACATTTCTCTTCCGTCGTTGTTTTCGTGGCTCGATTTGTTGACTTCTTCGTCATCACCAATCTCAAACGCTTGTTCGGGTGTCGGGGATGTATCGGTTTCACTACCTGTGTCTAGTCTCACGGGCAAACGAGGGGCTGAAACGAAACATTTTTACTTTTACTTATTTACTTCTCGAACTCTAACTCCACTAACTAAATCAAATCAAATATCATTTGTTTCACGCTGGCCAACTTGTGGCAAATCAATATCAGTAAAAAAGCGCAAAGAGGGCAAATGAGGGCATAAAATAATGATTTTCTATGAAGAATGAATGAAGAGTGAATGATCGAGATATATTACCTAGCTATCTTAAAAGTTAAACAAGTGGTTTCATGCAGAAAGGCGCAAACGACGCTCTACGCAAAGCGCTTATGACGTTCTTAAAGATTGCACGTTGTATTATACAGATTTTTCTGGTCAGGCGGATTAATGAAAAATAATTATTCCGAAGTTAGTCTTGGTTCTTCTGGTTCCACATCTCTCCTCTGCTCCATTCCAATTCTGACATTTCAGAAATAAGCACAACAAATCCTTGTTACACACCATTATTAATAATTACAAAGACTGATAGTAAAAGTGATTAATTAAGGGACCATCTTGCAAAGTTTCTGACTCTGTATGGATTAAGAAAATATTTTATACACTACAATCATACACGATCAATGATATTTACTAAAGACTACAATAACAAACAATTCCATTGACTAGGTTCCATTATTTCCGAAACAAGTCACAACATTGACCGATTGAATATTTGGGAATGGATATTGGGGAATGGATTGAATGAAACCTGCCATCAATAATTAAATATTTTTTATTGTTCAAAAGTCAGCACACAAGTTTCTTTCACAATTTACTTAAGTATGTATAAAAAAAAAATATTGTATAACTTGACTCCCATGGATTCAACAGATTTATTAGCTTGGATTCGGAATTAATGAAACCAATTTCATTAATTCCGACATTAGTCATTGATTTGACAATTCCATTGACTGCACCACAGATTACACCTTCATCAATGATTCTTCTGTAGAATAGTGTTAATAAGCAATTTTACAAAGTTTTTTTGGTCTTTTTCTTTTCGTTGGTCAAAGTAATTTTATGCTATTATTTTTAGTTAGTTGTAGTTCTTGCAATTGACAAGCGCGCTGTGCTCACGGTTCTGTGTATCGTTTCTGCACAAGTGTGAGCGAGCGCAATGCTCTCACCAGCTCGCTCCCACCTAGGCTCCGACAGGCACGCACACTTACGCAATGTGCATGTGCACGGCATAACTACAAGAAAGGTACTCGTAAATTGCAAGAACTATACTGCGATAGTTAAATACCAGACACGGTTAACTACGCCATTTTCTTAATTTTCCAATACTTAAATCACATTAACTTAATTAAAACTACTAATTCAATATTACTAGTACTAATACTAACTCAATATCAAAAAGTTATTACAGTCTATTTACACCTTGCAATTTACACGCTATACAAGCTTTAAAAATGGTTACGTAATCTAATACACTATTAAGAGGACTATTACATTTGGCATCCCTCTCTCTCGCACATTCTAATATTTTTTATGAGGCGAGCTCAGGTAGGAGGCAGAAACGAAGGATGGATCGTGGACTTGGAATGAATGATTTATTTACGGCGTTCAAAGAGGAATTGTCCGAATTATTTGACACTAAGTTCTCCAAATTGTATGCTGAGCTTCAACAATTGAAAAAGCAGAATCTGGACATAAGCAAAGCAAATGCAGAAATGGCCAAGTCTATGGAATTTATGTCGTCTAAATACGATGATAAGGAAAAATTTGACCAAGTCCTTAAAGAAAAAAATGACAGTAAGTTATATATAACAAGCTTGGAGGAAAAAATTGAAAGCTTGGAGAAGAACTTGCGAGCGTCTTCAATTGAAATTAAAAATATCCCTAAAAACAGGGCGAAACCAAGGCCGATCTTATTAAAATTACTTCCAGCATTGGGTCCGCCCTTAAGCTAAACATCCAGGCTTCAGAAATCAATGACGTGTTCAGACTTCCCGCTAAAAAAGAAGTTATACCCTCCATTGTGGTCAAATTCTCTTCAATTATTCGTAAGGAGGAACTCCTGGTGTCAGTCAAAAGATTTAATAAAGATAATAAAAATGATAAACTGAACACTCGGCACCTCAGGCTTGACTGTCCGCCTGCTCCGATTTATATTAGGGAGCACTTGACTGCGAAGACCAGTAGGCTGTTTTTTCAATGCAGAGAGTTCTCTAGACAGCAGGACTACAGTTTTTACTGGTGCTCACATGGTAAAATCTTCCTGCGGAAGAGAGAAGGTGATCGCTTCATTTTGGTTAAAAATGATAAACATCTTGAAGAACTTAAAACCAAGATAAAGGGTTCGCTATAATACCACGGCCGGCCCGTCGCACAATAGTTTTAAAAATAATTTTAATTAATATATTTTTTTACTATACAATTTCAACTTCTACTGCGTGCATACTGAGTTCACTTTGCGATGTTCCGACCATGTTTCATAAGACAAGTATCCATCGCAGTTATTTCAACTCACTCGTACATTGTTTCACACCTACCTACACAAAATATTTAATCAAGAAGAAATCATCCACTTCTAATCACACCTATGTACAAATGCACTATTATTCGTATGTCAATCTTCCGTCAAAGTCCATAAGGTATAAATTCATAAAGTACCTTTTTATACTAGCTACAAACAAAAATAAAAATTCTACTTACATTTACAAAAACTGCTGCTGCTGTCAGAAACTCACTCACGCTAGTTGTTTATCAATAAGTTTTAAGCATAAGCAACGAATACTGTCATTTATTACTGTTTTGATTTGTTTAATGTTTGATATTACTAATAATTGTCAGCTTATACTTGATTGGTATGTCATATTCACACTTTCACACTCCACACAAAATATATACTTCGGATATATACATTTTTTCAACACACACTCATTACACACATACTATTATTATTATAATTACAAGACACTCGCATACTATTTTATCAAAAAGCTTCCCACATATGCAGATCCCACTTTAGTAAATAATATATACAGTGAATATTTAGTAAACACTTTTAGTTTACTCGTAGCTACAAGGTCATATCACTTGCTAGTTTTATTTTTATTTTTCTTTATTAAATAATGGAAAGCATAAATCATATTATAAACAATTTAGACAATGTCGATCTGCATCAATCATTTCAGTGCCAACCAGAAAATTGTTCTAATTACCTATTTAACTAGTACCAACCAAAACCTAAATATTTTATCGCACAATATTCGAAGTATTCAACATAATTTTATGGATTTCTTAGTATTTGTGGAGAGATTGTCGCTTAAGCCTGATATCATGATTTTAACCGAATGTTGGTTAAGGAGCTGTCATTACGTACCACAATTAGATGATTACATTACCATCACATCTTAAGTCTGCTATAATCAAAATGACGGTATAGTAATTTATATTAAAAAGACAATTTCGTCTAATACATATGAACCCGAATTTACTGATGCTAATTGTCTCATAACGATAATAAATAGCATAGCAATAGTATCGATTTATAGGCCACCTTCTTTTCGAAATTTAAATGGCTTTTTGGAGTCATTAGATGTTACACTCAATACATTGCATAAATATAAGAGCGTTATTTTAATTGGTGACTTCAACATTGATATTAAACTCGAAAGTACAGATGTAAATGCCCCTAGTTACCTTAATATTACTTCATGCCATGGCCTGCTCTCTACGCATTCATTTCCAACTCGATGTAATAGTTGCCTTGATCATGTTTTATGTAAGTCTAAGCTATCTTCTACTACACTCATAATTAGGAATAGTGTAACTGACCATGATGCGCTATTTCTGTCATTAAAAATGCAGAATCCAACAAATCTAAGACGTAAAGATGATATAATAAGGAAAATTGATTATTCTGGTATAAAAAATGATCTTCTTGGCACTGATTTTCAACATATACTTCATATTACAAATTGTAATATTGCAACTGATATGCTTTTAGACACTGTGTCTAAAATCATAAGAAATAACACTAACCAATACAAAACTAAACAACGCAAAACCCCAAGGAAGCCATGGATAACACCGGGCTTATTAAGATGCTTAAACCATAGAGATAAATTGCATATGAAATTAAGGAAGACCCCTAACGATGAGTTTCTTAAAATTATTTATCGGAGATATAGAAACTTTTGTACAAACCTGTTAAGAAAATTAAAGCGCTTACATGATAAAACACAGTTAGAAGAAGCTAGCCAGACTAGCATCAAGAATACTTGGAAAGCAATAAATAACATTACAAATCTAAAGTCTGCTAACTCTGATGCTCAGGAATTATTGACACTTTTTCAGTCTCCAAAACAAACGGTTGCCATAATAAATGAATTCTTTGTCAATATGGGTAAGAATTTAGCAGAAAATATTGAGTTAACTACTTCAAGATTAATACCCCATTCACAACAGTTTCCCTCTCCACCTTCCTCATCCTTTGTTTTGCTCGGAACTGATCTAGATGAAATAGTAAGACTAATAAATTCTCTTAAAAATACTAACTCTACAGGTCTGGACAATATATCTGCGAAAATAATTAAGCAGAATAAGGAGATTTTTGCGGGTTTGTTGTGTCATATTTGTAATTTGGCTTTCTCTCATGGTGAATTCCCTAATTCATTCAAAAAATCAGTAATAACTCCAGTTTTTAAGAATGGTGACAGAAAAGTAATAAGTAACTACAGGCCAATTTCAATCTTACCCACTTTTTCCAAAATTTTAGAGCGTATAATGAATGACAGATTGGTAAAATATTTGGAATCAAATAATATACTTTCACCAAATCAGTACGGTTTTCGCAAATCTAAATCCACTTCTGATGCGGTATCTAACTTAACAAATACTATCGCTCAAAACTTAGATCGTGGAATGAAGTGCATATCAATATTTCTAGACCTCGCCAAGGCCTTTGACACTGTGTCCATCCCTCTGCTTCTAAAAAAGCTGGAACAGATAGGAATACGTGGTATACAGCTAAAACTGTTCCAGGACTATTTAAGCTATCGAACGCAGTGTGTTAGAATTGGTGAGCATGTAAGTTCATCACTACCAGTTGTTCACGGAGTTCCACAAGGAAGCATTTTAGGTCCGACCCTCTTTCTGATTTACATTAATCAACTTTACAATTTGGAATTGATTAATGGAAAAATTATAACATTTGCTGATGACACTAACTTTTATTCTGGGGTCCTAATTGGGAAACTGTTTTCCACAATGCCCAAAAAGGTTTTAATCTAGTCATGTCCTGGTTGCATAGTAATCTCTTAAGCATTAATACTGGGAAAACTAAATACTTAACTTTCTCTATTTCCCGGCACACACAACCTTGTCTAGACAGCTTTAACATTAAAGCACATTCTATTTTATGTCCCGTTCTTAGTTCAGTAAGTATATGCAATTGTCCTAATTTAGAAAGACCTGACTGTATAAAATATTTAGGCGTAATCATTGACTATCAACTCTCATTTGATAATCACATAAATATTCTAGCAAATAAAATTCGTAAACTCATAGCTATTTTTAAAAATATCCGCCATGTTGCCGATGAAAAAATATTGAGAATGTTGTACCACACCTTATGTGAATCTTTATTGACATATTGCATTGATACTTGGGGGGGTGCGGCGAAGACGCGTCTCCTCAAATTGGAGCGGGCACAAAGGGCGGTTCTTAAGGTCAGCTCTTTTCTACCCTACAGATATCCTACACTAGCATACACTGAAAGGAGATACGAACACTACTCTATCGTACACAAATAATTGCTGAGAAAATAACTTAGGTCTGACGGCACTGGGATCTTGCTCTATAACTGTTATGTTATTATCATTACATACATTACTTGCAAACATCAGTTAGTCGCCCGTGTGAGTTCTCATGTGTCTTACCAAACTACTTCTCAGAGTATATTTATATTGACATTCATGACAAGCAAAATGTTTTTCACTTGTGTGAGTTCTCATGTGTTTCACTAAACTAGCTCTCTGAGTACATTTATATTGACATTTATGACAAGCAAAACGATTTTCATCTGTGTGAGTTCTCATGTGTTTCACTAAACTACCACTCTGAGTACATTTATATTGACATTTATGACAAGCAAAAGGTTTTTCACCCGTGTGAGTTCTCATGTGCTTCTCTAAATTACAACTCTGACTACATCTATATTCACATTCATGACAAGCAAAAGGTTTTTCACCTGTGTGAGTTCTCATGTGCTTCTCTAAATAACTAATATGACTACATTTATATTCACATTCATGACAAGCAAAAGGTTTTTCACCTGTGTGAGTTCTCATGTGCTTCAAATAGTGAGTTCTCATGTGCTTCAAATAATTTCTCTTAGTACATTTAAATGTGCACAGCTTACAAACAAAAGTTTCATTACCAGTGTGAGTTTTCATGTGCCTCGCTAAACTACCACGCTGATTACATTTAAAGGAGCATAACCTACAAGCATAAGGTTTTTCACCTGTGTGAGTTCTCATGTGTCTCATTAAACTCGGCCGTGTAGTGAGTTTATATTTACACACCTCACAGGTATAGGGCTTCTCACCAGTGTGGGTCCTCATGTGGGCCACTAAGTACCTATTACTACAACTTGCATATTTACACAACTTACAAGCAAAAGGTTTATCACCAGTGTGAGTTCCCATGTGTGCCACTAAACTCTGCTTAGAAGCTAATATACGTTTGCACACCTCACAGGCATAGGGCTTCTCACCAGTGTGAGTTCTCAAGTGTGTCACTAAACTCTGCTTTAAAGTGAATTTATGTTTGCACACATCACAGGTATAGGGCTTCTCACCAGTGTGTGTTCTCATGTGTGTCACTAAACTCCGCTTTAAAGCGAATTTATGTTTGCACACATCACAGGTATAGGGCTTCTCACCAGTGTGAGTTCTCATGTGCGTCACTAAACTCCACTTAACAGCGAACTTATGTTTGCACACATCACAGGCATAGGGCTTCTCACCAGTGTGGGTCCTGACGTGGTTCACAAAATATTGTTTTTTAAAGCTTCTATATTTACACAACTTACAAGCAAAAGGTTTATCACCAGCGTGAGTTTTCATGTGTCTCACCAAACCATCCATGTCAAAACATTTGTATTCACATAATTTACAAGCAAAGATATTAACGCCAGGGTGAGTTCTCATATGTACCTTTAAACTCCCCTTAACAGCGAATTTACGTTTGCACACCTCACAGGCATAGGGCTTCTCACCAGTGTGAGTTCTCATGTGTGTCACTAAACTCCGCCTTAAAGCGAATTTATGTTTGCACACATCACAGGTATAGGGCTTCTCACCAGTGTGAGTCCTCCCGTGCTCCAGTATATGTTGTTTAGTAGAACTTCGATAGCTACAAAACTTACAAGCAAAAGGTTTATCACCTGCGTGGAATTTACCACGACTCACTAACTTAGTCTTATTAGTACAATGATGTTTACTTATGTGGGACACTAACAGACTTTGCCGTGCAAAAACAGTTTGACAAAAGTCACAAATAAGTATTTTCCCCTCAATTTGTTTCCCTGTATGTTTGTGTACATTATCATCACTTATCATTTTAATATTCTCGACATTGACATCAATATTTGAACAATCTGTCTCCACAGTAGTATGTGTGGTGACTGGCTCAGTGGTTTCTGACGTAGGAAGTTCGTCTTGGCTTGTTGTCTGATAATCCGAACCTTCAGAGTCAGTATCTCTGACTTCATTCACATATATATACAATATTTCTCTTCCGTCTTTGTTTTCGTGGCTTGATTTGTTGACTTCTACGTCTTCACCAATCTCAAACGCTTGTTCGAATGTCGGGGATGTCTCGGTTTCACTATCTGTGTTTCGTCTCGCAGGCAAACGAGGGGCTGAAACGAAACATAAAAATAAGAAAATAAGTAATCCTACTAGTATGAAGGATCTTAGGCCTATCAGTATCTTAGAAAAAATTGTATATACTCAAATGACTACATTCGTAGAGGACAACAGAATTCTACCCATCCATCAGTCAGGCTTTCGTAAGTCTCACAGTACGGCAACAGCAATAATGGAAGTGATTGACAATACTCTGACCGCACAGGACCAAGGCATGGGGACAGTTCTAGTACTTCTTGATTTCTCCCGAGCGTTTGATTCAATTGACATTACCTTATTGCTATCTAATCTGTCGTACTATGGGTTTAGTACATGGTTTAATAGTTTTCTCAGTAACCGGGCTCAATTTGTACAAATAGATCAGAGTGATGGTAGTCAGTTGGTTTCATCAACGTCTACAGTAGCTCGAGGTATGCCTCAAGGTTCTGCACTTAGCCCTAAGCTCTTTGCAAATTATACGGCAGATATAATTCATTGCTTCTGCAATCGCAAATATCACCTATATGCCGATGATGTACAATTATACTACTCCTTTAAGCCAAAGCATGCTGCAGAAGTTGAAACTAAAATTAATGAATACTTAGAGTGCATAATATTAGGATCAACTAAGATGACAAAAACTACTAAGGCATCGAATCTTTAAATCAGTATAGGAAGTAATATTGTAGGTAGAGGGAGACTCTGGGGCAAGAAATTTGAGGGTAATCTTCGATTCCAATTTGCGTTTTGAGTCACACATATCTTATGTAGTTAGGAGCTGTATCTACAGACTTAAAGTCCTCTACAAGATAAGATCTTATCTTAGTGTAGAAAAAAACTTGAGAGGTGTCAAGGGACACCCGGATGGAACATAGTTCCTTTCCATTAATTAATTTGGCATTGTGTTCGGTATTTTCGCGGTACAATAATGGGTCTCCGTAGCATTGTGGCTTCTGCAATCGCCTAACAGCCAAAGGTCGATGGTTCGAATCCCAGCTTGACAGACCGAATTTTCCATTTTCAATTTTATTTTAAACTATTTCTACATGGAACCTTTCCCTAATTTTTAGTTGTTAGTTCCCTAAGTTATAAAAAATTAGGGAAAAATAAATTTGCCGAAGCTGAACTATGCGGACACAGCATATGGGCCATGCTTGCTAGAAAGAACCGAAAAACTAATACAGAGAGTTCAAAATGCATGCGCTCGATTCTGTTTCCCCATTCCTCCTTGCTCACACATTAGTCCTTATCTGAATAAAGCCAATATCCTAAATGTGACCTCCCATCGGAACCTTCACCTGGCTACCCTGTTATTTGGTGTCATCTCGACTGATAAACCAGAATATCGTTTCACGAAAATTAGATGGGCCAGGGAGCAAGGCAAATATGCTCCGAGAAGTGTAGCGTGTCAGATGGCTGTACCGAGACACAAGACTACAATTCCGCGGAAGCTTGAAGCTTGCTTTCTCTAAGATTTGGAACATTATCCCCCCGCTGTGCAGAATATGAAGTCAATATTCAGCTTTAAATCCATTTTAAAAAAGTTACTATTTAAGAGACAAAAAAGCGACCAAAAGGTAATGAAATAAGAATCCATATTTTAAGTTTTGTTCGCTATATTTATTACACAGATATGTACCTTACGAATTACGATAGTCAATGATTAACAACATTATTACTACATTCAACATTTGGTATAATAAATCAACCGATCAGTGCGGACCGGACTAACTGTACTGCTAGGGGTCCCCTGAAAATCAGCGCTGGAGTAGTGTATCTATACTGCTGCAGCATTACGAGTATGCTGAGGTGATACCCTTTTCGGGAATATATTGCGCCACATAGACGTGCTTCGTTAGTTTATATTTTTGACCGAGCGAAGCGAAGGTCTCTGAGTCTACTTGAGTGAATTTGCACTTGTCCTTGCGTCCGTCCGTCTGTCCGTCTGTAAGAACCTCATAACTTCTGAATTAATGAACGTAATTAGCGTTTATATAATATGTAAACCGATGGCCTCCAGCCGAAAATGGCTTAAAAAGTTATAAGAAACTTTATTTCAGGGGGGCTCTCATAGAAGCGAATGCGAAGTAAAATATATTTTTTTGCTATTTATATAGGGTTGCTGTGTATCATTTTAAAGATAATTTGGAACAGAGTACAAAAGTATTTTTTTTTTTTTTTTCCTAAAATTGACGTAATGGGAGGTTCTCAAAGTGGAGATTAACCTTAGAAGTCACGATCACTTGAAAGGCCGTGCTTGAAACTTTTATAATTATTAGCGTTATATCATGTACTTGAACAACAAATACTAAAATTAGATAAATATAATAAGGAAACTAATTTATTTAATTTTTAATGAGCTGCAGTATTTTTATCAGAACTTCACAGTGATGTCAATAGATGGCGCTCTCATATCATATTGCAAATGCAGCAGAAGTACTTATACATTAACATAATAATCAATTAATTAATTAAAATTATTATATATTTAAATATCAAACATCAATATAACTTCACGTC
Source organism: Oeneis ivallda (assembly GCA_029955525.1). Lineage (NCBI taxonomy): Eukaryota > Metazoa > Arthropoda > Insecta > Lepidoptera > Nymphalidae > Oeneis > Oeneis ivallda. The sequence goes on along the minus strand of JARPMR010000028.1, from coordinate 11,720,115 downwards.
ACGACGTGAAGTTTTATGCATTGTTGTTTTTGCATGTTTTCTGATCGTGTCGATACACGACGCTGTGAACAAATAATTAAATTTGAATGTTCCAAAAAACTATACCTAGGTACCTATTGATGCCTGATTTCACTACAGTTCCCTAACCTTTATGGGCTACCTATGTTAAGTTAGGGGACGCTTTCTGTCAACTTTGTTATTACGAACCTCTACGGGACAACTAAAGGTGAAAATGACATTGGGATGTTAGGATTGTATTTAAGGGCTACCTACGTAGAGACGACTACTTAGGGGATAATTTAGGTATCGTTGGTGAAAACGGGCATAATAATAATGTCAATTTTGATCGTCTTGTCTCTATTGAATGAATAAGTAATTATGGGAAACCGTTACCGCAAGGTCTCAGTTCGGGGCGAACCACTAGTTTATACAGTACCCGGCGATATATATTGCACATCGACCTTTGGAATAAAACGCTATTTCTATTCTATTGCAAGGAAAGCTAGCCAGAAATTCACGTAGTAATTACTGAAATCTCTTCACAATCGGCGAGCACATCACGTAACATATATAAAAAATGCAGTCGAACTGTGAATAGAATAGAATGGCGTTTTATTCCAAAGGCGATGTGCAATATATATCGCCGGGTACTGTATTTAGTTTTTCATGCGTTTCAGGCAGGAAGAGTCTGTGTCTAATAATAATAGGTATAAAACTGTAGACTCTATGGAACCGTAGTCGGGCTGGGAATTGCGCTATGTACTCTTCTTGGCTGTAACGCGTAGAAATAAAATGGGTCGGGTCTCGGCGGTTGAAAATCAATTTATACTCTGTATAAGAACCTATATATAAGGTTATAACCAAATAACTAACCTTTTGTATATCTTGAACCGTGGGGACCCACACACCCGTAGTGTTTGAGTTACAAATGCGCTATTGTTTTGTTAAAAAGGTATGTATGTGGCTGTTTTATCTATACATATAATAAAACAGAAACGAAACCAATTCTGTACATGAAATAGATTCGAAAAAGGGTTTTTGCTTCTAATTGTGTTCAAGATACAGATATCAAAACAGAAGCTAAATTTTTTTTGTCTGTTTGTCTGTTTGTTTGTCCTTCTTTCACGTAAAAACTACCGCACAGATTTCTAAAAAATTTTATACCGTGGTAGCTTATTACTCGGGTCAACATCTAGGCTACTTTTTATCCCGGAAAATTAAGGAGTTCCCGAGGAACTTTAAGAACTAAATCCACGCGGACAAAGTCGCGGGCATCAGCTAGTTCCTGAATAAAAGACTATTTATTTCTTTTTTTTTTCATTTTAAACATTAATTATACTTTTACTTTTTTATTTTCGAACAACCTTAGTAAAAAAAATATCTAGTAATAGTAGTAAATAGTGTAAAAAGTAGTGTAAAAAGTATAAAAAGTTAAAATATTAGGAAGATAGTTTACGCAGCGTATGCGATATCGCGTACGCTACGTTCATTTTCAAAATTTGTTTTTATGGAAGAATTCTCATCCTGACAAATGATTCGGGGAAAAAATATGGAAAGTAATGCTGATCGAGGATTCGGAAGATGGGTGAGGAGCGTGGCCAGGGTATTTAAAACAGGTGGGGGCTGCCCAAACAAAAAATACTCGAAACATCATCCAAATGGCAGTGAGCTGAAAAAAAATTTAAAATGGCGGATTCAAGATGGCAGCTATAAGAATTTCATAGGTGTCTATCTCAGGGAGTTTAAGTACATTTAAATGTGCACAGCTAACAAACAAAAGTTTCATTATCAGTGTGAGTTTTCATGTGCCTCGCTAAACTACCACGCTGATTACATTTAAAGGAGCATAACCTACAAGCATAAGGTTTTTCACCTGTGTGAGTTCTCATGTGTCTCACTAAACTCGGCCGTGTAGTGAATTTATATTTACACACCTCACAGGTATGGGGCTTCTCACCAGTGTGGGTCTTCAGGTGGATCACTAAGGACCTATTACTACAACTTGCATATTTACACAACTTACAAGCAAAAGGTTTATCACCAGTGTGAGTTCCCATGTGTGCCACTAAACTCTGCTTAGAAGACAATATACGTTTGCACACCTCACAGGCATAGGGCTTCTCACCAGTGTGAGTTCTCATGTGTGCCACTAAACTCGGCTTAGAAGCTAATATACGTTTGCACACCTCACAGGCATAGGGCTTCTCACCAGTGTGAGTTCTCATGTGTGTTACTAAATTCTGCTTTACAGCGAATTTATTTTTGCACACATCACAGGTATAGGGCTTCTCACCAGTGTGGGTCCTCAGGTGGATCACTAAGGACCTATTACTACAACTTCGATATTTACACAACTTACAAGCAAAAGGTTTATCACCAGTGTGATTTCTCATGTGTGTCACTAAACTCTGCTTAACAGCGAATTTATGTTTGCACACATCACAGGTATACGGCTTCTCACCAGTGTGGGTCCTGACGTGGTTCACAAAATATTGTTTTCTATAGCTTCGATATTTACACAACTTACAAGCAAAAGGTTTATCACCAGCGTGAGTTTTCATGTGTCTCACCAAACCATCCATGTCAAAACATTTGTATTCACATAATTTACAAGCAAAGATATTAACGCCAGGGTGAGTTCTCATGTGTCTCTTTAAACTCCCCTTAATAGCGAATTTACGTTTGCACACCTCACAGGCATAGGGCTTCTCACCAGTGTGAGTTCTCACGTGCTCCAGTAAATGTTGTTTAGTAAAACTTCGATAGCTACAAAACTTACAAGCAAAAGGTTTATCACCTGCGTGGAATTTACCATGACTCATTAACTTAGTCTTATTAGTACAATGATGTTTACTTATGTGGGACACTAACAGACTTTGCCGTGTAAAAACAGTTTGACAAAAGTCACAAATAAGTATTTTCCCCTCAATTTGTTTCCCTGTATGTGTGTGTACATTATCATCACTTATCATTTTAATATTCTCGACATTGACATCAACATTTGAACAATCTGTCTCCACAGTAGTATGTGGCTCAGTGGTTTCTGACGTAGGAAGTTCGTCTTGGCTTGTTATCTGATAATCCGAACCTTCAGAGTCAGTATCTCTGTCTTCATTAACATATATATACAATATTTCTCTTTCATCACTGTTTTCGTGGCTTGATTTGTTGACTTCTTCGTCATCACCAATGGACCGGGGATGTATCGGTTTCACTATCTGTGTCTAGTCTCACGGGCAAACGAGGGGCTGAAACGAAACATAAAAATAAGAAAATAAGTAATCCTGCTAGTATGAAAGATCTTAGGATCAGTATTTTGTCATATATATCTAAAATCTTAGAAAAAATTGTATATACTCAAATGACTACATTCGTAGAGGACAACAGAATTCTACCCATCCATCAGTCAGGCTTTCGTAAGTCTCACAGTACGGCAACAGCAATAGTGGAAGTAATTGACAATACTCTGACCGCACAGGACCAAGGCATGGGGACAGTTCTAGTACTTCTTGATTTCTCCCGAGCGTTTGATTCAATTGACACTACCTTATTGCTATCTAATCTGTCGTACTACTTGAAGCGACTTATAACTGTGGTCTCGTTGGACATAGAGGGGGCCTTCGATAGCGCCTGGTGGCCAGCTATTAGAGTCAGACTGGCTGAGGAAAACTGTCCTGTTAACATCCGCAGGGTGATCGACAGCTATCTTCGAGATCGGAAGGTCAGAGTGAGGTACGCGGGAGCCGAGAACACGCGCAATACCACCAAAGGCTGTGTTCAGGGCTCCATCGGGTGTCCCGTCCTGTGGAACCTCTTATTGGATCCACTACTGCAGGGCCTGGGAAGGCGGGGAGAATATTGTCAGGCTTTTGCCGACGATGTTGTCCTCGTCTTCGACGGCGACACGGGGCTGGAGGACTCGCGAAGGGCCAATGCCGCTCTCGCTTATGTTCAGGAGTGGGGAGTAAGAAACAAGCTGAGGTTTGCACCTCACAAAACAAAGGCGATGGTGCTAACCAATAAGCTGAAGTACGACTCCCCGCAACTGACCATGGGTGGGACCAGCATTGGTCTGTCCAGCGAAATCAAGATCCTGGGGCTCAAGATCGACAGCAAGCTGACCTTCAACTCTCATATAAGTAACACTTGCATGAGAGTTCAAGGACTCTACAAGCAGCTGTCGAGAGCCGCCAAGGTGAGCTGGGGCCTCCATCCCCAAGTCATAAAAACGATTTATACTGCGGTGGTGGAGCCAATAGTCCTGTACGCTGCCTGTGCCTGGGCACCTGCCGCTTCAAAGCTCGGAGTGCGGAAGCGTTTGGGTGCACTCCAAAGGGGCTTCGCGCTGAAGATGACCAAGTCCTACCGAACCGTCTCCCTAAACTCGGCATTGATACTGGCTGGGATACTCCCCATGGATCTTAGGATCCGAGAGGCCCCGGCATTGTACGAGGCCAAAAGGGGAGTGTCTCAGCGGGTACTCCTTGATAGGGCGATACCATAGATAGGGGAAGGTACCATATTGTGGGCGACCACACCCGGCGGAACAGACGTGCCTGCGGTTTACCAGCCTGGTGGACCGAGAAGACCTTGAGAACAACAACACTCAAGCAGTGCGCATCTTTACTGATGGCAGTAAAATTGACGGCAAGGTGGGGGCCTCGCTTTCCATATGGAATCGCGAGGCCGAAACCAAAGCCGTCAAGCTAAAGTTAAGTGCGCACTGCTCGGTCTACCAGGCTGAGCTTCTTGCCCTGGATAGAGCTGCCTCTCTTGCGACGAAGCGCTCGGAAGCTTCCATCGGCATATACACCGACTCAAGATCATCTCTTGAGTCGGTGGTCGGGCGCAAATCCCTCCACCCCTTAGTCGCACGCATTGTCGACAATTTAAAAATATGTCGCACCCAGAACAAGGAAGTTTCCTTGTTCTGGGTGAAAGCGCATGCGGGGTTGGAGGGAAATGAAAGAGCCGATGAGCTCGCGAAAGAGACGGCTCTAGGCTTAAGGAGGAAACCAGACTATGACCGGTGCCCGGTTTCGTTCGTCAAGCGACTGTTTCGTGAGGAGTCGCTTGAGGAGTGGAACCGGAGGTATACGTCCGAAGAAACCGCGGGCACCACAAAGGTCTTTCTGCCGGATGTGCGTTATCACATCGCGTGGTCAAAAAGATCGACCACAATATGGTGCTTTCTCAGGTGTTGACTGGTCAGGACGACACGGACGACAGTGTATCAGAATCGATTATACATCTTCTGATGGACTGTTCTCAACACGAAGCGGCCCGGGAGGACCTACAGCAAGAATTGCGGATGAAACTGTGCAGAGACTCCGTGCCCACCATACTGGGGAGATGCGTTCCTGGAATACGCAAGCAAAATAGCGAGAGTAGCTATTGCCAGGAACAGAGCGACCGATAGAGATGCATAGTGCCTCTTATATCGTGAGCATATATAGATGGCACTTGCATATAAATCGCGTCGCTCTGCTCCTGGCAAAAGCCGGAATGATTCTCCTATTTTGCGCACTCCGGGCTCCGAGCTTTGAAGCATGACCACACCTTTCTTAGGATAAGTAGTACGGATGAAAACCAGAATTTTAAAAATGATTATAATAGGAATAGCAAAAAAGGACCCTTTTTATGAAAGGGGACACCCTGTATATTATCAAAAAAAAAAAAATAACTGTCGTCTATGGGTTTAGTACCTGGTTTAATATTTTTCTCAGTAACCGGGCTCAATTTGTATAAATAGATCAGAGTGACGGTAGTCAGTTGGTTTCATCAACGTCTACAGTAGCTCGAGGTATGCCTCAAGGTTCTGCACTTAGCCCTAAGCTCTTTGCAATTTATACGACAGATATAATTCATTGCTTCTGCTATCGCAAATATCACCTATATGCCGATGATGTACAATTATACTACTCTTTTATGCTGTAGTGTAATGTTACACACTACTTCCAAAGTCACTTTACCTGCGCATTCGCAGTTCCATGACATATTAGATTTCCGAACGCACTTGACGGAACATCAGAACAGTCTGTCCCTCTCTGTGGTATCGTAATTCGTAACCCGTCTCTTTCATACTCGAGCGGCGGCCACGAGAGTGACAGACGACAACCGACAGTTAGTCGAGGCTCGAATACCGCCACCGGAGGTCGCGTACGTGATCGACTCCCGCGTTTTTGTCACCGTCTAACCTGGGACGCGCGGTTTATTTGGCAACCATGTTCTAAAATCATCCCGTTTTAAGGGCATCTTGAGAGTTTTTACCTCTCCTTAACTACCGATCATGTGACCGGACAATTTGCCGTCGCCGCAGCGACGTATTTTGGCAGCGGATCTATCAAATTAGTATGGACGCCTGCCACGCCACGCGATTACCCTGTCTACCATATAAGCGATATTCTCGTTAAGTAGCAAGAACAATGTAGTCGGCTTAGACTCAGTGACGTCTCTAGTGTAAATAGTGAGTGAACTATGTGAGCTCGACGCAATCTCCAGGAGATAACCTCCTCGCCGCGCCGGTTCCCGCGAGACGCACCAAGGAGGTGGCGTGCTGACCAAGCCGCGCCTCCTCGCCTAACCAACCCTGCGGGGTCCGTAACCCCTTGGTCGAGCGGACCTTCCCTGCTACGGTCGGCTTAAGGCGGGCCTGACCAGGTCAGCCTCTGGCCCTGCTGTCAGCCCTCGTATTCGTGAGTTACAACATTAAATTCTACGGACGATGCGTTGGACTCAGTGCCACTAGTCTGTAAGTCTTTTTAGTTAATTTTAACTTAGTCATAATCTAAATCCTTGCAGAAACTTAAATTAAATCACCATCTTGTATTTAGTCAAAAAGGTAATTTCATTTCAACTGCAACCTCAGACTTCCCTCCTCATCAACAGCGCATCCAGACCGACGGCAAAAGGACGGCCTTTGAAAATAAAGGCCCGATGCTCACGCCGCTAGTATCCAGCAACCGGTCGCCACACCACAATATGGCGTCCCCTACTTTGTACAAAATCGCATTCTCATTCTGTTCGTGTGACACTACGCATTAAGTAGGTTGCTACCAACCCACCATCTTTACAACACGCGACAATGCCAAAGCATGCTGCAGAAGTTGAAACTAAAATTAATGAAGACTTAGAGTGCATAATATTAGGATCAACTAAGATGACAAAAACTACTAAGGCATCGAATCTTCAAATCAGTATAGGAAGTAATATTGTAGGTAGAGGAAGACTCTGGAGCAAGAAATTTGAGGGTTATCTTCGATTCCAATTTGCGTTTTGAGACACATATCTTATGTAGTTAGGAGCTGTTTCTACAGATTTAAAGTCCTCTACAAGATAAGATCTTATCTAAGTGTAGAAAAAAACTTGAGAGGTGTCAAGGGACACCCGGATGGAACGTAGTTCCTTTCGATTAATTAATTTGGCATTGTGTTCGGTATTTTCGCGGTACAATAATGGGTCTACGTAGCCTTGTGGCTTCTGCAGTCGCCTAACAGCCAAAGGTCGATGGTTCGAATCCCAGCTTGACAGACCGAATTTTCCATTTTCAATTTTATTTTAAACACAATTTCTACATGTGGAACCTTTCCCTAATTTTTTATAACTTATAAGTTATAAAACTTATAAGTTATACAAAATTAGGGAAAAATAAATTTGCCGAAGCTGAACTATGCGGACATAGCATATGGGCCATGCTTGCTAGAAAGAACCGAAAAATTAATACAGAGAGTTCAAAATGCATGCGCTCGATTCTGTTTCCCCATTCCTCCTCGCTCACACATTAGTCCTTATCTGAATAGAGCCAATATCCTGAATGTGACCTCCCGTCGGAACCTTCACCTGGCTACCCTGTTATTTGGTGTCATCTCGACTGGTAAACCGGAATATCTCTTCACAAAAATTAGATTTGCCAGGGAGCAAGGCAAAATATGCTCCGAGAAGTGTAGCGTGTCAGATGGCTGTACCGACACACAAGACTGCTAAATTCCGCGGAAGCTCGAAGCTTGCTTTCTCTAAGATTTGGAACATTATCCCCCCGCTGTGCAGAATATGAAGTCAATATTCAGCTTTAAATCCAATTTAAAAAAGTTACTAGTGAAGAGACAAAAAAGCGACCAAAAAGGTAATGAGATAAGAATCCATATTTTAAGTTTTGTTCGCTATATTTATTACACAGATATGTGCCTTACGAATTACGATAGTCAATGATTAACAACTTTATTACTACATTCAACATATTTTGGTGTACTAAATCAACCGATCAGTCTGGACCGGACTAACTGTACTACTAGGTGTCCTCTGAAAATCAGCGTTGTAGTAGTCAGTAGTGTATCTATACTGCTGCAGCATTACGAGTATGCTGAGGTGATACCCTTTTCGGGAATATATTGCGCCACATAGACGTGCTTCGTTAGTTTATATTTTTGACCGAGCGAAGCGAAGGTCTCTGAGTCTACTTGAGTGAATTTGCACTTGTCCGTGCGTCCGTCCGTCTGTAAAAGCCTCATAACTTCTGAATTAATGAACGTAATCACTTCAGATATAATATGTAAACCGATGGCCTCCAGCCGAAAATGGCTTAAAAAGTTATTGAATAGAATAGAATAGAAATATTTTTTATTCAAATAAACTTTTACAAGTGCTTTTGAATAGTCAATGAATCTACCACCATACCATAAGAAACTTTATTTCAGGGGGGCTCTCATAGAAGCGAATGCGAATTAAAATATAATTTTTTTGCTATTCATAGGGTTGCTGTGTATCATTTTAAAGATAATTTGGAACAGAGTACAAAAGTATTTTTTTTATTTTTTTTCCTACAATTGACGTAATGGGAGGTTCTCAAAGTGGAGATTACATTTGACCTCAGAAGTCACGATCACTTGAAAGGCCGTGCTTGAAACTTTTATAATTATTAGCGTTATATCATGTACTTGAACAACAAATACTAAAATTAGATAAATATAATAAGGAAACTAATTTATTTAATTTTTAATGAGCTGCAGTATTTTTATCAGAACTTCACAGTGATGTCAATAGATGGCGCTCTCATGTCATATTGCAAATGCAGCAGTAGTACTTATACATTAACATAATAATCAATTAATTAATTAAAATTATATATTTAAATATCAAACATCAATAAAACTTCACGTCACGACGTGAAGTTTAATGCATTGTTGTTTTTGCATGTTTTCTGATCGTGTCGATACACGACGCTGTGAGCAAATAATTAAATTTGAATGTTCCAAAAAACTATACCTAGGTATAAGTACACACATCAAAAGTGTCTAGGGATCAACATATATTTTTGCAATAACTTTTCTCCTGATTGATATTAATTAAAATTTTCTTTAAGGATTCATCAAATAAAGTGTTTTCGTTTGTCACAGTAACGATAAACCAAGTCACCTTTGCATTAATAAAGAAATTTGCCATTTTCCTAATAAAGGGATTTTTGACATTTGAACCACTAACATTAAAGTTCGAAAAAAAGACTGAAATAACAGTTTTCTTTAAAATTTTATTGGGTAACTTAAACAATTAATAATCCGTGTTTCTACCGCGAACACTAACAACACAAGAACATCGGTTTGGCATACTCAAAATGAGTTCATCCAAATCACGCTGTGGAATGGCCGCCCATGTTCGTTGCAACAACAAAAAAAGGTCTTCTTGCCACTGGATACCCTCCATATTCGGCAGAGCTCTTCTCTGTAGCATATCCCATGCATGCTCAATCGGGTTCAAGTCTGGCGACTGAGCAGGCCAGGGCAGGACATTGATGTTAGCTGCGGCGAGAGTCTGTCTTACAACTCTTGCGGTGTGCGGTTGTGCATTATCATGCATTAACTGAAATAAGGGACCGATTTGCACTTGTAGAGGAACGATGACGTCTGATACAATCGTCTCAGCATAAATTTGAGCGTTGAGGTTGCCTCTGATCCAAATCAACTCAGTTCTTCCGCCGATCCAAATACCCGCCCATACCATGATGGTTCCACCACTATAAGGATGGACTTCCTGGCAGGATTTTAATCGCTGTTGGCGTCCAGGGGTTCTCCAGTGTCGTATACGTCTTGTATCCGGTCTCATACCAAAACGAGACTCATCAGAAAAGCACACGAAACGCCATTGTTCTTCTGCCCAATTTCTGTGTTCAAGAGCCCATTGATATCGAATCCTACGATTGTGCATTGCTATAGGTGGTACCCGTAGCGGTCTTCGGGAATGAAGGTTCACTTCATGCAAGCGGTTTCTGACTGTTTGGTTGCTAATTAAGTTCCCTGAAGAGTGATGAAGCCTCACGGCTAACATCATGGCGGTTATTGTTGGAGCTCTTCGAGTTAAGATTTGAATGTATCGGTCTTGTCTCCGTGTGGTGCAGCGATACCGTCCTCCATGGCGCTCAGCCACGGTACCAGTGCTTCGGTAACGTGTCCAAAGTCGACTGATAACACTCTGTTGAGGCCAACGGCTTGGCCAACGAAACAAGACCTGGACTGCTAGATTCAGGGGCCCATCAGCTGTAACCTGAGTCCAGGGTCGCTGGCCTAAGGGCCCCTGAATCTAGCAGTCCAGGTCTTGTTTCGTTGGCCAAGCCGTTGGCCTCAACAGAGTGTTATCAGTCGACTTTGGATCCTTACGCCCACGGGCGGGGGGATTGTTCGCGCCATAATTCCTAGTTCCATGGTCATAGCGCGGGCAATCTCTCTGTGGCTCGGAATTGAAGTTGACAGATGACGTTTTTAACTTCCCGCCGTTCTTGGGCGTGGTGAATTTGCAACTTTTCCGTTTTGACAGCTTATACGTGTTCACGAAAAAACCCGGGTCGCCTCGCGTACGGTTTTGCTGTTTTAAGTTCCTAGATTTTAGCTTATTTTACGTTTTGGTTGCGCTGTTAAGCGGCCTAGGTGTCGACCTCGTTATACGCATAATTGTTGACTGTTATTTGTGATAAAACAATCTTTGGAACCCGCCGGTTTTCGTTCGCCACCGCGCCCGGCGAAAGTGTCTGTGATTATTAAGACTTTGAACCTAGCTAGTGACAAGTGTACCGTGCAACGCCAGCCCAGCGTCTTCAGCAGGCCATAGCTGACTGCCTGTCTGCCGCTGCTAGCGGTCTGGGCCTAACCTTTACATCTAACCTACATAACACTAACCCACATTACACTCAACTTCACCATATACTCACTCACAATATACTACAACACACTCTATCATACCCTCTCAAGCCCTATACAAGGATTGACTGCTGCGAAGGAGGTGAGTGTAACCCCATTATTAAGTTAAGTCTAGAACAAATCTGACCGCGGAGAAAGGCCCTTAGGGCAACGACTCTGGACTCGGGTTCAGCTGATGGGCCCCTGAATCTAGCAGTCCAGGTCTTGTTTCGTTGGCCAAGCCGTTGGCCTCAACATTGGTAGCAGAGCGTGGTTTTATCACAAATAACAGTCAACAATTATGCGTATAACGAGGTCGACACCTAGGCCGCTTAACAGCGCAACCAAAACGTAAAATAAGCTAAAATCTAGGAACTTAAAACAGCAAAACCGTACGCGAGGCGACCCGGGTTTTTTCGTGAACACGTATAAGCTGTCAAAACGGAAAAGTTGCAAATTCACCACGCCCAAGAACGGCGGGAAGTTAAAAACGTCATCTGTCAACTTCAATTCCGAGCCACAGAGAGATTGCCCGCGCTATGACCATGGAGAAAGGCCCTTAGGGCAACGACTCTGGACTCGGGTTCAGCTGATGGGCCCCTGAATCTAGCAGTCCAGGTCTTGTTTCGTTGGCCAAGCCGTTGGCCTCAACACACTCTGACTTGTATTCAGAGCTAAAGCCACAGTACGTTGCCGGGAACCAGCTTCTATCATTCCCACGGCTCTGAGCATTTCTTCCCTGCTTAAATGACGTCGCCGCTCCATAATAACGTTGGTTTTAATCAGTAGTAGGGAAACAGTAGCACTAATAATGTCTTCAATGCGTTGTATGTTTTTATAGGGAAAATATTGACAGCTGATTTTCATCTTTTACTCGAATTTGATTGACAGTTCCTGATTCAAATTATGAAATGCACCAAAAAGGATCCATATAAATTTATAAAATCATAAATTTATTACAAAGCCACATCTCAATCTCAAGAAATCCGCATAAAAATGCTTGATCCCTAGACACTTTTGATGTGTGTATGTTCCAATGGAGTTTAAACAAAAAGTAAATAAACCCACCTTTTCGTTAACACGCAACTTAGTCAACACTTTTCACTATGATAAAACAATTAAATATTCACACAAACGCCTTGTGGTCAATCAATAACATCTAAAGTAAAATATACACGTAATATTTATTGAATTTATAAATTTTTGATAAAAACTAAATGAAAACACAAATTGTGACCCACAGAATAATCGACAATTTTAGTTTTGACGTGACGTAACCTTGGATTTCTATAGTGTTGAGCAGAGATGACATTGTGCCCACAGACTATAAATGAATGAATAATACGAAGTGAGCGACCGTAAACATCGAATACAATTCGTTCAGATTCGAAAACTTAATCGATTTATTTAAATCAATTATAATATATTTATTTAAATCAATAATAATTTGATATAATGGATAATATAATTTTATCTAAATATTGCGTTTACGAAAGAGCAGCTACCTATTTAATTCTGTTAAAACTCGTAAATTACGTATTTCCATTATCACTTACAAAGTTTCCAATAAGAGCCCGGCCACACTGCGCTTTTCAGATTCGCGTTTTCGCGTTTTTATAGCCTTTTGTTCTTTATATTTTCCATATGTGAATAATAATACGCTAGCCGTGTATCTGTCTGTTACCTCGTAGCTCTCTAACGAATACACGTGAAATAACGTGAACACGTGATATATTTGAAAGACGTGATCGAGATGGATTTTAGCTATGATTCACGAAGATCTGCTTAGGCGTTTGAAGATCATCAGTTCATTTCCTACTTGTCCCCGCCATATTGGAATTCTTTGTTATTGGACCGATTTCGTTCAATATCGATATTTAGGCTTCCCTGAGGTCAAGAAAGAGGAAATGGATGCCAAAATTTTAAAAAGTCACCGCCATATTGAAATTCTTTGTTATTCGACCGATTTCGTTCAAAATCGATATTTAGGCTTCCCTGGGGTCAAGAAAGAGGAAATAGATGCCAAAATTTTAAAAAGTGACCGCCACATTGAAATTTTTTGTTATTTGACGGATTTCGTTCAAAATCTATATTTGAGCTTCTCTTGGGTGCAGAAAGAAGAAGTCGGGTCACCCAGGGAAGCCTAAATATCGATTTCGAACGAAATCGGTCCAATAACAAAGAATTCCAATATGACTGTGGCGCCATATTCCCGAATGGGAAAAGATTAAAAAAGAATATAGAAAAACTCCGCCAGGCCTCAGCAAAGCTCAGCTTTTTGCTAGTATGTAATAAGATTTTTTAAATTAAATAATAATTTATAAATAGATGATACTTTTATTTTTGTCCCCTATAAAATCTTAAAGAACAATGGCAAGATTGGGCAAGGAAAAAGAAGTTCTTAACGAGGCGAGACTGTTTCCTGAATATTTTTATTTTCCATGTAAGTAGTAAGTATCATACATTTTTTAAAAGCAGGGGAACTATATTCAATTGACTTCAGAATTAGACTTTTTTAGAGAATTAGAGAGAATTTTGAAGTTAAGTTAAACTTTATTTAACTTTTTCTTACAGTAGAGGCGAGTAAAAAGGGTGATTTTTAACATCTAATTTTTGAAAAGATCTGCTTTAATCCTTACTTATACCTATTTTAAATGCAAAAGTGTGTTTGTTTGTTAGTTGGTCTTTTAATCACGCCGAAATTGAGCTACAGATCGATATGATTTTTTCGCATAGTTCAATTAATCAAGACAAGACTGGAGGGTGAAATATTTTATTTCGGTAAATCAGAGTTCTCGCGGGATTATTAAAACTAAATCCATGCGGATGAAATCCCGTGCATCAGCTTTATTTTGTTCAACAAAGTGTTCGAAAATCAAGAGAAGCAGATTTATTTTAAATAATACGTTTGTTCTATTCCAATGTTACCAGCCGTTTGTGGGGAATGTTTTGATATGTCGTACTTATAAATGAAATTTATATACGATATTAATACACAAACTATGTGATTTAAAGAGCATAACTGCTCTTCCAAATTATTACATATTATTAACATACTATATAGCCTCAAAAACATTTTACATATTTACTTGATTCTGCGTGCTTTTAAAAATATATTAAATAAACATTTATGTGTTTTATATTTATGAATACATGACAGACAGACACACAATGTAATAAGTTTCATCAAAAGACGTTTAATTCGATGATAATATACGTCTAGTCCAAGCCAAAGTTAATCCTAGAAAAGTTGCCATTGATCTTTAAATAGCCTATCGATGGTCAAATTACAAGGAACCTACCTTTTTGTATTTTTTAAAATCATAAATTAGTGATTCTTTATTGTAGGAAATGAAATTATTTTTTTCTTCAGAATTAATTCGTTCAATAGTGCATTCCATATTCATTCCCGATATAGTTCTGCAAAGGTACATCACTAGAGGTCATGACAAAATAAAGTCACGTGATCGGTAACGCCATATTTATTTACTGTTTGTTTCAACTCCATTGGAACATACTTTACCTATTGATGCCTGATTTCACTACAGTTCCCTAACCTTTATGGGCTACCTATGTTAAGTTAGGGGACGCTTTCTGTCAACTTTGTTATTACGAACCTCTACGGGACAACTAAAGGTGAAAATGGCATTGGGATGTTAGGATTGTATTTAAGGGCTACCTACGTAGAGACGACTACTTAGGGGATAATTTAGGTATCGTTGGTGAAAACGGGCATAATAATAATGTCAATTTTGATCGTCTTGTCTCTATTGAATGAATAAGTAATTATGGGAAGCCGTTACCGAAAGGTCTCAGTTCGGGGCGAACCACTAGTTTATACAGTACCCGGCGATATATATTGCACATCGACCTTTGGAATAAAACGCTATTTCTATTCTATTGCAAGGAAAGCTAGCCAGAAATTCACGTAGTAATTACTGAAATCTCTTCACAATCGGCGAGCACATCACGTAACATATATAAAAAAAATGCAGTCGAACTGTGAATAGAATAGAATGGCGTTTTATTCCAAAGGCGATGTGCAATATATATCGCCGGGTACTGTATTTAGTTTTTCATGCGTTTCAGGCAGGAAGAGTCTGTGTCTAATAATACTAGGTATAAAACTGTACACTCTATGGAACCGTAGTCGGGTTGGGAATTGCGCTATGTACTCTTCTTGGCTGTAACGCGTAGAAATAAAATGGGTCGGGTCTCGGCGGTAGAAAATCAATTTATACTCTGTATAAGAACCTATATATTATAAGGTTATAACCAAATACCTAACCTTTTGTATATCTTGAACCGTGGGGACCCACACACCCGTAGTTTTTGAGTTACAAATGCGCTATTGTTTTGTTAAAAAGTTATGTATGTGGCTGTTTTATCTATACATATAATAAAACAGAAACGAAACCAATTCTGTACATGAAATAGATTTAAAAAAGGGTTTTGCTTCTAATTGTGTTCAAGATACAAATATCCAAACAGAAGCTAAATTTTTTTTGTCTGTTTGTCTGTTTGTTTGTCCTTCTTTCACGTAAAAACTACCGCACAGATTTCTACAAAATTTTATACCGTGGTAGCTTATTACTCGGGTCAACATCTAGGCTACTTTTTATCCCAGAAAATTAAGGAGTTCCCGAGGGACTTTAAGAACTAAATCCACGCGGACAAAGTCGCGGGCATCAGCTAGTTCCTGAATAAAAGACTATTTATTTCTTTTTTTTTTTCATTTTAAACATTAATTATACTTTTACTTTTTTATTTTCGAACAACCTTAGTAAAAAAAATATCTAGTAATAGTAGTAAATAGTGTAAAAAGTAGTGTAAAAAGTTTAAAAAGTTAAAATATTAGGAAGATAGTTTACGCAGCGTATGCGATATCGCGTACGCTACGTTCATTTTCAAAATTTGTTTTTATGGAAGAATTCTCATCCTGACAAATGATTCGGGGAAAAAATATGGAAAGTAATGCTGATCGAGGATTCGGAAGATGGGTGAGGAGCGTGGCCAGGGTATTTAAGACAGGTGGGGGCTGCCCAAACAAAAAATACTCGAAACATCATCCAAATGGCAGTGAGCTGAAAAAAAAAATTGAAAATGGCGGATTCAAGATGGCAGCTATAAGAATTTCATAGGTGTCTATCTCAGGGAGTTTAAGTACATTTAAATGTGCACAGCTAACAAACAAAAGTTTCATTATCAGTGTGAGTTTTCATGTGCCTCGCTAAACTACCACGCTGATTACATTTAAAGGAGCATAACTTACAAGCATAAGGTTTTTCACCTGTGTGAGTTCTCATGTGTCTCACTAAATTCGGCCGTGTAGTGAATTTATATTTACACACCTCACAGGTATAGGGCTTCTCACCAGTGTGGGTCCTCAGGTGGATCACTAAGGACCTATTACTACAACTTCGATATTTGCACAACTTACACGCAAAAGGTTTATCACCATTGTGAGTTCCCATGTGTGCCACTAAACTCTGCTTAGAAGCCAATATACGTTTGCACACCTCACAGGCATAGGGCTTCTCACCAGTGTGAGTTCTCATGTGTGCCACTAAACTCGGCTTAGAAGCTAATATACGTTTGCACACCTCACAGGCATAGGGCTTCTCACCAGTGTGAGTTCTTATGTGTGTCACTAAATTCTGCTTTACAGCGAATTTATGTTTGCACACATCACAGATATAGGGCTTCTCACCAGTGTGAGTTCTCATGTGTGTCACTAAACTCGGCTTTACAGCGAATTTATGTTGGCACACATAACAGGTATAGGGCTTCTCACCAGTGTGAGTTCTCATGTGTGTCACTAAACTCTGCTTTAAAGCGAATTTATGTTTGCACACATCACAGGCATACGGCTTCTCACCAGTGTGAGTCCTGACGTGGTGCATAAAATTTTGTTTTCTAAAGCTTCGATATTTACACAAATTACAAGCAAAAGGTTTATCACCAGCGTGAGTTTTCATGAGTCTCATCAAACCATCCTTATCACCAGCGTGAGTTTTCATGTGTCTCACCAAACCATCCATGTCAGAACATTTGTATTCACATAATTTACATGCAAAGATATTAACGCCAGGGTGAGTTCTCATATGTACCTTTAAACTCCGCTTAACAGCGAATTTACGTTTGCACACCTCACAGACATAGGGCTTCTCACCAGTGTGGGTCCTGACGTGCTCCAGTAAATGATGTTTAGTAACACTTCGATAGTTACAAAACTTACAAACAAAAGGTATATCACCTGTGTGAGTTCTCATGTGTCTCACTAAACTCTGCTTTACAGCGAATTTATGTTTGCACACATCACAGGTATAGGGCTTCTCACCAGTGTGAGTCCTCGCGTGCTCCAGTAAATGTTGTTTACTAAAACTTCGATAGGTACAAAACTTACAAGCAAAAGGTTTATCACCTGCGTGGAATTTACCATGACTCATTAACTTAGTCTTATTAGTACAATGATGTTTACTTATGTGGGACACTAACAGACTTTGCCATGTAAAAACAGTTTGACAAAAGTCACAAATAAGTATTTTCCCCTCAATTTGTTTCCCTGTATGTGTGTGTACATTATCATCACTTATCATTTTAATATTCTCGACATTGACATCAACATTTGAACAATCTCTCTCCACAGTAGTATGTGTGGTGACTGGCTCAGTGGTTTCTGACGTAGGAAGTTCGTCTTGGCTTGTTGTTTGATAATCCGAACCTTCAGAGTCAGTATCTCTGTCTTCATTGACGTATATATACAATATTTCTCTTCCATCACTGAATTCGTGGCTTGATTTGTTGACTTCTTCGTCAACACCAATCTCAAACTCTTGTTCGGATGTCGGGGATGTATCGGTTTCACTATCTGTGTCTAGTCTCACGGGCAAACGAGGGGCTGAAACGAAACATAAAAATAAGAAAATAAGTAATCCTACTAGTATGAAGGATCTTAGGCCTATCAGTATATTTTATCATGTATATCTAAAATCTTAGAAAAAATTGTATGTACAGTAGAAACTCGATTATGCGGCCCTCAGTTATACGGATTCGCGATTATCCGGACTATCAACCGCAACCAAACTTCTGACTGACTGAATGATCTATCAACGCACAGCCTAAGCCACTGAAGCTGCCTGCCTGAAGCTAGAAAATTGAAATTTTGACAGTAGGTTCCTTTTATGACGTACGCAAGCACTAAAAAGGATTTTTGAAATCCCACCCCCAAGGGGGTTAAATGGGGGTTCAAAGTTTGTATGAAAGTTCGTCATTTTTCAAGTTATACCCATGAAACTCGGTATTTGGGCCTTAAAATAAAAATAAAGTCACGTGTTTCACAATTTTTGAAAATTTTACCCCCAAAGGGGTTAAATAGGGGTTGAATGTTTGTACAATAGTCTTTCATTTTTCAAGTTATACCCATGAAACTCGGTATTTGGGTCTTAAAATAAAAATAAAGAATCACGTGTTTCACAATTTTTGAAAATTCTACCCCCAAAGGGGTTAAATAAGGGTTGAATGTTTGTGCGATAGTCTTTCATTGTTCAAGTTATATCCACGAAACTTGGTATTTTTGGCTCGTTTAAAAATAGAGAAGTACGTATTTTATATTTTTTCAAAATTCTACCCCCGAAGCGGTAAAAAAGAGGTTGATAGTTTGTATGAAATTCCGTCATTTTTTAAGTTTCATCTATGAAACTTAGTACTTGGGCTTTCAATTAAAAACAAAGAAGTACGTACGACTTTCACAGTTTTTGAAAATTCTACCCTCAAAAGGGATTAAATAGGGGTTGAATGTTTGTATAATAGACCTTAATTTTTCAAGTTATGTTTATGAAACTTGGTATTTTTGCTCTTGATTAAAAATAAAGAAGTACCTACGTACCTATTTTACCTGTTGGAAAATGTAGCTATGTAGCTATCTCTTAATAATTTCTTAATAAACATTGATTTTCGTGGATATGTAGTGGTTGTTTTTAAAAACATAGGTATAACATTATGTATGTACTACACATGCACGAAACTCGCTTTTCTTCATACATTCGATTATCCGGATTTTCGATTATCCGAATCCCTAAGGACAACAATTAGTCCGGTTAATCGAGTTTCCACTGTACTCAAATGACTACATTCGTAGAGGACAACAGAATTCTACCCATCCATCAGTCAGGATTTCTCACAGGAGGAAGTCTCACAGTACGGCAACATAAATAATGGAAGTAATTGACAATACTCTGACCGCACAGGACCCAGGCATGGGGACAGTTCTAGTACTTCTTGATTTCTCCCGAGCGTTTGATTCAATTGACACTACCTTATTGCTATCTAATCTGTCGTACTATGGGTTTAGTACCTGGTTTAATAGTTTTCTCAGTAAACGGGCTCAATTTGTACAAATAGATCAGAGTGATGGTAGTCAGTGGGTTTCATCAACGTCTACAGTAGCTCGAGGTATGCCTCAAGGTTCTGCACTTAGCCCTAAGCTCTTTGCAATTTATACGGCAGATATAATTCATTGCTTCTGCTATGGCAAATATCACCTATATGCCGATGATGTACAATTATACTACTCCTTTAAGATAAAGCATGCTGCAGAAGTTGAAACTAAAATTTGACGACCTCCCTGGCGCAGTGGTGAGCGCTGTGGTCTTATAACTGGAAGGTCTCGGGTTCGATTCCCGACGGGGTCAATTTAGGAATTTATAATTTCTGAATTTTCTCTGGTCTGGTCTGGTGGAAGGCTTTCGTTGGCCGTGGCTAGTTACCACCCTACCGTCAAAGACGTGCCGCCAAGCGATTTAGCGTTCCGGCACGATGGCGTGTAGAAACCGATTAGGGGTATGGGTTGAATTTTCACTGCCATACCCCTTCCAAGTTAGTCCGCTACCATCTTAGACTGCATCGTCACTTACCATCAGGTGAGATCGCAGTCAAGGACTATCTTGTTATCGAATAAAAAAAAAAACTAAAATAATGAATACTTAGAGTGCATAATATTAGGATCAACTAAGATGACAAAAACTACTAAGGCATCGAATCTTCAAATCAGTATAGGAAGGAATATTGTAGGTAGAGAGAGACTCGGGTAATTTTCGATTCCAATTTGCGTTTTGAGTCACTCATATCTTGTGTAGTTAGAGCTGTTTCTAAAGACTTAAAGTACTTGTTGCGTTACAGCAATGGTTGCCGTAACAGCGTGTTCTTGCAGAGGGACGTCGTTGAAGGAATAAAGAAACACAGACTGCAGTGTCTAATGGTAGTGGCATATATTACGTATTTACAAAAGATCTTATATACTAATTAATTTTATAAATAAAGGTGGGGAGAGATGTGCTTGGATATTACGTACGTGCAAAAGTTGCTGAACTAATATTATTATAAGTTTGTTGAAATAAATTACAAGGTTTTTATCGCGGAATTAAAATATGCTATGAGGTGCCCTATGGTCACGTCTCGTACGTGCCATAGATATTCCCCCCTTTAGGGAAAATGACGTAGACATCAAAAGGGAAGAAAAACTACTACTAATTTACATTGTTGAAAACGAACTGTAGGACGAGATATGCGTCCTGAACGCGTGACCTTCTGCTGTTGAATCTCTCTATGATCTGTTGCTATGTCGCGTTGGTTGCTGCTGTTACGCTCGTCGATCTCTTCGTTCATCAGAAATGCTGGCTTGATCCGGTCTATTGATACGTTATATTCTTTGCCGTCTCGTTCAATGGTGAAGACTTTATCGTTTCGTCTGATTGCACGGAAAGGTCCCTCATACGGAGGAGTTAAAGATGGACGTAGTCTATCGCACCTCAGGAATACGTGCGTACAGTCTGACAGGCGCGGGTGGACGAAAACGTTTCGATTTGAACTCTCTCTTTGCGGAATGTTCGTGGCTCGACTTATGTTTTCTTTGATATCTTGAACGAATTCGGGGTATGTGGTCTCTGTCTTGTCGCCGAAAAAACTTGCCGGTAACCGAATAGCTGTGCCATAAACGAGTTCTGCGGCGCTATAGCCAGTATCTTGTCGATAACTGGAACGTATGCCTAATAGAACTGATGGCAATTCTTTTGTCCAATTCGCTGTGTTTGCACGAGCCCTTAATGCTGTTTTTATTGTCCTGTGCAATCTTTCAACTTTCGCGTTTGATTGTGGGTGGTAAGGTGTGGTCCGGATCTTCTCAATTCCCATTAATTTCGCGAGACTTTTGAGTATCTCACTCTCCATCTGAAGCCCCAAATCTGACGTTAAATGGATAGGGGTCCCGTACCTGCAAATCCATCCTTCATACACCAGTCTGGCTACCGTGGTGGCTGTAATATCAGATACAGGAAAAGCTTCTGGCCATGACGTGCATCGATCGATCATCGTTACTAAATACCTTTTGTTTTGTGATGTAGGTAATGGTCCGACGATGTCAATATGTATGTGCGCAAAACGCTGTGCAGGCATAAATTTCCCGAGTGGCGATACTGTGTGCCTATGCACTTTTGATAGTTGGCATGGTAAGCACGAATCGCACCACTGATTTATTTCTGTGTTCATGCTAGGCCAAATGTAATTTCTTCCGATTAATTTCCTTGTCGTATTTTTGCCAGGATGGCTGAAGTTATGATAGCTGTCGAAAATAGTTCTTCTAAGTTGCTTTGGAATGTATGGTCGCGTAATTCCGGTAGAAATGTCGCAATAAATCTTGCTATTTGTATTGGGTACTGATATTCGCGTCATGTATAATGACCTATTTTGTTTGAGTTGCTGTAGCTCGATGTCACCTTCTTGGTATTTTTCTAGCTCAGAATAATCGATAACGGTGGGTAACGTAATAGTTTCCACAACTCGAGATAAGGCGTCAGCCACTACGTTGTGATTCCCGCTTACGTGCTGTATATCGGTGCTAAATTGTGATATAAAATCCAAATATCTTATTCTCCTTGGAGTGTCATCTAGTGAAGGCTTCTTGTCGAAGGCGTGCACCAATGGTTTGTGGTCGGTGTAAATCGTAAAAATGCGACCTTCTATCAGTCGTCGGAAATGTTTAACCGCCATATAAATTCCGAGTAGCTCTCTATCGTAAGTTGAATACTTGACTTGCGTATCCGATAAGGATTTTGAAAAATATGCAATAGGTATCCATTTTTGCTTGACCTTTTGTTGTAAAACTGCGCCGACGCATTTTAAACTAGCGTCGGTCATTATTGCGATCGGTGCGTTTTCATCAGGAAATGCTAACGTTGCAATGTCACGTAAATCTTGCTTGCATTGTTGAAAAGCACGCTCGGTCTCTGCGTTCCACTTAATCAGCGTATTGTCGTTCTTTCTTGAATTAATTAAAAATATGTTGAGTGGAGCTTGATGATTGGCGGATTGCTTGATTGCATGTCTGTAGAAGTTGACCATGCCCAGGAAACGACGAAGTTCCTTCACAGTTTTGGGTTTGGGATAATCGATGATTGCTTGAATTTTTTCTTGTGTTGGTTTCATTCCTTGGCTCGTTATATGATAACCAAGAAAATCTAGTTCTTGTTTGGCGAATTCGCATTTGTTCATGTTGATTGTAATACCATTTTGTTGCAATCTCTTGAAAACTGTTTCCAAATGTTCGTAGTGTTGTTCTTCGGACTTGCCTTTTTTGAGCTCTGTGATGGCTTTGAAATGACTGAAATGTTCGCCCCAGTGTCCACGAGGAATCGATGACCACTGTTAGAGTCGGTAATCGTTAGGCGATTTGAGGGAAGAATAGCACAGAGTCTCGCCGCACGCTGTGCTGAATCTAGTTTTCCGAATGTTTGTTTACCCAAGAACAGGGTTTTTCACACTTTCGAGCTTTTTCTTTAAAGTGTTTATGATAGTAACAAAAATTGCTTCGTTGTTCCGATCGTGAATGCAGGCGTGGACTTGACCTAGGTCTATTGTACCGAGGTTGACTAAAACTGCTGCGTCGATGCATTGTTCGCGAGCGGTCATTGCGTAGCGCTGCAATTTCTAACTGCATCGTTGCAATTTGTGACGTCAGTTGGGTGATTAAATTTATGTCAGCTGATGCCGAAGACGATATGTTCGTATTGCAGCGGCTGTTCTCGTAGATGCGATCAGCCATTTCGCTTAGCTTGTCCAGTGCCAAATTTTCGGAGATCGCTAACACGGAGGTTACGGATGGAGGAAGTTGTCTCATCCATAATAAGCGTAGCGTGTCGTCATTAATCTTGCCGCAGCCAGCTTCTTTCATTCTTCTTAATAGTTGAGATGGCTTTTGATCTCCCAGGTCCATCTCAGACAAGAGCTTATGGAATCGCCGATGTTCGCTTTCTTCATAACAGCTGATGAGCCGTTCCCGGATGCAGTGGTACTTGTTCTCTGAAGGCGGACTCGTTAAAATGTCGCTGACTTGATGGATGACGTCTTTGGGTAATTTTGATACGACCGCGTTGAACTTGTATTCATGGCCTTGCTTCTGCGGAGCCACAATTGCGTCAAATTGAGAGAACCAAAGACGCGGTGAATCCGTCCAGAACTGCGGAATCCTCTCTGCTATTGAGACTGATGCCACCAAGTCTGTGCTGCCGTTGAGTTGTTCGTCTGTAGAGTTGCCAGCGCCGAAACCTTTGACAGGTGTTTGACGAGCCATGATGACGAAAAAATGTGACTCACAATGATGAGGATGTCTTGATGTGTTGGCCGATCTCGTTGGTTGGTTGGACACGAGTTGAGGATCACTGCTTCGTACGTCGGAGAGCAGAATCACGTTGAGATTTTTTCACGGTCGGGGTCACCACTGTTGCGTTACAGCAATGGTTGCCGTAACAGCGTGTTCTTGCAGAGGGACGTCGTTGAAGGAATAAAGAAACACAGACTGCAGTGTCTAATGGTAGTGGCATATATTACGTATTTACAAAAGATCTTATATACTAATTAATTTTATAAATAAAGGTGGGGAGAGATGTGCTTGGATATTACGTACGTGCAAAAGTTGCTGAACTAATATTATTATAAGTTTGTTGAAATAAATTACAAGGTTTTTATCGCGGAATTAAAATATGCTATGAGGTGCCCTATGGTCACGTCTCGTACGTGCCATAGTACTCTACAAGATAAGATCTTATCTTAGTGTAGAAAATAGAAATGAGTGTGTGACTCACTTATTTTGCCGAAGCTGAACTATGCGGACACAGCATATGGGCCATGCTTGCTAGAAAGAACCGAAAAATTAATACAGAGAGTTCAATTTTATGTTGTTTGGTGTCATCTCTGGTAAACCGGAATATCTCTTCACAAAAATTAGATGGGCCAGGGAGCAAGGCAAATATGCTCCGAGAAGTGTAGCGTGTTAGATGGCTGTACCGAGACACAAGACTGCTACATTCCGCGGAAGCTTGAAGCTTGCTTTCTCTAAGATTTGGAACATTATCCCCCCGCTGTGCAGAATATGAAGTCAATATTCAGCTTTAAATCCAATTTAAAAAAGTTACTAGTGAAGAGACAAAAAAGCGACCAAAAAGGTAATGAAATAAGAATCCATATTTTAAGTTTTGTTTGCTTTATTTATTACACAGATTGCCTTACGAATTACGATAGTCAATGATTAACAACATTATTACTACATTCAACATTAGGTATAATAAATCAACCGATCAGTCCGGACCGGATTAACTGTACTGCTAGGGGTCCCCTGAAAATCAGCGCTGGAGTAGTGTATCTATACTGCTGCAGCATTATGCTGAGGTGATACCCTTTTCGGGAATATATTGTGCCACATAGACGTGCTTCGTTAGTTTATATTTTTGACCGAGCAAAGCGAAGGTCTCTGAGTCTACTTGTGTGAATTCGCACTTGTCCGTCCGTCCGTCTGTCCGTCCATCCGTCCGTCCGTCCGTCCGCCTGTCAGAGCCTTATAACTTCTGAATTAATGAACGTAATTACTTCGATATAATATGTAAACCGATGGCCTCCAGCCGAAAATGGCTTAAAAAGTTATAAAAATCTTTATTTCAGGGGGGCTCTCATAGAAGCGAATGCGAAGTAATAGTACATTGTTCTACGAGGGGTGAAAGTGACCCATTACTAATTACGAGGGCATCATTTGAGACACGAGGCGAAGCCGAGTGTATCAATACGCCCAAGTTAGGAAAGGCACTTTCTCCCGAGTGATACATAGTGCTTTATACTACACCTGCGAGGAAAATAACAGACACATTTTTTAATTATTGAAGTTGAGGGAATTGGATGCTAAAACCCAACAAATAAATGCTCCGTACAGTGCAGTATAGTTTATTTTCACTATTTGACAACTTTGGTTAAGATTTACAAGGCTTCAAGTCGGTATTCGTAACTCGCGTTTTATCGGCGGTGCGCAAAAGTGGCGTGATCTCGCGCGGAAACGTTCGAATGCAACTGATGCAAGTAAAAACCGATTGCAGGCGGCGGGCCGCGCGCGCTGATAACGGGACCTGCGTCCCGCGCCCCGCGCCGCCGCCGCCGCGTGAGCGCCGGCGTTCGGAAGAAATAAAATATAAAAATGCATAATGAAATGAATGATAATGTGTAGTATCTACAGTGTATATGTTCCCCACAAAGTTTTCTTTAGAGGTACGCCGTCTACTTTAGAGGTACGCAGGCTACTTTTAAGGTACGACAGCTACTTTAGAGGTACGTTGGCTACTTTAGAGGTACGCTGGCTACTTTAGAGGTACGCTGGCTACTTTAGAGGTACGCCGTCTACTTTAGAGGTACGCAGGCTACTTTTAAGGTACGACAGCTACTTTAGAGGTACGTTGGCTACTTTAGAGGTACGCTGGCTACTTTAGAGGTACGCTGGCTACTTTAGAGGTACGCCGACTACTTTAGAGGTACGCAGGCTACTTTTAAGGTACGCAGGCTACTTTTAAGGTACGCCCGCTACTTTAGAGGTACGCAGGTAGCCTGCGTACCGCCAAAGTAGCCTGCGTACCTTTAAAGTAGACGGCGTACCTCTAAAGTAGTCTGCGTACTGTTAGTTCTAAGAGTTCTGTGATTATAAAAAAAAACACAGAACTGCTATTCACCACTTTTTATTTTATAAAAAGTTATTAAAATTAAAGTTATTAAACTATACACACACGACACACTATAACAACGGACTTGGATTATACTCTACGCGAAACCCTAGTGATGGGTTGATTCGAGCCGGAGTGGTTATCCTTATAGTCTCCTCACTGAAAGCCAGCCGGCAGGCCTAGACCGGGTCCGTAGCTGGGCAGCAATTTGACTGAAGAATAAGAACTGAACGAATTTGAACAAATCTTGGGTTTTTATAGGCCCATATTGCTGATCGACAAATCTTATTGATGTCAAATTCGGATAGTGCAATTCAGCAATTTGTGCTCAATAGCTAGGGTTGTAACAGTACCTCCAAAGAGTCACCATAGAGGTACGCCCACTACATTAGAGGTACGCAGGCTACTTTTAAGGTACGACAGCTACTTTAGAGGTACGCCGGCTACTTTAGAGGTACGCCGACTACTTTAGAGGTACGCAGGTAGCCTGCGTACCACCAAAGTAGCCTGCGTACCTCCAAAGTAGGCTGCGTACCTCCAAAGTAGCTGTCGTACCTTAAAAGTAGCCTGCGTACCTCTAAAGTAGTCGGCGTACCTCTACGGCACTCTACGGTGACTAAATTAAAGGTACGCAGGCTACTTTTAAGGTACGCAGGCTACTTTCGAGGTACGCCGGCTACTTTAGAGGTACGTCGACTACTTTAGAGTTACGCAGGTAGTCTGCGTACCACCAAAGTAGCCTGCGTACCTCCAAAGTAGCCTGCGTACCTTAAAAGTAGCCTGCGTACCTCCAAAGTAGCCTGCGTACCTCCAAAGTAGCCTGCGTACCACCAAAGTATCCTGCGTACCACCAAAGTAGCCTGCGTACCTCTAAAGTAGACGGCACACCTCTAAAGTAGACAGCGTACCTCTAAAGTAGCTGGCGTACCTTAAAAATAGCCTGCGTACCTCCAAAGTAGCCTGCGTACCTTCTAAGTAGCCTGCGTACCACCAATGTAGCCTGCGTACTTCTAAAGTAAAAAAAATTAAAAAAAGACAACCACGTATGTAATGGATTTTCATACAACTTTTCAGCCCGCTAAAGCACGCAAGTAATGAAATTTCATACATTTTTAGGGTTCCGTACCCAAAGGGTACCAACGGGACCCTATTACTAAGCCTACGCTGTCCGTCCGTCTGTCAGCGGGCTGTATCTCGTAAACCGTAATAGATAGACAGATGAAATTTTCACATATTATGTATTTCTATTGCCGCTATAACAACAAATAATAAAAATTAAATTAAATTTAACCCCATGGGACTTTTCATTTCTCTCTTCTGATTGTTCCGCGTTCGTGCCTTAGTATGTGTTTATTACTACTGCGTTCGTTGCAGAAACCTGTTGGTCTAAGATCCGAACATAACATCGACCTTCACCCATCTGTTTACCGAATGAAACATTTTTTTTATAAAATTCCATACATAGACAAATACGTCTTGTATGTATTGCCTATCAAAATATGTTCATGGCTATCATTAATTTAAAAAATATTAATTAATTTTTTTTAGCGAGTTTCACCCACTTGTTTACCAATCAAATGTAAACCAATGTAGTCTACATACAATGTATGTAGACTTGTATTGAATCTACAAGTTTTAAACATATAGAATAGGTCTATGAGGTATTGCCTACATGTTTACGTTCATGGCTACCTGGCAAGCAGGTTTAAACAGGTAAGTAAATATAGGTGACTGCACCGATCTGTTTACCAATCAAAATATATATAAAAAAAAAGGTTATTTAATAACAAACGCGATGATATAGTATTGCCTGCAATAAACCGTTCATGAAATACTATTGCCAGGATTTAAAGTTTAAAAATCAAAGCAAGTAAAATTGCGCAAGAGAGAAATCCGAGCGTCTTATTTAGTGTAATAAAGAAGGATAGAGCATAGTGGCTGCGAGCGACGCCTTCGTTGAATAGAGTACGCGTATAAACTATATACATACTTCGAAGAAGAGAGTACGCATGCTGTTTTTACATATTGTTGAGAAAGAAGCATAAAATTTTTAAATATTATTCTACATCTGAATCATCACAAGTTGTATCCAAGATCTTCGGGCTCAGATAACTCTTCGTTTTTGAAAAAAAAAATGAGAGGTACCAAAAAGTTTTTGCATGTTACTTGATGAAGCCGATATTTTTATTAATGAAAAAATGGACGCTGTTCAGGAATTTACAGCTAATATTTATGGCATCAAGCACTGCACCAGTGTCAATTATGCAAGAGTTCGCATTTTCCTGAAAACTTACTCTGCCAAGGAGGACAATGAACAGTTCTTAAAAAAAATATCTTCTTTCGACTCAAACATTATACCACCGTGCTGGTCTTCTCTTACTCAGAAAATTTTGCGTACTTGTTACGTCTATTCTATGTGGCTTCATGCTACAGAATCGAATTGTGTGAAATTGAATTCTGATGAATGAAATTTAATGAGCTGCAGTATTGTTATCAGAACTTCACAATGTTGTCAATAGATGGCGCTCTCATCTCATATTGCAAACGCAGCAGAAGTACCTACTAATACATTAACATAATTATCAATTAATTAAAATTATTATATATTTAAGTATCGTAACGTGAAGTTTTATGCATTGTTGTTTTTGCATGTTTTCTGATCGTGTCGACACACGACGCTGTGAACAAATAATTAAATTTGAATGTTCCAAAAAACTATACCTAGGTACCTATTGATGCCTGATTTCACTACAGTTCCCTAACCTTTATGGGCTACCTATGTTAAGTTAGGTGACGCTTTCTGTCAACTTTGTTATTACGAACCTCTACGGGACAACTAAAGGTGAAAATGACATTGGGATGTTAGGATTGTATTTAAGGGCTACCTACGTAAAGAGACGACTACTTAGGGGATAATTTAGGTATGGTTGGTGAAAACGGGCATAATAATAATGTCAATTTTGATCGTCATGTCTCTATTGAATGAAAAAGTAATTATGGGAAACCGTTACCACGAGGTCCCAGTTCGGGGCGAACCACTAGTTTATATTTAGTTTTCTATGCGTTTCAGGCAGGAAGAGTCTGAGTCTAATAATAATAGGTATAAAACTGTACTCATATGGAACTGTAGTCGGGTTGGGAATTGCGCTATGTGCTCTTCTTGGCTGTAACGCGTAGAAATAAAATGGGTTGGGTCTCGGCGGTTGAAAATCAATTTATACTCTGTATAAGAACCTATATATAAGGTTATAACCAAATACCTAACCTTTTGTACATCTTGAGCCGTGGGAACCCACCCACCCGTAGTTTTTGAGTTATAAATGCGCTATTGTTTTGTTAAAAAGGTATGTATGTGGCTGTTTTATTCCTGAATAAAAGACTATTTATTTCTTTTTAGTATGTATGGAACCCATACCAAAATGGTAAAAATGGAACCCTTATGGTGAGACTTTCTCCGTCCGTCTGTCCGTCCGTCTGTCACAGTCGATTATTTCAGTAACTATTAAAGCTATCGACATGAAATTTGGCATAGTTGTGTATAATAGTGGCCCAAAATCATTGACATAAAGAAAAGTCGAAAATTATTTTTAGTTTTATTAAAAAAAGGGGGAAAATCGGGGGTTTGAAATTTAAAAGTAAAATAACTATATCGAGTGGGGTATCATATGAAAGGCCTTTACTTGTGCATTCTAAAACAGTTTTTTATTTATTTCTATATATAATAGTTTTTGAATAATCGGCCAAAATGTCGAAAAAAATACTGTTCCCCCCCCTTATCTCCGAAGTTTACCAATCGAAAACTCTGAAATAATTATGGTCAATAGAGGTTTATGTATATTTTACAGGAAAAATAAAAGCAACGCGAAAATTATTTTAGTTTGATTAAAAAAGGGGGAAAATCGGGGGTTTGAAATTTCAAAGTAAGATAACTATACCGAGTGGGGTATCTTAAAAAAGGCCTTTACTAGTGCATTCTAAAACAGTTTTTTATTTATTTCTAGATATAATAGTTTTTGATTAATCGGCCAAAATGTCGAAAAAATACCGTTCCCCCCCCCCTATCTCCGAAGTTTACCAATCGAAAAATCTAAAATAATTATGGTCAATAGAGGTTTATGTATATTTTACATGAAAAATAAAATCAACGTGAAAATAATTTTAGTTTAATTAAAAAAGGGGGAAAATCAGGGGTTTGAAATTTCAAAGTAAGATAATTATACCGAGTGGGGTATCATATGAAAGGCCTTTACTTGTGCATTCTAAAACAGTTTTTTATTTATTTCTTTATATAATAGTTTTTGAGTAATCGGCCAAAATGTCGAAAAAAATACCGTTCCCCCCCCCTTATCTCCGAAGTTTACCAATCGAAAAATCTGAAATAATTAAGGTCAATAGAAATTTATGTATATTTTACAGGAAAAATAAAAGCAACGCTCTAACTAGCATAGTTTTTTTTTATATTAACAATAAACCTCTACAAACAAAGTTAACGATAATCATGCAAATTAATATAATATTATCGTTTTACTATTACTTTTGGAGTATGGAACCCTCGGTGCGCGAGTCCGACTCGCACTTGACCGGTTTTTTTTTCATTTTAAACATTAATTATACTTTTATACCTACACCTGCTCGGAAAGTACCTTCTGATTTGTGTCATATCGAGAAAGAGCGAGAAAGAAAATACGTCTTTGCGTGGAGACAAATCTGCGGGCTGAAAAATTGTATGAAATTTCATTACTTACGTGCTTTAGCGGGCTGAAAAGTTGTATGAAAATCCATTACATACGTGGTTGTCTTTTTTAAATTTTTGACAAAATTAGTTCAGTAATACAAAATATACTTAAAAATTCTTTTCAAAAAACCGACTTCTAACGCCATCCACTACAAAGTATAAAAATAATTTTAGTTTGTCCACGTTTGTTGAAGTCGGGCGGGCCTATATACAAACTATGAAACCGATGCGCGACGCTACAGAATATGATAGACTCGTTTGTAGAAGTCGAGCGAGCATCGCGAGTCGGTTTCATAGTTTGTATTTTAGGCCCGCCCGACTTCAACAAACGTGGACAAACTAAAATTATTTTTATACTTTGTAGTGGATGGCGTTAGAAGTCGGTTTTTTGAAAAGAATTTTTATTTTAAGCTTTTAAGTGTAGTATCCTATGATTGAGGAGCTAGGACCTGGAGCTCCATGATGTAGTCCATACTTGTTACCTACAATATCAATTCGTAATCGAAATTTCCTAAATCGCCATAGTTTTAGCCTGCAGCATCAGGCTTGAGGAGTTGAAGGTTAAAATTTTTATGGGACCATTTCGCAAACATCCTCTGTTAATTAAAAAAAAATCACGCGAATCGGTCCAGTAATCCCGGAGAAATCGGTGGACATACATATAAAAAAAAAAAAAAAAAAAAAAAAAAACCGAATTGAGAACCTCCTCCTTTTTGGAAGTCGGTTAAAAAATGGTGGTAAGCAGGCTACTTTTAAGGTACGCCAGCTACTTTACAGGTACTCCGTCTACTTTAGAGGTACGCAGGCTACTTCGGTGGTAGGTACACAGGCTACTTTGGTGGTATGCTGGCTACTTTTAAGGTACGCCAGCTACTTTAGAGGTACGCCGGCTACTTTAGAGGTAGGCCGTCTACTTTAGAGGTACGGTGGCTACTTTGGAGGTACGTAGGTTACTTTGCAGGTACGCAGGCTACTTTGCAGGTACGCAGGCTACTTTGGTGGTACGCAGGCTACCTGCGTACCTCTAACGTAGTCGGCGTACCTCTAAAGTAGCCGGCGTACCTCTAACGTAGCTGTCGTACCTTAAAAGTAGCCTGCGTATCTCTATGGTGAGGGTGACTACTTTAGAGGTACGCAGGCTACTTTGGTGGTACGCAGGCTACTTTGGAGGTACGCAAGCTACTTTTAAGGTACGCAGCCTTACTTTGGAGGTACGCAGGCTACCTACTTTGGTGGTACGCAGACTACCTGCGTACCTCTAAAGTAGCCGGCGTACCTCGAAAGTAGCCTGCGTACCTTAAAAGTAGCCTGCGTACCTCTAAAGTAGTCACCGTAGAGGTACGCCGTCTACTTTAGAGGTGCGCCGGCTACTTTAGAGGTACGCAGCCTACTTTGGAGGTAAGCAGGCTACTTTGATGGTACGCAGGCTACCTGCGTACCTGTAAAGTAGTGGGCGTACCTCTATGGTGACTACTTTGGAGGTACGCAGGCTACTTTAGAGGTACGCAGGCTACTTTAGAGGTACGCCGTCTACTTTAAAGGTACGCAGGCTACTTTGGTGGTACGCAGTCTACCTGCGTACCTCTAAAGTAGCTGGCGTACCTTAAAAGTAGTCTGCGTACCACCAAAGTAGTCAGCGTACTTGTAAAGTAGCCGGAGTACCTCTAAAGTAGCTGGCGTACCTTAAAAGTAGCCTGCGTACCTCTAAAGTAGACGGCGTACCTCTAAAGTAAACCTCAATAATTAAAAAATGTGTCTGTTGTTTTCCTCGTAGGTGTAGTATAAAGCACTATGTATCACTCGGGAGAAAGTGCGATTCCTAACTCGGGCGCCCTCCTAAAATCCTCCTAAATGACGCCCTCGTAAGTAATGGGTCACTTTCACCCCTCGTAGAACAATGTACTATTACTTTTTTATTTTAGAACAACCTTAGTAAATATATCCTCTTTTTCACGTTAGAGAACTTGTGGCCCTAGTGTAAAAAGTAGTGTAAAAAGGATAAAAAGTTATAATATTAGGAAAATAGTGTTTACGCTGGGATCGGCGGTGGATTGGTTTGACGGTCATTTTGCGCGTGCATTCGGAATTGCTTTCAAATCTACCTCGATGCCCGCGCGGCGCCCCCCGCCGGCCGGCTATATACCCTGACGGCGGTATTGTTAACTTGTTCGCTTGAAACCGAGTTGAAAGCGCCCGCGCGCCGACGACGTCCGCCAATCAGAGCTCGCCTGCCGGTCATCGCGACACCTTTGTGGAATGCATTCGGATACGTTGCCCGCGCGAACGCATCGCGCCCCGCTGACACCTTCTCCATTCCGAACGAGTCACCGCTCGGCGCGCCGGTTTTGCTTTTGTCATAGAACGCGTGATTTTGTAATACGCAATTAGTTGGCTTCCATTTTGCTGTTTTCTGCGATTCTACAGCGATATCGCGGTCCGGACAGACCTTTGTTGTTACGTACGGGATACGTGGTCCCTTGGAAGTTGGCGCTATTACTTGTTTTACGTCGTCGCGTGTGCCTTTGAAACGAATTTTATTGAACATTATATGGCGAGCGCCATCTTGGATTGGTGCCGATAAGTGAATCCGCCCCTTTTGGCTGGCATCGCGTGTTAACAGTGGAACTATCATTTGTGTTTGTGTTTGTGTGTCCTGAAAAGAACTTGAACTCGGTGCTGAAACAGTGTTATTTGTGTTTGGGAGGGCGTGCTGCGCTCGCGAGGTGCTGAGCTGACGTGTGTGATCGACTTGAGTGATTATAATATTCTCACTGTGAAGGATTGCACCGAACTATTTAATCTAACGAGGTTCCTTTGAAGAGTGTGGTTCGTGCTGTACGCGAGTTGCTGATAGACCCCGAAATTGGAACTTCCTAAGGGCGGCCGCACACTGGGCGACACCGAGTGCCTCAGGGGCATACACGACTACACGATTCTCTCATCACACTTTACACCACACCTACTTACGCCTCTAGGTACCTTCGGAAGAACCCACCGCGGAAACCCCAGGTAAGTGGACCAAATTCTCCTTATAATTTTCCATCGGTCATTTTGGGCCTCTGGTTGCCCGTTGGGGGGCTACTGATGGGCCCTAGCTCGCTCAACTTTCGTCTGGGCAACTGAGGGCCGTAACAGATAGTTAACGCAGCGTATGCGATATCGCGTACGCTACGTTCATTTTCAAAATTTGTTTTTATGGAAGAATTCTCATCCTGACAAATGATTTGGGGAAAAAATATGGAAAGTAATGCTGATCGAGGATTCGGAAGATGGGTAAGGAGCGTGGCTAGGGTGTTTAAGACGGGTGGGGGCTGCCCAAACAAAAAATACTCGAAACATCATCCAAATGGCAGTGAGCTGAAACAAAATTCAAAATGGCGGATTCAAGATGGCAGCTATAAGAATTTCATAGGTGTCTATCGCAGGGAGTTTAAAATATGGAAGAGTGGTTTTTTGATAGAACATGATCATGATTTGATGATGATTTATTAACATTGACCTTACTCGAATTAAGGAATGGGCAGCGTCATTTGGCCTGCTTGTCAATCCTACAAAATCTCAAGCTCTCATAATTGGTAGCAGCAGAATGCGCTGTAAAGTTAATTTTAATACTTTACCTCACATTCTTTACGACGATATACCTATACCCCTCTCTGACAAAGCTAGAAACTTGGGTTTAATTTTTGACGTTAACTTTTCTTGGTCCGCTCATATCAATGAGGTGAGTAGACGTTTGCACTATTCCATACATTCCCTCCGGAGACTTCAAAGTTTCTTGCCTTTACGCACTAAAATAATGCTAGCACAAACTCTTCTCCTTCCTCTCATTGACTATGCTGATGTTTGCTATCTAGATGCAACTGAAGAGCTACTTGATAAATTAGATCGACTTCAGAATTTGTGCATCCGTTTTATTTTCGGACTGCGCAAATTCGATCATATATCTGAGTTCCGTCGTCAACTGAAGTGGCTCCCTATTCGACTTCGCCGGAATGCTCACATTTTAACCTTAATATTCAAAATTTTTAAGTTTTCTTCACCAGGATATTTACGTGAGTATTTTCTGGATGCTCCTCCGCGAGCCAGACCATTCCGATCCTGCGTCGAGTTGAAAATACTAAAAGTGCCCCACAGCAACACCATTTTCTTCGCAAGATCGTTTGCGGTAACTGCAGCGCGCCTCTGGAATTCTCTTCCTGAAAATATCCGCAACAGTCCATCTGTTGCTGTTTTTAAGTCGAAACTGAAGCAGCATTATCTTTCCTCCTAATTTCATCTTTAATATGCCCGGTATTTTTTTTTTCTTTTCCTATATAATATATAGTATATTATGTATTATATTATTATTATTATTATATTATTATTACTATTTATTAAGTATATATGTAGTATAAATTGTATACTTAATTATTATAATATCATGTATATTATATATTAGTATTTTAATTTAATATGTATTGTATTATCTGTAGCCATTTAATAATTTTTAAAGATAAGTCTTTAGTACCTACCTACCTCTGTATGTTCTCACTGTTCTCACATTCGAGGGCTTCTGGAAGAAATCTCTTCTTTAGAGATAAGCTGTCCTTGTGCACGTCCTTTATATCTTTCTTAAATTGTTTTTATATTACTGGTACTAAATAAATAAATAAATAAATAAATGATCAGGACCTGAAAGTCTACTTGACGAGTAGAAATACCGCGGTCCGCTTGCGGGCCGCGCATACACGCGCCCTACTAGTCCATCATATATTTCTTATCACTAATAAATAACAGATGAGGGTATAAATTTCTTATACGGGATCTTAGACCATAAAAAAATAGCTTATAAGTAAAGGATTTCGCACCAGTATGTATAATTCATTTTTACGTGCTAATAACAGATTAGTCACCCGTGTGAGTTCTCATGTGCTTCACTAAATTACAATTCTCAGAACATTTATATTAACATTCATGACAAACAAAAGGGTTTTCACCTCTGTGAGTTCTCATGTGCTTCACTAAATTACTTCTTTAATAACATTTATATTTGCACAGCTTACAAACAAAAGTTTTATTACCAGTGTGAGTTTTCATGTGCCTCACTAAACTACTATGCTGATTACATTTAAAGTAGCATTATTTACAAGCATAAGGTTTTTCACGTGTGTGAGTTCTCATGTGTGTCACTAAACTCTGCTTAACAGCGAATTTACGTTTGCACACAACACAGGTATAGGGCTTCTCACCAGTGTGGGTCCTTAGGTGGTTCCTTAAGGACCGATTACTACAACTTCGATATTTACACAACTTACAAGCAAAAGTTTTATCACCAGTGTGAGCTTTTCATGTGCCTCACTAAACTACCATGCTGATTACATTTAAAGTAGCATAATTTACAAGCATAAGGATTTTCACCTGTGTGAGTTCTCATGTGTCTCACTAAACTCTGCTTAACAGCGAATTTACGTTTGCACACATCACAGGTATAGGGCTTCTCGCCAGTGTGGGTTCTCACGTGCTTAACTAAGTCCTGATTACTTAAAGTTCGATAGTTACAAAACTTACAAGCGAAAGGTTTATCACCTGCGTGAGTTCTCATGTGTCTCACTAAATTCTGCTTAGCAGAAAATTTAAGTTTGCATACGTCACAGGCATAGGGCTTCTCACCAGTGTGACTTCTCATGTGTGTCACTAAATTTTGCTTAACAATGAATTTATGTTTGCACACATCACAGGCATACGGCTTCTCACCAGTGTGGGTCCTTAGGTGGTTCCTTAAGGACCGATTACTACAACTTCGATATTTACACAACTTACAAGCAAAAGGTTTATCACCAGTGTGAGTTTTCATGTGCCTCGCTAAACTACTATGCTGATTACATTTAAAGTAGCATAATATACAAGCAAAAGGTTTATCACCACTGTGAGTTCTCATGTGTCTCACTAAACTCCGCTTAACAGTGAATTTATGTTTGCATACATCACAGGCATAGGGCTTCTCACCAGTGTGGGTCCTCATGTGGTTCACTAAAATATATTTACTACGACATCGATAGTTACAAAACTTACAAGCAAAAGGTATATCACCTGTGTGAGTTCTCATGTGTCTCACTAAACATTGCTTAGCAGAAAATTTACGTTTGCATACGTTACAGGCATAGGGCTTCTCACCAGTGTGGGTCCTGACGTGGTTCACAAAATTACGTTTTATACAGCTTCGATATTTACACAACTTACAAGCAAAAGGTTTATCACCAGTGTGACTTCTCATATGTGTCACTAAACTCTGCCTAACAGCGAATTTATGTTTGCACACATCACAGGTATACGGCTTCTCACCAGTGTGGGTCCTGACGTGGTTCACAAAATATTGTTTTCTATAGCTTCGATATTTACACAACTTACAAGCAAAAGGTTTATCACCAGCGTGAGTTTTCATGTGTCTCACCAAACCATCCATGTCAAAACATTTGTATTCACATACTTTACAAGCAAAGATATTAACGCCAGGGTGAGTTCTCATGTGTCTCTTTAAACTCCGCTTAACAGCGAATTTACGTTTGCACACCTCACAGGCATAGGGCTTCTCACCAGTGTGGGTCCTCACGTGCTCCAGTAAATGTTGTTTACTAAAACTTCGATAGCTACAAAACTTACAAGCAAAAGGTTTATCACCTGCGTGGAATTTACCATGACTCATTAACTTAGTCTTATTAGTACAATGATGTTTACTTATGTGGGACACTAACAGACTTTGCCGTTTAAAAACAGTTTGACAAAAGTCACAAATAAGTCTTTTTTCCTCAATTTGTTTCCCTGTATGTGTGTGTCCTTTATCATCACTTATCATTTTAATATTATCGAGATTAAAATCAACATTAGAACAATCTGTCTCCACAGTAGTATGTGTGGTGACGGGCTCAGTGGTTTCTGACGTAGGAAGTTCGTCTTGGCTTGTTGTCTGATAATCCGAACCTTCAGAGTCAGTATCTCTGTCTTCATTGACATATATATACATTATTTCTCTTCCGTCGTTGTTTCCGTGGCGCGATTTGTTGACTTCTTCGTCATCACCAATCTCAAACGCTTGTTCGGATGTCGGGGATGTATCGGTTTCACTATCTGTGTCAAGTCCCACGGGCAAACGAGGGGCTGAAACGAAGCATTTGACTTTTACTTTTTTATATTCGAACTATCTTCTTCCTTTTTATCAAGCGATTGACGTCCACTGATGGACAAAGGTCTCTTGCATGGACTTCCACAGGCCTCGGCCTTGCGCCGTCCTGAATCCAGCGGCTTCCTGCGACTCGTTTGGTGTCGTCGGCCCACCTAGTGGGGGGTCTGCCAACACTGCGCTTCCCGGTGCGGGGTCGCTACTCCAGCACTCTGGGACCCCAACGAAAATCATTTCTTCATATTATGTGTCCCGCCTATTTCCAATTAAGTTTCGCGACTCGCCGAGCTATGTCGGTGATTTTGGTTCGCCTGCGAATCTCCTCATTTCTGATTTGATCTCGCAGGGATACTCCGAGCATAGCTCCGAACTACCTAACTAAATCAAATCAAAAATCCTCTATTCCACGTTGGCCAGCTTGTGGCTCTTTATGATAAGTCAAACCGTAACCAAGTATAAAAAGTGCAAAGGGAGCCTGTTGAGGCCAACGGCTTGGCCAACGAGTCAAACCTGGGCCTCTAGGTTCAGGGGCCCATCAGCTAAACCTGAGTCCAGAGTCGCTGCCCAAAGCGGCCTTTCTCCGCGGTCAGATCTGTTCTCAACGTAGTGGTGACTTAATGATGGTAGGGTTGCACTGACCTTCCTTGCAGCAGTCAATCCTTGTACGGCCTGAGATGGTATGAAGTGGTGATTATGTGGGGTGTGTTCTGAGGTTAAGTGTAAGGTGAACTTCTCAGGCCGCTAGCCGCAGCAGGCAGGCAGCCAGTTATGGCCTGCAGCTGTGGACGCCGGGCTGGCGTAGCACTGTACACTAGGTTTATCACTAGTTAGACCCACTAGAGGTGGTCTAAGTCACTTTTTCACACGCACTTCCGCCGAGCGCGTGGCGAGCAAAGTTCGGCGGGTTCCAAAAAAAAGGTTCTTTGTTACCGGACAATTAACAATTATGCTTATAGCTAGGTCGACACATAGACCGCTTGACGGCGCAACTAAACCGTAAAATAAACTAAATCTAGACACCCAAAAAACAGCAAACGGTGCGCGAGACGAATTTTTGTGAATACGTGTTAGCTGTCAAACCAAAGGAACTTGCAAAAACCACGCCCCAAAAGAGCGGCAAGTTTAAAACTGAGCATCTGTCAACTTCATTGTGAGCCAAAGAGATTGCCAGCGTCGCGACCATGGAACTAGGAATTGTTGACAGGCACATGGCGCGAACAACCCCCCTGCCTGTGGTCGTAAGGATTTACGTCCACTTACTAGTAAATAGGTAAACGTGATAAGGAGCAAACGGCTCGCTGCAAGACAGAGTCTCCGACCATTACCTCGGCAACCCTGGGAACCCCATCAGACCCGTAGATCAGCTTAAGAATGCGCCCACGGCGCCAGTATAAAGGCAACAAATTAGGTTCCTTAATCAGCACTAGGTCACCAACTTTGGGTGGATCAGATTTGTCAGCCCACTTAACCCGCTGCTGCAAAAGATGCAAATACTCTAGTGACCAACGGTGCCAAAAACTCTGAGTCATCTGTTGCAGCAGCTCAAACCGGGACAAACGTGAGACCTTCACGTCCCTGAAGGGGTATTCGGGTAGAGCGTTAAGGGGCTGACCAATCAGAAAATGACCGGGAGTTAAGACCTCCAGGTCATTTGGGTCAGATGAGAGGGGACAGAGTGGCCGAGAATTGAGTACAGCCTCAATTTTGCAAAACACGGTGGCGAGTTCTTCAAAGGTTAAAACAGTTTCGCCTATAACGCGCCGGAGATGAGTCTTGGCCACCTTAACCACAGCTTCGAATATTCCACCCCAATGAGGGCAAGCTGGGGGGTCAAACTTCCAGGTTACCCCCATCTTGGACAATGCTGTACTTAATCTAATCTTATTGCTAGACAGGAATTCGACAATCTCTTTTAAATATCTATCAGTGCCCTTATAATTGGTGCCGCAATCAGTGCGAATCAGGTCAGGCAATCCTCGACGAGAGACAAATCTACCTAGCGTGGCTACAAAAGCTTCAGTGCTTAAGGCACTCACAAGTTCTAAATGTACCGCCTTGGTAGCGAGACATACAAAAACGCAGAGGTAGGCCTTGAGCGATTTGGCGTTGCGGAGGTTAGAGCTCTTGATGGCAAACGGGCCAGCAAAATCAGTGCCAACCCCAGCAAAGGGTCGAGTGGCTAGAACGCGGTCGGAGGGCAGATCACCCATCATCGGCTGTGAAGTATTAGCCTTCAAGCGGTAACACGGAATACATTTGAAAGTGACGTTCCGGATGGTGCGTCTCCCTGCCAGAATCCAAAACTCGCGCTGTAAAATAGCCGAGAGTGCATTACAACCAGCGTGGGCATTTTTAAGATGGTAGTGTGTCACTAGCAATTTGACAAAGGTGCCGTCCTTAGGTAGCAAAAGGGGGTGGCGAGCACCATAGGGCAGATTGGAATTCTTGAGGCGTCCTCCAACGCGTAGCATTCCGTTATTGTCCAAAAAAGGGCTTAGGCGAGCAAGGGGGCCCTTCAAAACTAAACCTCTCTTAGAGTGTCAATCACGGATGAAAAATGCTCCACCTGAACCACACGCACCCAGTAGTTCCGGGCGTCTTGGCGTTCAAGAGGGGAAAGCACAGGACTCAAATTTTTATTTTCTGAATTCCGCCCATTATGGATGAAACGTCGAATCCAACCGGTAACACCAATTAGTTTATCAAGGGAACTGTAACGGTTCAAAAGAAAGTTCAAGTTGGGGATCTGTTTATCCTCAACCACTCCGACTCTTAAGCCCGGCAATACTTCGGGAGCGGAAAACCTATTTTGAGGCCAAGTCGTCTCGGATTGGGATAGCCAACTTGGATCCCACCAAAGGTGATGGTGGACCAGTGAAGAGGCCTCACAGCCGCGGGAGGCGCAATCGGCCGGGTTCAGTTCTCCGGGTACGTGTCTCCAAATCACCGGTACTGCAGAGCTCTGAATTTGGGAGACCCGATTCGCAACAAAGACCTCTAAGTTGTGAGGCGCGGCTCGTAGCCAGCAAAGGACAATCTCACTGTCCGTCCAAGCATAAACGTCGGTCAGATCGACCGCAGATGCCAAAGAGGAGCGGACGTGGTTCAAGAGGCGTACCAGAAGGGCGGCGAAAGACAATTCTAATTTCGGGATAGTTAACCGTGACCGAATAGGGGCCACCTTGCTTTTTGCCAAGACGAGATGCGTCGCGACCTCACCGGCGACATCGACAGTCCTCAAATATACCACGGCGGCGTATCCTCGTTCGGAGGCGTCGCAAAACCCGTGGAGACTGGCATGACACCTTCCTGTTGGTAGGAAGCGTCGAGGCATGGAAATTCGGTTAACTTCAGGAAGTGAAGACACAAGGGAGTTCCACTCCTTCAATAACTTCCCAGGGAGTGGTTCGTCCCAACCGAGTTCAGCAATCCAAAGCTTCTGGAGGAAACATTTAGCCAAAAATATTACGGGAGTGATCCATCCATTGGGATCGAAAGTGCGAGCAACCGTAGACAATACGGAACGCTTAGTCCAGACCTTGGGAGGTGGGTCTAATTTGACCCGGTAGGTGAAAACGTCTTGGACGGGCTGGTACTGTATTCCAAGGACCGTCAGCAAATTGGGATTTTCGGGATTTTCAAAAATATGAGGATCCTGCTGATCCTTTCCCGGAAGATCCTTCAAGACGTGAGGGGAGTTGGACAGCCACTTGCCCAACTCATAACCTCCGGACTTCAGTATTGCAATCAATTCATCGCGAAGAGTCAGAGCTTCCTCAACGCTCGAGGCTCCCGTGCAAATATCGTCCATATAGACTGACGATTCCAAGGTGGCTGATGCGCGAGGGTAATTCAGTCGCTCCCGGTTAGCTAGTTCTAACAAGGTCCTGATAGCAATATAGGGGCTTGACTTGAGTCCATAGGTCGTGGTGTTCAATTCAAAGACACGCATTGGCTCATTAGGATTTTCGCGCCACAGAATCATTTGGTATCTCCGATCATCGCGATGTACCATCGACTGTCTAAACATCATCTTGATGTCAGCTACGAAAACAATTTGATGCCGGCGGAAATGCGTGAGGATATCGGAGATATCCTTGATCAGCTTAGGACCGGAGTGCAAGCATTGGTTCAATGTCACCCCGTTGGATGTGGCCGCGGAGCCGTCAAAAACCACTCGAATCTTCCCCCCAGGGGTCTTCAAGACGGCATGGTGGGGTAAGAAGTAGTGCTCGTGTGCGCGCCAATCAAAATTGGATGGTGACATATGCCCCAGGCCCTCGTACTCGCGCATAAATTCAACGTACTTGGAGCGGAAGGTGGAGTCGCGCCGCATGCGCCGTTCCATAAACAAGAGCCTCTTTTCCGCCAAGGCCCGCGATTGACCAAGCGGGGGGCGAGAAGCGAGAAAGGGCAAGCGAGTTACAAATCGCCCATCAACACGGCGGCCTGTGTTGTTTTGATAAAACAACTCACATTCAAGGTCAAGAGGGTCAACTCGTGCGGCATGCGGCGGCTCCTCAACTTCCCAAAAGCGCTGGACC
Organism: Oeneis ivallda; assembly: GCA_029955525.1. Taxonomy (NCBI): domain Eukaryota; kingdom Metazoa; phylum Arthropoda; class Insecta; order Lepidoptera; family Nymphalidae; genus Oeneis; species Oeneis ivallda. Next base: position 11,677,489 of record JARPMR010000028.1, on the reverse strand, counting down.
ACGTCCGACAGCGTCAAGCCGGCTGCTTGCAATTGGTCCAGCACCGGTAGGTCCGAAGACCATAGCACGGGTCCAAAAAAACTAGAACCGAATATAGTGGACATGGCACATAGGCCGTCCTTCTGCAAAACCCTAATTTCCCCTGACAAGACCAGGCCCAACACGTCGGAACCCAACAAAAGGTCCGTAGGACCGGGTTCAGTCCAGTGGGGGTCAGCTGGGTTTAGGCCTGATGCACAGGACACCGCAGCGTCAGTTATTCGGACCTGCGGTAGGGGACCTAAGATATTGTCAAGGACTGACACCTTGACCAAGACCCTAAGATTGCCCGTAACGGGGCCAAACATTAATTCCGCTTCCCCGTTAGGAGTCGAGGGCTCTATACCCCCGATACCTATCACCCGTCCTGTTCGAGGACTCCAAGGGAGCCCTAGCTCACCCACCAAACGAGAAGAAGCAATACAGCGCTGTGAACCCGAATCCAAAAGGGCGCGAACGATTAAAGATTCACCCTTCGGGTTGAATACCTTCACTGAGACAGTCGGCAAAAGAATGGTCTGACAGACGGACTGCCGGAGATTCAAGGTCTCAGGAGAAGTTGCTGTGGTGGGGGCTAGGGCGGCAACTACCTATTGGTGGTCGTCCTCATCAAACCGGTCCTCTAACCGGGGAATCTCATATTGAGACTCAGGGGGGACCTCCAAAGGTGAGTGGGACGGACCTCCATTTGGGTAAACCCATGCGTCATCTCGTGGCGGCAGCACGGGCCTAGTCATACGGGCTGAGGTCGGTAGGCCGTAGTAAGGCTGTCGACCCGCTCGAGGTGGGCGGCGTTCGAGGCGTGGCCACTCATGAAGCGGAGGTGAATAGCGGGCAGACTGAACCGTAGACGGAGCCGCCACAAATCTGCCATCAGAACGTCGAGGGGGGTTGGCGCCCCCCTCACGGGGGGGTGAAGCCCCCATAGGCGGGGTCGAAATCCGGACGCGTCGGGATTCATGGCCCTGATCAGGAGACCGACGCAAGTAATCCGGGGAGCGATCGGTAAGAGCGCCCCCGCCCGTGCGGGGCGCGCCCTCACTCTCCACCCGGCGGCCAACACCATTCTTGTTGGCGCACAAAATCTCCAGGTGGTTACCCCTACAAATTGGGCATGGCCGTTGCTGTTGGCAGTCCCGTTGCATGTGAGCTCCCAGACAGCTATAGCACCAGTGGCGGTCTCTTGCAATGCCCCTCCGATCCTTGATCCGCTTAGAGAGAAACTGGGGGCAAGAAAGCACCCGGTGGCCTGGACGCCTGCAATAGTTACAGGGGGCGGGTTCAGTGGCAGCAAGTCCAGTGTAAACGGGCATTGGTCTCCGGTCGGAGGCCCTTTTACCAGGGACGCCAGTGTGACCCTTTTCCTTCCTCAGCTGGGCAGGCCGCTCTGGGGTCCTTGAAGGACCAGCCATACCAGAGTTATCAGCCTGCCGGCACTCTTCCTCAAGGAACTTTAAAAGGTCCGAAAAGGGGGGCAGGTAGCTGGCCCCGTCCCCACCATACCTTTGCTCAAAACGCAGTTTCAACTCGGGAGGTAGGCGGGACAACACAATGTGTAGTAAAAGGAAGGACCACTGGTCCACGGGAAGCTCTAAACGCTTAAGAGCGTTGCAGGCTACAATCAGTGGATTTAAGAGCGATTCTCTTAAATGGGACACCCCAGAGACACGTGGCAGTGCTAGAATTTGTGGCACGTGTGTGTCTGCTAACCGGCGCACGTTGGCATACCGCCGAGTCAGTAGTTCCCGCGCGGTGGTATAACTCTCCTCGGAGAGGTCTAGGTGGCTAACTAAACCCAAGGCCTCTCCATGCAGGGAAGAGAGCAGATAGGCCAGTTTCTGGCAGGGAGACAGGTCCCTTCTCGCGTCCACCAGGCTATCAAAGAGGCTGAGAAAGCCTAGCCACTCGCTCAGGTTGCCAGAAAAGTGGGGCAAGTTTATTGTTGGCAACTTGCCCTGTAACGCAGGCTGCGTGGTGGGTCTGGTGGGAGACTCAAGAATAGAGCTCATTCTCGCCTCCTTCTTGAGCCTCGCAGCCTCCTCCACCAGACCGTCTGTCAGCTCAAAAAACTGTTCGTAGTCCCGCACTGAGGACTCCAGCGATTCCGGAGGTAGCTCCAATGCCATGAGGTCTCGGAAGGCCTCTTCGACGACCGCCTGCCTGGTCCGCACCTGCTCGCACCGCTGGAGCAGTGCGTATGCCCGGTCCACCCGGCCTACCAAGGCGTTGGCTGTTGCAGCCCAACGCAGCTCTGATTGAATTTGCACGCTCAATTTTTTGTGGGCTGACATCTTAGGTAGGTACAAAACAACTTAAATAAAGGTAGTTACAACAAATAGATAACAAAATCAAAACAAAGTTATTTGTTACAAGTTATGTTTCAACTTTAACCAAACAAATTAATAATCAAACAAGAATTACCCACTTTAAACACAAACAAATTACTACTTAAATACTATTTATTAATTAGAATTATTTACTTTAAAACAAGAATTATTTATTTTAAATACATCAAACAAACTACTCTGTTACCTAACCACGAGGGGTTGTAGTAAACAAACAAAGTATTTGTTGGTTAAAAGTTCCAAAAGATACAAATTAAGCTATCAATAATTTATGTTAAGTCAATCAATAACATAAATTAAGATAAAAGAAAAATTAAGTTTTTAATTACCCGTACTAAGCCACTAGACTCATACTAGGCACTGCAAATTACAAATTGGTTGGTTGAGAACCTACAATTATCAAATTATATTAATATTAAGTTCATTTATTACAATCTACATCTAACTGTTGGCCAGTTACGGGCCACAAACAACAATTAGATACTATTAATTATTAATCAACAAAATTAACAAAACAAAATCTCAATAATTGCAATCATTATACAGGCCTACATGTGACAAGGTAGGCTATGTACTAGTAACTCAATAAGCCTGTGTATTAATAAGTTATAAGGTCCATTAATTTACAATAAATGAGTTAACCCTAGAACGGCCAAGTTAAGTCACAGTAATGCCAAATCTGTCCGCGGAATCAATTTAACCGCGCTCTGCTTACCAAATGTTGAGGCCAACGGCTTGGCCAACGAGTCAAACCTGGGCCTCTAGGTTCAGGGGCCCATCAGCTAAACCTGAGTCCAGAGTCGCTGCCCAAAGCGGCCTTTCTCCGCGGTCAGATCTGTTCTCAACGTAGTGGTGACTTAATGATGGTAGGGTTGCACTGACCTTCCTTGCAGCAGTCAATCCTTGTACGGCCTGAGATGGTATGAAGTGGTGATTATGTGGGGTGTGTTCTGAGGTTAAGTGTGAGGTGAACTTCTCAGGCCGCTAGCCGCAGCAGGCAGGCAGCCAGTTATGGCCTGCAGCTGTGGACGCCGGGCTGGCGTAGCACTGTACACTAGGTTTATCACTAGTTAGACCCACTAGAGGTGGTCTAAGTCACTTTTTCACACGCACTTCCGCCGAGCGCGTGGCGAGCAAAGTTCGGCGGGTTCCAAAAAAAAGGTTCTTTGTTACCGGACAATTAACAATTATGCTTATAGCTAGGTCGACACATAGACCGCTTGACGGCGCAACTAAACCGTAAAATAAACTAAATCTAGACACCCAAAAAACAGCAAACGGTGCGCGAGACGAATTTTCGTGAATACGTGTTAGCTGTCAAACCAAAGGAACTTGCAAAAACCACGCCCCAAAAGAGCGGCAAGTTTAAAACTGAGCATCTGTCAACTTCATTGTGAGCCAAAGAGATTGCCAGCGTCGCGACCATGGAACTAGGAATTGTTGACAGGCACATGGCGCGAACAGAGCCAGTGGGGATGACTGCATAAATCCTCTTCTTTTCTTTTCTATAACCACTGTGTTTGTTGTAATCATTGAAAATACTTAAAAAAGATTTTTACAATCATTGAAAATATTAGAATGTGCGAGAGAGAGGGATGCGAAACGTAATAGTCCTCTTAAAGAGATCTATTCATTATAATTAACAAATTTTTTGCCTGCGTGGCTGAAGGACAAACCAGATAACAAACAACCCGAGCATAGTTAGAAGAAAAATAAGGAAACAGCCATACAATGGATAGTTAACAAAAAAAGGTCAAAAAGGCCAGGGGGTTTTGGGGGCGATAAATCGATCTAGCTAGGTTTCATTTTTAGAAAACGTCGTTTTATCCATGTTTTCATACAGTGAAAAACCCCTACAATATCATTAGAATCTTCTTCTTCTTTATCAACCGATAGACGTCCACAGCTGGACAAAGGTCTCTTGCATGGACTTCCACAAGTCTCGGTCTTGCGCCGCCTGAATCCAGCGGCTCCCTGCGGCTCGCTTGATGTCGTCCGTCCACCTGGTGGGGGTCTGCCAACACTGCGCTTCCCGGTGCGGAGCCGCCACTCCAGAACCTTGGGACCCAAACGACCATCAGTTCGTCGAACTATGTGCCCCGCCCATTTCCACTTCAGTTTCGCGACTCGCTGAGCTATGTCGGTGACTTTGGTTCTCCTACGGATCTCCTCATTTCTGATTCGATCCCGCAGGGACACTCCGAGCATAGCTCTCTCCATCGCCCGCTGAGCGGTCCTGACCTACTTATGAGGCCCTTAGTTAGCGATCATGTCTCGGATCCGTAAGTCATCACTGGCAACACGCACTGTTCGAAGACTTTAGTCTTCAGGCACTGAGGAATTTTGGACGAGAAGACATCTCGGAGCTTCCCGAACGCTGCCCAGCCGAGTTGGATTCGGCGGTTGATCTCTTTCTCGAAATTAGACCTACCTAGCTGGACTGTGTATCCCAGGTATATGTACTCGTCGACAATTTCGAGTGCAGAGTTCTCAACGATTACTGGGTGGAGCAGAGCATGAGCATTGGACCTGATTTTCGTCTTGCTCTTGTTCATTTTCAGGCCCACGTGTTGAGAAACCCTGATGAGATCGTTGAGCATTGTATTGAGGTCTCTCAGAGTCTCTGCCATGACTACTATGTCATCGGCAAATCGCAGGTGAGTGATGTACTCGCCGTTTATGTTGATGCCAATTGCCAAGTCCATTCCAATCCAGAAGCTTAAAGACGTCCTTCAACGCAGCGTTTTACAGCTTCGGGGAGATTACGTCTCCCTGTCGCACTCCACGCTGCAAGTGGATTGGCCTCGTAGTCTGTTCCTGTATACGTACTGACATAGTGGCGTTTTCATACAAGCACTTCAACACTTGGATATACCGGTAGTCCGGCATCTCTGCAGCCACCTCAACACAGCCCAAGTTTCAACTGAATCGAAGGCTTTCTCATAGTCCACAAACGCTAAGCAAATATTAGAATACTAAGGTAACTTTTGCCATCATCTTTAGAGTTTCAATAGCGCAGTTAGGAAATCGGGCAGTCCCGGAACTAGAACCCCGGTTCGAGTCCACACGATTATTTTTTCCCCTATGAATTTTATTATTATTATTTATTTTATTATTATTTTATTATTATTTTTTTCTAAATATATAATTTCCAAAAAAACACGATTTATCAAAAAAGCTCAAAAGCTCGGTCACCCAGGTATTTTAGCTAAGCGTATAATATTAGAATATTTAATAGAGTGAACTGTAAATTATACTGCGGACATTATGCGGTATACATCGTGTACATCTACGCAAAGATCTAGTCAACGATGACTTCTTGGTTGCAGATAAGCTAAATGAGATCGCCATTGCAATTTAGAATCCAAATATAAACTAAGATATTTTATAATTAAAATTTATATGCATTTATCTATACATATAATAAAACAGAAACGAAACCAATTCTGTACATGAAATAGATTCAAAAAAGGGTTTTTGCTTCTAATTGTGTTTAAGATACAGATATCAAAACAGAAGCTAAATTTTTTTTTGGCTGTTTGTCTGTCTGTTTGTTTGTCCTTCTTTCACGTAAAAACTACCGCACAGATTTCTACAACATTTTATACCGTGGTAGCTTATTACTCGGGTCAACATCTAGGCTACTTTTTATCCCGGAAAATCAAGGAGTTCCCGAGGGACTTTAAAAACTAAATCCACGCGGACAAAGTCGCGGGCATCAGCTAGTATACAATAAGATTATTGTTTAGGCACTTGATCATCAAAATTAGGGATCTTTTCCATTATTCAGAGTAATATATTTTACGTACAAATATATCATCGTTTGATAGATACACTGCTTTAAAATCCATTTTTAAGAGTTGACAGCGCCTTGAGGAAATGAGGATGCATCACTGAGCTATAAATAATTATTAATCTATGATAAACACCGGAGAAAGCAGTGATAGCCTAGTGGTTAAGGCTGTGGTCTCGTATTCGGGAGGTCGCAGGTTCGATCCCGCGCACGCAGCTCTGACTTTTCGGAGTCATGTGCGTTTTAAGCAATTAAATATTACACGCTTCAACGGTGAAGGAAAACATCGTGAGGTAACCTACACGCCTGAGAGCTCTAATGTTATCCAAGATGTGTGAAGTCCGTCAATTCTCATTGGGCCAGCCGGGCGGACTATGGCCTATAACCCTTCTCTGAGAGGAGACCTGCGCTCAGTAGTGAGGGGTTGACGGGTTGCTAATGAATGAATGAGAAACACTGGAGAGACTATTTTCATATATTTTTTGTACCTACTTCTTTGTCAACCGATAGACAAAACTGCTGCTGGCTGGACAGAGGTCTCCAGCATGTATTTCCATAGGTCTCGGTCTTGCGCCGCCTGAATTCAGCGGCTCCCTGCGACTCGTTTGATGTCGTGGGTCTGCCAACACTACGCTTCCCAATGCGGGGTCGCCACTCCAGCACCTTGGGACCCCAACGACCATCAGCTCTTCGAACTATGTGCTTGCTAGACAGCTCTTCAAAGGGGTTTTCTCGGCGTATATTGTGACGATGACGTTGAAGCTATGGGTGCAGATGGTGCCAAAATTCTACATCTTTAGTGACATCATCGGGTTGGAGATTTCTGTTCGGGAGATAAGGTCTTCCAGCCAGATTATGGCAGATACCAGCCAATCTTCATTCCTCTTCAAAAATTACTAAGCATCCTTTTTGATCTTTCCTAGCTACCACAAATATTTGAACGAAACTTCTGACAAAACTTCAGGAGATCTTTACTTGTTTCTTCAGTACAGTTCTTATTCAGCGTCTCTTTGAGATATTCATAAAGATTTTATTATTGTCCGCCAAAAATCCAAACTGTTCTCGTAACACCATGAACAAATCCAAATTATTCACTAGACCTTCCATATTGGCCACAAAAATATTTAGGTACACTGCAAGTTGTCTTGGTAGTCAAAATGCGTATCTCTGAATGATTTTATTTAAATAAAACCCCTATTTATATAGGTCGGAATTACTCTTTCCTATCCCTATCATTAAGGTATATTATTAGGGAAGTGGAGTCATTTTAAATTACTAATATAGTAATTAGCAAACAGAAAAGATAATAAATTGTAAAGGAGATAATTCTTAATGAATAGAACAGCAAATGAACAACATATTATAATAATTATCTGATGATTATCTAATTTTTCACTGTTTGTAATTTCTTTCCAACACAAAAGAGGGTTTAGCTAAGTAGGTAGGTACATTAAATACATAATAAAATGAATTGTTAAAAATAAATAAATAAAGCTATATTTTGAAAACTTTGTTTTTGTAGATCCTTTGTTTGAATTTACGTTATGTTAAGTATTATTTACAGTTCTAATATATGAAATATCATTTTTTAAGTTCTTAACTTATAAGTTTCCCTTCGGTGAACTAGTGCTTTAAAGTTGATTTCAATATTTATTCATAGAATTTTCATGTAGCACATTATTTTGGTCAAATATTTGATAATCCACGATATTATAAAATCAATAAAAAGAATTTTTTTTTTTAATTTTCGGATTCTTATAACTCACGAACGGGCAACTTTGGGTGCGAGCCGATAGCGTACAGTTACTCTACGCTAGAACTAGCCGATCCGCAGCTCTGTTGCGGCGTGATTGAAGGACAAACCAACAAACACACTTTCGCATTTATAAAATTAGTATGATTAGTAAGATGCCTGTGCCAGATTGTTTTAAAATCCCTCCTCGCACCCATGTGACGCCGTATTCAAATAAGGCTAATATTCTTAACATTAAATCGCGTCTTTACTTACATTTCTGCACACATTTTTCCGGTGCTTTCAAGAACAAAGTCACCGGATTACCTTTTTAATAAATTGTCTGTATAGAACTCCAGCGTTTAACGCGCGAGCGCCACTCAACCGTTTGACTTGGTCACGTCATAAATTAGTAGCCTTTCGTGGAAGCTGTCGCTGCCTGGCTGCTAAGTGCTGGAATAATATACCTCCTCCTTTGAGAAATCTGAGCTCAAGGCCCGCTTTCGGGGATCACCTTAAAAAGAAATTACTGGACGATCAAAAAACCTTGGATAGTTTCAGGTTTCTCATAACAAAATAAAGCTGCATCGTTTAATTATAATGATATCCCTTACCCCCACTCTCAAAATAATATAATACTTACTAATTCATCACTCACCTTAAGATCCTATTATTTATAGTATCACACTTAATATTATGTATTCCTTGTATTTTTCTCTATTGCGAACAGCTGTGAGTACCGTCACGCTCGCGCGTGTCTCCCTCTAAAGGGCGCCGGCAGAACGAGCGCTCAGGGCGTCAGTGAGCCTGCAGCAATGATGCTGAGCCGGAGCTTGTCGCTTGTGCGACATGATATTCGCGCAAAGCCAATTTCTCAAATTTTTTTTATTTTTTCAATGTTTTTAATATTGTGTATCCATGTGTAAATGCAAATAGTTAATTTCTTTTATTTTTACTTTAATTATTAACGACTTCCTTCGAAGAGAAAAATTAATCACGCCCTTCGACATTCAAGACGTCATGCCTTGAAAAGCATCGTCAGAAAAAAACTTCCTTCAGTCGTGGTGACTGGTAACAGTAAAAAATACAACCATTTTTTTGTCAACGGTACAGTATGATGTCATTTTGTAAAGGTCGGCGATGGCCAACTTAAGCGCACGGGTAGTGTGTGTGAACGAAGACTGAAAAGGCTTATGCCCGTTTTCGCCAAGTAGTAGTCTCCTTACGTAGGTAGCCCCTAAATACCCTCCTTAACAATGTCATTTCCCTCACAAGCCTCTATAGCCCAACAGTTAAAGGTGCGAAATGAATACTGAAAGGTCGCAGGTTCGATCCCCACCCGTACTATTGTCGTACCCACTCCTAGCTCAAGCTTTCCGCTTATTTGGAGGGGAGAGGAGATCAGTTAACTTCAGTTTAACTGATTTAAAAAAAATACCTTTAGGAGTTCCCTAACGGTTCGTGAAAACGAAATTGACAGAAAGCGTCATCGAATTTAGCGCCGTGATGTCTTCTCGTCAAAAACCCCTCATTGCCTGAAGTCTTAGAACAGTGCGTGTTGCCAGTGATGACTTAGGGATCCGAGACATGGTCGCTAACTATGGGCCTCATAAGAAGGCTCAGGGTCACCCAGCGGGCGATGGAGAGAGCAATGCTCGGAGTATCCCTGCGAGATCAAATCAGAAATGAGGAGATCCGCAGGAGAACTTAAGTCACCGACATAGCTCAGCGAGTCGCGAAACTGAAGTGGAAATGGGCGGGGAACATAGTTCGACGACTGATGGTCGTTGGGGTCCCAAAGTGCTGGAGTGGGGACCCCGCACCGGGAGGCGCAGTGTTGGCAGACCCCCACTAAGTGGACCGACCACATCAAACGAGTTGCATGGTGCCGCTGAATTCAGGCGGCACAAGACCTGTGGAAGTCCATGCAAGAGACCTTTGTCCAGTGGACATCTATCGGTTGATAAGAAAAATTTAGCTTAGGTAGCCCATAAAAGTAAGGGAATGTTGGTGAAAACAGGTATGAAAGTTTAGTGAGAACAAGATCACTCACCGCCAGTTGAGCAGCCTGCCATCGCGGGAGTCTGTGGACAAGTGGACACAATCAGGCTTACATTTTTTTTTACAAGGTTTTAAATAAATAATTTTTCGTGTAAATTTTAAAAATTAAATCTATATATATAAAAGAAAGTGGTGTTAGTTACACTATTTATAACTCAAGAACGGATGAACCGATTTGGCTGAAAATTGGTGGAGAGGTAGCTTAGAACCAGGAGACGGATATAGGATACTTTTTATCCCGTTCGACCGCGTTTCCGTCATGTCACTATAAAACGTGGTATTAGAAAAACGCATCTGACGTGGAATAACAAAACGCAAAAGACACTGGAATAGCAAAACGTAAATGACAGCTAAACGTAATTTTGTCTTTGGTTAAAAGTATGGTACAAAATTTGACAATTATAAAAAGTGTTATAATAAAGCATTACTGATATTATAAATGCGAAAGTGTGTTTGTTTGTCGGTTATAATATATTTGCATGGGTATAGTAATGGATGTAGTAGTGGTTCCTCAGACCGTGAGAGCTACTTTTTATTTCGGATAATGAAAGAGTTCCCGCGGGATTTTTAAAAACTAAATCCATGCGGACGAAGTCGCGGGCATCAGCTAGTTTGGTATATTTTCAATTTCGCCTATAGATCTTTCGGTATCGAAAGCCATTTTTAACCATTTTCAAAGAAGAAGTTCTCATTTCGTCGGAATATTTTTTTATGTACCTATGTTCACCAAATAGAATAGAATAGAATAGAATAGAATAGAATAGAAATGTTTTTTATTCAAATAAACTTTTACAAGTACCTTTGAATCGTCCATGAGTCTACCACTGGTTCGGAATGCCGTTCCTGCCGAGAAGAACCAGCAAGAAACTCGGCAGTTGCTCTTTTCAAAATACTTTTACAATATACTTAACAGATATTATTCTATGTATGCAGAGTTTCCACAATGAGGGAAAGTTCCACAAAAGCATACGTAATTATTTCTACTTATAATTCAACACATGTCAAGACGGGCAGACAGAAAGTAGCCCCATTGCCGCTGGTGGCACCCGTTCACGAGCATGACGCATGACCCAGCCATTGCTTCGCTCAACCATATTTTAGGGAACGCAATTACTCGAAGACGTCTGAACCGATTTGGAAAATTCTTTTTGGGTATACTTACGAGGTCCCATTGAAATTTTAACGAAATCGGTCGAGCGGTTTTTAAAATCTCAACAATAAATTACAAACTTTGTAGTAGCGCGGGCGTTTGAAGTCAGTTTTGTAAAAATAATTAGTTATAAATTATAATTAATTTTAATAAAATCTAGTAAAAATTCAACCCGACGGCGACGCGCAAAACTTCGACACGACGACGCGCGACCGGCATCGCAGCTGGCGGCCGAGTGAGATGGCAGTGATTCATTCGCATGTATTTTGAAGCCGTCGCCAAGTGTGGTAGGGTTAGGTACGCTGTGAGTGGCGTCGCTGCCGTGGCATCCTAATGAGATAGGGCTCTAAGTGCTAGCGGGCTCACCGCGCGCTCGTCGCGCCGCCACTCGCGGGGGAGCTGCTCGCCGCCCTCCGCGCCCTGCGGCGGCACATCCTAATGAGATAGGGCTCTAAGTGCTAGCGGGCTCACCGCGCGCTCGTCGCGCCGCCACTCGCGGGGGAGCTGCTCGCCGCCCTCCGCGCCCTGCGGCGGCACATCCTAATGAGATAGGGCTCTAAGTGCTAGCGGGCTCACCGCGCGCTCGTCGCGCCGCCACTCGCGGGGGAGCTGCTCGCCGCCCACATCCTCGCACTTCAGCGGGTCCCGCGGCGCCAGCGCGCGCTCCTCCACACACGCCATCCGCGTGAGCAGCACCCGGCACATGGCCGCGTCCAGCAGCTTGCCGTCGCAGCCGTACCGCGCCGCGCGCGCGTCCACCTCCGTCTTCACCTTTGTAGCGGACAGACAACACATACGTTTGGAAATGTTTCGTGGAAAGGATCTTGACCAAGGGTGGTACCGGGTATTCTCATGCTTCAAAACCAAAATATTACAGGGAAAAAATCATAATTTTTTACAACCTTCTGCATCAAGAATTTGATTTTTCCTATTGGAATTTTTATTTTAATGTTAAAAAGAAAAGAGTTTCATATCAATGCACATTTCCATTAGAACATAAATAATAACCAAAGACTATGTAGGATAGTTGTGAAGCACCATCTGTTATCGATTGGTCTGTGGATGGTTGTGTCATGTTGCATTCCCTAATGTTTGTAGTCTATGGTGGCATTTATCGTGGATAGTATCCATCTCGGTGTCTGTGTATCTGTGTGGCTCTGTGGGTAGCATTCAGATTATTCTAGTGTTCGTGGTCTATGATTCGCGTGAGGTACGTAGTCGGTAGGTGATGGTGATGGTAAGCTTGTTTGTCCGACCGAGTACCAAAACGATAAGGTATACTATAAATAATTTAAACCCAGGTGTGTACCTTCTACTTCTTATGAGCAAAATAAAGAATATTATGTGAAATTATAAATTAAACTAGTAGGGCGCGTGGGTGCGCGGCCCGCAAGCGGACCGCGGTTTTTCTACTCGGCAAGTAGACTTTTAGGTCTTGATCATTTTCTATCAAAAACCCATCTCTTCCATCTTTAATACTCTCCGAGATAGACACCGTTGAAGTTTGTATGGCCGCCATCTTGAATCCGCCATTTTGGATTTTTTTTCAGCTCACTGCCAATTGGATGAGGTTCCGAGTATTTTTTCCTTTAGCAGCACCCGCCTATCTTCAATACCCTGGCCGTGCTCCTCACCCACCTTCCAAACCCTCGATCAACATATCTCATCATTTGTCAGATTGAGATTTCTTTTATAAAAACAAATTTTGAAAAGGAACCGTATCAAAGTCTTGCATAGTTCTTAGCTTCTAGTCTATTTAATATTCGGCATATATTTTGTATGGAGAAAAAAAAATCCGCCATCTTGATTTTTTTTCTGTTCATTAAGTAGACCTTCGGGTCTTGATCATCTTTTACCACGAACCCACTCTTCCATTTTTTATACTCTCCGAGATACACACCGACGAAATTTGTGTGGCCGCCATCTTTTTTCCGCCATTTTGATTTTTTTTTCAGTTCATCAAGTAGACCTGCAGGTCCTGATTATCTTTTGCCAAGAAACCACTCTTCCATCTTTTATACTCTCCGAGATATACAACGACGAAATTTGTATGGCGGCCATCTTTTTTCCGCCATTTTGAATTTTTTTTAAGCTCACTGCGAATTGGATGAGGTTTCGAGTGACATTTCTTCGAGCACCCCCCACCTATCTTCAATACCCTAGCCGTGCCTCTCACCCGTCTCCGAAATCCTCAAGCATCAGCTCTCTCCATATTTTTCCTCCGGATGAATTTTTGTCTTCAATACGAAATCGTTATTGATAAAAAAAAATTTCATACAAAATTTTACAGGAGAGGTGATCAATCAGTCAGTGAGTGAATCAGCCCCAGCAGCTATATATATACTAAAGATTTTTTTGCATATAGGTAATATAATATACAGTTGGACGCACGTGTGACGCAACTACATATTGGTTTGTAACATTGTTCACATCTTCGGAATCCGGATTTTCATTCATAAAAACACAATTGTAGGAGTTAATATGGGAAGCATAGACTATAAAAAAACAAGTTTGGAATTGAAGCAACATAATGGGCAGGATTTCATACATCCATGGTCATTGTCCTGTTACATACTGCATGCGCTCTGCGGAAGTATTCAAAATTCAAAAATTATTTCAAAATTATTTATTTCACGTAGGCCAACCTGTGGCTCTCATGACACGTCATGACTCTACCACCGGTTCGGAAAGCGGATTCTGCTGAGAAGAGCCGGCATGAAACTCAGCAGTTGCTCTTTACAAAATAATCATTTTAAAATATTATTATGCAGCTATTACATTGTAATAAGTTTTTTATACTATTTTGTGGGCAGCTGGATGCCAAGCCGATTTAACCCATGCAACTTTGTTAGAATAGAATAGAATATTTCCACAATGAGGGGTAGTTCCAAAAAAGCTTTGTGAGGGCTCGCGTAGTTTTTCTAACGGGTAATAAGTTCTGTTGCAGCGATGTTATTTTACACTTTGATTTTCTAACAGATGGCGTTAGTAGTACAATAACATTCTATAAAATGAATATAATTTTTTTATTGGTTAACAAAATTATATTTTTTCGACAGAAAGCACAAATCTATAGGAGTGTCAGAAATATTGATACTTTGCCCATTTTTAACCGAGCTATTCAAAGATAAATCACTGACTCCCTGTCCTCCGCTGTCGACCATCCGGCCCTCGCTTTCTCCCCCCCATTTTTCCCACTCTTTACGTAATTTTGTAGGGGCTACGCGTGCTTATTCCTGATTGGCCAACGCAACCATGTTTGCCAACAACTAACAAATTACCGACATAAAACAAGTGTTGCCACACTGAAAGAATTGCCACTTGAAAAATTCATTTAACACCGTCATTTTTATAAAATCATGACATTCGGCCATCCGATATCGTGCAGCCTCCGGCGCACGTACCCTACTAAAAATCTGGTAACCGCATACCTTACATACATAGATATAGATATATCTATATATCTATATCATACACACAATATAAACCGTTTTGCTGGAATGTTGCACTTCAACACTGTATTATCAACATGCATTAGAATAACAACATAAAATAATATCCATAATTTTTTTTGTTAATATACCCACACTACATTTCAAATAAATTGATTATCCTTTTGTATATGTATCAACTTAACCTAATTTTTGATCATGACATTCGGTCGTAATTCTCACTGGACTTATTTTATTGTGAATCAGATTCGAAACTCATTATCTTTACTAAGCTTGATCATTACTTTAATATGACGAACTACTCTAGCACTAACCAATTAATACCAATTTCATATTACACACTACACTTATAGTTATAGAAACTTTAGACCCATAGAACATAATACTCTCTAAAGAGAGGATTAGACCTATCTAGGAACTATCACACAGCACTATAGCACAGTCTCTAAGATATTTTAGGAGCGAGGTTAACCTAACTCATTCAATCCTTATCATTTTATTTAAATGTCATTGTTCGCGCCATAATTCCTAGTTCCATGGTCGTGACGTTAGCAATCTCTCTTTGGCTCGCAATGAAGGTTGACAGATGACGTTTTTAACTTGCCGCCATTTTGAGGTGTGATTTGCAAGTTCGGTTTGACAGCTAAGCTTCCTCCATCAACGCGATACTGGCGAAACAATCTGTGCCCAGTTGGCACACCTAAAAGCCACTACTTGGGAATTGAATTTGACAGCTAATACGTATCACAAAATTTTCGGGTCGCGCGCGCACCGTTTTGCCTTTTTGAGTGTCTAGATTTAATTGATTTTACGGTTTTTGTTGCGCTGTTGAGCGATCTATGTCTCGACCTAACTATAAGCATAATTGTTAACGTGCTATCCGTAACAAAGAACCCTTTTTGGAACCCGCCGGCCTTGTTCGCTACCGCGCCCGGCGAAAGTGTCTGTGATTATTAAGATTCTGGAACTAACTAGTGACAAGCCGAGTGTACAGTGTCACGCCAGCCCAGCGTCAACTGCAGGCCCTAACTGGCCGTCTGCCTGCTACTGCTAGCGGTCTGAGAAGTTCACATTACACTAAACCCCACAACACACCACACCACCACTCTCATACTATCTCAGACCCTATACAAGGAGGACTGCTGCAAGGAAGGTCAGTGCAACCCTACCATTATTAGGTCCACACTACGTTGAGACCAAATCTGACCGCGGTCAAAGGCCGCTTTGGGCAGCGACCCTGGACTCAGGTTATAGCTGATGGGCCCCTATATCTCGTGTTCCAGGCCTTGACTCGTTGGCCAAGCCGTTGGCCTCAACAATTGGTAGCAGAGCGTGGTTAAATTGATTCCGCGGACAGATTTGGCATTACTGTGACTTAACTTGGCCGTTCTAGGGTTAACTCATTTATTGTAAATTAATGGACCTTATAACTTATTAATACACAGGCTTATTGAGTTACTAGTACATAGCCTACCTTGTCACATGTAGGCCTGTATAATGATTGCAATTATTGAGATTTTGTTTTGTTAATTTTTGTTGATTAATAATTAATAGTATCTAATTGTTGTTTGTGGCCCGTAACTGGCCAACAGTTAGATGTAGATTGGATGTAATAAATAAACTTAATATTAATATAATTTGATAATTGTAGGGTTCTTACCAAGCCAATTTGTAATTTGCAGTACCTAGTATGAGTCTAGTGGCTTAGTACGGGTAATTAAAAACTTAATTTTTCTTTTATCTTAATTTATGTTATTGATTGACTTAACATAGATTGTTGATAGCTTAATTTGTATCTTTTGGAACTTTTAACCAACAAATACTTTGTTTGTTTACTAGAACTCCTCGTGGTTAGGTAACAAAGTAGTTTGTTAGATGTATTTAAAATAAATAATTCTTGTTTTAAAGTTAATAATTCTTGTATTCTTAATAAATAGTATTTAAGTAGTAATTTGTTTGTGTTTGAAGTGGGTAATTCTTGTTTGATTATTAATTTGTTTGATTGAAGTTGAAACATAACTTGTAACAAATAACTTTGTTTTGATTTTGTTATCTAGTTGTTGTAACTACCTTTATTTAAGTTGTTTTGTACCTACCTAAGATGTCAGCCCACAAAAAATTGAGCGTGCAAATTCAATCAGAGCTGCGTTGGGCTGCTACAGCCAACGCCTTGGTAGGCCGGGAGGACCGGGCATCCGCACTGCTCCAGCGGTGCGAGCAGGTGCGGACCAGGCAGGCAGTCGTCGAAGGGGCCTTCCGAGACCTCATGGCATTGGAGCTACCTCCGGAATCGCTGGAGTCCTCGGTGCGGGACTACGAACAGTTTTTTGAGCTGACAGACGGTCTGGTGGAGGAGGCCGCGAGGCTCAAGAAGGAGGCGAGAATGAGCTCTATTCTTGAGTCTCCCACCAGACCCACCACGCAGCCTGTGTTACAGGGCAAGTTGCCAACTATAAACTTGCCCCACTTTTCTGGCAACCTGAGCGAGTGGCTAGGCTTTCTCAGCCTCTTTGATAGCCTGGTGGACGCGAGAAGAGACCTGTCTCCCTGCCAGAAACTGGCCTATCTACTCTCTTCCCTGCAGGGAGAGGCTCTGGGTTTAGTTAGCCACCTAGACCTCTCCGAGGAGAGTTATACCACCGCGCGGGAACTACTGACTCGGCGGTATGCCAACGTGCGCCGGTTAGCAGACACACACGTGGCACAAATTCTAGCGCTGCCACGTGTCTATGGGGTGTCCCATTTAAGAGAATCACTCTTAAATCCACTGATTATAGCCTGCAACGCCCTTAAGCGTTTAGAGCTTCCCGTGGACCAGTGGTCCTTCCTTTTATTACACATTGTGTTGTCCCGCCTACCTCCCGAGTTGAAACTGCGTTTTGAGCAAAGGTATGGTGGGGACGGGGCCAGCTACCTGCCCCCCTTTTCGGACCTTTTAAAGTTCCTTGAGGAAGAGTGCCGGCAGGCTGATAACTCCGGTATTTCTGGTCCTTCAAGGACCCCAGAGCGGCCTGCCCAGCTGAGGAAGGAAAGGGGTCACACTGGCGTCCCTGGTAAAAGGGCCTCCGACCGGAGACCAATGCCCGTTTACACTGGACTTGCTGCCACTGAACCCGCCCCCTGTAACTATTGCAGGCGTCCAGGCCACCGGGTGCTTTCTTGCCCCCAGTTTCTCTCTAAGCGGATCAAGGATCGGAGGGGCATTGCAAGAGACCGCCACTGGTGCTATAGTTGTCTGGGAGCTCACATGCAACGGGACTGCCAACAGCAACGGCCATGCCCAATTTGTAGGGGTAACCACCTGGAGATTTTGTGCGCCAACAAGAATGGTGTTGGCCGCCAGGTGGAGAGTGAGGGCGCGCCCCGCACGGGCGGGGGCGCTCTTACCAATCGCTCCCCGGATTATTTGCGTCGGTCCCCTGATCAGGGCCATGAATCCCGACGCGTCCGGATTTCGACCCCGCCTATGGGGGCTTCACCCCCCCGTGAGGGGGGCGCCAACCCCCCTCGACGTTCTGATGGGAGATTTGTGGCGGCCCCGTCTACGGTTCGACCTACCCGCTATTCACCTCCGCTTCATGAGTGGCCACGCCTCGAACGCCGCCCACCTCGAGCGGGTCGACAGCAGTACTACGACCTACCGACCTCAGCCCGTATGACTAGGCCCGTGCTGCCGCCACGAGATGACGCATGGGTTTACCCCAATGGAGGTCCGTCCCCCTCACCTTGGGAGGTCCCCCCTGAGTCTCAATATGAGATTCCCCGGTTAGAGGACGGGTTTGATGAGGACGACCACCAATAGGTAGTTGCCGCCCTAGCCCCCACCACAGCAACTTCTCCTGAGACCTTGAATCTCCGGCAGTCTGTCTGTCAGACCATTCTTTTGCCGACTGTCTCAGTGAAGGTATTCAACCCGAAGGGTGAATTTTTAATCGTTCGCGCCCTTTTGGATTCGGGTTCACAGCGCTGTATTGCTTCTTCTCGTTTGGTGGGTGAGCTAGGGCTCCCTTGGAGTCCTCGAACAGGACGGGTGATAGGTATCGGGGGTATAGAGCCCTCGACTCCTACCGGGGAAGCGGAATTAATGTTTGGCCCCGTTACGGGCAATTTTAGGGTCTTGGTCAAGGTGTCAGTCCTTGACAATATCTTAGGTCCCCTACCGCAGGTCCGAATAACTGACGCTGCGGTGTCCTGTGCATCAGGCCTAAACCCAGCTGACCCCCACTGGACTGAACCCGGTCCTACGGACCTTTTGTTGGGTTCCGACGTGTTGGGCCTGGTCTTGTCAGGGGAAATTAGGGTTTTGCAGAAGGACGGCCTATGTGCCATGTCCACTATATTCGGTTCTAGCTTTTTTGGACCCGTGCTATGGTCTTCGGACCTACCGGTGCTGGACCAATTGCAAGCAGCCGGATTGACGCTGTCGGACGTGGTCCAGCGCTTTTGGGAAGTTGAGGAGCCGCCGCATGCCGCACGAGTTGACCCTCTTGACCTTGAATGTGAGTTGTTTTATCAAAACAACACAGGCCGCCGTGTTGATGGGCGATTTGTAACTCGCTTGCCCTTTCTCGCTTCTCGCCCCCCGCTTGGTCAATCGCGGGCCTTGGCGGAAAAGAGGCTCTTGTCCATGGAACGGCGCATGCGGCGCGACCCCACCTTCCGCTCCAAGTACGTTGAATTTATGCGCGAGTACGAGGACCTGGGGCATATGTCACCATCCAATTTTGATTGGCGCGCACACGAGCACTACTTCTTACCCCACCATGCCGTCTTGAAGACCCCTGGGGGGAAGATTCGAGTGGTTTTTGACGGCTCCGCGGCCACATCCAACGGGGTGACATTGAACCAATGCTTGCACTCCGGTCCTAAGCTGATCAAGGATATCTCCGATATCCTCACGCATTTCCGCCGGCATCAAATTGTTTTCGTAGCTGACATCAAGATGATGTTTAGACAGTCGATGGTACATCGCGATGATCGGAGATACCAAATGATTCTGTGGCGCGAAAATCCTAATGAGCCAATGCGTGTCTTTGAATTGAACACCACGACCTATGGACTCAAGTCAAGCCCCTATATTGCTATCAGGACCTTGTTAGAACTAGCTAACCGGGAGCGACTGAATTACCCTCGCGCATCAGCCATCTTGGAATCGTCAGTCTATATGGACGATATTTGCACGGGAGCCTCGAGCGTTGAGGAAGCTCTGACTCTTCGCGATGAATTGATTGCAATACTGAAGTCCGGAGGTTATGAGTTGGGCAAGTGGCTGTCCAACTCCCCTCACGTCTTGAAGGATCTTCCGGGAAAGGATCAGCAGGATCCTCATATTTTTGAAAATCCCGAAAATCCCAATTTGCTGACGGTCCTTGGAATACAGTACCAGCCCGTCCAAGACGTTTTCACCTACCGGGTCAAATTAGACCCACCTCCTAAGGTCTGGACTAAGCGTTCCGTATTGTCTACGGTTGCTCGCACCTTCGATCCCAATGGATGGATCACTCCCGTAATCTTTTTGGCAAAATGTTTCCTCCAGAAGCTTTGGATTGCTGAACTCGGTTGGGACGAACCACTCCCTGGGAAGTTATTGAAGGAGTGGAACTCCCTTGTGTCTTCACTTCCTGAAGTTAACCGAATTTCCATGCCTCGACGCTTCCTACCAACAGGAAGGTGTCATGCCAGTCTCCACGGGTTTTGCGACGCCTCCGAACGAGGATACGCCGCCGTGGTATATTTGAGGACTGTCGATGTCGCCGGTGAGGTCGCGACGCATCTCGTCTTGGCAAAAAGCAAGGTGGCCCCTATTCGGTCACGGTTAACTATCCCGAAATTAGAATTGTCTGGCGCCGCTCTTCTGGTACGCCTCTTGAACCACGTCCGCTCCTCTTTGGCATCTGCGGTCGATCTGACCGACGTTTATGCTTGGACGGACAGTGAGATTGTCCTTTGCTGGCTACGAGCCGCGCCTCACAACTTAGAGGTCTTTGTTGCGAATCGGGTCTCCCAAATTCAGAGCTCTGCAGTACCGGTGATTTGGAGACACGTACCCGGAGAAATGAACCCGGCCGATTGCGCCTCCCGCGGCTGTGAGGCCTCTTCACTGGTCCACCATCACCTTTGGTGGGATCCAAGTTGGCTATCCCAATCCGAGACGACTTGGCCTCAAAATAGGTTTTCCGCTCCCGAAGTATTGCCGGGCTTAAGAGTCGGAGTGGTTGAGGATAAACAGATCCCCGACTTGAACTTTCTTTTGAACCGTTACAGTTCCCTTGATAAACTAATTGGTGTTACCGGTTGGATTCGACGTTTCATCCATAATGGGCGGAATTCAAAAAATAAAAATTTGAGTCCTGTGCTTTCCCCTCTTGAACGCCAAGACGCCCGGAACTACTGGGTGCGTGTGGTTCAGGTGGAGCATTTTTCATCCGTGATTGACACTCTAAAGAGAGGTTTAGTTTTGAAGGGCCCCCTTGCTCGCCTAAGCCCTTTTTTGGATAATAACGGAATGCTACGCGTTGGAGGACGCCTCAAGAATTCCAATCTGCCCTATGGTGCTCGCCACCCCCTTTTGCTACCTAAGGACGGCACCTTTGTCAAATTGCTAGTGACACACTACCATCTTAAAAATGCCCACGCTGGTTGTAATGCACTCTCGGCTATTTTACAGCGCGAGTTTTGGATTCTGGCAGGGAGACGCACCATCCGGAACGTCACTTTCAAATGTATTCCGTGTTACCGCTTGAAGGCTAATACTTCACAGCCGATGATGGGTGATCTGCCCTCCGACCGCGTTCTAGCCACTCGACCCTTTGCTGGGGTTGGCACTGATTTTGCTGGCCCGTTTGCCATCAAGAGCTCTAACCTCCGCAACGCCAGATCGCTCAAGGCCTACCTCTGCGTTTTTGTATGTCTCGCTACCAAGGCGGTACATTTAGAACTTGTGAGTGCCTTAAGCACTGAAGCTTTTGTAGCCACGCTAGGTAGATTTGTCTCTCGTCGAGGATTGCCTGACCTGATTCGCACGGATTGCGGCACAAATTATAAGGGCACTGATAGATATTTAAAAGAAATTGTCGAATTCCTGTCTAGCAATAAGACTAGATTAAGTACAGCATTGTCCAAGATGGGGGTAACCTGGAAGTTTGACCCCCCAGCTTGCCCTCATTGGGGTGGAATATTCGAAGCCGTGGTTAAGGTGGCCAAGACTCATCTCCGGCGCGTCATAGGCGAAACTGTTTTAACCTTTGAAGAACTCGCCACCGTGTTTTGCAAAATTGAGGCTGTACTCAATTCTCGGCCACTCTGTCCCCTCTCATCTGACCCAAATGACCTAGAGGTCTTAACTCCCGGTCATTTTCTGATTGGTCAGCCCCTTAACGCTCTACCCGAATACCCCTTCAGGGACGTGAAGGCCTCACGTTTGTCCCGGTTTGAGCTGCTGCAACAGATGACTCAGAGTTTTTGGCACCGTTGGTCACTAGAGTATTTGCATCTTTTGCAGCAGCGGGTTAAGTGGGCTGACAAATCTGATCCACCCAAAGTTGGTGACCTAGTGTTGATTAAGGAACCTCATTTGTTGCCTTTATACTGGCGCCGTGGGCGCATTCTTAAGCTGATCTACGGGTCGGATGGGGTTCCCAGGGTTGCCGAGGTAATGGTCGGAGACTCTGTCTTGCAGCGAGCCGTTTGCTCCTTATCACGCTTACCCATTTACTAGTAAGTGGACGTAAATCCTTACGACCACGGGCGGGGGGATTGTTCGCGCCATAATTCCTAGTTCCATGGTCGTGACGTTAGCAATCTCTCTTTGGCTCGCAATGAAGGTTGACAGATGACGTTTTTAACTTGCCGCCATTTTGAGGTGTGATTTGCAAGTTCGGTTTTGACAGCTAATACGTATCACAAAATTTTCGGGTCGCGCGCGCACCGTTTTGCCTTTTTGAGTGTCTAGATTTAATTGATTTTACGGTTTTTGTTGCGCTGTTGAGCGATCTATGTCTCGACCTAACTATAAGCATAATTGTTAACGTGCTATCCGTAACAAAGAACCCTTTTTGGAACCCGCCGGCCTTGTTCGCTACCGCGCCCGGCGAAAGTGTCTGTGATTATTAAGATTCTGGAACTAACTAGTGACAAGCCGAGTGTACAGTGTCACGCCAGCCCAGCGTCAACTGCAGGCCCTAACTGGCCGTCTGCCTGCTACTGCTAGCGGTCTGAGAAGTTCACATTACACTAAACCCCACAACACACCACACCACCACTCTCATACTATCTCAGACCCTATACAAGGAGGACTGCTGCAAGGAAGGTCAGTGCAACCCTACCATTATTAGGTCCACACTACGTTGAGACCAAATCTGACCGCGGTCAAAGGCCGCTTTGGGCAGCGACCCTGGACTCAGGTTATAGCTGATGGGCCCCTATATCTCGTGTTCCAGGCCTTGACTCGTTGGCCAAGCCGTTGGCCTCAACAGTCATTATCTCACTCAAAATCCAATCTTCAGACTAAATATCTCAAAAATAAAAATTCAATTTTAATTTATTCACAAATTCAACCCTAAACCTTTTCATTTCATTCGAATCTTCATTCGTTCTATTAACCTCAACATAATTTTTAGTAAAAGTTAACAATTTATTTTAACTATCTGTCAATTACAAACTAAACTCTGTATTCATAATCTCTGTCTAGTCAATTAGACAATAATATTAAGTACTTAAATTTTTAAGTTTTAAATTCAAAGTTCTGTACCGCAACCTAGCGGGAAGAACCGGTAAAAATACCGCAACAAATATTTACTAATTGTCATTTTTTTTAATTACTTTTACGCTATTTCTTAAGAAATCATGTTACTGAATATTGTATATTGACTATTCACTTAAATACCATCTTGAAATCGGAAATCAATTAAGTGACTAACTCACTTCGAAAGCAAACTTACTTTACCTTGGTTTGGTCTACTTTAAGCAAATTCCAATAATATCAAATTATCTCTTATTTATCCTAAACAAGTAGTTTATCCCACCACCACATTCGTGAATGCGGTGCCATCAGTTCTGTATTATCTAGTATTGCAGACTACGAATTTATAAAAAATATCACGCTATAATTTGTCTTTTCAAAAAATGTTTTATCTGACAGATCTACTGGCTATAACCCAGAACTTGTATCAAATAATAATTAATTATATTATTAATTTCTATAAGCAATGTTTTTATCTTGAAATCGCTTATTTATAAATCATATATTTTGTAAAAAAAAAACATTCAGTCATCTAAATAGTAATTTCAATAATATAAAATTAAATATTCATCCAAAAATATAGTCAACAAGAATAAATACTATATAAATCTAAAATGAACAATCACTAATTTGTATTAAAATAACTAAATAATCGTCAATCAAAACAATTAATTTGTTCATTAATGGTAAACGGTTCGAATTCTGAGAATCCATCCCTAACATTACTAATAACGTTCATCTCTGTTTCAAGCAGTCGCAATATATATATTTTTTTCATTCGCAGGTGATCTCAAAATCTCTAGCTACTAGTCAACAATGAACTTGATTGCTAGATCCTTTAAAAATACCTAGAAAATCTAACTATATCCGTCCCTATCGAATTGTAATGTACGACGACCTCTCAAAATCACCATTCCTTCATTTCTATAATTTTATGCTTGTTGTCAACGAAACTCTTTTTACCATACCAACTAATAAATCAGATTGGAAATGTTCAGAAAAATCTTTCGTTCACCGCATTATTTATTGCCTATGAAACTCACTACCCAAGCACATTAAAGACAGTCAATACACACTTTCAAACCTAGAGTGAAGCAGCACCATCTTTCTTACTGTTCTGTATAGAATTATAATTTTTATATATTTTAATAAAAATGTTTAAAATATTTATGTATTTTTGCGTATTTATGGTTTATTTTTAATTTAAAAAAAATTAACTTCCTCCAAAAGAATCAATCCAAAAATCAAAATCAATCCATGAAAACCAAAGAGTCAACATCGCTACAACGGGACTTAACTCGTTAGAAAAACTACGCGAGCCCTCACAAAGCTCAGCTTTTTGCTACTTAGTATATTATTATAGTATATAATTATATATGGATGTACATTTTATACCCATGCACCACTTTTTAATTTCACTTCTCACTTTTGAGCATGCTGAAAGAAATATTCACATAGAGACAAGCTTCACCTTTGTCCAATTCATCTGATAATAGATTTTAAGAGATTTTTTTTTTCTTGTACATAAATAATGAAAATAACAAACATATTCAAATTTTTAATAATTCAAATCCAATTCAAATTCAATTCAAATCCAATTCGAATTCAATCCAAATCCAATCTAAATTCAATTCAAATTCAAATTACTTACAAAATTAATGGTTATCATCGTTCAAAACTTCCATGAAGTTTATTTTTAAAATGTTATCGTTTAAATTTCTACTACAGGCGCAAGTTGACGTTCAATCTGCTTGCTGCCTAACTTTGTAGAACCAATGCTGGAAAATGTTTATATATGCGTCAACTTGTGGGCACTTACATTAAATAGTTCATAAACACACACATTAACTTTCTCTAAGAAAGGTTTAAGAATGCCACTAATAAAGTATTTTTTTTATGCCATCAGCACAGTTAAATACGAGTAGGTAGATCTAAATCAAAACAAGATAATTTTAAGAATAAGACAAAACAACATTAGATATAATTCCAAGTATTGCACAATATTTTGCTCCAGTTTACCTTCGTAAGTGTATTTTAACCTACTCGTATGTTTCTTCAGATTCTATCTGTCATTATACGTAAGTATACAACTGTTTATTTATTTTCCCTAAAAATAATCGTAATTTTCATCGCAATAAATTGGTAAATCGATCACCAATTTGATTTACAAGAATTATAAATAATCAATAATTTATGATGAAAACCTCGTCAATATACCCCGCCTGTCGTACGCGTAATGAATAACCTCAAAACACAAATGTTTCATCAACTCACAAAGTAACAGTTCATTAGAATATATTTATTATAATATTCTTTATCAAAGAAAAGTTCATTTTCAACAACTTCAAATATTCATAATGATAATACTAGGTAATTCTCATAAGCACTATATGTTACTAATATAATTTATATTGCTACTGAAGCTATATACAAAATAATAATAATAATATGTATTATTATTTAAAACACTCGCAAACACGTATTAATTGCGATTTCCCGTTCCTCAGTTCATCAAGTCAAGTTCTTATGAATAAAATATTGCATGTACCTACCATACTCTGTAATCAGGTAGGTACGCAATAAAATTTTCTAAAATGTGAGTAAATAAAGATTCATCAAAAAATTATCTTCAACATACTGATCTTACTTAGATGACTTATCTTGTACGTATACCTATTATAAACTGTCGAATTCCCGATTGCAAAGAATTTAATAATAACCCTCTTTTTGTCTGTTTTCTTTTTTTTGAACCCTACTTACGCGACTATCCATACAAATGCATTATTATAAAGCAAAGTATATGACATAGACGTGATTCTTCAAACTTTTTTTTTATATATATTTACCAACTTAAACGACCCGAAGGTATATTTATTTCGTTCAATAATAACTTCATATTAATATATTTATTTTAAAAATATTGGTAAGTCCTACAAAACAACGCAATCGCGTATCCTACCCGTAAATGCTGACCAAAAAGCTAATTTCAGCTGATTTTTGACAGTCTTGCCTTTTCATATTATGATTAAAGTTTAAGCCCTTCTTGCCCTCGCGGCCAATTAAGAACAATTAATATATTGACAAATATTTACAATCATACATGTGATCTTAAGCTGTTTATCATCAAAGGACAATCTTGCTAATCTGAGTAGTCTACTCTAATTCGTATCATTGGGCATTTTGCCCTAAATCGTGTCACAGGCTTTCTTACCTTCGTATCATTTAAATGGTTGCTAATAAAATTCACTGTTACACTTGGCCCACCTCTAAACCACTATTATTTATCCCAATTAGGTTTATTCAATTTTTTTTTCAGGCTAATTATGGTATTTGGGAAAATTAAGGTAATTTTAAAGTGTGGAAAAAATATATACTAAAAGAAGTTGGTTAAAAAAAACAGCAGAATCCTTCAAAAGAGATTCACTCATGCCCAATAATGATAATCATTCTCGATTTCGGCTTGGTTCTGATTTTATTCTACTAGGCGGGTAGATCCAAATTAAGAATTGAATCTTAGGAAGATAATGAAATCATGGCGGAAAACGTGTGGCATAGTTTGCATCACGTACACGATACTTAATTTTACCAATATTTCCTTAAATATTATAAAAATATAAAAATATTGAAATAAAGGTCTATAATATAAAAACTATTATAGTAGTAGTAGGTCTCCTTTTTTTTTACAGAAATATTGTTAATACCTACAATGTGCCAAGATAAATTTATTCTGTCAATAAAGTGGACCAAATAACTTTTTAGAATTATATTTCTCAAATAGAGAACATATTTCAGTACTGTTTGAAATTATAGAACTTATCTTCCTGGGATGCACACTAGTATCGTGAACCGAGAAAAAAGTGGATATAAAACTCATGAATCATAAAGTTTAACTATCAAAATATTATGTATGACATATATTTTATTGTTTTTCAATTGAATGCAGATACTTAACTGAGAATTTGCACGCCATGCATAAATGGCAAAATATGAAAGAAAATATTATTACAATATATTACTATCGCTTTATTATTCACATTTAGCAAATAAACGATTTCATTTCATTTCATGTATAACTTGACACTCACTTATCTTAAGGACACCCGTAGTCCGCCAAATAAAATTTATCACTTCTTTGAAATCCACGGCACACTTGGCCACTGTTCGAATGTCTATGGACGAACTTGTCCAATACAGTAGGTAACATACATAGTTACCATCAACAGACACACATGGTCCAATACAGTAGGTAAAATACTTATTTACCGCCTATAGACGCACTGGTCCAATACAGTAGGTAACATACATAGTTACCATTAACAGACACACATGGTCCAATACAGTAGGTAAAATACTTATTTACCGCCTATAGACGCACTGGTCCAATACAGTAGGTAACATACATAGTTACCATTTACAGACACACATGGTCTAATACAGTAGGTAACATCATAGTTACCGTCTAAAACTAAAACTATCATTTTGACTCAACTCATAGTCTAACTATGCCTTTCAAGTAAGAAGGCTTAGAATCAAACATGTCTATCAAACTTTGGCTGCCATCATTTTCACTCAACTCATTATTTCATTTTACCCTCCAAATAAAACATGACGAAAATTACAAATCTTGAATTTGATTGCACATTAAATTTTTAGTCAGTTGAAACTAATGGCATTAACACACATGGTTAAAACTTGAAATAAATAAATAAATTAAGGACCCACATAACCCCACTATTATAGCAACCTGGATACATATGAACACACTTACAATCATGTTGTACCTGCATTTTTGTGAATAAAATTTCGTTCATTCATTCATTCACACTAAGTCCAATATAGAATAAACTTTGTTAAATCTCACAGATTTACATTCACCCGCCATCCTTATCGACCCCACACTGTCCATAAACTGTTCATAGAGTTCGCAACTGTATTAATAAAATTATATAATGTGGGTACTATATCAATGATTCATAATTGATGTCATACCTTCAACTTTTTAACATCTTCTAAATGTATCGAGTTCTCATAACATAAGAAAGACTATTTCTCCAAATGTTGAATATAGCAAGGATACATTATCAAAGAGTCGCTTTGACCAAATGATCCAAACTGATATGTCAACATAGCTTTTCGTCATGATCATACAGGATATAATCCTATATGAAAATTGACCTACCCGAAATTAATGATGGGTGTCGCAATGCTAACAATATCACAGGAAAACAGTACCAAAGAGTAGCCTTGGCCAAATGTTCCAAGTGATATGATAGAATCACTGTAGTCTTAAAATTATTGTAATGGACAAAGCCTTTCAACAACTTATTACTAAATTAACACCATTAATTCCATATAAAATACTATAATCTTAGCTATTCGAAAAATAATTATTCACAACTATTTTGAAGGTATAACATTTCATACAAAGTAATCATTACTTACATACCATTGGGTTCTTGTCACTTCTGAAGTTGTCAGAAATATTGATACTTTGCCCATTTTTAACCGAGCTATTCAAAGATAAATCACTGACTCCCTGTCCTCCGCTGTCGACCATCCGGTCCTCGCTTTCTCCCCCCCATTTTTCCCACTCTTTACGTAATTTTGTAGGGGCTACGCGTGCTTATTCCTGATTGGCCAACGCAACCATGTTTGCCAACAACTAACAAATTACCGACATAAAACAAGTGTTGCCAAACTGAAAGAATTGCCACTTGAAAAATTCATTTAACACCGTCATTTTTATAAAATCATGACAGGAGTGATAGTTTTTCAGTAAAGTGTACCACAAAAATGCTCAGGTTTTGGGATAGTATTAAGGCTCGCTTCGCTCGCCCTAATTAATATCTTATATCCATATTTATCAAATTAATAAGTGACAACCAATATGTGTATTTATTGTGTATAATAAACCACTCGGATTCTGCTGAGAAGAGCCGGCAAGAAACTCAGCAGTTGCTATTTACAAAATAATCATTTTACAATATTATTATGCAGCTATTACATTGTAATAAGTTTTTTATACTATCTTGTAGGCAGCTGGATGCCAAACCGATTCATCCCATGCAACTTGTTAGAATACAATATTTCCACAATGAGGGGAAGTTTCAAAAATGCGTACTACAATTCATGCATGTTAAGACATGTTAGGACGGGCAGACAGAACACAGCCCATTCCCACCAGTGGCACCCTTTCACGAGCATAACGCATGATCCAGCCGTTGCTTCGCTCATAAAAAAGCTGGAAAATAATAATAAAAAAGCTGGAACCTTTACGCTGTCGTCCGCCTGTCCATCTGCGCTGCCCTCTGCCTGCGCGTCTGTGCTGTCCAAGGTCATGTGCAAGTCGGATTCCGTCTTAGCCTGTCTGCTGTCATCTGCCTGTCCATCTGCGCTGCCCTCTGCTTGAGCATCTGTGCTGTCCAAGGTCATCTGCAGGTCGGGCTCCGTCTTAGGCTCTCTTCTGTCGTCTTCGGGCACATCTGCACTGTTATCCAACACATGCAGGTCGCAGTGGTCGGCCCCTAGAAGGGTCTCGGCCAGGGTGGGCTTCAGCGGGCACAGCGCAGCAATATGTTGTATCGTTATCTGTAAACACCAAATTAAGTTGTAACTATCACAACTCTAAAAAGCAGGCGAGAAAGAGGCGATCTTATTGAGACATACAAAATCTTGAACAAGTTCTTTAATATCCCCAATTTCGGGTTTGTTTTTAAGAAAGAGCAACCCTGGGCTAAGGTGACATGATCTATAACTACGGCATCAACTGGCATCGTCCAATCCCTTCAAGACTGTGCCATAATTATTGTTATCTCGTGAGTGAGAAATACAGAGCGATAGACGCGCGACGTATTGTTGACGACGTAAGCGCCATAACAAAAATAGTTTGATCCTCCTGAGATAAATAGCAAAATGTGTGCAAAACATGTATTTTTCAAAAAAAAATACTAGATAATTTTCAACAATCGTGTTTTTAAAACACGTAATCCAAGATAAAAGTTCAAAGTGTCATTTCCCCAGATATTAAGGTAACTTTTACAAATTCTGTGATAAATAACAATGACAAAATACCAAATTGCATATTATGGACTCTTAAACAATTTCTAAGAGAGTGGTGCACATATGGAATAAGTTGCCCAACGAGAAATAGTGGTGTCAAAATCAGTTAATGAATTTAAAACCAGATACGACCGGCATAATATTGGAAACTCCAAGCACAGCAATTGATACAGGCGCATCAACGACTGCTGCGTAGCCCGTTATAAATAATAATAATATCACATAACATCTACTAACTACCGTGAGACTACAATGAGTTCTGGTATTATATTAAGTTTAAAACAAACATCAACATCATCACCACTCACCACTTTATGTCGTTGAACTAAGTCCATCATCACTGCACGGGATCTCATGCTCTTGTTTCTGAACTTTTCAGAGTTTGTCAATCTCTGAGCGCATTCTACGCACAGTGTATGCTTTAGGTTGCCCACATCAAACAACTGAAACAAAATGTATTCAATGTGTGTTTAGACTTTAGAGCCTCAATAGCCCAACGGCTAAAGGTGAGGACTGAAAACTGAAAGGTTGCAACTTGAAGGTTCGAATCCCACCCATTGCACTATTGTCGTACCCACTCCTAACACAAGCTTTCCGCTTAGTTGGAGGGGATAGGAGGATATTAGTCAACTTCAACTTGACTAATATTCTTTAAAAAAAATGTATTCAATTCAATTCAATTTTCGTTTGTAGTGTGCAGTAGCACCAGATGGGCACAATTTACTCTGCCAATGTATTTTTGGACATAATTATCTCGTTTTAACTGTAAATATCTGGGTGACCAAGCTGTGCTCGGTTATTATTATTTTTTTTGGTAAATCGTGTTTTTTAAAAATTATATATTAAAAAATAATAATAATAAAATAATAAATAATAATAATAATAAAATAATAAATAATAATAATATTAAAATTCATAGGGGAAAAAATTATCGTCTGGACTCGAACCAGGGTCTGCTGGTTTCGGGACCGCCCGTTATCCTAACTGAGCCACGGGGATTTTACAGCTAATGGTGAAATTTACCGTCGTATTCTAATAATATTGTAAGGGGTTTTTCATTGCCTGAAAATACGGATAAAACGACCTTTTCTAAAAATAAAACCTAGTTTTAGATCGATTTCACGCCCCCGAAACCCGCTGCATACCAAATTTCATGAAAATCGTTAGAGCCGTTTCCGAGATTCAGATATTATATATATATATATATATATATATATATATATATATATATATATATATATATATATATATCATTCATCATCATCATTATCAACCTTTAGATGTCCACTGCTGGACATAGGTCTCCTGCATGGACCTCCACAGGCTTCGGTCTTGCGCCGCCTGAATCCAGCGGCTCCCTGCGACTCGTTTGATGTCGTCGGTCCACCTAGTGGGGGGTCTGCCAACACTGCGTTTACCGGTGCGGGGTCGCCACTCCAACACCTTGGGACCCCAACGACCATCAGCTCTTCGAACTATGTGCCCCGCCCATTTCCACTTCAGTTTCGCGACTCGCTGAGCTATGTCGGTGACTTTAGTTCTCCTGCGGATCTCTTCATTTCTGATTTGATCTCGCAGGGATACCTCAAGCATAGCTCTCTCCATCGCTCGCTGAGTGACTCTGAGCCTTCTTATGAGGCCCACAGTTAGCGACCATGTCTCGGATCCATAAGTCATCACTGGCAACACGCACTGTTCGAAGACTTTAGTCTTCAGGCACTGAGGTATTTTGGACGAGAAGACATCTCGGAGCTTCCCGAACGCTGCCCAGCCGAGTTGGATTCGGCGGTTGATCTCTTTCTCGAAATTGGACCTAGCTGGACTGTGTGTCCCAGGTATATATTATTATTATTATTAGCCTTTATTTCCTTATTTCACTAATTACAGTTAAATTCTAAATCTAATGTTAGTAACAGTTACATATTTAATCGCTTAACCTACACTAGCGGCACGCTATGATGGCCGGTTTGACACATTACAATAGTGATGTGGAATGTCAATTTATTCTCGAACAAAAAACAATTAAGTTTTGTTTTTGTACCTGATTAAATAGGTTTAATAAAACAAAAATGTATATGTTTATTTAATTTATTTGAACGAACTGAATATTTGAATGAAAATGAATATACATACTTTATATGCACACAAGAAACATATGAATACAAAAGATACCAAAAAAGGTGCCACAAAAGGCCATAATTAATCAGATTCGTCCATACTACTATTTTCACTGTCGTCACTGCTATCATCACCTACATTAATAATTATATGTTCGTTTTCTATAATATTATCTATTTTCACATCTCTTTCATAATCTTCCCTTATTAATTTAACAGTTCTATTCACAACCTTTTCCCAGTCTCCTTTAGTCACATGTTCACAAGCTTCTTCTAATAATTTTAGCATTTTTTTTGTGGTAAATGGGGGTTCTGTATTGTGTCTTGCAGCATATCCCTTAATTTGAGCCCAGACCAACTCAATCGCATTATACTCACAATGGTAAGGCGGTAACCGTATAACTCTGTGCCCATGTTCTAATGCTATTTCGTCAATGACGTATCGGATCTTGGTTGGTTTGTTTTCTTTTAAAAGACGTACTAATTCCGCTTTTAACATATTCATGTTTGCATCTACGCCATTTTTACGAAGCCATGCGACGATATCAGCTTTCTTTTGGGATTGGGCAGGTGGCTTGTCAATTTGCATCGAGTGGTATGGGGCGTTGTCCATAATTATAATAGATGGTTCAGGGAGGCTACACAACATTGAGGTAAACCATTCAGTAAACTTTTCTCCATTCATGTCTTCATGATAGTCTCCAGTGGTTTTTGACGCAAAAGCCATGAGAGAACCTTCGACAAACCCGTTGATGGTTCCGGCGTGACAAATTATAAGTCGCGATCCTTTTCCTACAGGAACTTTGGAAGTAGATGCTGCTGTGTCATCGTTCCAAGAACGGCCTACAGTATGGTTAGCATTAAGCCATGTTTCATCCAAGAACACAACATTTTGCCAATTTTTGATTTCTTTCACTTGCCGTAAAAAAGTATACCTTGCCATCGCTATATCAAATCTTTCCATCAATATTTTGCGTTTGTTACATTTTTTGTATCGAAATCCAATGGTCTTCAAAATCTTCGTTAAAGAACTTTCCCCACCGAAGAATAATCCAGCTTCCTTCAGTGAATGCACCAACTTTTTTCTTGTTGGATACTCCTTCTGTAAATAGTAGCCGTAAACATGTCTTCGGATAGCATCGGCATCAAAGCTATCGATGCCTACGACTGGTTTTGCTCGTTTTCTCTTTTTTGGTGTGTGAAGTTTATTTTCTTCTGTGCCAGTCTCGCCATATTTTTTTTTAGTTATCCGTCTAACAGTTCGTTGTCCAATATTAAGCGCATCAGCTACGCGTTCAACCACTGACGTTATAGGTAAAATTGGCCCTCCATTTTGAGCTTCACGATCGAAATAGTTACGAAGGCGTATTACGAACTCACGTGTCTGACTATTTAGAACAGTTCTCTGCGTACGTTCGGTCATATCGACGAAATCCACAACAAAGGGCTTGAACAGAGTCCAAATTAACGAGCAAGGGTCAACAGTAATGCAGTATCAATATTTGAAATCCAAAGCCAGGTCAAAACTATATCACAATCGCATTGCACTGACAGTTTATACTTTTCGAAGCAACGTCAATTCGAAACTGCTTTGTTTTGCATTGAGCATTGACGCGAGTTTGCCGGAGGTAGTAGTTGTGCTAGCCAGCGATCCTATGTGACGATCGTATTAGATTCCATTTTTAAAAATTTTCAATTTAGAAAACCAAATGCCGAGTTGTGGTATATATCATATAAAAATAAAAATTTTACCTTTTGTATGAAACAGCTGATATTTTTTTGCGATTTCAGAGGTTTGTCCACATAGTGAAAATTGTTCATATTCACAAGTACATTCACCCCTTAAATGGTGCAAACTGATTTTTCTACACTTGTATACATTTTAGAAATCAATTTAATAAATAAATTTTGAGTCCTAAACCTAAAACTACATTCGATAAAATTTATGAATCTCTGCACATCACTATCGTCAATAAAGTAATACAATTATTTCCTTC
Organism: Oeneis ivallda; assembly: GCA_029955525.1. Lineage (NCBI taxonomy): Eukaryota > Metazoa > Arthropoda > Insecta > Lepidoptera > Nymphalidae > Oeneis > Oeneis ivallda. The sequence continues at coordinate 11,643,004 of JARPMR010000028.1, read as the reverse complement.
AAAGTCGTTATCAATTAATACGGAACTTCATGAGCGGACAAACGTCAAACCGGCCATCATAGCGTGCCGCTAGTTTAATGTTAGTACATAATATTATAGATTATTTACGAACTATTATGTAACTGTTTTTTTTTTTTTTATAAGGATCCCTCTAATTGGGTATAGGCCTCCCCCAGTTTCTGCCATTTTGGTCTATCCTTTGCAGACTCTAACCATTGTTTTCCAGCTATGGGTATTAAGTCATCACGCCAGCGTGAGTTTGGTCTACCGACTCGTCTCTTCCCTATAGGGCCAGACCATATAGTTACTGCGCGTGTCCATCTCTGGTCGTTCATTCTAGCGACATGTCCTGCCCATCTCCATTTTAGTTGTAATGCTCGTTGTAAAGCGTCCGTCAGTTTCGTCTTTTTTCTTATTTCTTCGTTTCTAACTTTGTATATCCGGCGTAGTTTTAAGATACTTCTCTCCATTGCTCTTTGGCAGACATTTATCTTATTCTTTATTTTATTTGTATAAACCCAAGTTTGACTAGCGTAAGTTAAAGTAGGAAGTATACAAGTATCCATTAGCATCTTTTTTATATTCATACTATAGTTTCCTTTCATAATTTCTTTGTGTGCCCAGTACTTGTTCCAGCTTAATGTAATTCTTCTGTCAACTTCTTCTTCTGTATGTAATTCACTAAACGAGACTTGTTTTCCCAAGTATATGTAGGAGTTTACATATTCGATTTGTTTGTTATTTATATATATTTGCTTGGGGAAACTATTGGTTATTATTTTAGTTTTACTTATATTCATAGAAAGGCCGACTTTTTTACTTTCTGTGTCTAGGGATTGTATCATTCTTTCCAGACTGTTTCCGTTCTCAGCAAAAAGAGCAATATCATCTGCAAATCGGAGATGACTTAAGTTTTGTTTTGAGATCTTAATGCCCTCTTGCGTCCAGTCTAATTTTTTGAATATGTCTTCGAGTACTGCAATGAACAGCTTAGGAGAGAGCGGATCTCCTTGCCTGACTCCTCTTTCGATTTGTATTAAATCACCTCTGGTCTCTAACTTGATCCTACTTGTACTGCTATTGTAAATTGTTTTGAGAATCTCTATGTATTTCCTATTTATATGACATTCTTTTAATGCTTTCCAGATTGCCTCATGAGAGATACTGTCGAATGCTTTTGTATAATCGATAAAGGCAATATAGAGCGATTTATTAAATTCTTTATATTTTTCGATGACTTGTTCCATTGTGTGTATGTGGTCCATTGTACTGAAGCCTGTACGGAATCCAGCTTGTTCAACTGGTTGGTACTTATCGATTTGTGGGCCAATTCTGTCCAACAGAACAACAGTAAATAGTTTATAAATGCTCGAAAGGAGACTAATTGGTCGATAATTAGATATGTCTAGAGCATCGCCTTTTTTATACAGTAGTGTGATATCTGAGGAAGTCCATTGCTTGGGCACTGATCCGCTATTTAAAACCATATTAAATAAATTGGCCATAGGTGTTGCTAATTTGTGGGCTGCAATTTTTAATAGTTCATTAGGTATATTGTCTGGTCCTGTACTTTTTTCTGTCTTCAAAGTTTATATATAGGTCCAGGTATATATACTCGTCCACAATTTCGAGCGCAGAGTTCTCAACGATTACTGGGTGGAGCGGAGCATGAGCATTGGACATGATTTTCGTCTTGCTCATATATATACATATATATATACATAGACACATTGAGTTTGTTATACTATATTGGATATATACAAGAATTGCTCGTTTAAAGATATTAGATTATGTTTTGTAAAGGAATTAAAACAAAGTAGCATAGAAGCGGCATATGATATTATGATATTATATTTTTGTCTACCTACTTGTGATCATTTTATTTAGCAACAAAGTGCACAAGAATAGGGTATTTGTACAAGTAGGTCCCTCTCAATCCAATATAGTATAACAAACTCAATGTGTCTCTGTGTGGTTACTGTAGACAGATGACCAAGCAACTTACTGGTTGTCCAGTCAAGTGTTCATACGCTTCTTTCAAGTTGTAGTTGCTCATTGAGAACATTTTGCGGCTCTTGTTCAGGCATATCATGCAGACCTGCAAAAAACAGTGATATGTGTTAGGCATGCTACACACATAACATGCTTGCCTTGAGCATACTCAAATCATACATAAGTATGATTTGAGTATGTTCAAGGCAAGAGTGAATAGACATGAAGTGCGCTCCAACCTAATCATAATCATTTATTTTTGCTAGGATATGGTACATACAACATATTTGGTACATAGGTGTTAAGATTTTAATTAGACTGGATGATGGCTGCAACTTCGTACATGTGGATTAAGGTATTTCAATTCGCAATCTTCTTTAAAATCTTTAATTTTCCAGGATAAAAAGTAGCCTATGTGCTAATCCTGGGTATGAGCTATCTCCATTCCAAATTTTAGCCAAATTGGTTGAATCATCGACTCATTGTGGCATTAAAGAATAACAAACATCCATCCATACATCTTCACAAACTTTTGTATTTATTATATAAGTAAGATTTTTCTTTTCCTACACATCCTGCCAAGCTTGATGTGCAAAACATTAGATCTAGACCTAGATTGATTGTTGTCAAGTACAAGCTTCATCATCATCAATGGCTCACTACTGAGCGCAGGTCTCCTCTCAGAGAAGGGTTATAGGCCATAGTCAACCACGCAGGCCCAATGTGAATTGGCGGACTTCACACACCTTCGAGAACATCATGGAGAACTCTCAGGTGTGCAGGTTTCCTCACAATGTTTTCCTTCACTATTAAAGCATGAGATATTTAATTATATTCAAAAAGTCAGAGGCGCATACCTGGGATCAAATCTGCGACCCTCCGAATAGGAGACCGCAGTCCTAACCACTAGGCTATCACTTCTTTTGAGCTGACTCAGAACAATTACTACATATAGAGCTTTTGCTCAAGTTCTTATCTATAGTTTTTAGCACTACTGAAGGAACATTGATCATTAATAATATTACTGATGATTTGACATTAATAATATTAATAAATAATTATTGTATTTGGACATTTCTTCTTATATATCTATTTTTTTTTGTTATTTACTTTTCGACATTACTTTCTTTAATATTATGTAGAGATAAAATAAATTAGTTTTAGTAATTATAATATTTGTACGCCAGAATTGAGGCAAAACATGTTTGGAACTACATCATAATTTATGCCATACTGTTATTACCCATGTTTATGCAAATAAATTTCATTTCATTTCATCAATCTGCATAAATTGGCAGTTAATTTTAGCCCCGCTTATCTTAGCTGCATGCTGAAGTGTTGCTGAGTGGCCTTTTTCCCAAACATATCAACACATTTGATTTTACCCGAGGCTACTACCAACCAGCTTGTGTGTAGCATGTCTTTGTATTTGTATTGGTGGAGGGACGCCTGCCAACGCCAGGCGGGTGATCAGTCCTGTGTCAGAACTATTCCACCCAATTCCCCGTGTTTGAACACAGGTTACTGGTGCCCAGGCAGCCCACCTCCCTCAAACCTACCTGTAGCTTTCGTAAACCTAACTATGTCCCCTAATGAAAGGTTTGTTGCATGTCTTACCCTATTGATATCCTACACCTCTCTCATATAGGGGGAGTGGTGTATGCTGTGTAGTGGTGAGTGCTGTGGTCTTGTAACTGGAAGGTCTCATGTTCGATTCGTAGCAAGGTCAATTTGAAACTTAAATTTCTGAATTGTCTATGGTGGGAGTCCACAGACTCCCACCATAGACAATTCAGAAATTTAAGCCACAGCCTTGGCTAGTTACCACCCCTGTCAAAGATGTGCCGCCAAGCAATTTAGCATTCTGACACGATTGAGTGTCGAGACAGATTAGGTGCATGGGTTGAATGTACACTGGCATACCCCTTCCAAGTTAGCCTGCTACCATCTAAGACAGCATCGTCACTTACCATCAGGTGAGATTACTGTCAAGGGCTATTATTAAGTAAGGACTAAGATTATTGTCCGTTGTGATTCCGGTTCCGGTGGCCATACTGTAAACAAGTGCATCACGAAGCTCCGTAATTAAATATTTAAACCAGTGGTAAATAGTGATCGAACAGTTGTGCCGAGTCACAAAAGTATCACAGAAACACAAATAATTCAATATCCGCAAGTGAAAACAGTGCAAAGTTACAAGTTTGGGCAAGAAAATATCAAATTTCATTTGACAACATAACCTAAAAAGTGAGAATCACGATCATATCATAGACAAGAGACCATCTGTCATCAAACTGTCAAACGTCACCGTCACTTGTGGAGTTGCCAATAACAAATTCCAAAAGCTACCAAAAGTAGTGTTGCCACAACAAGAAATAAAATTACCTCAAAAATGGATGCAAACATAGAACTATTACTAATGAAAATGGAGGAAAAGATGAAACAACAAACTTTAGAAATAACAACAGCAGTGACGAAAAGCGTTATGGAAGGGATAGATATAAGATTGAAATCCCTAACAGAAGAGAATGAAGTCCTGAAAATTAAAGTAGCAACTATGGAACAAAAAATTATCTTGCTTGAAAAAGATAAGAGGAAGAACAATCTAGTATTCTACGGAATAGACGAATCAGGCAAAACAGAAAACGAGTTAGTAGATTACTTAAAAGAAATTATAATTGAAACTGGAACACCTATGGACAGCCAAGAGATAGGTAATATATATAGAATAGGCCAAAAGACTAAGAACAAAAACCGCCCGGTCGTTGCTACAGTCACAACTATTTGGAAAAAACATACAATACTTAAGAATAAGTCGAAACTCCCACCAGGAATTTATGTAAATGAGGACTTTCCTAAGGAGGTACTAGAAATAAGGAGGCAACTGAAGGAACAAGTAATGGAAGAGAAACAGAAAGGAAATATTGCCTACATTAACTATGATAAACTGGTAGTGAAGAAACCTTCAGACAAAAACAGAGAAAAAAGGAAGCGAGGTGAGTCAGCCTCCCCAAACACACCAATGCAGAAAAAAGTGACCCTAGAAAGTGAACCAGTATTATCACAAGCGGGAAGCTCAGCAAAGGAAATGATAAAACCTAGCATACTCAAATACGTTATGAAGGGAAGAACAGCTTCACCTGCAGAAACTCCAAAAAACTAATGATGGGCATAGGCACCCGGAACCAAAATATGTCAAAATGCACAAACATGTCAAAACAAACAAACAAAAATCGCATCCCAATCCGGCCGGTCACCGTGGGAGAAGCAGACCAAAACCCTCCAAATACAAAGAGAAACGACAGCATATTATTATACAACTTAAAGACACAAACACAACAGAATACAATCCGAAGTGGACCTGTAGTGTCACCAGCCCGACAAACCAAAAGATGCGAAGTATTCAATGTAGCAACCCTAAATGTGAGAACCCTCAGGACACACGAAAGTTTGATGGAGCTGGAAAAAGCACTAGAAGACATAAGATTAGACATATTAGGTATAAGTGAAATGAGGAGACTAGGCGAAAAAATTGAGGAGCATAAAGATTACATCCTATTTCAAAAGGGAGAAACGCCAGGCCAAAGAGGAGTGGGCTTCATAATCAAGAAATCTCTAAAACAATATATACAAGAACTAAATGGTATCTCCGAAAGGCTGGCATTGCTGATCATCAAATTCCCAGGATACAAGAAGCAATGGGCAATAATACAAGCATACGCACCTACAGAAAAAGCGGAAAAATCAGCAATAGAAGCCTTTTACGAGGAAATTTCACTAGCAGTAAAAACCAACTCTGACAAACACATAATCTTAATGGGAGATTTCAACGCTCAGGTGGGTGGAAGGCAAAACAGCGAAGAACATGTTCTTGGAAAGTATGGACAAGGAAAGAGAAGTCAAAACGGAGAGAAGCTAATCAACTTTTTAATGGAACACAACTTAACTGTGATTAACTCAATTTTTAAGAAAAAGATAAAAAATAAGTGGACTTGGATCTCTCCGGATGGATCATACAAAAACGAGGTTGACTACGTAATAAGCAGCTACCCAAAGGCATTTACAGATACCACAGTTATATCTAAGCTCAATTTTAACACAAATCATCGAATGGTAAGAAGCTCTCTCAAAAAACACCCAAATAAAACTTCCCGGACGCATATTAAAAATTCTGTGACAGAACAGCTCAAAGCTGACTACAGCAGCTTTAACACAAATTACCTAGAAGATGTGGAGAACGTTATAAAGAGTGGTGCAAATAACGTGAGAGAAAAATATAGTCTCCTTGAGAAACAGCTACAGAAATATGTGACCACAAACAGAAACCAAAACCACAACAAATATCAACTTAGTGACAAAACTCTAGAACTAATCAATGAGAGAAAAGAACTAATATCCAACCAAATAGGGAAAGAAAACATAAAATTTATAACAGAAATAAGCAAGAAAATAAGAGAGAACATAAGGAAAGACCGAAAGATGAAAAGATTACAAACCTTAGAATTCCACATATCAAGAACAGGAGGCGTTAAAAAAGCATTAAGTGAATTAAAAGAGACAGGGAAAGAATGGATACCAAGACTGAAAAAGAGATCGAAGACCACCTCGAAACGAAAAACTATTAAGGATGCAGCAACAGATTTCTACCAACAGTTATACGCAGAACAAGAACCATTCAAAATTAGTAAATGTTTCAATACAGATGACGAAGAAACCATTCCTAGCATCTTACAGAAAGAAGTGGAGCAGGCCATTACAAGCCAAAAGATGGGCAAAGCACCAGGGCCAGATAAAATAACTAACGAATTAATAAGAGGAACAATGGAAGAGTTAGTACCAGTTCTGACCAAAATATTCAACGAGATCTTGACAAGTGGCTATATTCCAGAACAATGGACCAAATCCCATATAATATTATTATACAAAAAAAGCGATAAGGAAGACATTGGTAATTATAGGCCCATAAGCCTAATGTCAAATGTATACAAGGTTTTTGCAAAACTTATACTAAATAGAATCACCCCAATGCTAGACAAACAGCAACCGATTGAACAGGCGGGATTCAGAAAAGGTTTTTCAACTTTAGATCATATCCACACAGTCAAGCAGGTGCTGGAAAAATACAATGAATACAACAAAACCTTATATATAGCCTTTATAGATTATGCCAAGGCCTTCGATAGCATAAAACACGAGTACATATGGGAGACATTAAAACAACAAGGAGTACCGGCTGTATACATTAACATCATAACAAAAATCTACTCAAACAGTAAAGCCAGAATCCAATTTGAGTCTCTAGGTAGAGAATTCAACATAGAGAAAGGAGTGAGACAGGGGGACCCGCTCTCACCCAAACTATTTTCCGCAGTTCTTGAGAATATTTTCAGAAAATTAGACTGGGAAAATTTCGGTCTAAATATAAACGGGAAAAAATTGAACCACCTCAGGTTTGCGGACGACTTAGTCCTTTTCGAGGAAAATCCCAAAAATTTAGAAGTCATGATTCAAGGTCTAAACAATGAAAGTCTGAAAGTCGGATTAAAAATGAACGCCGAAAAAACTAAACTTATGACAAATGACCAAAAAACAAACATAAAAATTGGATATAAACATCTCGAATATGTCGAACAATACACATACCTGGGACAGATTATTTCTATCACGGAACAAAATATAAAAGAGATAAATCTGAGAATAGCTATAGGGTGGAAAAAGTACTGGGCCCTAAAAGAAATAATGAAGTCTAAAGACCTTGGAATGGCGATAAAAACAAAAACTTTTAACACATGCATACTGCTGTGTCTGACTTATGGCTGCGAGACCTGGTCACTGACCAAATCGCTCAGGGAAAAACTAGCAATATGTCAAAGGGCAATGGAGCGAAGTATGACAGGCGCACGAAGACAGGATCGGATTAGAAACACCATTCTAAGATCGAAAACGAAACTGACGGATATACTCAAAAGAATAGACAAACAAAAATGGCGATGGGCAGGGCACATGATGCGTGACAAAAATGAGAAATGGAGCAAGGCTACAACAGAGTGGTACCCAAGAGATGGAAAACGAAATAGAGGAAGGCAAAAAGTAAAATGGGAAGACGATCTGAAACTGACGGCAGGTGCAAAATGGAGAAGGGTTGCAAATAACGGAAGCCAGTGGAAGTTTTTGGAGGAGGCCTATGCCAACAGGCACACTGAAATTAGAGACATATTGTAAAATAAACTAAAATTTATTTATGTATAGTGCTAGATTATGTTGAATTGTTTACCGATTTCAGAATAAAGGGCTTTATTATTATTATTATAAGATTATTGTCAAGTGAAAGCCTACCATACAGAGGTACGGAGTGACGTGATTTTTTGCATGGGTATAGTTGAGGACCTAGAGAGTGGCATAGGCTATTTTTAAGCCATTTTTGTACAAGCTCAGTGCAAGGGCGCTAGTGCAGCTTGACAGGCTGCAGGTGTTACTGTGCATGGCAAGTGGGATTGTGCTCATGGAGCCTTGTGTATGGACATGTGACAGACCTGTGCTGTGGTGGGCACGGCGCCGGCGCGCAGGCGCCCCTCGCCGCACATGTCCTCGCGCAGGAAGTGCCGCGAGCAGAACGCGGCGCCGGCCGGCACGCCGCCTCGCACGCCCAGCGCGCGGCGCCACGACGCCAGCTCAGAGTGCGAGCTTGTGTATGGACATGTGACAGACCTGTGCTGTGGTGGGCACGGCGTCGGCGCGCAGGCGCCCCTCGCCGCACATGTCCTCGCGCAGGAAGTGCCGCGAGCAGACCGCGGCGCCGGCCGGCACGCCGCCTCGCACGCCCAGCGCGCGGCGCCACGACGCCAGCTCAGAGAGCGAGCTTGTGTATGGACATGTGACAGACCTGTGCTGTGGTGGGCACGGCGCCGGCGCGCAGGCGCCCCTCGCCGCACATGTCCTCGCGCAGGAAGTGCCGCGAGCAGACCGCGGCGCCGGCCGGCACGCCGCCTCGCACGCCCAGCGCGCGGCGCCACGACGCCAGCTCAGAGTGCGAGCTTGTGTATGGACATGTGACAGACCTGTGCTGTGGTGGGCACGGCGCCGGCGCGCAGGCGCCCCTCGCCGCACATGTCCTCGCGCAGGAAGTGCCGCGAGCAGACCGCGGCGCCGGCCCGCACGCCGCCTCGCACGCCCAGCGCGCGGCGCCACGACGCCAGCTCAGAGTGCGAGCTTGTGTATGGACATGTGACAGACCTGTGCTGTGGTGGGCACGGCGCCGGCGCGCAGGCGCCCCTCGCCGCACATGTCCTCGCGCAGGAAGTGCCGCGAGCAGACCGCGGCGCCGGCCGGCACGCCGCCTCGCACGCCCAGCGCGCGGCGCCACGACGCCAGCTCAGAATGCGAGCTTGTGTATGGACATGTGACAGACCCGTGCTGTGGTGGGCACGGCGCCGGCGCGCAGGCGCCCCTCGCCGCACATGTCCTCGCGCAGGAAGTGCCGCGAGCAGACCGCGGCGCCGGCCGGCACGCCGCCTCGCACGCCCAGCGCGCGGCGCCACGACGCCAGCTCAGAGTGCGAGCTTGTGTATGGACATGTGACAGACCTGTGCTGTGGTGGGCACGGCGCCGGCGCGCAGGCGCCTCTCGCCGCACATGTCCTCGCGCAGGAAGTGCCGCGAGCAGACCGCGGCGCCGGCCGGCACGCCGCCTCGCACGCCCAGCGCGCGGCGCCACGACGCCAGCTCAGAGTGCGAGCTTGTGTATGGACATGTGACAGACCTGTGCTGTGGTGGGCACGGCGCCGGCGCGCAGGCGCCCCTCGCCGCACATGTCCTCGCGCAGGAAGTGCCGCGAGCAGACCGCGGCGCCGGCCGGCACGCCGCCTCGCACGCCCAGCGCGCGGCGCCACGACGCCAGCTCAGAGTGCGAGCTCGGGAACCTGAGAGCGACATACACTGGTGAGCGTGCTCCGTGTGCCGCTAACTCGCTCGCGACACCCTCCACACGATAGTGTACTCACGCGTAGAAACCGATCTGCTCTGTTGTGGACGCGGGCGCGGAGACATGGTCGCTACTGCTTTCGCAGAAGGGTACACGACACCGCATCTTCACTTTGTTTGATTCACAGATTAGACGGAAAGGGAAAACAGATTAATTATTATGTGTATAATATACCAGTTAGGTAAACAACCGTCTAAAATAATCATGAAGGTAGGAAATAGATACTTATTTCTCTACCATGAAAATAATCGTAAAATAATAAACTCTTTGTCTTTGTTGACAAGAAACCACAGATTAGGTACTAGTTACCAAGAAACAAGCTTTCAAACTGCAACCAAAGAGAATATAACCACCACAGACACAGAATAACCACTAACAACACAGACCAGGAACAAGACTGAACAAGCCAACACAGATAAAGGCAAGCCTACTACAGATTAATGATTATGTTTTTCAGAAAGCCAACCAAGCCTGAGAAAAGCGTAGACAGAGAAAGAGATAGACCAATGTAATCTGATGAACCTTGTATATATAAACTTGCCTCATTAGTAGGATATACTTAATGATATTAAACTGTAAATATGTATAGTTAGTATGTATATTCCATTTTATATTATTTTCTACCCTTTTCTGATCCTTTCCAAAATTCCGTTTGAAAATAAGTTTCTCAGTTTCAAAAAAAAAAAAAAAACTTGACTATGGCTCAAACGCTCGACGCGCGGAGCCACTAAACAAACGAAGAAGAAGAATCACCTGTGTAACCGCGTCTGAGGTAAAGATATTGACGTAACATGACAAGGTTTAATGTTGCATAACCTAGTGTTCGTGGTCTATGGTTGCCACGTGGTTGCCACAATAAGTGCGCTCCCCTGTATGGGGTATTAGATGGAATAGGGAAAATAATTATTTCCAGGATTTTAAATAAAACGAAGTAAAAAAGAAGTTGAATTGATTTTATTTTTTAAACATACATTATCCCTCAGGATGATGCGGCCATATTGTGACGTAGCGTAGATGTGCGGGGCAACATCGTGGGTGGTCCGCGGGAATCCGGCGGTGCTATTAAACAATTAATTTCTCTAGTCTAAAACTTTGTATAAATTATATAGATATATTATATAGATATATTTTTGTCTACTTAATAGTATAAATTTTTTTTCGCAGTTTCGCAACAGCTTAGGTGTTTTTTTCTCAAATCTAGTTTAAGTTTCTTCGAGCACTTGAAGAAGTGGATGGTACTAGGTTTTCATGCTCTTTAGGTGGTGTCTACAAAATTCAATCAAAACAATATTAGAAACAGTTCTAACTTTATAGGCGCCCCGTTGGACGCCTATAAACTTAGAACTTATCTAAGAACCTGCTCTGATGTGTCTGTATAATGCAAAAAGCCGCAACAATAACGGCCCAGTAGGTAGGTACATTCCAGAAAAAGAGAACAAAATTTAAAAAAAAATATATTTGAGTGTCCTCATGTAGTCTTTAGGGAATGGTCCTAGAGGTAATCAGTAAGGTGATTATTTAGTCACCTTACTTAAGTCACTAACTTGAAACCACTCTTTTAATCCCACTAAGCGTGTACAATGTACATGCATATTCAAGCTCGTGTGTATCTTTAAATTTTGCTCCCGCTATCCTCTATGGCTTAGCCAATATTCGTTTTTCAAATAGGTATGATGAAAAATAAAAAATAGTAAGTTACAACAGAAGAATCGACTTATTTCTCATCACCCTAGTTGCCCAAGTTCCAAAAACCTAAAGATAGAAAAGTAAAGCGACCTAAAGAACAGATTTCAAAAGACAATCCGTCACAATTCGTCACTTTAAGTAGTACGCCAAACTATTGTAAGGAGAAGTCACTAGATAAGTAGATGTTACACTTATTGATAAACCAAAATCGGTTATGCATTTTGCGGCTGCCAAGCTCTACTTACGGCAGTACTAAATATCTATATAATATATAAAAATCTCGTGCCACGATGTAGATATGTTCGGGATACACTCGAAAACTACTAAATGGATTTTGATCAAACTTCGTAACTATCTGTAATTTGGTCCTAAATCCAATTAAATAATTATTATTATTTGGCCCTAAATCTAATTAAGTAATTTGGTCTGAATTTAGGTTGCTAGGCAACCTAGCAACCTTCATCTCGAACGGCTCTTGGGAACTGGCGCATTGTCATTTGTCGTGCAAAAGCAACACACCTCGAGTCCATTTTAATAGCTGTGGCCCAACGGGGTTCCAATGTAAATATATATGTACTATATTGTAAGTTGGAATGTAATTAATAAATAAATGAAAAAACGAGTGAATAAATTTTCCCCTTCATTTTCCCTTGATGGCATTTTTTAGCTTTTCGAGTAGTCTGGCATAGTATTTTCCGATGATGTGCGCCAGACGCCATTTTCTTTGTAGTCAATCAACAGTTAAGTTAGAGCCTCAATAGCCCAACGGTTAAAGGTGCGGACTGAAAACTGAAAGGTCGCAGGTTCGAATCCGACCCGTTGCACTATTGTCGTACCCACTCCTAGCACAAGCTTTCCGCTTAGTTGGAGGGGATAGGAGGATATTAGTCAACTTCAATTTGACTAATATTCTTTTAAAAAAAAAAAAAAAAAAAAAAAAAAAAAAAAAAAAAAAAAAAAAAAAAACAAAATACCCTCAGAATCCCAAAAAATAGTGGCCATGACCTTTCCGGCCGATTGTGACACTTCAAACTTCTTAGAATAGAATAGAATAGAAATATTTTTATTCAAATAAACTTTTACAAGTGCTTTTGAATAGTCGATGAATCTACCACTGGTTCGGAATGCCCTTCCTGCTGAGAAGAACCAGCAAGAAACTCGGCGGTTGCTCTTTTCAAAACAAATTTACAATACAGTAAATAATATGCTATAAGTATATGCAGTGTTTCCACAATGAGGGAAGTTCTAAAAATGCATATCTACCGACTAACTTCTATCTTAAGATGGGCAGACATAAAGTAGCCGCAGCTACGCAGCTCGCGTGCGGGCTGAAATGGCGATGGGCGGGTCTTGTGTTGTGGCTCGGGCGAGAGGCGGCCGGTGCAGCGAGCGCGTACTGCACTGGTGGCCGCGCGACCACGCCCGGCCACGCGCCGCCGCGCGCTCGCTGGAGAGACGACCTGGAAGATGTCGCGGGGAAGCGTGGACGGGGCTCGCTACCGAGAGGTCGCAGTGGGGCAGGGTGGAGGAGGCCTTACCCGAAGATGGGTACCCAAATAAAATAACACACGTCATTAACATAATTTAATTCTATACAAAAAAAGTGGTGTGGTGTCGTGGGACACCAGATAGGAACGAAGTTGCTTATTCTAAAAATATTAATTGCAAGTTCTATTCGAGGTTTAAAGAAAATAATTATTCGGGTATTCATTTTTTATCATGATTTTTTTATCGATAAAAATCAAAAAACTACTTTACAAAATTATCTTACCTTTATTTGTACAATGATTTATAAAAATATATAATAACAAGTATTGGCGGACCCTTATTATTTTTACAAAAAAAAACACAAAGTAAGGAATTCTTCATTTAGCAAATATCCGTTATCAATAATTGAATAATTAATACAACACAAGTAGGTATAAGGAGACGCGACCGACGTGATAACTTAAAGCAGAATGGCGCCTGGCGTCGATACTTGTTGGCTTATAGCTATAAAAAAAATTAAACAGTTTCTAATAATAAATCTCATATTTCACGGTGCTCCGCTAATGTAAATAATAGTATATTGCTATAGACCAAGTTCATAAGCAAAGGATTTCTCACCAGTGTGTGTTCTCAAGTGATTCAATAACTGTACTTATCATTACATATATTACTTGCAAACAACATTTAGTCGCCCGTGTGTATTTTCATGTGCTTTACCAAACTACCTCTCTGAGTACATTTATATTGACATTTATGACAAGCAAAAGGTTTTTCACCCGTGTGAGTTCTCATGTGTCTCACTAAATTCGGCTTTAAAGCGAATTTACGTTTGCAAACATCACAGGCATACGGCTTCTCACCAGTGTGGGTTCGCACGTGCTTAACTAAGCTCTGATTACTTAAAGTTCGATAGTTACAAAACTTACAAGCAAAAGGTTTATCACCAGTGTGAGTTCTCATGTGTTTCACTAAATTCTGCTTAGCAGCGAATTTACGTTTGCACACATCACAGGCATACGGCTTCTCACCAGAGTGGGTTCTCATATGTATCACAAAACTCTGCTTAAGAGCAAATTTATGTTTGCACACATCACATGCAAACGGCTTCTGACCAGTGTGGGTCCTGACGTGGTTCACAAAATTGTGTTTTATACAGCTTCGATATTTACACAACTTACAAGCAAAAGGTTTATCATCAGCGTGAGTTTTCATGTGTCTCACCAAACCATCCATGTCGAAACATTTGTATTCACATAATTTACAAGCAAAAGGTAAGATATTAACGCCAGGGTGAGTTCTCATAAATGTATCTTTAAACTCCGTTTAACAGCGAATTTACGTTTGCACACCTCACAGGAAAATGGCTTTTCACCTGTGTGGGTCCTCACGTGGTTCTCTAAAGTAAATTTTCTATAGCTTCGATAGTTACAAAACTTACAAGCAAAAGGTTTATCACCAGTGTGAGTTCTCATGTGGCTCATTAAATTCTGCTTAACAGTGAATTTACGTTTGCACACGTCACAAGCATAGGGCTTCTCACCAGTGTGGGTCCTGACGTGGTACTCTAAGTGCTTATTACTACAGCTTCGATAGTTACAAAACTTACAAGCAAAAGGTATATCACCCGCGTGGAATTCAACGTGACTCAAAAATTTATTATTATTAGAACAATGATATCTACTTATGTGGGACACTAACAGACTTTTCCGTTTAAATACAGTTTGACAAAAGTCACAAATTAGTATTTTCCCCTCAATTTGTTTCCCTGTATGTGTGTGTACATTATCATCACTTATCGTTTTAATATTCTCGACATTGACATCAACATTTGAACAATCTGTCTCCACAGTAGTATGTGTGGTGACTGGCTCAGTGGTTTCTGACGTAGGAAGTTCGTCTTGGCTTGTTGTCTGATAATCCGAACCTTCAGAGTCAGGTTCTCTGTCTTCATTGACATATATGTAATATTTCTCTTCTGTCATTGTTTTCGTGGCTCGATATGTTGACTTTTTTTTTTTTTTTTATTGCGGGATAGGCTTGCGCTTGACGACAATCAATGCTGGACAGCACTGATGAGGTCTAGGTTGGAGCGCGCTTGCCTAGATGCCTAGACTTCTTCGTCATCACCAATCTCAAACGCTTGTTCGGATGTCGGGGATGTATCTGTTTCACTATCTGCGTCTAGTCTCACGGGCAAACGAGGGGCTGAAACGAAACACTTTTACTGTTACTTTTTTATTTCCGAACTACCTTCTTCTTCTTTATCAACCGATAGACGTCCACTGTTAGACAAGTATCTTGCATGGACTTCCACAGGCCTCGACCTTGAACCGCCTGAATCCAGCGGCTTCCTGCGACTCGTTTGGTGTCGTCAGTCCACCTAATGGCCAACAATGGTCTGCCAACACTGCGCTTCCCGGTGCGGGGTCGCCTTTCTAGCACCTTTGGAACCCAACGACCATCAGCTCTTCGAACCATATCCACCCATATCCACTTCAGTTTCGCGACTCGCCGAGCTATGTCGGTGATTTTGGTTCTCCTGCGGATCTCGCAGGGATACTCCGAGCATAGCTCCGTACTACCCAACTAAATCAAATCAAAAATGCTCTATTTCACGTTGGCCAACTTGTGGCTCTTAATATTATAAGTCGAAACGTAACCAAGTAAGTATAAAAAGTGCAAAGGGGATGAGGGCATAAATTTTCTTCTTTGAAGAGCGAGCAACTTTATTATCTACTAGCTGATGCCCGCGACTTCGTCCGCGTGGATTTAGTTTGAAAATCCCGCGGGAACTCTTTGCTTTTCCGGGATGCCTTTGTCACCCTCCAGGTTCTCAACTATACCTATCCAAAAAATCACGTCAATCCGTAGCTTTGTTACAGCGTGATTGACGGACAAACCAACATACTTTCGCATTTATAATAGTTACTAGCGGTCACCCGTGATTTCGTCCGCATATATACATAAGATTATCAAAAAGATAAATTATCCCGCTGCAAGAATGATGATTATTTTGCTGCGATGTTATTTTAAAACTGCGATATCTCTTACGATATTCATTGAAATCGAATCATGCAAAGGGCAATTTTGTTTTAAATTATATACTTGTGATGATTGTATTTATTTGGATAAGGATTAATATCATGTTTATAAAAACACCTTCGCAAATAAAGCATTATTTTAGAACAAATTTGGTTAGCATAAAAAAGGTTATAGTGAGCCAACCTTAAAAGACATAAGTATCCTTTAAGGTTGGCTCACTAGGGGAACAATTCTGTCATACATGATTTTTGCGAAACTTTCACCGTTTACGCAGCGCAAGCAGCGGAAACTCTCAAAAGGAAAAAAAAACCCCAATTTTGAAACATTCTTCATTGGTGCTCCGCTTCTATTGGTTTTACCGTGATGATTTAGCGTGATTTATTGGAGGAAGGCTAATAGCCTTCCACAATAAATGGGCTATCTAACACTAAAAAAATTTTTCAAATCGGACCAGTAGTTCCTGAGATTAGCGCGTTCAAGCAAACAAACAAACTCTTCAGCTTTATAAAATTAAAAATAATAAGTATAGATTAATAATAAAATTTTAGAACACAAGGTAATATTTTGACTTTAATATAATAGATATACTCCCTCGGGGACTTTTTTGTAGAGAATAATGAGTAGGTACTTTAATCACGTAGCACATAATTTTTATGTATCATCAATAGTTTTCTCAGCACACGCCAAATAATGCGTTTTATAGACAAAATTTTGCTACTTTGGGTTACATTATTGCAATTTTCTAAAGGATCTCTAAATTTTTTGGAAATAAAATATATGTTACTTCCTAATAACTTAGCTTTCTATTGGCGAAAAAGTGGTTAAAATCGGTCCCAGTAGTTACAGAGTCTATTCGGTACAAATAAACAAACAAAAAATATTTCCTCTTATGATATTAGCATAGATAGATAATAGATCAATGAACTATTTATCCCTAGCTATGTTAAAAGGTAATCAAGTGATTTCCCGCAGAAATACGCAAGCGACGCGCTCCCACACTGACATTGAAACCGTACTACAAGTGAAAATAAACCGGCCAAGTGCGAGTCTCACTCGCACACCGAGGGTTCCGTACTCCAGAAGTAAAAGTATTCAAGTAAAACGATAATAGACGTGGTTAGTTTACCAATTGCAGCTTCTCTGCAATCTTAATAATCGAAAAAATATATTTTTTTTTATTGAGATTATTTCTCACTAGTAGTTCCATTGACTGAAGTCCCATTATATCCGAAATTAGTCATAACTCCATTTTCTTATTTCCATTCATCACGAAATTACTCAATGGTTCAACAATTCCATTGACTAGGTTCCATTATTTCCGAAACAAGTCACAACATTGACCGATTGAATATTTGGGAATGGATATTGGGGAATGGAATTAATGATACCTGCCATCAATAATTAAATATTTTTTATTGTTCAAAAGTCAGCACACAAGTTTCTTGCACAATGTTTAATAACAAATCTGTTAATTGTCAATTTGACAATTCAATTTACATAAATACTAGCTGACCCAGCGAACTTCGTACCGCCAACAAAAATATTTAGTGGTTGGTCACCCTTAATCATTTAGGGGTATGAAAAATAGATAGTAGCCGATTCTCAGACCTACTGAATCTATATATATAAAAGAAAGTGGTGTTAGTTACACTATTTATAACTCAAGAACGGATGAACCGATTTGGCTCAAAATTGGTGGAGAGGTAGCTTAGAACCAGGAGACGGACATAGGATACTTTTTATCCCGTTCGACCGCGTTTGCGTCAAGTCAATATAAAACCTTGTATAACAAAAATGCATCTGACATGGAATAAAAAAACGAAAATGACAGTGGAAGAACAAAACGTAAATGACAGCTAAACGTAATTTTGTATTTGGTTAGTTATGGTAAAAACAATTATTATAAAAATTATAGTTTAACGTAATTGATAATATCATCAGTAATATGTTTTCTCTTTGAATCATCATTAACAATGCCGCGAGCAAGACGATCAAAATAATGTTTCCTGCTACAAAGCTACGGATTGACGTGATTTATTGGATAGGTATAGTTGAGAACCTGGAGGGTGACAAAGATTTCCCGCGGGATGTTATGAACTAAATCCACGCAGACGAAGTCGCGGGCATCAGCTAGTATGCATATAAAATTTGGTAAAAATCAGTAAAGCCGTTTCGGAGGAGTAAGGTAACTAACATTGTGACACGAGAATTTTATTAGATTGTAACTTGACTCCCATGGAGCTATAGTATGGGCTGATCGGACTCCCATGGGTTCAACAGATTCATTAGCTTGGATTAGTCATTTATCCGACAATACCATTGATTTAGTTCCATAAATTACAGCTTCAAAGGTTTATTTCTTATCTAGAGCACTTACAAAAAACATAGGCTGATTTGTCTGGTTTATTAAACGATTTTACAAAGCCTCGTAGGCTCGTAGGTAGAAAATTTAATACTATAATTTTTAGTTAGTTGTAGTTCTTGCAATTGACAAGCGCGCTGTGCTCACAGTTCTGTGTGTGTCGTTTCTGCACAAGTGTGAGCGAGCGCAATGCTCTCGCCCTCCCGCTCCCACCTAGGCTCCGACAGGCACGCACACTTACGCAATGTGCATGTACATTGTACACGACATGACCACAAGTAAAGGTCACGCGTGCTCGTAAATTGCAAATTATACTGAAAGATATTGTTACGTTCCCTCAAATATGGTCGAGCGAAGCAATGGCTGGATCATGCGTCATGCTCGTGAACGGGTGCCACTGGCGGGAATGGGGCTACTTTCTGTCTGCCCGTCTTTGACATGAATTGAATTGTAGTACGTTTTGTGAAAATGTCATATTCTATTCAACAAAGATGCACGGGTTAAATCAGCTTGGCATCCAGCTGCCCACAGGATAGTATAAAAACTTATTACAATGTAATAGCTACTTATTAATATTGTATTGTAAAATGATTATTTTGAAAAGAGCAACTGCTGAGTTTCTTGCCGGCTCTTCTCAGCAGAATCCGCTTTCCGAACCGGTGGTAGAATCTTGACGTGTCATAAGAGCCACAGGTTGGCCTACATGAAATAAATAATTTTGAGTTTGAGTTTGAATACAGACACTACCATACACGGTTAACTACGCAAGTTTCTTAATTTTCCAATACTTAAAATACGAGTACCATTCATTAACATAATTAAAAACTACTATACCCTGTCGAACCATTTTTTTATTTTTGACAGCTCAGTCTCAATCACTCTCACTATGTTGACATAACTACAAGTAAAAGTCACGCGTGTTCGCAAATTGCAAGCTAATTAACAATTGCAATTGCTAACTACCATACACGGTTAGCTACGCCATTTTCTTAATTTTCCAATACTTAAATACCATTAACTTAATTAAAAACTACTAATTCAATATTACTAGTATTACTAACTCAATATTAAAAAATTATTACAGTGTATTAAAACCTTGCAATTTACACGCTATACAAGCTATAAATATAGGTACGTAAATCTAATACACTACATTTCGCATCCCTCTCTCTCGCACATTGTAAAATTTTCAATGATTGTAAAAATCTCTCGGGTCAGTTTTGTTATCTTCGACAATTCAATCACGGATATCAAAGATATAGTTTTATTTATATTATGATATACCTAGATATTGATAGAGAAAAAGAGCGAAAACTACTATTAACTTTTATCGCTCTTATTCTCTATCAAAAACTAGGTATAAAATACTTAAGCTTCATTACCAGTGTGAGTTTTCGTGTGCCTCGCTAGACTACCATACTGATTACATTTAAAGGAGCATAACTTACAAGCATAGGGTTTTTCACCAGTGTGAGTTCTCATGTGTGTCACTAAGCACTGTTGTACAGCAAATTTACGTTTGCACACCTCACAGGCACAGGGCTTCTCACCAGTGTCGGTTCTCACGTGCTTAACTAAGTACCGATTACATATAGTTTTGAAACTATCGAATAGTTGTGAATCAAGATATTGGCTTACCTTTACTTGCTATCACAATTCACATATGGTGAGACTAAAGCAGAAACTATTAACTCTTCTGAAGTGATGGAGATGTTTACTTTAGAAACATGGGTCAGCAATATAAAATGTGATGATATTATAATGACTTACTTAAATTGTGTTATTAAATCAAAGAGGTTGTACGAGTTAAGCAATTTAAAAAATGAAGTTATTTGTGAAATTAATAATACATACAGTGACTTTTACAAGATCTATACTGATGGATCAAAGCGTGAATCTGGCATAGGAGCTGCTATATTTGATCCAAACCGTAATAGTTATAAAATATTTAAAATTAATAATGCATATATTCCATACTGAGAGCTGAATTAATAGCAATTTTTGAAGCCATAAAGTATATTATAAGTATTAATATGAGAAAAGCAGTTATATTAACTGATAATAAAAGTGCTCTGCAGCATATTATAAGATGCACTACTGGTTGCAATGGAATATCAATAGCATATTCTATCCTAAAATCAATCTCTGAATATAGGAACAAGGAAATGTCTTTAAAATTGCAGTGGATTCCATCTCATATTGGACTGAGAGGTAACGAGGAGGCGGATCGATTAGCAAATTTGGCTCATTTTGGAAAAATTTATAGTATAAAACCTCACTATACCGACTTATTTTCGAAATTCAAAAATATTTCGTTTTTAGGGTTCCGTACCCAAAGGGTACCAACGAGACCCTATTACTAAGCCTACGCTGTCCGTCCGTCCGTCCGTCCGTCCGTCCGTCCGTCCGTCCGTCTGTCAGAGGGCTGTATCTCGTAAACCGTAATAGATAGACAGATGAAATTTTCACATATTATGTATTTCTATTGCCGCTATAACAACAAATAATAAAAATTAAATTAAATTAAAAAAATTAAATTAAAATATTTCCATGGGTACATGGAAATATTTTTATTTATTTATTTTTAACGGAACCCTAAAAGAGCGACGCCCGACTCGCACTTGGCCGATTTTTTAAATTGGAATGAGTATTTTAATGAGAGATCGCTCGTTAAAGGTATATGGTACAAAACAATTCAGTCCGAGCCTCCTCGTGTACCTTGGTTAGTAAATAACAAAATTAATGGAAATAAGTTAGTTGTAGCATTTAGACTTAGATCTGGACACATGCCATTAGGAAAATTTATACACTTAATGAAGAAAGCTGACTCTCCTAATTGTGAAGTATGTGGCGAAATAGAGGATGTTTCACACTTGCTATTGGCATGTGTTCGGAACCACAATTTGAGAGAAACACTAATGTATGAACTAAATTTAAATTTTATGAATACTGGTATTTTTAACTCTATTTTTAGTAAACCGTTGAGCATTTCGGCTATTAAAGTTAGATTTGTTAGTGATTCTCTCAAATTGGTATAGTTTTAGATTTAATTATAGTTGATTTAATTATACTCATTTGTAAGTTGTGTGTACTGATGGGGCTGACATATAGGTCACCTATAAAAGCCCCTCAAAAATAAATAAGATTAAAAAAGAAAACTATCGAATAGTTGCAAAACTTACAAGCAAAAGGTTTTTCACCAGTGTCAGTTTTCATGCGGCTCACTAAACCTCTCTTAACAGCGAATTTACGTTTGCACACATCACAGGCATACGGTTTCTCACCAGTGTGGGTTCTCACGTGCTTAACTAAGTTCTCATTACTTAAAGTTCGATAGTTACAAAACTTACAAACAAAAAGTATATTGCCAGTGTGAGTTCTTATGTCTCACCAAACCATCTTTGTCAAAACATTTGTACTGACATAGCTTACAAGTAAGAGCTGTATCACCAGTGTGAGTTCTCATGTGCCTAACTAATGTAATATTCTTACTACATTTAAAGTAGCATTACTTACAAGCAAAGGATTTTTCACCAGTGTGAATTCTCATGTGGCTCTTTAAATGCCACTTAAGAGCGAATTTAACATTGCACACCTCACAGGAAAATGGCTTCTCACCTGTGTGGGTCCTCACGTGGTTCTCTAAATGAAGTTTTCTACGGCTTCTATAGTTACAAAACTTACAAGCAAAAGGTTTATAACCAGTGTGAGTTCCCATGTGGCTCACTAAATTCCGCTTAACAGCGAATTTACGTTTGCACACGTCACAGGCATAGGGCTTCTCACCAGTGTGGCTCCTCACGTGGTTCTTTAAATTATGTTTTCTACAGCTTCTATAGTTACAAAACTTACAAGCAAAAGGTTTATCACCAGTGTGAGTTCTCATGTGCCTAACTAAAATAATATTCTTACTACATTTAAAGTAGCATAACTTACAAGCAAAGGATTTTTCACCAGTGTGAGTTCTCATGTGTCTCTTTAAATTGCACTTTTTAGCGAATTTATAATTGCACATCTCACAGGAAAATGGCTTTTCACCTGTGTGGGTCCTCACGTGGTTCTCTAAAGTAAGTTTTCTATAGCTTCGATAGTTACAATACTTACAAGTAAAAGGTTTATCACCTGCGTGGAATTCAACGTGACTCACAAACTTATTATTATTAGAACTATGATGTCTACTTATGTGAGACTCTAACAGACTTTTCCGTTTAAATCCGGTTTGACAAAAGTCACAAATTAGTATTTTTCCCTCAATTTGTTTCCCTGTATGTGTGTATACATTATCGTCGCTTATCGTTTTAATAATCTCGACATTGACATCAACATTAGAACAATCTGTCTCCACAGTAGTACGTGTGGTGACTGGCTCAGTGGTTTCTGACGTAGGAAGTTCGTCTTGGCTTGTTGTCTGATAATCCGAACTTTCAGAGTCAGTATCTCTGTCTTCATTCACATATATATACAACATTTCTCTTCCGTCGTTGTTTTCGTGGCTCGATTTGTTGACTTCTTCGTCATCACCAATCTCAAACGCTTGTTCGGATGTCGGGGATGTATCGGTTTCACTATCTGTGTCTAGTCTCACGGGCAAAGGAGGGGCTGAAAAGAAACATTTTTACTTTTACTTATTTACTTCTCGAACTCTAAGGCCGACTTGCACCAAACTGCTTAATCATGTTTAGTTAAATTTTCTATACCTGTCCCTCTCATGTCAACTCTGAAATAGTATTGTCAAAAAGTGACAGCATTACAAAATTTAACTAAACATGATTAAGCAGTTTGGTGCAAGTCGGCCTAACTCCTCTAACTAAATCTAATCAAATATCATTTAACTAAATCAAATCAAATATGCGGCACATATAATGTTAATTCAAAACGTTACCAAACGTAAGTAATAAAGAATGCCCTTTCAAATCAATATCAGTAAAAAATTGCAAAGAGGGCAAGTGGGGATGAGGGCATAAAATAATGATTTTCTATGAAGAGTGAATGATCGAGATATATTGCCTAGCTATCTTAAAAGTTAAACAAGTGGTTTCTTGCAGAAAGGCGCAAATGACGCTCTAAGCAAAGCGCTTATGACGTTCTTAAAGATTGCACGTTGTATCATATAGATTTTTCTGGTCAGGCGGATTAATGCAAAATAATTATTCTGAAGGTAGTCTTTCTTTCTTCTGGTTCCTGGTTCTTCTGGTTCGATTCCACATCTCTCCTCCGCCCCATTCCAATTCTGACGTTTCAGAAATAAGCACAACAAATCCTTGTAATGAGTTAAGGGGATCACATTTTGTTCACAAATTTCATTGTAAGCTATTTTTTAATTTTAGCTAACCAGTGTGGTTTTTGGTGGTGGCTCCCTGGACTCTTAATGTCATAGGTCCACCCAGTGCTACGGGGTCCGATAATACTGCGCTTCCCGGTGCGGGGTCGCTACTCCAGCACCTTGAAACGCCAACAACCATCAGCTCTTCGAACTATGTGTGCCGCCCATTTCCACTTCAGTTTCGCGACTCGCCAAGCTATGTCGGTGATATTTGTTCTCCTGCGGATCACGCAGGGGTACTCCGAACATAGCTCCGAACTACCCAACTAAATCAAATCAAAAATGCTCTACTTCACGTTGGCCAACTTGTGGCTCTTATGATATCGAAACGTAACCAAGTATAAAAGTGCAAAGAGAGCCAGCGGGGATGAGGGCATAAATTTTCTTCTTTGAAGAGCGAACGACCTTATTATCTACTAGCTGATGCCAGCGACTTTTTTCTAATAAAGCACTCTGCGTGGATTTTTTCTAATAAAGCATTTAAAGCTTTTTGCATCCGGGTTTAGGAGTTGAGAGCAGTATCTGGATTTCAATGATGAAGTTTACTTACACCGACTTAGTAATTGATCCTGAAGTTTAGATGTCTTTACTGGTTACCTTCAATATCTATTAACTAGTAGGGCGCGTGGGTGCGCGGCCCGCTAAAGCGGACCGCGATTTTTGTACTCATCAAGTAGGCCTCGAGGTCTTGATCATCTTTTTCTAAAAATCACTCTTCCATCTTATAAACTATTCGAGAAAGACACCGAAGTTTGTATGGCCACCATCTTGAATCCGCCATTTTAGATTTTTTTTCAGCTCGCTGCCAATTGGACGAGGGTTCGAGTGACTTTTGTTCGAGCACACCCCACCTAGCTTAAATAGCCTGGCCGTGCTCCTCACTCGTCTTCGAAATCATCTCTCATCAGCTCAGCAGCAGCATTGGTGAAAAAAAAAATCATACAAAATTTTACTGGAGAGGTAATCAATGAGTGAGTGAGTGAGTCAAACAGTTAGTCAGTCAGTCTCTTTATAATATTAGTATAGATAGATATTATCTATCTATTATAATAGATCAATAAACTATTTATCCCTAGCTATGTTAAAAGGTAACAAGTGATTTCCCGCAGAAACGCGCAAGCGACGCGCTCCCACACTGACATTGAAACCGTACTACAAGTGAAAATAAACCGGCCAAGTGCGAGTCTGACTCACTCACCGAGGGTTCCGTACTCCAGAAGTAAAAGTAAAACGATAATATTAAGTCGTGGTTAGTTGACCAACTGTAGAGAAGTTAATGATCGAAAAAAAAAATTTTTTATTGAGATTATTTCTCACTAGTAGTTCAACTGACTGATGTTCCATTATTTCCGAAATTAGTCATAACTCAATTTTCTTATTCCCATTCATCACGAAATTACTCAATGGTTCAACAATTCCATTCATCCGAAACAAGTCACAACATTGAACGATTGAATATTTGGGATATTGGGGAATGGATTGAATGAAACCTGCCATCAATAATTAAATATTTTTTATTGTTCAAAAGTCAGCACACAAGTTTCTTGCACAATGTATAAAAACAAATCTGTTATTTGTCACAAAAAAAATTGACAATTCAATTTTTACATGAATATTGTAACTTGACTCCCATGGAGCTATAGGATGGGCTGATCGGATTCCCATGGGTTCAACAGATTCATTAGCTTGTATTTATTCGACAATACCATTGATTTAGTTCCATAAATTACAGCTTCAAAGGTTTATTTCTTATCTAGAGCACTTACAAAAAACATAGGCTGATTTGTCTGGTTTATTAAACGATTTTACAAAGCCTCGTAGGCTCGTAGGTAGAAAATTTAATACTATAATTTTTAGTTAGTTGTAGTTCTTGCAATTGACAAGCGCGCTGTGCTCACGGTTCTGTGTGTGTCGTTTCTGCACAAGTGTGAGCGAGCGCGATGCTCTCGCCCGCCCGCTCCCACCTATACTACGGCCGTTCAGAGAATGCGATCCTGACACGTCGCGATTGAACTGACGACGTAACTTTGTAATGGCGTTGCAGTTACGGTAAAAATATTATTGCTGGTTGTTTACCGTTTTAACAATTGATGAGCATTAAAACAACATTATTATATCAATAATCAATTAATGTTATAATTTTGTGACAGTTGTCGTGACTAACTGACAGGTGTCAGGAACGCATTCTCTGAACGGCCGAACTTTAGGCTGTACATTGTACACGACATTACCACAAGTAAAGGTCACGCGTGCTCGTAAATTGCAAATTATACTGAAATACAGTACTACCATAAAATTAAAATACCATTCATTAACATAATTAAAAACTACTATACCCTGTCGAACCATTTTTTTTACAAACTTCGTGACGAAAAAGTTAATGAAACACTAAACTACTACTCTCAGTACATTGATAGAGACAAAGCTTTACAAGCACATGATTTATCACCAGTGTGAGTTCTTATGGTATTCACTTAACTTTTCTTATCATTTCATATATTACTTACAAACAGGTTTGTCACCGGTGTGAGATCTTATGTGCTTCAGTAAACCACTTTTTTCGTAAATTTATATTGACATTCATTACAAGCAAAAGGTTTGTCACCCGTGTGAGTTCCCATGTGCTTCACTAAATTACTGCTCTCAATACATTTAAATGAGCACAGCTTACAAACAAAAGGTTTATTACCAGTGTGAGTTTTAATGTGCCTCACTATACTGCTATGCTGATTACATTTAAAGGAGCATAACTTACAAGCATAGGGTTTTTCACCAGTGTGAGTTCTCATGTGTCTCTCTAAGCTCAGTTGTACAGAAAATTTAAGTTTGCACACCTCACAGGCATAGGGCTTCTCACCAGTGTGGGTTCTCACGTGCTTAACTAAGTTCTGATTACTTATAGTTCGATAGTTACAAAACTTACAAGCAAAAGGTTTATCACCAGTGTGAGTTCTCATGTGGCGCACTAAATTCTGCTTAACAGCGAATTTACGTTTGCACACCTCACAGGCATAGGGCTTCTCGCCAGTGTGGGTCCTCACGTGCTCCAATAAATGATGTTTATGATTACTTCGATGGTTACAAAACTTACAAGCGAAAGGTTTATCATCTGCGTGGAACTTAACGTGACTCACTAACTTAGTCTCATTAGTACAATGATGTTTACTTATGTGGGACACTAACAGACTTTTCCGTTTAAAAACAGTTTGACAAAAGTCACAAATAAGTATTTTTTCCTCAATTTGTTTCCCTGTGTGTGTGTGTACATTATCATCACTTATCGTTTTAATATTCTCGACATTGACATCAACATTTGAACAATCTGTCTCCACAGTAGTATGTGTGGTGACTGGCGCAGTGTTTTCTGACGTAGGAAGTTCGTCTTGGCTTGTTGTGTGATAATCCGAACCTTCAGAGTCAGTATCTCTGTCTTCATTCACATATATATACAATATTTCTCTTCCGTCATTGTTTTCGTGGCTTGATTTGTTGACTTCTTCGTCATCACCAATCTCAAACGCTTGTTCGGATGTCGGGGATGTATCGGTGTCACTATCTGTGTCTAGTCTCACGGGCAAACGAGGGGCTGAAACGAAACATTTTAACTTTTACTTTCCGAAGTAACTTTTTCTTCTTTATTCTCGTTTGATGTCATCGGTCCACCTAGTGGGGGGTCTGCTAATACTGCGCTTCCCGGTGCGGGGTCGCCGCTCCAGCACCTTGGGATCCCCACCGACCATCAGCTCTTCGAACTATGTGTCCGCCCATTTTCACTTCAGTTTCGCGACTCGCCGAGCTATGTCGGTGATTTTGGTTCTCCTGCGGATCTCGCGGGGATACTCCGAGCATAGCTCTGAACTACCTAACTAAATCAAATCAAAAATGCTTATTTCACGTTGGCCAACTGAGAAATTAAAACCCGAAGGCTTTATGGGACCATCTTGCAAAGTATCTGTATGGATTAAGAAAATTACTATATATATAGCTGCTGGGGCTGATTCACTGATTCACTCACTCACTCATTGATCACCTCTCCTGTAAAATTTTGTATGAAAAATTTTTTTTTCACCGTTGGTTTCGTATAGAGGACAAAAATTCATTCGGAGGAAAAATATGGAGAGAGCTGATGATTGAGGATTTCGGAGACGGGTGAGGGGCACGGCCAGGGTATTGAAGATAGGTGGGGGGTGTTCGGACAAATGTCATTCGAAACTTTCAATCCAATCATCCAATTGGCAGAGAGCTGAAAAAAAATCCAAAATGGCGGATTCAAGACGGCGGCCATACAAATTTCGTCGGTGTCTATCTCGGAGAGTATAAACGATGGAAGAGTGGTTTCCTGGCAAAAGATGATCAGGACCCGAAGGCCTACTTGATGAACAGAAAAAAAATCAAGATGGCGGATTTTTTTTCTCCATACAAAATATATGGCGAATATTGAAGAGACTAGAAGCTAGGAACTATGCGACTTTGATACGGTTCCTTTTCAAAATTTGTTTTTATAAAAGAATTCTCATTCTGACAAATGATGAGATATGATGATCGAGGGTTTGGAAGGTGGGTGAGGATCACGGCCAGGGTATTGAAGATAGGTGGGAGGTGCTCAAACAAAAAACACTCGAAACCTCATCCAATTGGCAGTGAGCTGAAAAAAAAATCAAAATAGCGGATTCAAGATGGCGGCCAAACCAATTTCATCGGCATCTATCTCGGAGAGTATAAAAGATGGAAGAGTGGTTATTTGATAGAAAATGATCAGGACCTGAAAGTCCACTTGACGATAGAAAAACCGCGGTCCGCTTGCGGGCCGCGCACCCACGCGCCCTACTAGTATTTTATACACTACAATCGTATACGAACTATGATATTTACTAAAGAGTACAATAACAAACAATTCCATTGACTAGGTTCCATTATTTCCGAAACAAGTCACAACATTGACCGATTGAATATTTAGGAATGGATATTGGGGAATGGATTTAATGAAACCTGCCATCAATAATTTTTAATATTTTTTATTGTTCAAAAGTCAGCACACAAGTTTCTTACACAATTTACTTAAGTATTTATAGTAACAAATCTGTTGTATAACTTGACTCCCGTGGGTTCAACAGATTCATTAGCTTGGATTCGGAATTAATGAAACCAATTTCATTAATTCCGACATTAGTCATTGATTTGACAATTCCATTGACTGCACCATTAATTACACTTTCATCAATGATTTGTCTGTAGAATATTGTTATACTAGCGGCACGCTATGATGGCCGGTTTGACGTTTGTCCGCTCATGAAGTTCCGTTAATTGATAACGACTTTGAAGGAAATAATTGTATTACGTTATTGACGATAGTGATGTGCAGAGATTCATAAATTTTATCGAATGTAGTTTTAGGTTTAGGACTCAAAATTTATTAATTTATAAATTTTAAACCGGCCATCATAGCGTGCCGCTAGTATAATAAGCAATTTTACAGTCTTGTTGGGCTTTTTCTTTTCGTTGGTCCAAGTAATTTAATGCTATTATTTTTAGTTGTAGTTCTTGCCATTGACAAGCGCGCTGTGCTCACGGTTCTGTGTGTGTCGTTTCTGCACAAGTGTGAGCGAGCGCGATGCTCTCGCCCTCCCGCTCCCACCTAGGCTCCGACAGGCACGCACACTTACGCAATGTGACAACTACAAGTAAAGCTCACGCGTGCTCGTAAACTGCAAGAACTATACTGAGATAGTGGACATAGTACAAACAGAATAGTAGGCTAACTAAGGCCGATCGGCGAGTTAATTACCTACTCTTGCGTTGACGCCTAGGGTTGTCACTTTTATTTTTGACTAGCTGATGCCCGCGATTATTAATAGGTAGGTTACTACTTTTATTGAAAAATTAAACAAACAAAAAAGAGCGAGCGTGCGACGTAATACCATAGTACAAACAGAATAGTAGGCTAACTTCATACAAAGTGGCCGCTGCCGGTTTGAATGTATGCGTGAGCAGCGGGCGCCGTGTACGCACGGAAGTTTCACGCACACATTCGCAAAATCTCAACCGGCTCAATCGGCCGGCAGTACGGGCCGCGCGGCGCGCCACAGAGTACTTTTGTATGTATCGCGCCGCTGTGCTAATCGCGCGCAATTGCGTATTACGTCGCACGCTCGCTCTTTTTTGTTTGTTAAATTTTTCAATAAAAGTAGTAACCTACCTATTAATAATCGCGGGCATCAGCTAGTCAAAAATAAAAGTGACAACCCTAGGCGTCAACGCAAGAGTAGGTAATTAACTCGCCGATCGGCCTTAGTTAGCCTACTATTCTGTTTGTACTATGGTAATACGCAATCACGGGCAGTTCACGCCATACAAATTTCCATACCTCTACAAAATCCGTAGCAAAATGATGTATGACAATTCTGAACACCCCGTGACCATCTGTGACATCCATTTTATCATGGAACTAGGAATTACGACTACGTATTTTATTCTGTGATCTCTTAACAACTGACATTTTACCCGACGGCATTTTAGTTTGGAGTTGGTTGGCATTTAATATTTATTTTATTGTTTTTAATGGTGAGTTCAGAGTGGTTGCGTTGATTAATTTCCGTATATTTGTTCCCATAATAGCAACTGATGTCTCAATTTACTGAGATGTATTGCAAGTGTTGTGTGCCTGGTTGTAATAGTTCGCGAGAGGACGCTTTAATACATATGTTTCCACAATGTGAGAATAGACTCTAAAAGTGGCTTAAGTTAATTAATTGTGACGATTTGCGACATAAAAGTGTTATCGAACTTAGGCGATTGCAAGTGTGTCATAAGCACTTTGAAAAAAGTTTCGTGACACAAAAATCAACGTATTCTTGGACATTTCCTACATTATTCTTGGAATCTTCCTGGAATCTTTGGAATCCTTAGTGGCACTCGATCCACTCTTCTGGAGAATCCTGAAGACACTAGTAAGTTGAAATTTAGGTTTTTTGTATATATGCTTACGTAGATATGTAATGCCTTGATTCAGAATCAGCAAGGTGAATAATCTATTTAAAGCATAGGTAGTTTAGAACCTTTGTTAATAAATTCTTGGGCTTATAAATGAATCCCTTTTATTTTCAGTACCAGAGAATCAAGATCATTGCTATGCTCGTATATATTATGATCATAAGTATTCTAAACAAGACCTGTAAATATCAAATTCATCAAGTAATAAGGGGCTTTTAGGTGAGAAAATATTTTTAACTGTTACTGTATACAAAATTTTACTGGAGAGGTAATCAATGAGTGAGTGAGTGAGTCAAACAGTTAGTCAGTCAGTCTCTTTATAATATTAGTATAGATAGATATTATCTATCTATTATAATAGATCAATAAACTATTTATCCCTAGCTATGTTAAAAGGTAACAAGTGATTTCCCGCAGAAACGCGCAAGCGACGCGCTCCCACACTGACATTGAAACCGTACTACAAGTGAAAATAAACCGGCCAAGTGCGAGTCTGACTCACTCACCGAGGGTTCCGTACTCCAGAAGTAAAAGTAAAACGATAATATTAAGTCGTGGTTAGTTGACCAACTGTAGAGAAGTTAATGATCGAAAAAAAAAATTTTTTATTGAGATTATTTCTCACTAGTAGTTCAACTGACTGATGTTCCATTATTTCCGAAATTAGTCATAACTCAATTTTCTTATTCCCATTCATCACGAAATTACTCAATGGTTCAACAATTCCATTCATCCGAAACAAGTCACAACATTGAACGATTGAATATTTGGGATATTGGGGAATGGATTGAATGAAACCTGCCATCAATAATTAAATATTTTTTATTGTTCAAAAGTCAGCACACAAGTTTCTTGCACAATGTATAAAAACAAATCTGTTATTTGTCACAAAAAAAATTGACAATTCAATTTATACATGAATATTGTAACTTGACTCCCATGGAGCTATAGGATGGGCTGATCGGATTCCCATGGGTTCAACAGATTCATTAGCTTGTATTTATTCGACAATACCATTGATTTAGTTCCATAAATTACAGCTTCAAAGGTTTATTTCTTATCTAGAGCACTTACAAAAAACATAGGCTGATTTGTCTGGTTTATTAAACGATTTTACAAAGCCTCGTAGGCTCGTAGGTAGAAAATTTAATACTATAATTTTTAGTTAGTTGTAGTTCTTGCAATTGACAAGCGCGCTGTGCTCACGGTTCTGTGTGTGTCGTTTCTGCACAAGTGTGAGCGAGCGCGATGCTCTCGCCCGCCCGCTCCCACCTATACTACGGCCGTTCAGAGAATGCGATCCTGACACGTCGCGATTGAACTGACGACGTAACTTTGTAATGGCGTTGCAGTTACGGTAAAAATATTATTGCTGGTTGTTTACCGTTTTAACAATTGATGAGCATTAAAACAACATTATTATATCAATAATCAATTAATGTTATAATTTTGTGACAGTTGTCGTGACTAACTGACAGGTGTCAGGAACGCATTCTCTGAACGGCCGAACTTTAGGCTGTACATTGTACACGACATTACCACAAGTAAAGGTCACGCGTGCTCGTAAATTGCAAATTATACTGAAATACAGTACTACCATAAAATTAAAATACCATTCATTAACATAATTAAAAACTACTATACCCTGTCGAACCATTTTTTTTACAAACTTCGTGACGAAAAAGTTAATGAAACACTAAACTACTACTCTCAGTACATTGATAGAGACAAAGCTTTACAAGCACATGATTTATCACCAGTGTGAGTTCTTATGGTATTCACTTAACTTTTCTTATCATTTCATATATTACTTACAAACAGGTTTGTCACCGGTGTGAGATCTTATGTGCTTCAGTAAACCACTTTTTTCGTAAATTTATATTGACATTCATTACAAGCAAAAGGTTTGTCACCCGTGTGAGTTCCCATGTGCTTCACTAAATTACTGCTCTCAATACATTTAAATGAGCACAGCTTACAAACAAAAGGTTTATTACCAGTGTGAGTTTTAATGTGCCTCACTATACTGCTATGCTGATTACATTTAAAGGAGCATAACTTACAAGCATAGGGTTTTTCACCAGTGTGAGTTCTCATGTGTCTCTCTAAGCTCAGTTGTACAGAAAATTTAAGTTTGCACACCTCACAGGCATAGGGCTTCTCACCAGTGTGGGTTCTCACGTGCTTAACTAAGTTCTGATTACTTATAGTTCGATAGTTACAAAACTTACAAGCAAAAGGTTTATCACCAGTGTGAGTTCTCATGTGGCGCACTAAATTCTGCTTAACAGCGAATTTACGTTTGCACACCTCACAGGCATAGGGCTTCTCGCCAGTGTGGGTCCTCACGTGCTCCAATAAATGATGTTTATGATTACTTCGATGGTTACAAAACTTACAAGCGAAAGGTTTATCATCTGCGTGGAACTTAACGTGACTCACTAACTTAGTCTCATTAGTACAATGATGTTTACTTATGTGGGACACTAACAGACTTTTCCGTTTAAAAACAGTTTGACAAAAGTCACAAATAAGTATTTTTTCCTCAATTTGTTTCCCTGTGTGTGTGTGTACATTATCATCACTTATCATTTTAATATTATCGACATTGACATTTGAACAATCTGTCTCCTCAGTAGTATGTGTGGTGACTGGCGCAGTGTTTTCTGACGTAGGAAGTTCGTCTTGGCTTGTTGTGTGATAATCCGAACCTTCAGAGTCAGTATCTCTGTCTTCATTCACATATATATACAATATTTCTCTTCCGTCATTGTTTTCGTGGCTTGATTTGTTGACTTCTTCGTCATCACCAATCTCAAACGCTTGTTCGGATGTCGGGGATGTATCGGTGTCACTATCTGTGTCTAGTCTCACGGGCAAACGAGGGGCTGAAACGAAACATTTTAACTTTTACTTTCCGAAGTAACTTTTTCTTCTTTATTCTCGTTTGATGTCATCGGTCCACCTAGTGGGGGGTCTGCTAATACTGCGCTTCCCGGTGCGGGGTCGCCGCTCCAGCACCTTGGGATCCCCACCGACCATCAGCTCTTCGAACTATGTGTCCGCCCATTTTCACTTCAGTTTCGCGACTCGCCGAGCTATGTCGGTGATTTTGGTTCTCCTGCGGATCTCGCGGGGATACTCCGAGCATAGCTCTGAACTACCTAACTAAATCAAATCAAAAATGCTTATTTCACGTTGGCCAACTGAGAAATTAAAACCCGAAGGCTTTATGGGACCATCTTGCAAAGTATCTGTATGGATTAAGAAAATTACTATATATATAGCTGCTGGGGCTGATTCACTGATTCACTCACTCACTCATTGATCACCTCTCCTGTAAAATTTTGTATGAAAAAATTTTTTTTCACCGTTGGTTTCGTATAGAGGACAAAAATTCATTCGGAGGAAAAATATGGAGAGAGCTGATGATTGAGGATTTCGGAGACGGGTGAGGGGCACGGCCAGGGTATTGAAGATAGGTGGGGGGTGTTCGGACAAATGTCATTCGAAACTTTCAATCCAATCATCCAATTGGCAGAGAGCTGAAAAAAAATCCAAAATGGCGGATTCAAGACGGCGGCCATACAAATTTCGTCGGTGTCTATCTCGGAGAGTATAAACGATGGAAGAGTGGTTTCCTGGCAAAAGATGATCAGGACCCGAAGGCCTACTTGATGAACAGAAAAAAAATCAAGATGGCGGATTTTTTTTCTCCATACAAAATATATGGCGAATATTGAAGAGACTAGAAGCTAGGAACTATGCGACTTTGATACGGTTCCTTTTCAAAATTTGTTTTTATAAAAGAATTCTCATTCTGACAAATGATGAGATATGATGATCGAGGGTTTGGAAGGTGGGTGAGGATCACGGCCAGGGTATTGAAGATAGGTGGGAGGTGCTCAAACAAAAAACACTCGAAACCTCATCCAATTGGCAGTGAGCTGAAAAAAAAATCAAAATAGCGGATTCAAGATGGCGGCCAAACCAATTTCATCGGCATCTATCTCGGAGAGTATAAAAGATGGAAGAGTGGTTATTTGATAGAAAATGATCAGGACCTGAAAGTCCACTTGACGATAGAAAAACCGCGGTCCGCTTGCGGGCCGCGCACCCACGCGCCCTACTAGTATTTTATACACTACAATCGTATACGAACTATGATATTTACTAAAGAGTACAATAACAAACAATTCCATTGACTAGGTTCCATTATTTCCGAAACAAGTCACAACATTGACCGATTGAATATTTAGGAATGGATATTGGGGAATGGATTTAATGAAACCTGCCATCAATAATTTTTAATATTTTTTATTGTTCAAAAGTCAGCACACAAGTTTCTTACACAATTTACTTAAGTATTTATAGTAACAAATCTGTTGTATAACTTGACTCCCGTGGGTTCAACAGATTCATTAGCTTGGATTCGGAATTAATGAAACCAATTTCATTAATTCCGACATTAGTCATTGATTTGACAATTCCATTGACTGCACCATTAATTACACTTTCATCAATGATTTGTCTGTAGAATATTGTTAATAAGCAATTTTACAGTCTTGTTGGGCTTTTTCTTTTCGTTGGTCCAAGTAATTTAATGCTATTATTTTTAGTTGTAGTTCTTGCCATTGACAAGCGCGCTGTGCTCACGGTTCTGTGTGTGTCGTTTCTGCACAAGTGTGAGCGAGCGCGATGCTCTCGCCCTCCCGCTCCCACCTAGGCTCCGACAGGCACGCACACTTACGCAATGTGACAACTACAAGTAAAGCTCACGCGTGCTCGTAAACTGCAAGAACTATACTGAGATAGTTGACATAGTACAAACAGAATAGTAGGCTAACTAAGGCCGATCGGCGAGTTAATTACCTACTCTTGCGTTGACGCCTAGGGTTGTCACTTTTATTTTTGACTAGCTGATGCCCGCGATTATTAATAGGTAGGTTACTACTTTTATTGAAAAATTAAACAAACAAAAAAGAGCGAGCGTGCGACGTAATACCATAGTACAAACAGAATAGTAGGCTAACTTCATACAAAGTGGCCGCTGCCGGTTTGAATGTATGCGTGAGCAGCGGGCGCCGTGTACGCACGGAAGTTTCACGCACACATTCGCAAAATCTCAACCGGCTCAATCGGCCGGCAGTACGGGCCGCGCGGCGCGCCACAGAGTACTTTTGTATATATCGCGCCGCTGTGCTAATCGCGCGCAATTGCGTATTACGTCGCACGCTCGCTCTTTTTTGTTTGTTAAATTTTTCAATAAAAGTAGTAACCTACCTATTAATAATCGCGGGCATCAGCTAGTCAAAAATAAAAGTGACAACCCTAGGCGTCAACGCAAGAGTAGGTAATTAACTCGCCGATCGGCCTTAGTTAGCCTACTATTCTGTTTGTACTATGGTAATACGCAATCACGGGCAGTTCACGCCATACAAATTTCCATACCTCTACAAAATCCGTAGCAAAATGATGTATGACAATTCTGAACACCCCGTGACCATCTGTGACATCCATTTTATCATGGAACTAGGAATTACGACTACGTATTTTATTCTGTGATCTCTTAACAACTGACATTTTACCCGACGGCATTTTAGTTTGGAGTTGGTTGGCATTTAATATTTATTTTATTGTTTTTAATGGTGAGTTCAGAGTGGTTGCGTTGATTAATTTCCGTATATTTGTTCCCATAATAGCAACTGATGTCTCAATTTACTGAGATGTATTGCAAGTGTTGTGTGCCTGGTTGTAATAGTTCGCGAGAGGACGCTTTAATACATATGTTTCCACAATGTGAGAATAGACTCTAAAAGTGGCTTAAGTTAATTAATTGTGACGATTTGCGACATAAAAGTGTTATCGAACTTAGGCGATTGCAAGTGTGTCATAAGCACTTTGAAAAAAGTTTCGTGACACAAAAATCAACGTATTCTTGGACATTTCCTACATTATTCTTGGAATCTTCCTGGAATCTTTGGAATCCTTAGTGGCACTCGATCCACTCTTCTGGAGAATCCTGAAGACACTAGTAAGTTGAAATTTAGGTTTTTTGTATATATGCTTACGTAGATATGTAATGCCTTGATTCAGAATCAGCAAGGTGAATAATCTATTTAAAGCATAGGTAGTTTAGAACCTTTGTTAATAAATTCTTGGGCTTATAAATGAATCCCTTTTATTTTCAGTACCAGAGAATCAAGATCATTGCTATGCTCGTATATATTATGATCATAAGTATTCTAAACAAGACCTGTAAATATCAAATTCATCAAGTAATAAGGGGCTTTTAGGTGAGAAAATATTTTTAACTGTTACTGTATACAAAATTTTACTGGAGAGGTAATCAATGAGTGAGTGAGTGAGTCAAACAGTTAGTCAGTCAGTCTCTTTATAATATTAGTATAGATAGATATTATCTATCTATTATAATAGATCAATAAACTATTTATCCCTAGCTATGTTAAAAGGTAACAAGTGATTTCCCGCAGAAACGCGCAAGCGACGCGCTCCCACACTGACATTGAAACCGTACTACAAGTGAAAATAAACCGGCCAAGTGCGAGTCTGACTCACTCACCGAGGGTTCCGTACTCCAGAAGTAAAAGTAAAACGATAATATTAAGTCGTGGTTAGTTGACCAACTGTAGAGAAGTTAATGATCGAAAAAAAAAATTTTTTATTGAGATTATTTCTCACTAGTAGTTCAACTGACTGATGTTCCATTATTTCCGAAATTAGTCATAACTCAATTTTCTTATTCCCATTCATCACGAAATTACTCAATGGTTCAACAATTCCATTCATCCGAAACAAGTCACAACATTGAACGATTGAATATTTGGTATATTGGGGAATGGATTGAATGAAACCTGCCATCAATAATTAAATATTTTTTATTGTTCAAAAGTCAGCACACAAGTTTCTTGCACAATGTATAAAAACAAATCTGTTATTTGTCACAAAAAAAATTGACAATTCAATTTATACATGAATATTGTAACTTGACTCCCATGGAGCTATAGGATGGGCTGATCGGATTCCCATGGGTTCAACAGATTCATTAGCTTGTATTTATTCGACAATACCATTGATTTAGTTCCATAAATTACAGCTTCAAAGGTTTATTTCTTATCTAGAGCACTTACAAAAAACATAGGCTGATTTGTCTGGTTTATTAAACGATTTTACAAAGCCTCGTAGGCTCGTAGGTAGAAAATTTAATACTATAATTTTTAGTTAGTTGTAGTTCTTGCAATTGACAAGCGCGCTGTGCTCACGGTTCTGTGTGTGTCGTTTCTGCACAAGTGTGAGCGAGCGCGATGCTCTCGCCCGCCCGCTCCCACCTATACTACGGCCGTTCAGAGAATGCGATCCTGACACGTCGCGATTGAACTGACGACGTAACTTTGTAATGGCGTTGCAGTTACGGTAAAAATATTATTGCTGGTTGTTTACCGTTTTAACAATTGATGAGCATTAAAACAACATTATTATATCAATAATCAATTAATGTTATAATTTTGTGACAGTTGTCGTGACTAACTGACAGGTGTCAGGAACGCATTCTCTGAACGGCCGAACTTTAGGCTGTACATTGTACACGACATTACCACAAGTAAAGGTCACGCGTGCTCGTAAATTGCAAATTATACTGAAATACAGTACTACCATAAAATTAAAATACCATTCATTAACATAATTAAAAACTACTATACCCTGTCGAACCATTTTTTTTACAAACTTCGTGACGAAAAAGTTAATGAAACACTAAACTACTACTCTCAGTACATTGATAGAGACAAAGCTTTACAAGCACATGATTTATCACCAGTGTGAGTTCTTATGGTATTCACTTAACTTTTCTTATCATTTCATATATTACTTACAAACAGGTTTGTCACCGGTGTGAGATCTTATGTGCTTCAGTAAACCACTTTTTTCGTAAATTTATATTGACATTCATTACAAGCAAAAGGTTTGTCACCCGTGTGAGTTCCCATGTGCTTCACTAAATTACTGCTCTCAATACATTTAAATGAGCACAGCTTACAAACAAAAGGTTTATTACCAGTGTGAGTTTTAATGTGCCTCACTATACTGCTATGCTGATTACATTTAAAGGAGCATAACTTACAAGCATAGGGTTTTTCACCAGTGTGAGTTCTCATGTGTCTCTCTAAGCTCAGTTGTACAGAAAATTTAAGTTTGCACACCTCACAGGCATAGGGCTTCTCACCAGTGTGGGTTCTCACGTGCTTAACTAAGTTCTGATTACTTATAGTTCGATAGTTACAAAACTTACAAGCAAAAGGTTTATCACCAGTGTGAGTTCTCATGTGGCGCACTAAATTCTGCTTAACAGCGAATTTACGTTTGCACACCTCACAGGCATAGGGCTTCTCGCCAGTGTGGGTCCTCACGTGCTCCAATAAATGATGTTTATGATTACTTCTGTAACGGAGTGGATCGACCCGGCTGAGAGCGACCCACTTCGTTCATTAGATGTGAGGGATCGAACCTCGCTTTTCACTATTTCCTAGGACAAGGAATAAAATACTCGATAAACAATAACGACTTTTATTTACAACTCTCTTAACCTATTACACGATATCGAGAGACGTTGACGCAAGCCTAAACACGGTTACAATATTATATGAAGCGGGACCGCCCGGGCGGCTGACGGAAGGACGACGGACTCCCGGTGGAGCGCGGGTGACGCGGCGGTCGCGGGGGGAACGCAGACGCTCGGGGTGGTTGGACGGGCCGGGCCGCGAGGCCAAGCGCGAGCAACAGCCCCTGTGGTCCTACCAGAGAGCTCGTACCACTCGTCAACCCAGAGGGTAATCAGGCCGACGATGGGATCGATCCAGAGGGAAATCAGACCGACCCCGATGGTACGGGCGCCGCTGGCGAACTGCCGGTGGACGCTCTTGTTCGGCGTTTTATACTTTTCTGCTGGCTGCTTCGGTGGGCCTCGGCGCGGTTCGGCGGGGATCGCGCCGCTGGTGTCATTGCCCTGGCGTGTGCGTTCACGTCGGCCCCGCGTGATGAGTCAGGCGGCACGTGTATCGCGGGCTGCTTGCGCTGTGACGGCGTGTTCACGCGGGTCCCTCGTGCGATGATTCACGCCACCCGTGTAGGCTGCTTTGCGTTGTGACGGCGCTCGTCACATTCTCCCCTCTCGTTTTGAGATGTTTACCTGTAAACATCACCGTTGGTTACACACCATCCTTTGAATCAAAAGAACTAGAAAGTGGTTTACTGTCGTCTGTATGTCACTTTGTATATTTCGAACCTATGCGTTTGGCTGTGCCTTCCCTCCTTTGTCACCCTTTTTGTATTTGGGTAACCTCACTATCCCCTTTCGGTGGTTACCCATGCGTTTTCTTCCTCTCCTTTTCTTTTTCTTCTTCTTTTGCCCCTCGGCTGCCACCACCTCTGTGGCCATTGCCTGGCATTCTGGTGACATCGTTCGGTCGTCATCGGGTTCCTTTTTGGTTGACGGACCTTGCATTGCCGCTTCTTTGTCCGAGCACGCTGGGGTTGTCGCGTCCGCCATTGTTTACTCCACTGTAACTGATCCTTTTTTGACATTTTCTTGATTTCGATGTTATATTTCTTGTCTTGAGGGTAGGTTGATTTCTTTCTAGTGACATTTGTGTATTCTGTGCTCTTTGTCTATGCTTTCTTCTAGTCCGATGTTTGTCTGGTCGGACCTTCCCGGTCGGGTCTATGTTGGATGGTGTGTGTCGTCTTGGACTATTCGTGTCGTGTTCTGACTTTTATCGGTTACGTTTCTTTCGTTTTATTCTTGGAATCTTTTTATATCCTTTATGTGTGCTGTGCATATCTTGCCTCCGTTGAGTGCTTTCAATAAAAATATCACGGGCGATTTTCTTTCTATTATCTTGTACGGGCCTGAGTATTTTGGTGCTAGTTTCGCGCAGAACTTTTTTTCTGCGTTTGACAGTGGAAATTCTCGTTTAAGTACGAGTTGTTCCATCTTTGGTTCCCATTCTCGTTTCGATTTATCGTAGTTTTTCTTTTGGTTTGTTGATGCTAGTTTCTGGTTCTCTCGTACCATTTGATAAATTTCTTCTAGTTTTTGTTTTTCTTTCAGTGTTGGAGTTGGGAGGTTGTTTTCGTCGTTAAAATGTCTAAGTTCCCTGCCGAATAACAAGAATGCGGGCGTGTATTTCGTTGATTCTTGTACTGAAGTGTTTATCGCAAAATTGAATTCACCTAAGTACTCGTCCCATTTTTTATGGTTTTTTTCTATAAAGGCGGCTATCATGGTTTCTAATGTCCTGTTTATTCTTTCTGTTGGGTTACACTGGGGTGTGTATGGTGCAGTAAGTCTCTGTTGTATACCGTACTTATCGAGTGTGTCTCTGAACTGTTTACTTGTGAAGACCTTTGCGTTGTCACTGAGTAATGTCTGTATTCTGCCGTATCTCATGAGTATGCACTCTTTTAGTGCGTTTATGACTGCGTTTGTCTTCGCGTTCCTCAATGGCTTTATTTCCGACCACTTTGTGAACTTATCGTGAAAAACGATGATCCATTGATATCCCTTTGACGATCGTGGTAGTGGTCCTATTAGATCGGTTGTCACTACTTGCCATGGTTCTTCCGTGTTATTGATATGCATGAGTCCTGGTCTTTTTTCCTGCGACGTTTTGTGTTTTTGACATGTCTCGCACCTGTTTACGTATTTTGCGACATCTCTAAAAATGCCTGGCCAATAATAACGTTGTGCTGTTTTGTTGAAGGTTTTTGATACCCCTAGGTGTCCTGCGCTAGGTTCGTCGTGGTTTTGTGAGAGGATTCTTCTTTTGTCGGAGTTTTTGACGCATAGCTTCCATTCGGTGTCGGGATCTAATTTGCCCCCGTATCGTGGATTGATTATTCTTCTATATAGTTTATCTTCCTGTATTCGATAGTCTGGTTCTGTTTCGGGGTTCGCCATTACCTTATTGAATTTCCTTGTGTACCATTCGTTTTCGTCAACTGACGCGGCGCATACTGGGTTTCTTGATAGTTCATCTGCTATCCCGTTTTGTTTTATTGGTTCTTTATGTTTTGGTTTTGTGATATGTTTCCCCTCTTTAATGCCTTTTGGCCTTTTTTCCGCTTTTTCTAATTCTTCGGTTATTTTAGCTTGTAGTCTTTCTTGTTGTTCCTTTGTTAACCTTTGCTTGCCCTCGCGTTTTTCCTTAGGTTCTTCTTTGTCGGTTTGTCTATTTGGTTTTTGTTCCCATCTTATTGCTAGTCCCAGCCTTCTTAACAAGTCCATGCCCATTATCATTACTGTAGTTGTTGGTAGATATATCACTTGGTGTGTTAGTTTCTGTCCTGCGACTTCGAGTTCGATGTTCACTGCTGTGTCCGATGTTATTTTCGAACCGTCTGCTAATTTTATAGTGTTTGATTTGGGTATTACGTCCTTCCTAGTTTCTTTTATGTGGTTCATGATGGTCTTGTTTATGTACGTGTTTGTTGACCCTGTATCCACCAGTGCTTCGTACGTCTTGTCGCCTATTTTTACCTCTGCGAATATTCTATTGTCTTTTTTTCTTTCTTGTACGTTTATTGTGTAGGCTTGTGACCCTGTTTTTCTCACTTTGTTCGCTCCGTTGCAGCAATCCCGAGTTAGTTTTCCTAGTAATCCGCAACGGCTGCAGAAAATAGCCTGTTTGCCTCGGCAGTCTCGGGCCCTGTGGTTTTTCTTTCCGCACTTCCAGCAGCATTTCCCTGGGTCATAGTCTGGTAAGATTAGTTTTCCTTCCGGCTTCTGTTTGTGTTCCTGGTTTCTGGACCCTGCTCTGGAGTGTTCTGGTTGGTTTCCCTTGTGGTAGTATGTCGGTGTCTTGTATGTATACTGATACTGATCTGTTCGGATTTTTTCGTATTCTTTTGCCAGCTGTATTAATTCCGTCATCGTGTTGAAATCTCTTCTTTTGATGTAGAACTGGTAGCTGCTTCTCATGTTGTCATAGATTCTCTCTAGTTGTTGTTCTGGTGTTAATTTCCCATATCTTCTGAATAATGTTTGCATGTTTGTTAGATAGTCGACGAAATCTTCACGTGCTTCCTGTTTCTTGTTTATGATCGCTTCTAAAAGATTTTTCTCATAATTTTTCGGATAGTAGTACAACTTGAAGCTGTCTGTTAAATCTTCCCATGTTTCCCAATATTGATTGTTGTTCCTGTACCATAGTGCTGCTTTTCCGCTGAGACATCTTGGTATGACGTGTATTATCTTGTCTTTGTTGACTTCTAATGTTTCGGCCAGTTCTTCCACTCTTTCTAGGAATTCTACGGCGTCTCCTGTTGAATCGAACTGTATCTTCCATCGGGACACTGCTTTGTCAAAGTCTGTTGCTCCGCTTTCGGTACCCATTGCGTTGTCTTGGCTAGTTGCTTCTTCGGTTTTTATCGTTTTTGATAACAGTTTCCTCAAATCCTCCACTGTGCTTGTAGTTGGAGCTGGTATGTTTCTCTTCTCTAGCTCTTCTGTTAGTTTTTGTTTGTTTAGTGAGTAGATCCAGGCAGTTGGCATAGTTCGCC
Source organism: Oeneis ivallda (assembly GCA_029955525.1). Lineage (NCBI taxonomy): Eukaryota > Metazoa > Arthropoda > Insecta > Lepidoptera > Nymphalidae > Oeneis > Oeneis ivallda. Next base: position 11,599,565 of record JARPMR010000028.1, on the reverse strand, counting down.
TTCGATTTGTTCTCCCTGTCTTGGGTTTTTTTTCTTTTTACGGTACGGGTGTTAGTGACTATCTTTTTTTTTTTCTCTACGGTAACGGTACGGTTGTTAGTTAATATCTTTATATTTTTAATACCTACGGTAGCGGTACGGGTGCTAGTTTATGTCTTTTTATTTATCTACGGTGCGGAAGTTAGTTTATCTCTTTTATTTTTAATATCTACGGTAGTGGTACGGGTGCTAGTTTATAATCTTTTGTTTTTAATATCTATGGTCACGGTACGGATGCTAGTTAATATATCTATGGTAACGGTACAGATGCTAGTTAATATCTTTTATTTTAATATCTATGGTAACGGTACTGAAGCTAGTTTATATCTTTTATTTTTAATATCTACGGTAACGGTACTGAAGCTAGTTTATATCTTTTAGTTTTAATATCTACGGTAACCTACTCTGTTGCTAGGTTATTTCGCGGTGCTCAATTTAATTATTCCGGCGGTTACAGCAAGTACGGTCGGTCGGCGAGCGTTATTTCTACCTACTGTATTTTTCTTATTAATTTTTCCCTAATTTCCGCGGTGTTCCCCCTTGTGTCGTACGTGTAGTAGTTTTCTAAACGATGAGATGCTTTTCCCGTGATTTATCTAACTACTCGAGGTTAATCAAGCCGACTAATCCGGGATAAGCATCTATTTCGCGTTTTCTTATTCTTTTCCCTATGTTTTCTTTCTCTTTATACGATCGGTTACTCACCCTTTCAGTGGACCCGATAAATCGAATCGATTACGTGAAAGAGTTTGTGACCGTTAAGTTGTAAAAGTCGCGAGTATTCCTAAAGTGAAATGACCTACTGTTTGATTGCCACTCTGTGTTTTTCGGTACGGGTAGACGCCACCACGGTCGCGTGGAGCGTGTCTATTTTTACGGAATATGCCTGTGAACGCGACGCGGTACTTTTTCTCGCGACGCGACGTGGGCGGACGGACCGGCCAAGCGTAACGGATTGGCGCGGGTGAGTGGTTTTACGGATGCGACGCGATTCTTAAGCGACGCAGAACGGACCGGCTACCTAATTGGTTCGCGCGGTATTTTCACGGACGAGTAGGTGGTTTTTTTTTTCACGTGTTCACGGAACGGTATCGCGGGTTTTTGCGGTGGGCGCCAAATGTAACGGAGTGGATCGACCCGGCTGAGAGCGACCCACTTCGTTCATTAGATGTGAGGGATCGAACCTCGCTTTTCACTATTTCCTAGGACAAGGAATAAAATACTCGATAAACAATAACGACTTTTATTTACAACTCTCTTAACCTATTACACGATATCGAGAGACGTTGACGCAAGCCTAAACACGGTTACAATATTATATGAAGCGGGACCGCCCGGGCGGCTGACGGAAGGACGACGGACTCCCGGTGGAGCGCGGGTGACGCGGCGGTCGCGGGGGGAACGCAGACGCTCGGGGTGGTTGGACGGGCCGGGCCGCGAGGCCAAGCGCGAGCAACAGCCCCTGTGGTCCTACCAGAGAGCTCGTACCACTCGTCAACCCAGAGGGTAATCAGGCCGACGATGGGATCGATCCAGAGGGAAATCAGACCGACCCCGATGGTACGGGCGCCGCTGGCGAACTGCCGGTGGACGCTCTTGTTCGGCGTTTTATACTTTTCTGCTGGCTGCTTCGGTGGGCCTCGGCGCGGTTCGGCGGGGATCGCGCCGCTGGTGTCATTGCCCTGGCGTGTGCGTTCACGTCGGCCCCGCGTGATGAGTCAGGCGGCACGTGTATCGCGGGCTGCTTGCGCTGTGACGGCGTGTTCACGCGGGTCCCTCGTGCGATGATTCACGCCACCCGTGTAGGCTGCTTTGCGTTGTGACGGCGCTCGTCACACTTCGATGGTTACAAAACTTACAAGCGAAAGGTTTATCATCTGCGTGGAACTTAACGTGACTCACTAACTTAGTCTCATTAGTACAATGATGTTTACTTATGTGGGACACTAACAGACTTTTCCGTTTAAAAACAGTTTGACAAAAGTCACAAATAAGTATTTTTTCCTCAATTTGTTTCCCTGTGTGTGTGTGTACATTATCATCACTTATCATTTTAATATTATCGACATTGACATTTGAACAATCTGTCTCCTCAGTAGTATGTGTGGTGACTGGCGCAGTGTTTTCTGACGTAGGAAGTTCGTCTTGGCTTGTTGTGTGATAATCCGAACCTTCAGAGTCAGTATCTCTGTCTTCATTCACATATATATACAATATTTCTCTTCCGTCATTGTTTTCGTGGCTTGATTTGTTGACTTCTTCGTCATCACCAATCTCAAACGCTTGTTCGGATGTCGGGGATGTATCGGTGTCACTATCTGTGTCTAGTCTCACGGGCAAACGAGGGGCTGAAACGAAACATTTTAACTTTTACTTTCCGAAGTAACTTTTTCTTCTTTATTCTCGTTTGATGTCATCGGTCCACCTAGTGGGGGGTCTGCTAATACTGCGCTTCCCGGTGCGGGGTCGCCGCTCCAGCACCTTGGGATCCCCACCGACCATCAGCTCTTCGAACTATGTGTCCGCCCATTTTCACTTCAGTTTCGCGACTCGCCGAGCTATGTCGGTGATTTTGGTTCTCCTGCGGATCTCGCGGGGATACTCCGAGCATAGCTCTGAACTACCTAACTAAATCAAATCAAAAATGCTTATTTCACGTTGGCCAACTGAGAAATTAAAACCCGAAGGCTTTATGGGACCATCTTGCAAAGTATCTGTATGGATTAAGAAAATTACTATATATATAGCTGCTGGGGCTGATTCACTGATTCACTCACTCACTCATTGATCACCTCTCCTGTAAAATTTTGTATGAAAAATTTTTTTTTCACCGTTGGTTTCGTATAGAGGACAAAAATTCATTCGGAGGAAAAATATGGAGAGAGCTGATGATTGAGGATTTCGGAGACGGGTGAGGGGCACGGCCAGGGTATTGAAGATAGGTGGGGGGTGTTCGGACAAATGTCATTCGAAACTTTCAATCCAATCATCCAATTGGCAGAGAGCTGAAAAAAAATCCAAAATGGCGGATTCAAGACGGCGGCCATACAAATTTCGTCGGTGTCTATCTCGGAGAGTATAAACGATGGAAGAGTGGTTTCCTGGCAAAAGATGATCAGGACCCGAAGGCCTACTTGATGAACAGAAAAAAAATCAAGATGGCGGATTTTTTTTCTCCATACAAAATATATGGCGAATATTGAAGAGACTAGAAGCTAGGAACTATGCGACTTTGATACGGTTCCTTTTCAAAATTTGTTTTTATAAAAGAATTCTCATTCTGACAAATGATGAGATATGATGATCGAGGGTTTGGAAGGTGGGTGAGGATCACGGCCAGGGTATTGAAGATAGGTGGGAGGTGCTCAAACAAAAAACACTCGAAACCTCATCCAATTGGCAGTGAGCTGAAAAAAAAATCAAAATAGCGGATTCAAGATGGCGGCCAAACCAATTTCATCGGCATCTATCTCGGAGAGTATAAAAGATGGAAGAGTGGTTATTTGATAGAAAATGATCAGGACCTGAAAGTCCACTTGACGATAGAAAAACCGCGGTCCGCTTGCGGGCCGCGCACCCACGCGCCCTACTAGTATTTTATACACTACAATCGTATACGAACTATGATATTTACTAAAGAGTACAATAACAAACAATTCCATTGACTAGGTTCCATTATTTCCGAAACAAGTCACAACATTGACCGATTGAATATTTAGGAATGGATATTGGGGAATGGATTTAATGAAACCTGCCATCAATAATTTTTAATATTTTTTATTGTTCAAAAGTCAGCACACAAGTTTCTTACACAATTTACTTAAGTATTTATAGTAACAAATCTGTTGTATAACTTGACTCCCGTGGGTTCAACAGATTCATTAGCTTGGATTCGGAATTAATGAAACCAATTTCATTAATTCCGACATTAGTCATTGATTTGACAATTCCATTGACTGCACCATTAATTACACTTTCATCAATGATTTGTCTGTAGAATATTGTTAATAAGCAATTTTACAGTCTTGTTGGGCTTTTTCTTTTCGTTGGTCCAAGTAATTTAATGCTATTATTTTTAGTTGTAGTTCTTGCCATTGACAAGCGCGCTGTGCTCACGGTTCTGTGTGTGTCGTTTCTGCACAAGTGTGAGCGAGCGCGATGCTCTCGCCCTCCCGCTCCCACCTAGGCTCCGACAGGCACGCACACTTACGCAATGTGACAACTACAAGTAAAGCTCACGCGTGCTCGTAAACTGCAAGAACTATACTGAGATAGTTGACATAGTACAAACAGAATAGTAGGCTAACTAAGGCCGATCGGCGAGTTAATTACCTACTCTTGCGTTGACGCCTAGGGTTGTCACTTTTATTTTTGACTAGCTGATGCCCGCGATTATTAATAGGTAGGTTACTACTTTTATTGAAAAATTAAACAAACAAAAAAGAGCGAGCGTGCGACGTAATACCATAGTACAAACAGAATGGTAGGCTAACTTCATACAAAGTGGCCGCTGCCGGTTTGAATGTATGCGTGAGCAGCGGGCGCCGTGTACGCACGGAAGTTTCACGCACACATTCGCAAAATCTCAACCGGCTCAATCGGCCGGCAGTACGGGCCGCGCGGCGCGCCACAGAGTACTTTTGTATATATCGCGCCGCTGTGCTAATCGCGCGCAATTGCGTATTACGTCGCACGCTCGCTCTTTTTTGTTTGTTAAATTTTTCAATAAAAGTAGTAACCTACCTATTAATAATCGCGGGCATCAGCTAGTCAAAAATAAAAGTGACAACCCTAGGCGTCAACGCAAGAGTAGGTAATTAACTCGCCGATCGGCCTTAGTTAGCCTACTATTCTGTTTGTACTATGGTAATACGCAATCACGGGCAGTTCACGCCATACAAATTTCCATACCTCTACAAAATCCGTAGCAAAATGATGTATGACAATTCTGAACACCCCGTGACCATCTGTGACATCCATTTTATCATGGAACTAGGAATTACGACTACGTATTTTATTCTGTGATCTCTTAACAACTGACATTTTACCCGACGGCATTTTAGTTTGGAGTTGGTTGGCATTTAATATTTATTTTATTGTTTTTAATGGTGAGTTCAGAGTGGTTGCGTTGATTAATTTCCGTATATTTGTTCCCATAATAGCAACTGATGTCTCAATTTACTGAGATGTATTGCAAGTGTTGTGTGCCTGGTTGTAATAGTTCGCGAGAGGACGCTTTAATACATATGTTTCCACAATGTGAGAATAGACTCTAAAAGTGGCTTAAGTTAATTAATTGTGACGATTTGCGACATAAAAGTGTTATCGAACTTAGGCGATTGCAAGTGTGTCATAAGCACTTTGAAAAAAGTTTCGTGACACAAAAATCAACGTATTCTTGGACATTTCCTACATTATTCTTGGAATCTTCCTGGAATCTTTGGAATCCTTAGTGGCACTCGATCCACTCTTCTGGAGAATCCTGAAGACACTAGTAAGTTGAAATTTAGGTTTTTTGTATATATGCTTACGTAGATATGTAATGCCTTGATTCAGAATCAGCAAGGTGAATAATCTATTTAAAGCATAGGTAGTTTAGAACCTTTGTTAATAAATTCTTGGGCTTATAAATGAATCCCTTTTATTTTCAGTACCAGAGAATCAAGATCATTGCTATGCTCGTATATATTATGATCATAAGTATTCTAAACAAGACCTGTAAATATCAAATTCATCAAGTAATAAGGGGCTTTTAGGTGAGAAAATATTTTTAACTGTTATTTTAGAAATGTTATGTTAGAAATTCTGTAAGTTATTTAGTTACTGACTTGGATTGAAACTGGGTTGGAAATTAGTTAATCATCTACAATATATTACTTAAATTATCTTACATACAACCTTGCAGATAAACATTATTTAAATTTCCCATAGGTACTGATTGTCCACACTCAAAATTATAATTTTAGTTTTAATAATATAATGTTGATGATATATCTATATATATAAAAGAAAGTGGTGTTAGTTACACTATTATTCGGCATGTGATGATGCACAGCATCTGTGAGATCACGTGGTACTTCCCTTTTAATCCTTCAACCAATCTGAGGGTCCTGTTAAGCTATCAGCCAATTGTTAGACACTTCCGTTTGTTGTTTGTCACGTGGTCACAGGTACGGCGGCGCTCGCCGCGCTTTGCTCATAGCGTCGTTACTTCCCGGTTTGAAAACACGTTTTCACCGAAAATTATTTTAGAATCAGTGAAATTATTTTAGTGTAATTGCTGTAAATAAATAAATTCTAAAATAGTGAATTTGAGTGTAATTACTGTAAAGTTTCGGTTAATGTGTGTTTTATCGGACTTCTAAACGTAATTATGGACGATTCCTGTGTGGATAACGTGATACACATCGCCGCGTGGCATCGTTACCACTGCCGCTGGCACCAAGGCTGGGGCTTCTACCGGAAGCCAGCGTTATGCAGCGTCGTCGGGACGCGACGGATCACGAGTCCATTAATTTTGGATCGCAGGGTTTTTTTTTTTTTTTTTTTTTAATATTTTAAGATGAACCCCCGATGTTGCGGTCGGAGACTGTGTTTACTGTTTATGTCTTATGTATCTTATCTATGTTATTGCTCATATTCTAATAATATAAGGTAACTATAGATCTTTAGTACATATTTATTTGTTTTCATTTATTATAATTTTTACAATTTTTGTTGCATAGTCTAAAAAATTTGGTCTCAAAAGATTGCTTCCAATTATTTCAAATATTGTTTCCTTACTTATTTTTGTGTTTATTAGCATTTCTAGGTTATATCTACTTCGGCCGAATCTCGGACACTCCGTCAGCAAATGGATGGGCTCCTCGTCATTATCTTGGTCGCATTTACATGCTGAGGTTTCTTTGATTTTAAATCTGTGGAGATATCCCAAAAATCCCCCGTGTCCGCTAAAAATCTGGGTCAGGATAGGATTTATTTCGATTTTTGATATTATTTTGTGGGCAAGGCGAACGTTTGGGAAGAAAACTTTGGTCGTGCTTGCAGTCGATTCTGTATCATACCTTTCTTGCCATAATCGCTGCGTGTCAGCTCTAATCATCCTTTTAATGCTTGCAATTGGACAAGCACAGTAGTCTGCGGCTCTTCTACTGTGCAGCGCTGCTTTCTTAGCAAGGCTATCGGCGCGCTCATTGCCAACATGACCTACGTGTGCTTTAATCCAGTATAGCTGAATGGAGCGCCCCTGGTCTCGAACTGCTCTTACGTTTTTGCGGATGTTGTACGCCAATGGATGAGAGACTCTTCCACTTTTTATGAGATCCAAAGTGGATCTGGAGTCGCTTAGGATCCAGCATTCACTTTCATCGCTTTTGAGTGCCCATTGTATAGCTCTGTCCATGGCGTACAACTCCGCCTGGAACACAGTGCAGTACGAGTCCAGCTTCAATCTCCACGCCATTTTTCCACACGGATACGGCCGCACCCACCTTACCCTCTATCTTACTCCCATCTGTGTATATGTGCGCGGGTCCCGCTACATTAGTGGTTTCAGTAAGGGTGTTGTCGAGGAGGGTGTATCCGATCCTAGTACTATGCGCGGGATGCTCAATCTGCTGCGAGGTGTAGTCCAGTCTGGTCTCTATCTCTCTGTCTTCCGGTAGCTCGCGGAATATTCCCCTTTTTGCCTCGTAAAGAGCGGCTGCCTCTTGGATCCTAAGATCAAGGGGTAGTATTCCGGCCAGTATTGCTGCTGAATTTAATGAGACAGTTCGATAGGCCCTAGTTATTTTTTGGGCAAAGCCGCGCTGGATGGCGTTCAGCTGCTTTCTAACACCCAGTTTCTTTGTTGCTGGTGCCCATGCGCTAGCAGCATAAAGGACAATCGGTTCCACAACCGCCGTATGGTCTTAACGACTTGGGGATGGAGACCCCAGCTCACTTTTGCGGCCCTGCACAGCTGTTTGTAGATGGCCTGTACCTTCTTACAGGTATTAATTGCGTGCGTGTTGAAAGTTAGGCCTTTATCAATTGTGAGCCCCAGGATTTTGATCTCTCCCGTGAGCTCAATGGGGGTCCCGCCCATAGTCAGGAGTGGGGAGTCGTACTTCAATTTTTTGGTTATCACCATAGCTTTTGTCTTATGGGCTGCAAATCTAAGCTTGTTCTTGACTCCCCACTCCTGCACATAGGCGAGGATCGCAGGGTTGGTCACCGGCGTCAAGTGAGGTAAAAGGGAGAAATCTCGGTAAGTCACCCAGTTTTTCTTCTATATATGGAGTCTGGTCAGCTGAGTCAGCACATTGACCAACATTTTTGAGAAGCAATGTTTTTTTTTCCGTGTTGTGCAACCGGCTCCGCCGATAGTGTTTAGTGATAATATACACAGTTTTGTGCATGCACGCTACCGTCGCTTTCATTCGTAGCGAGCGTAGCTATACTCCTATGTATACTATCTTTATGTCGCGCGCTCTGTGCCGCCGCCATTATCTATTTCGTCTGTTGCTATGCCAGCGCAGATGCTACGCTGTGACTAGTACGAATATACGATGGGTATGAGTAACTTTTTGCCTCATCCGGGTAATATCGAATAACTAAATGAAATTGAAAGAATCGAGGCTTAGTTTATATTAACACTTGAAATAGAAAGATACAAAAATACTCAGAGCTTTTCTTGCTTGTAATTTTACAAAAATTGGTGATGCTACACAGGCCTTAAAGACCCTTTAAAACTTTGATCGTAAATTGTACTTGCCACTATCTTAACCTCCCTCGACAATATTTCAATATTTGTGATACGATATGGAATACGATGCGTTTCCCTGGATAGATGCTTAGTTTAAGCATTACAGGGGGGGGCAGTAACTGAATAATATGTAACGGTGTTTCAACCGATTCCTGGCAAAACAGGCATGCATCTATGCCCTAGAGCTTGAGGATATACATTGTGTCTAAACCACAGTGACCCGTCAAAGTTCTCACTGGAATGTAGGTAACCTCAGAGAATGACTTGTTGGAGTATCTCGATAAGAGGTTAAGCAGTTAAGAGGTTAAGCAGTTAATGATTAAAAAAAAAAAAAAAAAAAAAGCTAAAGCAGTGAATATACCATAGGTTAATGAAACCTATGGTACCTAAACCTTATGTACCTATATGGTATATAAGTTCAATGTGAACAAAATCTGTAACTTTTTGTTGAGTGGTTGCTTTTTCGATCCTAATACACCAAAGCCAAAATTTGGAATGCCGTTCCGGTTTCCATTTTCTCTATAACCTCTAAACTATAATTTGGGTGCCTTTAAAACAAAAGTGAATAGGCATCTTCTAGGCAAGCGCGCTTCTTCTCGGGGTGCATCCTCACTTGCCATCAGCTGTCATGGCATTCGGGGATCTGCGTAAGATACCTCCGAGTTACAAATATCTTTTTGAATTTGATAATGATCAAGTGATCAGAGTTACAGTTGCGGATGTAAGTCATGAATAAGTAACATAAATAAAAATAAAAACTCTTGTGGGGATCTGCGTAAGATACCTCCGAGTTACAAATATCTTTTTGAATACGATGACGATCAAGTGATCATGGTTACAGTTGCGGTTGTAAGTCATGAGTAAGTTACATAAATAAAAATAAAAACTTTTGTGGGGATCTGCGTAAGATACCTCCTAGTTACGAATATCTTTTTGAATTCAATGATGATTTCATTGTAAGTCATGAATAAGCTACATAATTAAGATAGAAACTTCTTGGGGATCTGCGTAAGATACCTTAGAGTTACAAATAACTTTTTGAATTCGATGATGATCAGTTGATCATGGTTACAGTTGTGGTTGTAAGTCCTAAATAAGTTACATAAATACTAATAAAAACTTTTGTGGGTATCTGCGTGAGATACCTACTAGTTACGAACATCTTTTTGAATTAGATGATGATTTCATCGTAAGTCATGAATAAGTTACATAAATAAGATAAAAACTTCTTGGGGATCTGCGTAAGATACCTTAGAGATACAAATATCTTTTTGAATTCGATGACGATCATGGTGATCATGGTTACAGTTGTGGTTGTAAGTCCTAGATAAGTTACATAAATACTAGTAAAAACTTTTGTGGGGATCTGCGTAAGATACCTCCGAGTTACAAATATCTTTTGAATTTGACGATGATCAATTAGTGATTATGGTTAAAGTTGCGGTTGTATATATAAAAAATGTGTGGCGTGGACAGGTGGGTCCGTTGTCGGCCAATGACTCGCTGCCATCGCAGGTCGAGTTTTTCGGAGGCTGCCTCTGAGCGTATCGGAGGCAGTGGTAGTTGCTTTGGGCTCCGAAGGCCCTTCTCTATATAAGGGAATGCGACTATCATTTACCTCCTAACTTATACTTATTCTTGTCCAGTTTGCTCCCATATCCTGCATAGCTTTGAAACCACCAAATTCATGAGGGTCAGTTGCTGTTGCGACAGGTGGTATGAATATGTGGGTCCAACTTTGGTATTTGCGCTGGATAAGGTTGGAAAGAAATGTCAAGAGCAAGTGTCATAATCGAACGATCTATCCAGTCCTTTCATGCTGGAAGGCGGCAAATCAACTCCAATGCCATCAGTACCTTAAAAACATGACTCATAAAAAGCAACGAATCTTTTGAGAATGTTTAAAGGAAAGGACAACACAACAGGTGCCTCGCGGTCATTTCAACCCGAGTTTTACTGGGGCTGCCTCTGAGCGTATCGGAGGCAGTGGCAGTTGCTTAGGGCTCCGAAGGCCCTTTCTCAATGTAATGACGAGAATGTGACTGCCATTTACCTCCTAACCTACTCTTGTCTAATCTATTCGCGGGTTTGAAACCCCGGATAATAAAGGCATGTACTGCAGATGATAGACCAAAAGAGAAATTTTTGAATCTGCTGATCTAAGATCAGAACAGGAGAGTGCAGGTTCTTTCCGACAATGTATCTCACCAAGGAAGGACCATAGCCCGAACATACCTATTCCCAACCTGGAGCGTCTCTATGAAGACAAGACATCACATAGCCTTCTGAAACCACTGGATGGTAAAGTTGGATATGTCATCAATATATTTTAATCTCGGCGTCATGGAGTCTTAACGGTGATTCCTTCGACGGTTTTACAAATATCCAAAAGATTGATTCGAAAGCACTTTGTAAAAAAGTTATTAAAAAATTAGAAAGAAAAAAAATATATATATTCTATTCTATACACTACTGATCGATCTATTTGCCATCAACTAAACCAGAGTTGCGGATAACTATGTCAGCAAAGATTGCTTGTCTTACCCCTGTATCCGACCGAAGGTCGATTTCGGGCCGAAGCCGAAGCCGAACGGATGAACCGATTTGGCTCAAAATTGGTGGAGAGGTAGCTTAGAACCAGGAGACAGACATAGGATACTTTTTATCCCGTTTGACCGCGTTTCCGTCAAGTCAATATAAAACCTGGTATAACAAAAATGCATCTGACATGGAACAAAAAAACGAAAATGACAGTGGAAGAACAAAACGTAAATGACAGCTAAACGTAATTTTGTATTTGGTTAATTATGGTAAAAACAATTATAAAAATTATATGTTTAACGTAATTGATAATATCATCAGTAATATGTTTTCTCTTTGAATCATCATTAACAATGCCGCGAGCAAGACGATCAAATGTTTCCTGCTACAAAGCTACGGATTGACGTGATTTATTGGATAGGTATAGTTGAGAACCTGGAGGGTGACAAAGATTTCCCGCGGGATGTTATGAACTAAATCCACGCAGACGAAGTCGCGGGCATCAGCTAGTATCATATATATAAAAGAAAGTGGTGTTAGTTACACTATTTATAACTCAAGAACGGATGTACCGATTTGGCTGAAAATTGGTGGAGAGGTAGCTTAGAACCAGGAGACGGACATAGGATACTTTTTATCCCGTTCGACCGCGGTTCCGTCATGTCACTATAAAACGTGGTATAAGAAAAACGCATCTGACATGGAATAACAAAACGCAAATGACAGTGGAATAACAAAACGTAAATGACAAATAGGTAAACGTAATTTTGTCTTTGGTTAAGTATGGTAAAAAATTTGACAATTATAAAAAGTGTTATAATAAAGCATTACTGATATTATAAATGCGAAAGTGTGTTTGTTTGTTGGTTTGTCCTTCAATCACGTCGCAACAGAACAGCGGATTGATGCGATTTTTTGCATGGGTATAGTAATGGATGTAGTAGTGGTTCCTCAGACCGGGAGAGCTACTTTTTATCTCGGATAATGAAAGAGTTCCCGCGGGATTTTTAAAAACTAAATCCATGCGGACGAAGTCGCGGGCATCAGCTAGTTTATGATAAAAAACTGTTATTTTCCAGAAGCAGTGCCATCTACTACCAAAAGAAGATTGGTGGAACACTGTACTACAGTAGGTCAACAGAACATTTCATCAGGTAATAATCTTTATTTTCATCTCTTTGCTCGTAAGTTCTATACAAAATATGAATATTTAATTATACATAAGTAACTTTTATTTTCAGAGAAACTGTATGTAATACAGTGAAGGTCAAAAGAATATTTAAAGGAAATTGATAGATAACTCTACTGCAGAATGTCAACAAAGTAAGTATTTCATCACGTAGTCAATACATATAACTTTTTATTTCTTACATATTACCAGCAACCTTGCAGATTAACATTTGGTATTTAAATTACCCATGGGTACTGATTTTTCAGACTCAGACAGAATTTATAATACTATTTTAATAATATGAAATGTATTGGATAATAATATAATATTGATAATTTATGATAAACAAATTGTTATTTTTCAGATGCATTGCCATCAACTCTAAACAATTAGCACGGACATTAAAACTAATAATGACGAATTAATAAGTTGTCAAAGTCATAAAAAAGATTACTTCACAACTTGCGTTCATACACAATAAAAATGTGTATTTTAAATTGGTGCAATACTATAAATAAAATTTTAACAGATATTGCTAGTCTAGATGGCAAAGAAATGCAACAGTATGTAAAAAGAAATTGAAGAAGAGAAATAAATAAATACCTGAAGAAAACTGTTTTATTACTTAGACCCTTATGGCTACCGCATACATACAAGTTTTAGTTTTACAACTATTTTGTTGTTTCTGAGCGCATTAATATACTGCAATACAAATTGAGCGTTTGATTGATATTTGTCCAAATGTTAATCGAAAGCCTCGATGTAAGAGTTGCGTGTATGCGATAGACATAATTTGAACCTATAGTACCTTTTTCATTAGGGGGATGCCGGGACAGACGTAGTCGTAATTCCTAGTTCCATGGCCGGGACTGTAAAAAGTCCAAAATGCAAGTATCCAAAGCTTCCTTTCACAAAAAAATAAGAACCCAGAACACCAATCTTAAAAAAAAACAAATGCTATGCTATTGGTTACAGCAAAATGATGCAGCCAGCCAATCACTGGCTTTGATTATAAGGGATAAAAATTTGTATGGCCGTGAGCCATCTGATACGTAGTATCCATTAATCTGTGTACGCAATTGCGCGCGATTAGCACAGCGGCGCGATATATACAAAAGTACTCTGTGGCGCGCCGCGCGGCCCGTACTGGCGGCCGATTGAGCCGGTTGAGACTTTGCGAATGTGTGCGTGAAACTTCCGTGCGTACACGGCGCCCGCTGCTCACGCATACATTCAAACCGGCAGCGGCCACTTTGTATGAAGTTAGCCTACTATTCTGTTTGTACTATGTAGTTAACTACCATACACGGTTAACTACGCCATTTTAATTTTCCAATACTCAAATACCATTAACTTAATTTATTATTAACAAACAGACACTTCAATTTTATTTATTTGTACGTATGTCTGTATAGAGTATAGATATAGATATTAAGATAGAGATCTCCTTATACTGTGTCTGTACCAAGTGGGTCTGACTTGAGGTGCGGTGCGGGGAAGCGCGAGGCGAAGTAGGGGCCAACTTGAATCGAACGTGTAGTACCTACTCAATATAGTCTATTTACGTTGTCTGTGAGACGGTGTGATTCCGTGGTGTCAGGGCGGGCTGTGCTGTAGACTTAATACTGTACCATAACCGTATGTAATAATATTGAGTGGTGTCCAATTAAACAGTTAGTTACTATGAATAAATATCATATATCACGCTGCTCTAATGATATCAATAACAGTATATTGCTATAGACAAAGCTTATAAGTAAAGGATTTCTCACCAGTGTGTGTTCTCGTGTGATTCATTTAACTGTTCTAATCATTACATACATGCGTACAACATATCGCCCCTTAGTCGCCCCTGTGAATTTTCATGTGCTTTACTAAACTACCTCTATGAGTACATTTATATTGACATTCATGACAAGCAAAAGGTTTTTCACCTGTGTGAGTTCTCATGTGCCTCACTAAATTACCTCTCTCAATACATTTAAATGAGCACAGCTTACAAACAAGAGTTTTATTACAAGTGTGAGTTTTCATGTGCCTCACTAAACTACAATGTCGATTACATTTAAAGGAGCATACCTTACAAGCATAAGGTTTTTCACCTGTGTGAGTTCTCATGTGTCTCACGAAACTACCATTTATATTACATTTAAAGTAGCATAATTTACAAGCATAAGGTTTTTCACCTGTGTGAATTCTCATGTGTCTCACTAAACTCGCCTTTGCAGGGAATTTATATTTGCACACCTCACAGGTATACGGCTTCTCACCAGTGTGGGTCCTGACGTGGTTCACAAAATTGCTTTTTATAGAGCTTCGATATTTACACAACTTACAAGCAAAAGGTTTATCACCAGTGTGAATTCTCATGTGTCTCATTAAACTCTGCTTAACAGCGAATTTACGTTTGCACACATCACAGGCATAGGGCTTCTCACCAGTGTGGGTCCTCATGTGGTTCACAAACTCACGTTTTCTACAGCTTCGATAGTTACACAAATTACAAGCAAAAGGTTTATCACCAGCGTGAGATTTCATGTGTCTCACCAAACCATAACTGTCAGAACATTTGTATTCACATAACTTACAAGCAAAAGGTAAGGTATAAGCAGGGTGTGTTCTCATGTGTCTCTTTAAACTCCGCTTAACAGCGAATTCACGTTTGCACACGTCACAGGCATAGGGCTTCTCACCAGTGTGGGTCTTCAGGTGGTTCACTAAGTTCCGATTACTATAACTTCGATAGTTACAAAACTTACAAGCGAAAGGTTCATCGCCTGCTTGGAAGTCAACATGACTCACCAACTTATTGATACGATGATGTTTACTTATGTGGGACACTAACAGACTTTTCCGTTTAAAAACAGTTTGACAAAAGTCACAAATAAGTATTTTCCCCTCAATTTGTTTCCCTTTATGTGTGTGTACATTATCATCACTTATCGTTTTAATATTCTCGACATTGACATCAACATTTGAACAATCTGTCTCCACAGTAGTATGTGTGGTGACTGGCTCAGTGGTTTCTGACGTAGGAAGTTCGTCTTGGCTTGTTGTGTGATAATCCGAACCTTCAGAGTCAGTATCTCTGTCTTCATTGACATATATACACAACATTTCTCTTCCGTCGTTGTTTTCGTGGCTGGATTTGTTGAGTTCTTCGTCATCACCAATCTCAAACGCTTGTTCGGATGTCGGGGATGTATCGGTTTCACTATCTGTGTCTAGTCCCACGGGCAAACGAGGGGCTGAAACGAAACATTTTTCTGTTACTTTTTATTTCCGAAATAACTTTTTCTTCTTTATCAACCGATAGACGCCCACTGCTGGACAAAGATCTGTTGCATGGACTTCCTCAGGCCTCGGTCGTGCGCCGACCAACTTTTTAAGCAATATTCGGCTGAAGTCCATCGGTTTACATATTATGTGAAATAATTACGTTCAGTAATTCAGAAGTTTTGAGCCTCTTACGGACGACGGACGGACAAATTCACTCAAGTAGAGTCACACCCATATTCTAAGTCGTAACCTCGAAAGCTCTTCGACTCATCCGCACTCGTGGGAGCCTCAAGGAAAAACTCGAACGTCCCTCGAAATTGGTATTTTTAGTTGTAAAGCTAAGGAAATATTGAGTTTCCTTGAATGAGTGTGAGTCGAGTGGAGTCGAGGTAAAATTCAACGATTGCGTCATCATTTTAAGGAATGTTTCATTTGTTGTTGGCTAAACTTACTTTTAAACGAAATTTGATCCTTACTTTCTACCTACTTATGGCTTTCCATTTCAATTATGTATATAAATATTTGACTGTAGTCAAAATGTTGACAATATTATTCATTATTTATAATCGAAAATGTAACATGTAAGAATAACATTTGTAAAAACAGAAAATAAATTGGGCCAAAAACAAATAAGATATAGAGCTTTAAAGTTTCCTGTTAGACACAGAGCGCTACTCAAGGGTGACGTCACAATTCATCAGTTCTATAGTCCATACACGCACCATAGAAAACATCGTTTTAGAAAGAGACAGATACAATCAATGTGATTGTATCTGTCTCTTTCAGAAGAACAGCTTATAATTACGAAACTAGTAAAGATATTTTAAAAAGAAAAATGGAATTGTGATAAGATATTTAAAAACGTTATCAATACTAATATTATAAAGAGGAAAAGTGAAAAGGAATAAAAATCGGCCTAGTGCGAGTCGGGCCTCTCTCTTTTAGGGTTCCGTATATATGACCAAATCATTTTTTTAAAACTAGATACATATTTAGATCTATATCTTAGTCCTTAGAAAGTACTAAATTAGCATAATTATGGCGAAAATGCTGGTTTGTTTTTGTCACAACTTACAAACCGCATTATAAATCGGTGTTTTTATTATTTGTTGTTTAAATAGACTATATACTACATAATATACCAAAATTTCAAATTCCTGACTAGTTTAGTTTTTCAGATAGACCCCCTAACAAAATTGGACTAAAACCGACAACTTTGACGGCCCCCCATTTCTTCATTTTTGTAGTTAAAAAATAAAAATATATATATATTTGAACTCCACTTAATGAGCTCTAAACGATGACACCCCACATGCCAAGGTAAACAAAATAAAATTTTATTTCGACTCCTTTTCCATGTATGGGTGCCCCCTTTTTAGGGTTCCGTACCCAAAGGGTACCAACGGGACTCTATTACTAAGCCTACGCTGTCCGTCCGTCCGTCCGTCTGTCAGCGGGCTGTATCTCGTAAACCGTAATAGATAGACAGATGAAATTTTCACATATTATGTATTTCTATTGCCGCTATAACAACAAATAATAAAAATTAAATTAAATTAAAAAAATTAAATTAAAATATTTCCATGGGTACATGAAAATATTTTAATTAAATTTTTTTTAACGGAACCCTAAACAAGCGAGGCCCGACTCGCACTTGGCCGATTTTTCTTTTAATTTAATTTTATTTTTATTATTTGTTGTTATAGCGGCAATAGAAATACACAATATGTGAAAATTTCAACTGTCTATCTATTACGGTTTACGAGATACAGCCCCCTGACAGAAGGACGGACGGACGGACGGACAGCGGAGGCATAGTAATAGGGTCCCGTTGGCACCCTTTGGGTACGGAACCCTAAAAATGATGTACTACATCATTAAAGTACTCATTATTACCTACAAAAAAGTCCACGAGGGCATATAGCTAACTATGATACTTAAGTCACAATAATTGCTTTTGTGTTCTAAATTTTAATTAGATCTTTGGACGAAACAAAAGTTGGTTACATTCGTATCGTAGTATTAATTCTTATTCAAATAAATAGTTTTATCATCAAGGGTATTTATGTAGCATTAAAATACTTTTTAATTCATTCGAATCGGACATTTAATTTCGAAGCTATCACGAGTATGAAAAATTGTGAAAGTTTGTTATAAGGAAGTATGTAGGTACATAATTATCTTCTTCACGCAAAAAGTAATGAACCGATTGCGATGAAACTTGATAGTTACACAGCTGATTCCTATAGCTCTGTTACTTTTCATCACTTTCCCGTCAATTAGCGGCATTTGGTAAACTCCGAGAGAAGGTGTTCCGTCTGCATGGAATGTTGTGAGAATGCCCAAAGAAAAGATAGCCATGCGCATCTTTTACTTTGAGTTGAAGGACGGAAAGCGGAAACAAGGCGGTCAGTTCCTTAGGTATAAATATGTGCTAAAGAGGCATATGACCAGATGTAACATCAACTCATTTCGTTGGGAGTCTCGCTGAAAACCGAGGGGAGTGGAGGCAGGCTGTCACGGATTTTGAAGATAAAAGGAAGGTCGATTTAGATTTGTTTACCGCGATCGACTGAAAAGAAGACCACCATCCAATATTATCTACCAGCTGTTAGCCGCAACTTCGGCCGCGTTTGTTTCGGTTTTTTTTAATCCTGCAAGCAAGCATTCAGAATAACCTATGTTACTCTCCGGCCCATAAGCTATCTAGTATCTCTATGCAAAAAAACATGGCAATCCGTTGCTCTGTTGCTGCGTGATTGAATGACAAACCAACAAACACACTTTCGGAATTATAATATTAAGGGATAATTACGTCGATCAAGTCCTCACTGCGCAAGGTTATTTCGTGCAAAAATAGGCTACATCAGAGACATCAGGGCACACGAGCGAAGCCCAGAATTCTTTAAAGTTTACAGAGATCCAGTCGCTTTTACTGATTAAGCTTAAATTTAAGTGGATCAAAAATTAATTTGCAAGATTTGATGACAAACATTGTTGATGACAAACATCGGAACAGGTGAAACTAAACAAGTGTAAATTAAAAATTTTATTTTTAAGAAAACAAGCTTTTATTAGCTGGCTACATCGTCAGACCCTGGCTATCATCTAGAACCAGACTACTTGTCAAGACGAATTAAACGAGCCTAAACTTGATGGGGTTACGTCGTTTTATTACAGAGTTACCAAAACCACCTTCCGGCTTCATCATGAGACCCTGAATACCCTCAAACTCGATGATGTTGTTTCGTTTCATTGCGAAGTTCCTATGCCCACCTTCCAGCTCCATCATCAGATCAGCACCATGTCATCATAATATTGCATCTTCACGCGATTTACACATGTAGATATGCAAAATTTTAGCTCAATCGGTAACCGGGAAGTGGATCAAATTTAATTTGCAAGATTTGATGATAAACATCAGTGATGACAAACATCGGGACAGATGAAACTAAATAAAAGCTTGTAAAAGTACATAGGTTCTACTGTTAAATCTTTTAAGATGGTACGGTACCCTTGGGTGAGTCCAACTAGCACTTCGTTGGTTTTTTTTAAGTTAATGCTCATAATTTGCGATTCCGCTATATGCCTTATCCCTGCAGCAGCCTAAGCCCTAAAAGGTGACCTAGTCGCCTTTTAGACATTTTCGCCGTGGATTCTCGACTCTCATCATTAGTAGCCTAAATGGTGAAAAATATAACTGACGCGAGTGAGATATTTTGCCTTTCCCTCCCGTTCCGCTTTTACACTAAACAACACTACACTAAAGCCGTACATTTAAAACTATAGCAGCGCGGTCGGAAAACTTGGAATGGATTAACATTCGACATGCGAGAATTATCGGTTAATTAAGCAAATCAAATGAGGGACTGGTTGCATGGCTATATTTTTCATTTTTTCAAATGTCTAGGCGGGGGGGCAGCTGCCCCTACCTGCCCCCCTTGGCGACTCCCAAGATGTAGAAATTATGTAATCTAGTACGACCAGTTAGAGTGAATAAATTATCTTTAGTGTTCGTAACTGTTTTTATTTAAATCCACTAGATGTGGACGTGGCTTGTCTAAGGGAAGGGTAATACACGGCAACAACTACAGCACAACATTAGTCTAGTAGTAGTGTACTTAATTTCATTTTAGAAGCAGTTAGTGGTTTTAGGACTGTGGTCTCCTATTCGGGGGGTCGCAGGTTCGATCCCGGGTACGCACCTCTGACTTTTCGGAGTCAAGTGCGTTTAAGCAATTAAATATCACTTGCTTCAACGGTGAAGGAAAACATCGTGAGGAAACCTGCACACCTGAGAGTTCTTCATAATGTTCTTGAAGGTGTGTGAAGTCCGCCAATTCGCATTGGGCCAAGGTGGTGGACTATGGCCTATAACCCTTCTCTGAGAGGAGACCTGCGCTCAGTAGTGAGCCGTTGATGGGTTGCTAATGATGATGATGAATTTCATTTTTATACTACATAAATTATTTATCACAGAAGATATCTATAGAATCTCTGTAACAATTTGCAAGAAATTGCATTCTACACAACGGACTGTGTTGTCCAAGATTGCTTTTGGCTTGAGGTAGATAAAAAGTCTTAGGACCTGTATTACCACCATCTGATAAGTTTCGGATAGACTAACCGTAAATTTTGTCACTTTCTTACTTTATGTCAAGTGACAAAGACATAAATATGCGGATAAGCTTATACCTTCACCACCTTCTGATAAGGACACTTATCAGAAGGTGGTGAAAATGGCCCTTAGGATTGTGCAAGCGGCTACAGTCACGAGGCACAACGAACTTTAAGCGTTCAAGTAGCTCAGGCGCATCAATGAGACCCTTCATGAGTTTCACCAGAAAAATGATGTCCGCAATCTTTCTACGGTCATTCATCATCATCATCATCAGCCAGAGTGTATCCACTGTTGGACATAGGCCTCTTTTAAGTAGTGCCAACGTTGCCTATCCTCGGCCTTTCGCATCCAATCGATGCCGGCCACTTTCCGGATGTCATCGCTCCATCTAGCCGGGGGGCGCCCTACACTACGGTCTACACTATGGTCTACGGTCATTAAGTGACCTCATTTTATTAACCCCCGACGCAAAAGAGGGATGTTATAAGTTTGACGTCGATGTCTGTCTGTCTGTCTGTCTGTGTGTGTCTGAGTCTGTCTGTGGCATCGTAGCTCTCAAACGGATTTTTTTCATTTGAAAGCCAGTTTCCTTGCGGTGGTTCTTAGTCATCATCATCATTATCAACCTTTAGATGTCCACTGCTGGACATAGGTCTCCTGCATGGACCTCCACAGGCTTCGGTCTTGCGCCGCCTGAATCCAGCGGCTCCCTGCGACTCGTTTGATGTCGTCGGTCCACCTAGTGGGGGGTCTGCCAACACTGCGTTTACCCGTGCGGGGTCGCCACACCTTGGGACCCCAACGACCATCAGCTCTTCGAACTATGTGCGCCGCCCATTTCCACTTCAGTTTCGCGACTTGTTGAGCTATGTCGGTGACTTTAGTTCTCCTGCGGATCTCTTCATTTCTGATTTGATCTCGCAGGGATACCTCAAGCATAGCTCTCTCCAACACTCGCTGAGTGACTCTGAGCCTTCTTATGAGGCCCACAGTTAGCGACCATGTCTCGGATCCATAAGTCATCACTGGCAACACGCACTGTTCGAAGACTTTTGTCTTCAGGCACTGAGGTATTTTGGACGAGAAGAAATCTCGGAGCTTCCCGAACGCTGCCCAGCCGAGTTGGATTCGGCGGTTGATCTCTTTCTCGAAATTGGACCTACCTAGCTGGACTGTGTGTCCCAGGTATATATACTCGTCCACAATTTCGAGCGCAGAGTTCTCAACGATTACTGGGTGGAGCGGAGCATGAGCATTGGACATGATTGTCGTCTTGTTCATGTTCATTTTCAGGCCCACCTGTTGAGAAACCATGCTGAGATCATTGAGCATTGTATATGGTTCTTAGTTATGTTTGGTTAATATCGGTCCAGCAGTGTAAGAATATCAGCTCTTTTCTAAAATGATGTAAGGCTTTATTGGCGTATGATTACTCCATTAAGTGCTTCACGCGTGCTAATGTAATCGTTAAATGACAATTAATTGATAAGCAAGAAAAGGTTAGAATTATTTTGCTATAATCCGCCAACAGAGTTGGCTGATTATAGCAATCTGTTGGCGGATTATAGCAAAATAATTCTAACCTTTTCTTGCTAATCATGAACTTCCGCAAAGTAACGCCTGCTTCTATCCAATAATTAATTGATAAATACGACCTGATGCTGTAACCAGAATCATACATAGTCCGGCCATAGATTCACATTTCGGGGGTGTTTTAAATTTTTAATTTACGCTTGTAGTACGAGACGAAAGTCATACGAAAACAATTTATTACATTTGAAGTCCTCGTAAGATAGATGGTATAGAAAACGTTTTTGAATTCGTTCTATTCTATCGGATTGAACTTGGTACCCTGGACTCCATGCCGTGCTGCAATATTCTAGGATGCTACGGACAATACTGTTGAAGACGAGTATAGATAAACTGGGATCCTTGAATATTTTCATTTGTCTAAAGACAAGTCCGGATATCTTTGACGCTTTAAATGTTATTTGCTCGATATGTTGACAAAAACTTAAGCAGAATCTATAATAACACTAAGATATTTCATACTATAAACTTCCTTAAGACTCCTTCTTCGACTAAGGGTTATCCCACTAGGTGGGGTCCACTTTCCGGCATGCTCTAGCCCACTTTGCCCCGATCTTCTGCATCCGATTTTCGTAATTTACCGGCTCTCAAACCAGCATTCACAATATCCAGCCAGCGCTTTATTGGACGGCCGCGAGATCTAGCTCCAGGGACGGCGATGTTAAGACATCTATTACCGACGTAGCTTTGTGGTTTCCGTGCCACATGACCGTGCCATCTTGGACGGGCTTCTTTCAACTTATCTCCGATGTCACGGACACTGAGCCTACTGCGATGTGATCGTTGCGTTGTCGATCGCAGCGTGTGACATTGCACATTCACCGCAGCATTTTAATCTCCGTGACTCGAAGTTCTTGCACGTGCCTCGTTAAGGCTGGCCACGTTTCACTACCGTACAGGAGCACAGCCAAAGCATAAACTTCCTTAAGACTAACCTTGTTTATTCTACAGACACAGTCTACCGGATTATTTCTCCGGGTGAAATTCCTCCTGAATTTCCTCATAGAAGTAGGTGGCGAGGTTCGATCCCTCGTCCGTAATGAACGCAGTGAGGTCACTCGTGACCCACGGCTGACCCACTCCGT
This sequence comes from Oeneis ivallda, assembly GCA_029955525.1. Lineage (NCBI taxonomy): Eukaryota > Metazoa > Arthropoda > Insecta > Lepidoptera > Nymphalidae > Oeneis > Oeneis ivallda. The sequence goes on along the minus strand of JARPMR010000028.1, from coordinate 11,576,493 downwards.
TCCAGCCTTCATCCGTCGAACCGTCCGATAAGAAACTTCTTTCCAAATAAGGAAACGGCCTTACAATGGATAGTTTCTGGCATAAGAAGAGGTTCTTATTTGGTAATTTGTAGTTTGATGTATACTACTCACAGAACATAGATATGGACAAAGCTTACAAGAACAGGATTTCTCACCAGCGAGTTCTTATGGTATTCACTTAACTATTCTTATCATTTCATACATTACTTACAAACAACAGGTTTATCGCCGGTGTGAGATCTCATGTGCTTCAGTAAACCACTTTTCTTCGTACATTTATATTGACATACATTACAAGCAAAAGGCTTGTCGCCCGTGTGAGTTCCCATGTGCTTCACTAAATTACTGCTCTCAATACATTTAAACGAGCACAGCTTACAAACAAAAGGTTTATTACCAGTGTGAGTTTTCATGTGCCTCACTATACTGCTAAGCTGATTACATTTAAAGGAGCATAACTTACAAGCATAGGGTTTTTCACCAGTGTGAGTTAACATGTGTCTCACTAAGCTCTGTTGTACAGAAAATTTACGTTTGCACACCTCACAGGCATAGGGCTTCTCACCAGTGTGGGTTCTTACGTGCTTTACTAAGCTCTGCTTACTTAAAGTTCGATAGTTACAAAACTTACAAGCAAAAGGTTTATCACCAGTATGAGTTCTCATGTGGCTCACTAAACCTGTTCTTAACAGTGAATTTACGTTTGCATACATCACAGGCATACGGCTTCTCACCAGTGTGGGTCCTCATGTGGTTCACAAACTCAAGTTTTCTACAGCTTCGATAGTTACACAAATTACAAGCAAAAGGTTTATCACCAGTGTGAGTTCTCATGTGGATTACTAAACTCTGCTTAGCAGCGAATTTACGTTTGCACACACCAGAGGCATACGGCTTCTCACCAGTGTGGGTCCTCATGTGTGTCACAAAACTCTGCTTAGCAGCGAATTTACGTTTGCACACCTCACAGGCAAAGGGCTTCTCACCAGTGTGGGTCCTCACGTGCTCCAGTAAATGTTGTTTACTAAAACTTCGATAGTTGCAAAACTTACAAGAAAAAGGTTTATCACCAGTGTGACTACTCATGTGGCGCACTAAACTCCACTTAACAGCGAATTTACAATTGCACACGTCACAGGAATAGGAATAGTCCCACGGGCAAACGAGGGGCTGAAACGAAACATTTTTACTGTTACTTTTTTTACTTCCCGAACTCTAACTCCTAACTCAATCAAATCAAAAATCCTCTATTTCACGTTGGCCAGCTTGTGGCACTTATGATAAGTCAAAACGTAACCAATTATACAAAGTGCAAAGGGAGCCAGTGGGGACGTGGGCATAAATCCTCTTCTGTGAAGAGAACGATCTATGTTATCTACTAGCTGATACCCGTGACGTTGTCCGCGTGTATTTTTATTCTAATATAGTACTTAAAGTTTGTTAGCATCACGGTATAAGAGTTGAGAGCAGTATCTGGATTTCAATGAATGTCTATACTTGATAGTTGATCCTGGAGTTCAAGATGCAGTCTTTACTTGTAACCTAAATATTAATTAATAATCGACAGTTCCTAAATCTCCACAGGTTAGGTGGGTAGAACCCCTGCCGCATCAGGATTGAAAAGTTGACCTGGGATTTAACTATGTAGTCTTATTTGCTTGGTATCTACAACTTTTCATAATCGACAGTTATAAATCACCACAGTTTAGGTGGGCAGTGTCCCTGCAGCATCAAGATTGATTTAGAACCCCAAGTATTTATGGGACCATCTTGCAATATTTCTGTATCGATAAAAAACGATTCACGCAAATCGGTTTAGAAATCACGAATATATCGATATACTTGGGTAGAAAAGCACACAAACACACAATTTTTTTTTTATATTTTTAAAAGTCTTTTAATAATGTAGTAGTCCCTTGAAATATTACATTTTTTAGGCCTTACCTTGCGTTTTTTAGAGGACGTAATTTTATTTTTTTGATGTTTAGGGGGGGGGGGGGTCAGTGTAAAGCTAAAACCAAGTTTGTGGGGTCGCCACCCTTGTCCCACGGCCGCCATCTTGAAAATAGGGGTTGAAATGGGTTTTACGATATATCTCTTAAATTATTTATCTGTTAAAAAAAAATTGTTAATATTTGGTCTTTACCTATGAAATTGCCTTTCTTCAGTACTGGTCATTTCAAATAAAAAAAAGTTTGTAATGGCTCTGTATTCTAAATTCAAATTAATTTTGTTTTAAAACCATGACATTATTTTTACAAACTCAGTCTTTTGTTTTTTGATTAGCGTTGTATTTTCATTACATTTGAACATTTTTCGTCATAATGGATACTTTAAAAATTCGTGTAATTATGGAATATGAGTTCCGTCGTGGCACCAACGCGACACAAACGGCCCGTAACATCAAAAACGTTTACGGAGAGAACTGTACAAACGATCGCACAACCCGTTATTGGTTTTCCCGGTTCCGTTCTGGAAATTTTGACTTGAAAAATGAAGCTCGTGGTCGTCCGGAGACTTTGGTTAACAATAATGAATTAAAGGCGATTGTGGAAGCTGACAAAACTCAATCTACAGCTGAGCTAGCAGCAGCTTTTGATGTAAGCATCAAAACAATATTGATCCATTTGCGACAAATTGGCAAGGTAAAAAAGCTTGATAGATGGGTGCCCCACGACCTTAACGATCGCCAGCGCAATGTACGCGTCGAGACCTGCCTTGCGCTGCTCAACAGGCAAAGAAATGAAGGAATTTTGAAACGAATTGTTACGTGCGACGAAAAATGGATTCTGTTCGACAATCGAAAGCGCTCAGCAAGTTGGATAGACCCTGGTTCAGCACCAAAGCAATGCCCTAAACCAAAAATGACCCCTAAAAAGGTGATGGTCACTGTTTGGTGGTCTAGTGCGGGTGTGATTCACCACAGCTTTTTACAAAACGGCATGAGCATTAATGCAGATGTGTACTGTAAAGAACTGGAGAGAATGATGGAGAAGCTTGCACATCTGCAACCAGCTTTGGTCAATCGGTCGTCCCCACTGCTCCTTCACGACAACGCGCGACCCCATAGTGCGCAACAGACAGTCTCCAAGCTGCAAGAGCTGGGGTTGGAAGCTCTCCCTCATCCGCCATACTCACCAGACCTTGCAGCTACCGACTATTACTTTTTCCAAAATTTAGACAACTTTTTAGTGGGTAAAAAATTCAATTCCCGAGAGGCAGTACAAAATGCCTTTGAAGAGTTTGTTGCCTCCCGTCCAGCTAATTTTTACAAGAAAGGCAGTACAAAATGCCTTTGAAGAGTTTGTTGCCTCCCGTCCAGCTGATTTTTACAAGAAGGGCATCAATTAACTGCCAATGCGTTGGCAAAGATGCGTCGATTGCATGGGTGATTACTTCGAATAACAGAAATAAAAAAGTTTGAAAAAATAAGTACTTTCACTCATGGTCTAAGATCCGAACATAACATCGACCTTCACCCATCTGTTTACCGAATGAAACATTTTTTTTATAAAATTCCATACATAGACAAATACGTCTTGTATGTATTGCCTATCAAAATATGTTCATGACTATCATTAATTAAAAAAAAAATAATTAAATTTTTTTAGCGAGTTTCACCCACTTGTTTACCAATCAAAATATATATCAAAATAAAGATTATTTAATAACAAACGCGATGATATAGTATTGCCTGCAATAAACCGTTCATGAAACACTATTGCCAGGATTTAAAGTTTAAAAATCAAAGCAAGTAAAGTTGCGCAAGAGAGAAATCCGAGCTTATTTAGTGTAATAAAGAAGGATAGAGCATAGTGGCTGCGAGCGACGCCTTCGTTGAATAGAAGAGAGTACGTATGCTCTTTTTACATATGGTTGAGAGAGACAGCATATCTCTGATGTGAAAGACCTATTATTTTTTGTTGCAAATTAAATTCTCTACAACTTTGGTCCAGTAACTTTTTGTCGTACTATAAATAAAAAAGTTATAAGCGAAAATGTTCAGAAATTCGAGAAAAAATTTATATTTTTCGATATACTTAACATTTTTTTAATCATTTTACGAAAAAATTGTGTCAGACCATTTTTGTAGATCGTTTTTTGAGGAACAACTTTTATACGCAAAATTTTTCATTAAGTCAATAGCTAAGGTTTTACAGCGCTCCGAAGTGAGTACTATTTTTCAGTACTCTTAACTATACATATATTATACGTGTGTACTAATAATGTGTCATCAGTTATTGTTTCTCGAATTTCTGAATATTTTCGCTTATAACTTTTTTATTTATAGTTCTACGGCAAAAAGTTAATGGACCAAAGTTGTAGAGAATTTAATTTGCAACAAAAAATGTTAGCAAATTTTTTTATCAGATAAATAGTTTAAGAGATATATCGTAAAAACCATTTGAACCCCTATTTTCAAGATGGCGGCCGTGGTACAAGGGTGGCGACCCCACAAACTTGGTTTTAGCTTTACACTGACCCTCCCTACACACCAAAAAAATAAAATTGCGTCCTCTAAAAAACGCAACCCCAAATGTAACTTTTCAATGGACTATAGCCTAAGTTACTCCTATAATATCTGCTGTCAGTGAGTCCCGTCAAAATTTGTCCAGCCGTCCCGAGATAAGCCGGAAGAAACAACAGACAGACAGAAAGAAAAAAATTAAAAATTTGTGTTTTGATAATTAATAGATCTATATCGTATTTATCCCTAGCTATCTATCTTAAAAGGTAAACAAGTGGTTTCTCGCAGAAATGGGCAAGCGACATGCTGCAACACTGACAATATGAAACCGTACTTTAAGAGTAGTGTCTAGTGACGAAACGCGACGCGAGTAGGTATTTTCCAAAATGCTATCTGTTTCACAACGCTTCGCTGCCCGACCCGCATCGTGCGATAGAGAGAGTTGCAAGTCCACGAGTTATTTGCCTAAATTTTATTCTTGAAATATTGTTTCGGGTCATAACGTTTTTACCCCCCTAAACGTTTACAAAATTAGACAATTTTGGTCTCATTAGATTCAGTACACCTTAATCTAGGCTCGTACGTTTCATTTTTTTAGTATTTCAGTTTAGTTAAATTTAAAAAAATAATATTAGTCGAGGAAGTTTTTTAGTCAAAAATATGGATATTTAGTCACTAATAACTTTTAACATAAGCAATATTTCTTTAAAATTAAAACGTACGGGCATAGTTTTTCATTGTATCTGCAACATTTCAAAAAATTATGAACATTGGACAACATTTACGGGTAGCAAAACGTTATCGCTTTTTGTATGAAACTTTTCAACTAGACAATCCTCTTAAGTGAATTAACGGCCAATTACGTATTGCATGTCAGGCCACGCGCCATGTTGGGTTCCGTAGTTCCCCGTCGCAATATTATGCGTACTTAGAAGGGCCAACACCACGTCAATTCATACAAAATTGCAAAGGGTATAGCCGGTAAGTATGACGACTCGGCCCCCAAATGGGAACCTATATCGAAACTTTATACCATCTACCTTGGCCTTGAGATACGGGGAAATCTATAAAAACGCACGCGTAACTATGTTCAAAAATATATATCTCAAAGAAGCTATAGAAGTAAAATTATTTTGTAACTTTTTGAATAATTTTTCATATGGAAAAGATAATAAACAAATAAACAAACAATATTTTTTTATTACGTGTTCTCCTCGAATTACAATAACATAAATAATATAATTATGTTATGCTCCTTTATGTGCACTATTTGCTCATACAAATTTCGTGACGAAAAAGTTAATGAAACACTAAACTACTACTCTCAGTACATTGATAGAGACAAAGCTTTACAAGCACAAGATTTCTCACCAGTGTGAGTTCTTATGGTATTCACTTAACTTTTCTTATCATTTCATATATTATATTACTTACAAACAGGTTTATCACCGGTGTGAGATCTCATGTGCTTCAGTAAACCACTTTTTTTCGTACATTTATATTGACATTCATTACAAGCAAAAGGTTTGTCACCCGTGTGAGTTTTCATGTGCCTCACTATACTGCTATGCTGATTACATTTAAAGGAGCATAACTTACAAGCATAGGGTTTTTCACCAGTGTGAGTTCTCATGTGTCTCACTAAGCTCTGTTGTACAGCAAATTTACGTTTGCACACCTCACAGGCATAGGGCTTCTCACCAGTGTGGGTTCTTACGTGCTTAACTAACTCCCCATTACTTAAAAATCGAAAGTTACAAAACTTACAAGCATAGGGTTTTTCACCGGTATGAGTTTTCATGTGTCTTATTAAGCTCTGCTGTACAGCAAATTTACGTTTGCACACATCACAGGCATAGGGCTTCTCACCAGTGTGGGTCCTCATGTGGTTCACAAAATGAAGTTTTTTACGGCTTCGATATGTACACAATTTACAAGCAAAAGGTTTATCACCAGCGTGAGTTCTCCTGTGTCTCACCAAACCATAACTGTCAAAACATTTGTATTGACATAACTTACAAGTAAGAGCTGTATCACCAGTGTGAGTTTTCATGTGTCTCACTAAACTACCATGCTGATTACATTTAAAGGAGCATAACTTACAAGCATAGGGTTTTTCACCAGTGTGAGTTCTTATGTGCATCTTTAAATTCCGCTTAGAAGCGAATTTATAATTGCACACCTCACAGGCATAGGGCTTCTCACCAGTGTGAGTTCTCATGTGTCTCACTAAGCTCTGTTTTACAGCAAATTTACGTTTGCACACCTCACAGACATAGGGCTTCTCACCAGTGTGGGTCCTGACGTGCTTAACTAAGTCCCCATTACTTAAAAATCCAAAGTTACAAAACTTACAAGCATAGGGTTTTTCACCAGTATGAGTTCTCCTGTGTCTCACCAAACCATAACTGTCAAAACATTTGTATTGACATAACTTACAAGTAAGAGCTGTATCACCAGTGTGAGTTTTCATGTGTCTCACTAAACTACCATGCTGATTACATTTAAAGGAGCATAACTTACAAGCATAGGGTTTTTCACCAGTGTGAGTTCTTATGTGCATCTTTAAATTCCGCTTAGAAGCGAATTTATAATTGCACACCTCACAGGCATAGGGCTTCTCACCAGTGTGAGTTCTCATGTGTCTCATCAAGCCCTGTTGTACAGCAAATTTACGTTTGCACAACTCACAGGCATAGGGCTTCTCACCAGTGTGGGTCCTCACGTGGTTCACTAAAGTATATTTACTACAACTTCGATAGTTACAAAACTTACAAGCAAAAGGTTTATCACCTGCGTGGAACTTAACGTGACTTACTAACTTATCCTTACTAGTACAATGATGTTTACTTATGTGGGACACTAACAGACTTTTCCGGTTAAATACAGTTTGACAAAAGTCACAAATAAGTATTTTCCCCTTAATTTGTTTCCCTGTATGTGTGTGTACATTATCATCACTTATCGTTTTAATATTCTCGACATTGACATCAACATTTGAACAATCTGTCTCCACAGTAGTATGTGTGGTGACTGGCTCAGTGGTTTCTGACGTAGGAGGTTCGTCTTGGCTTGTTGTCTGATAATCCGAACCCTCAGAATCAATAACTGTCTTCATTCACATATATATACAATATTTCTCTTCCGTCTTTGTTTTCGAGGCTTGATTTGTTGACTTCTTCGTCATCACCAATCTCAAACGCTTGTTCGGATGTCGGGGATGTATCTGTTTCACTATCTGTGTCTAGTCTCACGGGCAAACGAGGGGCTGAAACGAAACATTTTTACTTTTACTTCTTTATTTCCGAACTACTACACGTTCGATTAAAATTGGCCGCTACTTCCCCGCACCGTACCTCAAGTCAGACCCACTTAGTACAGAAACAGTATAACGAGATATAGCCTGGCAAAAAAGAGTAGAAACGGAACTAATTTTTTCTTTCCTGGCAACACACAATATGGCGCCATTTATTGTTTTAAGTTTGGAATTCATATATATTATCAATTCTGTGTTAAATTGTTCGAAATACTTGAAAATGAGTCGATTAATATAAATAAAACCATCCCTAGTTAAATTCAAGAGGTGATCTTTAAAGTTTATAGTTGGTATAGGCGTTCTCTTGCGAAATATGGAGCGGGAAATATTTTGACGGAACTTGACAATATTTTCTGAAAAACCACCGACATTACGGGTATGTCTAGATCAATTCAGACCTGATGGTATGACGCTTGTTCCTTGGAGGACAGGGAGGTCGCTTGTGTGGGATGCCACCTGTGTAGATACTCTAGCTGCATCCCACATCCATGCGACCTCCTCTGTGGCGGGTGCAGCGGCTACTAGCGCCGAACAGGCTAAGAGGCGCAAATATGAAAAACTTGACAGTGGTTTCATATTTGTGCCTTTTGGTGTAGAGACCCTGGGGCCGTGGGGCCCGGAGGCTCGAGCGCTTTTTGAAGAGCTAACTAAAAAGGTGATCGAGTCTACCGGGGATCCAAGAGCTGGCAGCTACCTTGCCCAAAGGATTAGCTTGGCCATCCAAAGGGGTAATGCTGCCAGCATCTTGGGTACCATGCCACACTGCAGTGACTTCGATGGGGTTTTAGATTTTATTTAATTTTTATTTTAGTTTTAATTTTAGAATAAATTTAATTTTAATGTAGTAGGTAGTTTTAATTTTAGAGTAAATATAGATTTAACGGATAAAAAAAAAATTCAGTATAATAAATGTTAATATTATCTTATCAAGTTATTATAAAGCAAGTTTTGCAAGATTTCGGTGACGACTTTTCCGAAAACATATTTATGTTTAAACATATCTATGCTAAATATCGAGGAGGTTATGTAAGGGTTACGGGTTTGTTTATTTTTCAGAATGCGTATAGCATACCCAGACTAATTTAATACTTGAACCACGTATAATAATATTTGTAGGATATTTGTGAGGCGCTATCTGTTAACGTAGTCGTAATTCCTCAGGTTAATCTTTTAGCACTTTAAGGAGAATATTAAAAGGAGCACATAATGATTGGGTAAAATAGATGAAACTTCTAATCAGAAATTGAAGTTGATATTATGGGAAGCTCAACTCAAGCCATGGATGACGATTTTCCGGAAATAGAAAAATGATGACCAAAATGATTCACCCATTAGCAGTAAAGCCACCGACATAAGGCCTGATCAACCGAATGTTGTGGAATTGCTGAAAATGCCAAAAGAATCTATTGAAATGACTTTCATAGGAAAAAGTGAGTTAGACAAATTGAGGAAAGAATATAAACGAAGAAAGCGAATGTTTTATGTTCAGTAAAAAAGGAATACGATTTATATTAACCTTGACTTTAGGGCACATTTTACGCGAGTCGAATGTGTTAAGAGAATTTTGTAGGAAAATTGATATAAAAGAACTATGCATAAAAGGAAATAAAGTCGACAAAGGATTGGACTAGTCCACGAATATGTATACTAAGAGGTGTAATAAAAATCGATAATGAGGAAGAAAAACAATTTATTTTACATCATTATCATCATCTACCCACCAGTGGACATGCAGGTGTGCGTAGAATATAAGACGAAAATTTTACTGGCCAGGTATATATAAAGACATACAATTATTTGTGCAAAAATGTACAATATGTCAAAAAATGAAGCAATGTAGGTATACCAAGGCGCCAATGGAAATAACTACAGCAGCTTCACATGCATTTGAAAAATATATTTAGATTTAGCAGGTCCTCTTCAGAAAGACTTACAAGGTAATTGCTATATTTTAACTATACAGTGCGAATTGACAAAGTTCGTGGAAGCATACCCCTTACAGAATAAGGAAACGGTAAATGTTGCTAATGAATTAGTAACTAAGTTTATTTTAAGATACGGAATTCCTAACGTAATTCGCACAGATCACGAAAAGAATAAATCTCATCAACAATGGAACAGGTTTGTAAGCTTTTAGGAGCATTAGAAAATTCTCATAAAAATTTAGGCACATATTTAAGAATACAATGCAATGGTCAAAAAAATACATAGAGTCAATGGCTACCATTTTGGTGTTTCTGTTTCAATAATACTGTTCACACAGATACAAAATACACACCGTCCGAATTAGTATTTGGAAGACCTAGTGTCATACCATCTAGAGTAAGTCAATGTATAGAACCCTTATGTAATCCCGAAAATTATTCTATAGATCTTAAGTATAGGTTACAAATAGCACATAAGGATACTCGTAATATTTTAATTATATACCAAAAATAAGCATAAAAATTCATATGATAAGAATTTAAACAATATTAAACCATATTTCATATAGTAATGGACAATTAATATTAGTTAAGAATGAAACAGCAAGTAATTAATTATTTAATAGTAATTACATACCTACATTACTTGCAAACATCAGTTAGTCGCCCGTGTGAGTTTTTATGTGCTTTACCAAATACCTCTCCGAGTACATTTACACTGACATTCATGACAAGCAAAATGTTTTTCACTGGTGTGAGTTCTCATGTGTTTCACTAAACTAGCTAGCAATTAGAATTTCACCTGTGTGAGTTGCCATGTGCTTCACTAAATTACCTTTCCGAGTACATTTATATTGACATTCATGACAAGCAAAATGTTTTTCACTGGTGTGAGTTCTCATGTGTTTCACTAAACTAGCTAGCAATTAGAATTTCACCTGTGTGAGTTGCCATGTGCTTCACTAAATTACCTTTCCGAGTACATTTATATTGACATTCATGACAAGCAAAACGTTTTTCACCTGTGTGAGTTCTCATGTGTTTCACTAAACTACCACTCTGAGTACATTTATATTGACATTTATGACAAGCAAAAGGTTTTTCACCTGTGTGAGTTCTCATGTGTGTCACTAAATTACCTTTCCAAGTACATTTATATTGACATTCATGACAAGCAAAACGTTTTTCACCTGTGTGGGTTCTCATGTGTTTCACTAAACTACCACTCTGAGTACATTTATATTGACATTTATGACAAGCAAAAGGTTTTTCACCTGTGTGAGTTCTCATCTCTAAATTACCACTCTGACTACATTTATATTCACATTCATGACAAGCAAAAGGTTTTTCACCTGTGTGAGTTCTCATGTGATTCAAATAATTTTTCTTAGTACATTTAAATGTGCACAGCTTACAAACAAAAGTTTCATTACCAGTGTGAGTTTTCATGTGCCTCGCTAAACTACCACGCTGATTACATTTAAAAGAGCATAACTTACAAGCATAAGGTTTTTCACCTGTGTGAGTTCTCATGTGTCTCACTAAACTCGGCCGTGTAGTAAATTTATATTTACACACCTCACAGGTATAGGGCTTCTCACCAGTGTGGGTCCTCATGTGGACCACTAAGGACCTATTACTACAACTTCCATATTTACACAACTTACAAGCAAAAGGTTTATCACCAGTGTGAGTTCTCATGTGTGTCACAAAACTCTGCTTTAAAGCGAATTTATGTTTGCACACATCACAGGTATAGGGCTTCTCACCAGTGTGAGTTCTCATGTGTGTCATTAAACTCCACTTAACAGCGAATTTATGATTGCACACATCACAGGCATACGGCTTCTCACCAGTGTGGGTCCTGACGTGGTTCACAAAAAATTGTTTTTTAAAGCTTCGATATTTACACAACTTACAAGCAAAAGGTTTATCACCAGCGTGAGTTTTCATGTGTCTCACCAAACCATCCATGTCAAAACATTTGTATTCACATAATTTACAAGCAAAGATATTAACGCCAGGGTGAGTTCTCATATGTACCTTTAAACTCCCCTTAACAGCGAATTTACGTTTGCACATCTCACAGGCATAGGGCTTCTCACCAGTGTGAGTTCTTATGTGTGTCACTAAATTATGCTTAAAAGCGAATTTATGTTTGCACACATCACAGGTATAGGGCTTCTCACCAGTGTGAGTTCTCCCGTGCTCCAGTAAATGTTGTTTAGTAGAACTTCGATAGCTACAAAACTTACAAGCAAAAGGTTTATCACCTGCGTGGAATTTACCATGACTCACTAACTTAGTCTTATTAGTACAATGATGTTTACTTATGTGGGACACTAACAGACTTTGCCATTTAAAAACAGTTTGACAAAAGTCACAAATAAGTATTTTCCCCTCAATTTGTTTCCCTGTATGTGTGTGTACATTATCATCACTTATGATTTTAATATTCTCGACATTGACATCAACATTTGAACAATCTGTCTCCACAGTAGTATGTGGCTCAGTGGTTTCTGACATAGGAAGTTCGTCTTGGCTTGTTATCCGAATAATATCTATAATCCGAACCTTCAGAGTCAGTATCTCTGTCTTCATTAACATAAATATACAATATTTCTCTTCAATCACTGTTTTCGTGGCTTGATTTGTTGACTTCTTCGTCATCACCAATCTCAAACCCTTGTTCGGATGTCGGGGATGTATCGGTTTCACTATCTGTGTCTAGTCTCACGGGCAAACGAGGGGCTGAAACGAAGCATTTTGACTTTTACTTTTTTATATCCGAACTATCTTCTCCTCTTTATCAACCGATAGACGTCCACTGCTGGACAAAGGTCTCTTGCATGGACTTCCACAGGCCTCGGCCTTGCGCCGTCCTGAATCCAGCAGCTCCCTGCGACTCGCTTGATGACCCCAACGAAAATAATTTCTTCATATTATGTGTCCCGCCCATTTCCAATTAAGTTTCGCGACTCGCCGAGCTATGTCGGTGATTTTGGTTAGCCTGCGAATCTCCTCATTTCTGATTTGATCTCGCAGGGATACTCCGAGCATAGCTCCGAACTACCTAACTAAATCAAATCAAAAATCCTCTATTCCACGTTGGCCAGCTTGTGGCTCTTATGATGTCAAACCGTAACCAAGTATAAAAAGTGCCAAGGGAGCCAGTGGGGATGACTGCATAAATCCTCTTCTTTTCTTTTCTATAACCACTGTGTTTGTTGTACAATCATTGAAAATACTTAAAAAAGATTTTTACAATCATTGAAAATATTAGAATGTGCGAGAGAGAGGGATGCGAAACGTAATAGTCCTCTTAAAGAGATCTATTCATTACTAGCTGATGCCCGCGACTTCGTCCGCGTGGATTTAGTTTTTAAAATCCCTCGTGAACACTTTTATTTTCCGAGATAAAAAGTAGCCTATGTCCTCAACTATAGTACCCATGCAAAAAATCACGTCGATCCGTGGCTCTGTTGTGGCGTGATTGAAGGACAAACCAACAAACAAACACACTTTCGCATTTATAATATTAGTATGATTAGAATATTAAATTGCATAGGAAAACACTGTAGCATTAAGTCCATACGATGTATTACATCCATACCTACTATGTAGTATGTAGGTATAATGATCGTTTGGCAAAATCTGGACGCCTTTGGACTTGGAGTAGTTTGAATTTGACAAAATAGGGCTATCCACGATGGCTATATACGATAAAGTACGCATGCCAGCTTAAGATGAGCCGTTCATTCAAAGTCTCTTGTAGATTCCGGGGTTCAAGTTATTTGGACATTATACTGAAGATCGTGATGTCTATAATTTCTGAACTACGAAATTGACGACCTTGAAATAATTATAGGACAATCTCTAAAGAACCTGCTTTCTATCAAAAAAAGAATGTATTAAATCGGAATACGCCTTAATGAATTACAGCGAAATACCCATTTGGACTTTCAGCCCCTCTCCCAAGGAAACCGTGCTGAATTTCGGGATAAAAAGTATCCTATATTATACCTCGTAGTATTTACTTAAATCGTGCTAAGTTTCATTTAAATCCGTCCAGTAGTTTCGGCGTGATGCGCGGCCAAGATACAGACAGACAGACAGACAGACAGACAGACAGACAAAAAATTAAAAAAAAATTGTTTTGGCTTCAGTATCGATTATAGTGCCCTCAAACAAAAATTTTCAAAATATCTTCAATGTACAGAATTGGACCTGTTACAGTTTTATTATATTATAGATAATTAACTAATTACTAATTTTTTGTCTGCGTGGCTGAAGGACAAACCAGATAACAAACAACCCGAGCGTAGTTAGAAGAAAAATAAGAAAACAGCCATACAATGGATAGTTAACAAAAAGAGGTCAAGGGGGCCAGGGGGTTTCGGGGGCGATAAATCGATCTAGCTAGGTTTCATTTTTAGAAAACGTCGTTTTAGCCATGTTTTCAGGCAGTGAAAAACCCCTACAATATCATTAGAATCTTCTCCTTCTTTATCAACCGATAGACGTCCACTGCTTGACAAAGGTCTCTTGCATGGACTTCCACAGGTCTCGGTCTTGCGCCGCCTGGATCCAGCGGCTCCCTGCGACGCGTTTGATGTCGTCGGTCCACCTGGTGGGGGGTCTACCAACACTGCGCTTCCCGGTGCGGGGTCGCCACTCCAACACCTTGGGACCCCGCCATCAGTTCTTCGAACTATGTGCTTGCTAGACAGCTCTTCAAAGTGGTTTTCTCGGCGTATATTTTTACGATGACGTTGAAGCTATGGGTGTAGATGGTGCCAAAGTTTCTACATCTTTAGTGACATCATCGGGTTGGAGATTTTCTGTTTGGGAGATATGGTCTTCCAGCCAGATTATGGCAGATACCAGCCAATCTCCATTCCTCTTCAAAAATTACTAAGCGTCCTATTTGATCTTTCCTAGCTACCGCAAATATTTGAACAAAACTTCTGACAAAACTTCAGGAGATTTTTACTTGTTTCTTCAGTACAGTTCTTATTCAGCGTCTCTTTGAGATATTCATACAGATTTTTACTGTCCGCCTAAAATCCAAACTGTTCTCGTAACACCATGAACAAATCCAAATTATTCACTAGACCTTCCATATTGGTCACAAAAATATTTAGGTTCACTGCAAGTTGTCTTGGTAGTCAAAATGCGTATCTCTGAATGATTTTATTTAAACTAGTAGGGCGCGTGGGTGCGCGGCCCGCAAGCGGACCGCGGTTTTTCTTCTCATCAAGTAAACTTTCAGGTCCTGATCATTTTCTATCACAACACCACTCTTCCATCTTTTATACTCCCCGAGATAGACGCCGATGAAATTGGTATGGCCGCCATCTTGAATCCGCCATTTTGATTTTTTTTCAGCTTACTGCCGATTGGATGAGGTTTCGAGTATTTTTTGTTTGAGCACCTCCCACCTATCTTCAATACCCTGGCCGTGCTCCTCACCCACCTTCCAAACCCTCGATCATCATATCTCATCATTTGTCAGAATGAGAATTCTTCTATAAAAACAAATTTTGAAAGGGAACCGTATCAAAGTCTTGCGTAGTTCCCAGCTTCTAGTCTCTTCAATAGTCGCCATATATTTTGTATGAAAAAATAAATTCCGCCATCTTGAATTTTTTTTCTATTCATTAAGTAGAACTTCGGGCCCTGATCATCTTTTGCCAAAGAAGCACTATTGCATCTTTTATACTCTCCGAGATAGACACCAACGAAGTTTGTATGGCCGCCATCTTTTTTCCGCCATTTTGAATTTTTTTTCAGCTCACTGCCAATTGGATGAGGTTTCGAATGACATTTTTTCGAGCACCCCCTACCTATCTTTAATAACCTGGCCGTGCTCCTCACCCGTCTCCGAAATCCTCAATCATCAGCTCTCTCCATAATTTTCCTCCGAATGAATTTTTGCCCTCTATAGGAAACTATCGGTGAAAAAAAATTTTTTCATACAAAATTTTACAGGAGAGGTGATCAATCAGTGAGTCAGTCAATCAGCCCCAGCAGCTATATATATATTAACTAGTAGGGCGCGTGGGTGCGCGGCCCGCAAGCGGACCGCGGTTTTTCTTCTCATCAAGTAGACCTTCGGGTCCTGATTATCTTTTGCCAGAAAACCACTCTTCCATCTTTTATACTCTCCGAGATAGACCATGACCAAATTTGTATGGCAGCCATCTTGATTCCGCCATTTTGAATTTTTTTCAGCTCACTGCCCATTGGATGAGATTTCGAGTATTTTTTGTTTGAGCACCTCCCACCTATCTTCAATACCCTGGCCGTGCTCCACACCCACCTTCCAAACCCTCGATCATCATATCTCATCATTTGTCAGAATAAGAATTCTTTTATAAAAACAAATTTTGAAAAGGAACCGTATCAAAGTCTTACATAGTTCCTAGCTTTTAGTCTCTTCAATATTCGCCATATATTTTGTATGAAGAAAAAAAAATTCCGCCATCTTGGATTTTTTTTCTATTCATCAAATAGACCTTTGGGTCCTGATCATCTTTTGCCAAGAAACCACTCTTCCATCTTTTATACTCCCCGAGATAGACACCGACGAAATTTGTATGGCGGCCATCTTTTTTCCGCCATTTTGAATTTATTTTCAGCTCACTGCAAATTGGATAAGGTTTCGAATGACATTTGGTCGAGCACCCCCTACCTATCTTCAATAACCTGGCCGTGCTCCTCACCCGTCTCCGAAATCCTCAATCATCAGCTCTCTACACAATTTTCCTCCGAATGAATTTTTGTCATCTATACGAAACCATTGGTGAAAAAAACAATTTTTCATACAAAATTTTACAGGAGAGGTGATCAATCAGTCAGTGAATCAGCCCCAGCAGCTATATATATATTAACTAGCATTTGCTCGGTGCGCGAGCTGCTAAAGCAGCTCGCGGGAAGTGTTTTACTAAAAGTAAGGCGCGTGGGTGCGCGGCCCGCTAAAGCGGACCGCGATTGTTCGGCTTTATTTATTTCGCTCGGTGCGCGAGCTGCTAAAGCAGCTCGCGGGAAGTGTTATTGCTACAAGTAGGGCGCGTGGGTGCGCGGCCCGCTAAAGCGGACCGCGATTGTTCGGCTTTATTTATTTCGCTCGGTGCGCGAGCTGCTAAAGCAGCTCGCGGGAAGTGTTATTACTACAAGTAGGGCGCGTGGGTGGGCGGCCCGCTAAAGCGGACCGCGATTTTTTTACTCATCAAGTAGACCTTCGGATTCTGGTCATCTTTTGCCAAAAAATTTGTTCGAGCACACCCTGCAATAACCTGGCCGTGCTCCTCATTCACAAAAGAAAAAGAAAAAAAAAGAAAAAAGCAAATGTAAAATGAAAAAAAAGAAAAAGAAAAAAAGCCCTATGAACCTATCAAAATCAATATCTTGCATAGTTCCCAACTTCTAGTCCCTTCAATATTCCCCATATCTTTTTGATTTTGGTTTTGATCATCTTTTGTCGAGAAACCACTCCTCCATCTTTTATAGTCTCCGAGAGAGAGACGGACAAAATTTGCCGCCATTTTTTTTCCGCCATTTTGGAATTTTTTTTCAACTCACTGGCAACTGCTCGAGGTTTCGAATGACATTTGGTCGAGCACCCTCCACCTATCTTCTATACCCTGGCCGTGCCCCTCGCCCGTCTCCGAACTCCTCACTCATCAGCTCTCTCCACCTTTCTCCGAGCCACATTCTTTGAGCTCTATACGACACCATGGGTGAAAAAATTTTTTTTCATACAAAATTTTACAGGAGAGGGGTCGGAAATTTGAGACGTCACAGCTCGGCCGCCATCTTGTTTTTTTAATTTTTTTTACTTTTTAACCGACTTCCAAAAAGGAGGAGGTTCTCAATTCGGCCGGTATCTTTTTTTTTTTTTTTTTTTCTATGTATGTCCACCGATTTCTCCGGGATTACTGGACCGATTCGCGTGATTTTTTTTTAATCGACAGAGGATATTAGCGAAATGGTCCCATAAAAATTTTAACCTTCAACTCCTCAAGCCTGATGCTGCAGGCTAAAACTATGGCGATTTAGGAAATTTCGATTACAAATTGATATTGTAGGTAACAAGTATGGACTACATCATGGAGCTCCAGGTCCTAGCTCCTCAATCATAGGATACTACACTTAAAAGCTTAAAATAAAAATTCTTTTCAAAAAACCGACTTCTAACGCCACTACAAAGTATAAAAATAATTTTAGTTTGTCCACGTTTGTTGAAGTCGGGCGGGCCTAAAATACAAACTATGAAACCGACTCGCGATGCTCGCTCCACTTCTACAAACGAGTCTATCATATTCTGTAGCGTCGCGCATCGGTTTCATAGTTTGTATTTTAGGCCCGCCCGACTTCAACAAACGTGGACAAACTAAAATTATTTTTATACTTTGTAGTGGCGTTAGAAGTCGGTTTTTTGAAAAGAATTTTTCTGTTAATTGTTTACTAATTTCTACAATAATCCAAAATTTCAAAGAAATCGGTTGGAAAACAAAAGAGTTGCAAGATTCACGTCGGCCGCCATCTTGTTTTTCCGAAATGTCATAATTTTCCCCAACTCGAATCCCCCCCCAAACACATCTCCCGAACATCATTATATTGATTTCCGTCTCCTTCTAGGAGAACAATCGTGTCAATCAGTCAGTCAGTCAGTCAGTGGTAATCGAGCTATATATTATTACTAGCGTTTGCTCGGTGCGCGAGCTGCTAAAGCAGCTCGCGGGAAGTGTTTTACTAAAAGTAAGGCGCGTGGGTGCGCGGCCCGCTAAAGCGGACCGCGATTGTTCGGCTTTATTTATTTCGCTCGGTGCGCGAGCTGCTTTAGCAGCTCGCGGGAAGTGTTATTGCTACAAGTAGGGCGCGTGGGTGCGCGGCCCGCTAAAGCGGACCGCGATTGTTCGGCTTTATTTATTTCGCTCGGTGCGCGAGCTGCTAAAGCAGCTCGCGGGAAGTGTTGTTACTACAAGTAGGGCGCGTGGGTGCGCGGCCCGCTAAAGCGGACCGCGATTTTATTACTCATCAAGTAGACCTTCGGATTCTGGTCATCTTTTGCCAAAAAATTTGTTCGAGCACACCCCACCTATCTGCAATAACCTGGCCGTGCTCCTCATTCACAAAAGAAAAAGAAAAAAAAAGAAAAAAAAAAAAAGAAAAAAAGCAAATGTAAAATGAAAAAAAAGAAAAAGAAAAAAGCCCTATGAACCTATCAAAATCAATGTCTTGCATAGTTCCCAACTTCTAGTCCCTTCAATATTCCCCATACATTTTGTATGTAAAAAAAAAAATCCGCCATCTTGAATTTTTTTCCTACTCACCAGGTAGACCTCCGGGTTGTGATCATCTTTTGTCGAGAAACCGCCCCTCCATCTTTTATAGTCTCCGAGAGAGAGACGGACAAAATTTGCCGCCATTTTTTTTCCGCCATTTTGGATTTTTTTTTCAACTCACTGGCAACTGCTCGAGGTTTCGAATGACATTTGGTCGAGCACCCTCCACCTATCTTGTATACCCTGCCCGTGCCTCTCGCCCGTCTCCGAACTCCTCACTCATCAGCTCTCTCCACCTTTCTCCGAGTCACATTCTTTGAGCTCTATACGACACCATGGGTGAAAAAAATTTTTTTCATACAAAATTTTACAGGAGAGGGGTCGGAAATTTGAGACGTCACAGCTCGGCCGCCATCTTGTTTTTTTAATTTTTTTCACTTTTTCTGTTAATCGTTTACTAATTTCTACAATAATCCAAAATTTCAAAGAAATCGGTTGGAAAACAAAAGAGTTGCAAGATTCACGTCGGCCGCCATCTTGTTTTTCCGAAATGTCATAATTTTCCCAAACTCGAATCCCCCCCCCAAACACATCTCCCGAACATCATTATATCGTTTTCCGTCTCTTTCTAGGAGAACAATCGTGTCAATCAGTCAGTGAGTGAGTGAATCAGTCAGTGGTAAT
The DNA here is from genome assembly GCA_029955525.1 of Oeneis ivallda. NCBI lineage: Eukaryota > Metazoa > Arthropoda > Insecta > Lepidoptera > Nymphalidae > Oeneis > Oeneis ivallda. The sequence continues at coordinate 11,556,789 of JARPMR010000028.1, read as the reverse complement.
CGAGCTATATATATTATAACTAGCGTTTGCTCGGTGCGCGAGCTGCTAAAGCAGCTCGCGGGAAGTGTTATTACTAAAAGTAAGGCGCGTGGGTGCGCGGCCCGCTAAAGCGGACCGCGATTTTTTTACTCATCAAATAGACCTTCGGGTTCTGGTCATCTTTTGCCAAAAAAATCGTTCGAGCATACCCCACCTATCTGCAATAACCTGGCCGTGCTCCTCATTCACAAAAGAAAAAGAAAAAAAAAAGAAAAAAAGAAAAGAAAAATGAAGAAAGAAAAAAAGAAAATGAAAAATGAAAAAAAAGAAAAATAATAAAAAATAGGAAAAAAGGAAGAAAAAGAAAAAAAAGAAAAAAAGAAAAAAAAGAAAATGAAAAATTAAAAAAAGGAAAAGAAAAAGAAAAAACGAAAAAGAAAAGAAAAAAGTAAAAGCAAAAGAAAAAGAAAAAAAGAAAAGAGAAAAAAAAGAAAAATGAAGAAAAAGAAAAAAAAAGAAAAAAGAAATGATGGACAATGAGACATTGATTTTGATAGGTTCATAGGTGTCTTACCTATGAACCTATTAAAATCAATGTCTTGCATAGTTCCCAACTTCTAGTCCCTTCAATATTCCCCATACATTTTGTATGGGAAAAAAATAATCCGCCATCTTGAATTTTTTTCCTACTCACCAGGTAGACCTCCGGGTTTTGATCATCTTTTGTCGAGAAACCGCTCCTCCATCTTTTATAGTCTCCGAGAGAGAGACGGACAAAATTTGCCGCCATTTTTTTTCCGCCATTTTGGAATTTTTTTTCAACTCACTGGCAACTGCTCGAGGTTTCGAATGACATTTGGTCGAGCACCCTCCACCTATCTTGTATACCCTGGCCGTGCCCCTCGCCCGTCTCCGAACTCCTCACTCATCAGCTCTCTCCACCTTTCTCCGAGTCACATTCTTTGAGCTCTATACGACACCATGGGTGAAAAAAATTTTTTTCATACAAAATTTTACAGGAGGGGTCGGAAATTTGAGACGTCACAGCTCGGCCGCCATCTTGTTTTTTTAAATTTTTTTCACTTTTTCTGTTAATCGTTTACTAATTCCTACAATAATCCAAAATTTCAAAGAAATCGGTTGGAAAACAAAAGAGTTGCAAGAATCACGTCGGCCGCCATCTTGTTTTTCCGAAATGTCATAATTTTTCCCCACTTGAATCCCCCACCCGGACATATCTCCCATACATCATTGTATCGTTTTCCGTCTCTTTCTAGGAGAACAATTATGTCAATGAGTGAGTCAGTCAGTGGTAATCGAGCTATATATATTACTAGTATTTCGCTCGGTGCGCGAGCTGCTAAAGCAGCTCGCGGGAAGTGTTTTACTAAAAGTAAGGCGCGTGGGTGCGCGGCCCGCTAAAGCGGACCGCGATTGTTCGGCTTTATTTATTTCGCTCGGTGCGCGAGCTGCTAAAGCAGCTCGCGGGAAGTGTTATTACTACAAGTAGGGCGCGTGGGTGCGCGGCCCGCTAAAGCGGACCGCGATTTTTTTACTCATCAAGTAGCCCTTCGGATTCTGGTCATCTTTTGCCAAAAAATTTGTTCGAGCACACCCCACCTATCTGTAATAACCTGGCCGTGCTCCTCATTCACAAAAGAAAAAGAAAAAAAATGAAAAAAAATGAAAAAAAACAAAAAAAAAAACAAATGTAAAATGAAAAAAAAGAAAAAGAAGAAAAGCCCTATGAACCTATCAAAACCAATGTCTTGCATAGTTCCCAACTTCTAGTCCCTTCAATATTCCCCATACATTTAGTATGGAAAAAAAAGTCCGCCATCTTGAATTTTTTTCCTACTCACCAGGTAGACCTCCGGGTTTCGATCATCTTTTGTCGAGAAACCGCTCCTCCATCTTTTATAGTCTCCGAGAGAGAGACGGACAAAATTTGCCGCCATTTTTTTTCCGCCATTTTGGAATTTTTTTTCAACTCACTGGCAACTGCTCGAGATTTCGAATGACATTTGGTCGAGCACCCTCCACCTATCTACTATACCCTGGCCGTGCCCCTCGCCCGTCTCCGAACTCCTCACTCATCAGCTCTCGCCACCTTTCTCCGAGTCACATTCTTTGAGCTCTATACGACACCATGGGTGAAAAAAATTTTTTTCATACAAAATTTTACAGGAGAGGGGTCTGAAATTTGAGACGTCACAGCTCGGCCGCCATCTTGTTTTTTTAATTTTTTTCACTTTTTCTGTTAATCGTTTACTAATTTCTACAATAATCCAAAATTTCAAAGAAATCGGTTGGAAAACAAAAGAGTTGCAAGATTCACGTCGGCCGCCATCTTGTTTTTCCGAAATGTCATAATTTTCCCCAACTCGAATCCCCCACCTGGACATATCTCCCCTACATCATTATATCGATTTCCGTCTCCTTCTAGGAGAACAACCCTGTCAATGAGTGAGTGAGTGTGTCAGTCAGTGGTAATCGAGCTATATATATTATAATTATGAAACGGAATTACTCTTTCCTATCCCTATCATTAAGGTATAATATTAGGGAAGTGGAGTCATTTTAAATTACTAATATAGTAATTAGCAAACAGAAAAGATAATTAATTGTAAAGGAGATAATTCATAATGAATAGAACAGCAAATGAACAACATATTATAATAATTATCTGATGATTAGCTAATTTTTCAGTATTTGTAATTTCTTTCCAACACAAAAGAGGGTTCAGCTAAGTAGGTAGGTACATTAAATACATAATAAAATGAATTGTTAAAAATAAATAAATAAAGCTATATTTTGAAAATTTTGTTTTTGTAGATCCTTTGTTTGAATTTATGTTAAGTTTTATTTACAGTTCTAATATATGAAATATCATTTTTTAAGTTTTTAACTTATAAGTTTCCCTTCGGTGAACTAGTGCTTTAAAGTTGATTTCAATATCTACTGTATAAAAATAAGTCGGGTTTTCCTTCCTGACGCTATAACTCCAGAACGCACGAACCGATTTCCACGGTTTTGCATTCGTTGGAAAGGTCTCGGGCTCCGTGAGGTTTATAGCAAAGAAAATTCAGGAAAACTAGGAACAAACTAAATCCACGCGGACGAAGTCGCGGGCATCAGCTAGTTTATTCATAGAATTTTCATGTAGCACATTATTTTGGTCAAATATTTGATAATCCACGATATTATAAAATCAATAAAAAGAATATATATTTTTTTAATTTTGGGATTCTTATAACTCACGAACTTTGGGTGCGCGCCGATAGCGTAGAGTTACTCTACGCTAGAACTATCCGATCCGCAGCTCTGTTGCGGCGTGATTGAAGGACAAACCAACAAACACACTTTCACATTTATAAAATTAGTATGATTAGTAAGATGCCTGTGCCAGATTGTTTTAAAATCCCTCCTCGCACCCATGTGACGCCGTATTCAAATATGGCTAATATTCTTAACATTAAATCGCGTCTTGAATTACATTTCTGCACACTTTTTTTCGGTGCTTTCAAGAACAAGTCACCGGATTATCTTTTTAATAAATTGTCTTGGAGGACCCCAGCGTTTAACGCGTGAGGGCCACTCAACCGTTTGACTTGGTCACGTCATAAATCAGTAGCCTTTCGTGAAAGCCGTCGCTTCCTGGCTGCTAAGTGCTGGAATAATATACCTCCTCCTTTGAGAAATCTGAGCTCAAGGCCCGCTTTCGGGGATCACCTTAAAAAGAAATTACTGAAGGATCAAAAAACCTTGGATAGTTTCAGGTTTCTCATAACAAAATAAAGCTGCATCGTTTATTTATAATGATCCCTTACCCCCACTCTCAAAATAAAATAATATTAATTCATCACTCACCTTAAGATCCTATTATTTATAGTATCACACTTAATATTATGCATTCCTTGTATTTTTCTCCATTGCGAACAGCTGTGAGTACCGTCACGCTCGCGCGTGTCTCCCTCTAAAGGGCGCCGGCAGAACGAGCGCTCAGGGCGTCCGTGAGCCTGCAGCAATGATGCTGAGCCGGAGCTTGTCGCTTGTGCGACATTATATGGGCGCAAAGCCAATTTCTCAATTTTTTTTTATTTTTTGACTGTTTTTAATATTGTGTATCCATGTGTAAATGCAAATAGTTAATTTCTTTTATTTTTACTTTAATTATTAACGACTTCCTTCGAAGAGAAAAATTAAAAATCACGCCCTTCAACATTCAAGACGTCATGCCTTGAAAAGCATCGGTAACTGGTAACAGTAAAAAATACAACCATTTTTTGTCAACGGTACAGTATGACGTCATTTTGTAAAGGTCGGCGAAGGCCAACTTAAGCGCACGGGTAGTGTGTGTGAACGAGGACTGAAAAGGCTTATGCCCGTTTTCGCCAAGTAGTAGTCTCCTTACGTAGGTAGCCCCTAAATACCTCCTTACACAATGTCATTTCCCTCACAAGCCTCTATAGCCCAACAGTTAAAGTTGCGAAATGAATACTGAAAGGTCGCAGGTTCGATCCCCACCCGTACTATTGTCATACCCACTTCTAGCACAAGCTTGCCGCTTATTTGGAGGGGAGAGGAGATCAGTTAACTTCAGTTTAACTGATTTTTTTAAAAATCACCTTTAGGAGTTCTGTCATTTCAGATGTCTTCTCGTCCAAAATCCCTCAGTGCCTGAAGACCAAAGTCTTCGAACAGTGTGTGTTGCCAGTGACGGACGGACTTACGGATCCGATACATGGTCGCTAACTGTGGGCCTCGTAAGTAGGCTCAGGGTCACCCAGCGGGCGATGGAGAGAGCTATGCTCGGAGTATCCCTGCGAGATCAACTCAGAAATGAGGAGATCCGTAGGAGAACCTAAGTCACCGACATAGCTCAGCGAGTCGCGAAACTGATGTGGAAATGGGCGGAGCACATAGTTCGAAGAGCTGATGGTCGCTGGAGTCCCAAGGTGTGGCCCCGCACCGGGAGGCACAGTGTTGGCAGACCCCCACTAAGTGGACCGATGACATCAAACGAGTCGCATGGTGACGCTGGATTCAGGCGGCACAAGACCGAGACCTGTGGAAGTCCATGCAAGAGACCTTTGTCCAGCAGTGGACGTCTATTGGTTGACAAGAAGAATTTAGCTTAGGTAGCCCATAAAAGTAAGGGAATGTTGGTGAAAACAGGTATGACAGTTTAGTGAGAACAAGATCACTCACCGCCAGTTGAGCAGCCTGCCGTCGCGGGAGTCTGTGGACAAGTGGACACAATCAGGCTTACATTTTTTACGAGCTTTAAAATAAATAAAATTTCCAGGTAAATTTTGAAAATTAAAGGGGTTGTTTCATCGTGGGCCAGGTACTTGTACGCTATACCAAAAAATAGTATTAAATCATAGAAATTGAAATAAAATATACTTTTTTGTAGTATTACAGTGCATAAGAGGTACAAATATAAAATTATTTCAGGGGGGCTCCCATAGAAGTGAATGCCAAGTAAAATATTTTTTGTTGCTTTACATAGGCTTGCAATATATCTTTTGATTTAATTTTTTTAAACCAATTTACCTTACGATTTTGAACAGATTAACGAAATGGGGGGCTTTTCAAAGTTGAGATTTAATATGCTCGCTTGAAGACGCTCTCTAGCAAAATCGGCTATGTATTTTCAAGCTGAACTTATTTTTTTATTTCACTTATATCGTGTACTTGAATAACAAATACTAAAATTATATTTATGAATGATATACTTTTTTGTAGTATTACAGTGAATAAGAGGTACAAATATAAAATTATTTAAGGGGGTTCTCATAGAAGTGAATGAGAAGTAAAATATTTTTGTTGCCTTACATACGCATGCAATATACCTTTTGATTTAATTTTTTAAAACCAATTTACCTTACGATTTTGAACAGAGTACAAAAATATATCTTCTTCTTCTTCTTCTTTATCAACCTATAGACGTCCACTGCTGGACAAAGGTCTCCTGCATGGACTTCCACAGGCTTCGGTCTTGCGCCGCTTGAATCCAGCGGCTCCCTGCGACTCGTTTGACGTCGTCGGTCCAACACTCCAACACCTTGGGACCCCAGCGACCATCAGTTCTTCGAACTATGTGCCCCCCATTTCCACTTCAGTTTCGCGACACGCTGAGCTATGTCGGTGACTTTGGTTCTCCTGCGAATCTCCTCATTTCTGATTTGATCTCGCAGAGATATACCGAGCATTGCTCTCTCCATCGCTCGCTGGGTGACCCTGAGCTTTCTTATGAGGCCCATAGTTAGCGACCATGTCTCGGATCCGTAAGTCATCACTGGCAACACGCACTGTTCGAAGACTTGAGTCTTCAGGCACTGAGGGATTTTGGACGAGAAGACATCTTGGAGCTTCCCGAACGCTGCCCAGCCGAGTTGGATTCGGCGGTTAATCTCTTTCTCGAAATTGGACCTACCTAGCTGGACTGTATGTCCCAGGTAATACTCGTCTACAATTTCGAGCGCAGAGTTCTCAACGATTACTGGGTGGAGCGGAGCATGAGCATTGGACATGATTTTCGTCTTGCTCATGTTCATTTTCAGGCCCACCTGTTGAGAAACCCTGCTGAGATCATTGAGCATTGTATTGAGATCTCTCAGAGTCTCTGCCATGACTACTATGTCATCGGCAAATCGCAGGTGAGTGATGTACTCGCCGTTTATGTTGATGCCAAGTCCGTTCCAATCCAGAAGCTTAAAGACGTCCTCCAACGCAGCGGTAAAAAGCTTCGGGGAGATTACATCTCCCTGTCGCACTCCACGCTGCAAGTGGATTGGTCTCGTAGTCTGGTCCTGTATACGTACTGACATAGTGGCGTTTTCGTACAAGCACTTCAACACTTGGATATACCGGTAGTCAATCCGGCATCTCTGCAGCGACCTCAATACAGCCCAAGTTTCCACCGAATCGAAGGCTTTCTCATAGTCCACAAACGCTAAGCAAAGTGGCCGGTTATACTCTTCCGTCTTCTGTATAACCTGCCGCAGCGTATGAATGTGATCTATGGTACCAAAGCCTTTTCGGAATCCGGCTTGTTCGGGAGGCTGGAAGTCGTCAAACCTACGAGCGAGACGATTCGTAATGACTCTCGAGAACAATTTGTAAACATGACTCAGCAGCGAGATGGGTCTATAATTCTTCAGCAAGGTATTATCACCCTTTTTGAAGAACAGGACCACCACGCTCCTGTGCCATGCTTCCGGCGTTATACCCTCGTGAATGACGGAATTGAACAATCGCTGAAAGATCTTAAGTACCGGTTTTCCACCCGCTTTCAGGAGTTCCGCAGTGATTCCGTCATCACCTGGCGCCTTGTTGTTCTTGAGCTGTTTAAGAGCCATTCTAACCTCGTATAGGCTGACGTCCGGGATATCTTCGGTATAGTGTCGGGTCAGTTTGGCTCTGGGATCTTTGGCCAAATCCTCAACAGGTTTTTGTGTCGTGGAATATAACTGCCCATAGAACTTCTCGACCTCTTCCAAAATCTCAGGTCGAGAAGAGACGAGACGACCGTCATCAGTTTTAAGCCGCGTCAGCTGGCTCTGTCCGATAGACAAATCTCTCGCGAACACTTTTGAGCCTTTGTTCCGCTCGATGGTATCTTTAATACACTTGGTATTAAAGACCCCAAGGTCGCGAGTTTGTGCCTTAGAGATCTGCCTATTAATCCGCCGGTAGGCAGCCGCGTCTACCGATGACTGCAGCCTCATCTCTTGTCTCTCCTCCATGAGCTTGAGAGTATGGTCAGAGAATTTTTCGGTTCTTTTCCTACGATGGGTCTTAAAGAACTTAGACCCCACAGTATGGACAGTTTCCACGAACCTGTTGTTTAGATCGTCCACAGAAACACAGTCTGCTAGGCAATCGAATCGGTTCTGCAGTTCGAGTTGGAAGTTTTCGGGGTTTTGGATATGGGCACGAGAGGGTCGGAGAGTTGACTTCACCAGTCTGGCCCTTTCCAGCTTCACATTAATATTCAATGTGCCTCTTACCATACGGTGATCGCTCCCGGTTTTCACCCTGTTGATCACAGAGACATCATTGAATATATGGCGCTTGGTCGACATAATGAAGTCAATCTCACTTCTCGTAGAACCATCGGGGCTCATCCAAGTCCATTTTCTGTGTGGCCGCTTCCTGAAGAAGGAGTTCATCATAAAGAGGCCCTCCTTCTCCATGAAGTCGGCCAGCATTTGACCCCTCTGGTTCCTTCGCCCATAACCAAATCACCCAACCCTCGTCTCTGCACCGCTTCGTTCTCCCAGCATCGCGTTGAAATTCCCCATCACAACATTGTAGTGAGTGGTAGAGGCGTGTATGGCTTTTGATATATCCTCATACAGCGCCTCCACCTCCTCGTCAGGATGTGCCGAAGTTGGTGCGTAAACCTGTATAACCTTCAACGAATACCGATTGGTGATTCTGAGTATAAGGTACGCTACCCTACTCGACACACTTTTGACGATGTGGTTGGGAGGGACTTGTGGACGATGAACCCGACACCACCCTGGGACTGTTGATCGCCCTCCCGGTAGTAGAACAAGTTGCCGGAATTGAGGATTATCGAGTCCTCCCCCTCTCTTCGGACTTCAGATAATCCTATAATATTCCAGCGCAACTTGCTCACTGCTTCTTCCAGCTCGATGATCTTCTCGTCAGTCCTCAACGTGCGTGCGTTATATGTCGCCAGGTCCAGTCGTCGGGGTTGGCAGCGGAATCTCATCCGGAGATTCTTAGCACCCCCTGCCCCGCCATAACCGTGACCGCTGCCAGGGTCAGGCACAGCGAGGCCGCCGGGAACTAGGGGCCTTGGCCTTGTGACATTTTCCATATCGGGTTTTGCCCATAATGACCACGCTGGGCAGGCGTGTTGGTCATCGCAGGGCTAGACTGATCGCGCCGATGTCGCTGCTGCCCGACACCGACAAAAATTGACGAAATGGGGGGCTTTCAAAGTTGAGATATAATACGCTCGCTTGAAGACGCTCTCTAGCAAAATCATAATAATGTCAGTTTTGGTCGTCATGTATCGATTGAATGAATAATCATGGTATACCGTTACCGCGAGGTCTCAGTTCGGGACGAATCACTAGTATTAGTATGATTATAATTTTTAATAAAACCTAATAAAAATTCAACCCGACGCACTAAACTTCGACACGACGACGCGCGACTGGAATCGCAGCTGGCAGCCGAACGAGATGGCAGTGATTCATTCGCATGTATTATGAAGCCGTCGCCAAGTGAGGTAGGGTTAGGTACGCTGTGACTGGCGTCGCTGCCGTGGCATCCTAATGTGAAAGGGCTCTAGGTGCTAGCGGGCTCACCGCGCGCTCGTCGCGCCGCCACTCGCGGGGGAGCTGCTCGCCGCCCTCCGCGCCCTGCGGCGGCACATCCTAATGAGATAGGGCTCTAAGTGCTAGCGGGCTCACCGCGCGCTCGTCGCGCCGCCACTCGCGGGGGAGCTGCTCGCCGCCCTCCGCGCCCTGCGGCGGCACATCCTAATGAGATAGGGCTCTAAGTGCTAGCGGGCTCACCGCGCGCTCGTCGCGCCGCCACTCGCGGGGGAGCTGCTCGCCGCCCTCCGCGCCCTGCGGCGGCACATCCTAATGAGATAGGGCTCTAAGTGCTAGCGGGCTCACCGCGCGCTCGTCGCGCCGCCACTCGCGGGGGAGCTGCTCGCCGCCCTCCGCGCCCTGCGGCGGCATCTTAATGAGATAGGGCTCTAAGTGCTAGCGGGCTCACCGCGCGCTCGTCGCGCCGCCACTCGCGGGGGAGCTGCTCGCCGCCCTCCGCGCCCTGCGGCGGCACATCCTAATGAGATAGGGCTCTAAGTGCTAGCGGGCTCACCGCGCGCTCGTCGCGCCGCCACTCGCGGGGGAGCTGCTCGCCGCCCTCCGCGCCCTGCGGCGGCACATCCTAATGAGATAGGGCTCTAAGTGCTAGCGGGCTCACCGCGCGCTCGTCGCGCCGCCACTCGCGGGGGAGCTGCTCGCCGCCCTCCGCGCCCTGCGGCGGCATCTTAATGAGATAGGGCTCTAAGTGCTAGCGGGCTCACCGCGCGCTCGTCGCGCCGCCACTCGCGGGGGAACTGCTCGCCGCCCTCCGCGCCCTGCGGCGGCACATCCTAATGAGATAGGGCTCTAAGTGCTAGCGGGCTCACCGCGCGCTCGTCGCGCCGCCACTCGCGGGGGAGCTGCTCGCCGCCCTCCGCGCCCTGCGGCGGCACATCCTAATGAGATAGGGCTCTAAGTGCTAGCGGGCTCACCGCGCGCTCGTCGCGCCGCCACTCGCGGGGGAGCTGCTCGCCGCCCTCCGCGCCCTGCGGCGGCATCTTAATGAGATAGGGCTCTAAGTGCTAGCGGGCTCACCGCGCGCTCGTCGCGCCGCCACTCGCGGGGGAACTGCTCGCCGCCCTCCGCGCCCTGCGGCGGCACATCCTAATGAGATAGGGCTCTAAGTGCTAGCGGGCTCACCGCGCGCTCGTCGCGCCGCCACTCGCGGGGGAGCTGCTCGCCGCCCTCCGCGCCCTGCGGCGGCACATCCTAATGAGATAGGGCTCTAAGTGCTAGCGGGCTCACCGCGCGCTCGTCGCGCCGCCACTCGCGGGGGAGCTGCTCGCCGCCCTCCGCGCCCTGCGGCGGCACATCCTAATGAGATAGGGCTCTAAGTGCTAGCGGGCTCACCGCGCGCTCGTCGCGCCGCCACTCGCGGGGGAGCTGCTCGCCGCCCTCCGCGCCCTGCGGCGGCACATCCTAATGAGATAGGGCTCTAAGTGCTAGCGGGCTCACCGCGCGCTCGTCGCGCCGCCACTCGCGGGGGAGCTGCTCGCCGCCCACATCCTCGCACTTCAGCGGGTCCCGCGGCGCCAGCGCGCGCTCCTCCACACACGCCATCCGCGTGAGCAGCACCCGGCACATGGCCGCGTCCAGCAGCTTGGCGTCGCAGCCGTACCGCGCCGCGCGCGCGTCCACCTCCGTCTTCACCTTTGTAGCGGACAGACAACACATACGTTTGGAAATGTTTCGTGGAAAGGATCTTGACCAAGGATGGTACCAGGTATTCTCATGCTTCAAAACCAAAATATTGGATAGGAAAAAAAAATCATAATTTTTACAACCTTTGGCATCAAGAATTTGATTTTTCCTATCAGGATTTTTATTTTAATGTTAAAAAGAAAAGAGTTTCATATCAATGCACATTTCCGTTAGAACATAAATAATAACCAAAGAGTATGTAGGATAGTTGTGAAGCACCATCTGTTATCGATTGGTCTGTGGATGGTTGTGTCATGTTGCATTCCGTAATGTTTGTAGTCTATGGTGGCATTTATCGTGGATACTAATCTCGGTGTCTGTGTATCTGTGTGGACCTGTGGGTAGCATTCAGATTATTCTAGTGTTCGTGGTCTATGATTCGCGTGAGGTACGTAGTCGAATAACAATATGGTGATGGTAAGCTTGTTTGTCCGACCGAGTACCAAAACGATAAGGTACGTTATTATAAATAACTTAGACCCAGGTGTGTATCTTCTTATTCTTCTTATGAGCAAAATAAAGAATATTATGTGAAATTATAAATTAAAAGATTTTTTTGCATATTAGGTAATATAATATACAGTTGGACGCACGAGTGACGCAACTACATATTGGTTTGTAACATTGTTCATTACATCGGAATCCGGATTTTCATTTATAAAAAAACAATTGTAGGAGTTAATATGGGAAGCATAGACTATAAAAAAACAAGTTTGGATTTGAAGCAACATATGGGCAGGATTTCATACATCCATGGTCACTGTCCTGTTACATAGGTATTGCATGCGCTCGGCGGAAGTATTCAAAATTCAAAAATTATTTCAAAATTATTTATTTCACGTAGGCCAACCTGTAGCTCTCATGACACGTCATGACTCTACCACCGGTTCGGAAAGCGGATTCTGCTGGGAAGAGCCGGCAAGAATCTCAGCAGTTGGTATTTACAAAATGCATATAATATTGTAAAATGATTATTTTACAATATTATATGCAGCTATTACCTTGTTATAAGTTTTTTATACTATCTTGTAGGCAGCTGGATGCCAAACCGATTTATCCAATGCAACTTGTTAGAATATAATATTTCCACAATGAGGTGAAGTTTCAAAAATGCGTACTACAATTCATGTTAAAACATGTTAGGACGGGCAGACAGAACGCAGCCCATTCCCACCAGTGGCACCCTTTCACGAACATGACGCTTGATCCAGCCGTTGCTTCGCTCATAAAAAAGCTGGAAAATAATAATAAAAAAGCTGGAACCTTTACGCTGTTGTCTGCCTGTCCATCTGTGCTGCCCTCTGCCTGCACGTCTATGCTGTCCAAGGTCATGTGCAGGTCGGGCTCCGTCTTAGGCTCTCTTCTGTCGTCTTCAGGCACATCTGCACTATTATCCAACACATGCAGGTCGCAGTGGTCGGCCCCTAGACGGGTCTCGGCCAGGGTAGGCTTCAGCGGGCACAGCGCAGCAATATGTTGTATCGTTATCTGGAAACACCAAATTAAATTGTAACTATCACAACTCTAAAAAGCAGGCGAGAGCGGGGATCTTATTGAGATATACAAAATCTTGAACAAGTTCTTTAATATCCCCAATTTCGGGTTTGTTTTTGAGAAAGAGCAACCCTGGGCTAAGGTGACATGATCTATAACTATGGCATCAACTGGCATCGTCCAATCCCTTCAAGAGTGTGCCATAATTATTGTTTTCTCGTGAGTGAGAAATACAGAGCGATAGACGCGCGACGTATTGTTGACGACGTAAGCGCCATAACAAAAATAGTTTGATCCTCCTGAGATAAATAGCAAAATGTGTGCAAAACATGTATTTTTCAAAAAAAAAAATACTAGATAATTTTCACCAATCGTGTTTTTAAAACACGTAATCCAAGATAAAAGTTCAAAGTGTCATTTCCCCAGATATTAAGGTAACTTTTACAAATTCTGTGATAAATAACAATGACAAAATACCAAATTGCATATTATGGACTCTTAAACAATTTCTAAGAGAGTGGTGCACATATGGAATAAGTTGCCCAACGAGAAATAGTGGTGTCAAAATCAGTTAATGAATTTAAAACCAGATACGACCGCCATAATATTGGAAACTCCAAGCACAGCAATTGATACAGGCGCATCAACGACTGCTGCGTAGCCCGTTATAAATAATAATAATATCACATAACATCTACTAACTACCGTGAGACTACAATGAGTTCTGGTATTATATTAAGTTTAAAACAAACATCAACATCATCACCACTCACCACTTTATGTCGTTGAACTAAGTCCATCATCACTGCTCGGGATCTCAAGCTCTTGTTTCTGAACTTTTCAGAGTTTGTCAATCTCTGAGCGCATTCTACGCACAGTGTATGCTTTAGGTTGCCCACATCAAACAACTGAAACAAAATGTATTCAATGTGTGTTTAGAGCCTCAACAGATGGGCACAATTTACTCTGCCAATGTATTTTTGGACATAATTATCTCGTTTTAACTGTAAATATCTGGGTGACCAAGCTGTGCTCGGTTATTATTATTTTTTTTGGTAAATCGTGTTTTTTAAAAATTATATATTAAAAAATAATGATAATAAAATAATAAATAATAATAATAATAAAATAATAAATAATAATAATATTAAAATTCATAGGGGAAAAAATTATCGTCTGGACTCGAACCAGGGTCTTCTGGTTTCGGGACCGCCCGTTATCCTAACTGAGCCACGGGGATTTTACAGCTAATGGTGAAATTTACCGTCGTATTCTAATAATATTGTAAGGGGTTTTTCATTGCCTGAAAATACGGATAAAACGATCTTTTCTAAAAATAAAACCTAGTTTTAGATCGATTTCACGCCCCCGAAACCCGCTGCATACCAAATTTCATGAAAATCGTTAGAGCCGTTTCCGAGATTCAGATTATATATATATATATATATATCATTTATCATCATCATTATCAACCTTTAGATGTCCACTGCTGGACATAGGTCTCCTGCATGGACCTCCACAGGCCTCGGTCTTGCGCCGCCTGAATCCAGCGGCTCCCTGCGACTCGTTTGATGTCGTCGGTCCACCTAGTGGGGGGTCTGCCAACACTGCGTTTACCGGTGCGGGGTCGCCACTCCAACACCTTGGGACCCCAACGACCATCAGCTCTTCGAACTATGTGCCCCGCCCATTTCCACTTCAGTTTCGCGACTCGCTGAGCTATGTCGGTGACTTTAGTTCTCCTGCGGATCTCTTCATTTCTGATTTGATCTCGCAGGGATACCCCAAGCATAGCTCTCTCCATCGCTCGCTGAGTGACTCTGAGCCTTCTTATGAGGCCCACAGTTAGCGACCATGTCTCGGATCCATAAGTCATCACTGGCAACACGCACTGTTCGAAGACTTTAGTCTTCAGGCACTGAGGTATTTTGGACGAGAAGACATCTCGGAGCTTCCCGAACGCTGCCCAGCCGAGTTGGATTCGGCGGTTGATCTCTTTCTCGAAATTGGACCTAGCTGGACTGTGTGTCCCAGGTATATATTATTGTTATTATTAGCCTTTATTTCCTTATTTCACTAATTACAGTTAAATTCTAAATCTAATGTTAGTAACAGTTACATATTTAATCGCTTAACCTAATGTTAGTACATAATATTATTGATTATTTACGAACTATTATGTAACTGTTTTTTTTTTTTTTATAAGGATCCCTCTAATTGGGTATAGGCCTCCCCCAGTTTCTGCCATTTTGGTCTATCCTTTGCAGACTCTAACCATTTTTTCCAGCTATGGGTATTAAATCATCACGCCAGCGTGAGTTTGGTCTACCGACTCGTCTCTTCCCTATAGGGCCAGACCATATAGTTACTGCGCGTGTCCATCTCTGGTCGTTCATTCTAGCGACATGTCCTGCCCATCTCCATTTTAGTTGTAATGCTCGTTGTAAAGCGTCCGTCAGTTTCGTCTTTTTTCTTATTTCTTCGTTTCTAACTTTGTATATCCGGCGTAGTTTTAAGATACTTCTCTCCATTGCTCTTTGGCAGACATTTATCTTATTCTTTATTTTATTTGTATAAACACAAGTTTGACTAGCGTAAGTTAAAGTAGGAAGTATACAAGTATCCATTAGCATCTTTTTTATATTCATACTATAGTTTCCTTTCATAATTTCTTTGTGTGCCCAGTACTTGTTCCAGCTTAATGTAATTCTTCTGTCAACTTCTTCTTCTGTATGTAATTCACTAAACGAGACTTGTTTTCCCAAGTATATGTAGGAGTTTACATATTCGATTTGTTTGTTATTTATATATATTTGCTTGGGGAAACTATTGGTTATTATTTTAGTTTTACTTATATTCATAGAAAGGCCGACTTTTTTACTTTCTGTGTCTAGGGATTGTATCATTCTTTCCAGACTGTTTCCGTTCTCAGCAAAAAGAGCAATATCATCTGCAAATCGGAGATGACTTAAGTTTTGTTTTGAGATCTTAATGCCCTCTTGCGTCCAGTCTAATTTTTTGAATATGTCTTCGAGTACTGCAATGAACAGCTTAGGAGAGAGCGGATCTCCTTGCCTGACTCCTCTTTCGATTTGTATTAAATCACCTCTGGTCTCTAACTTGATCCTACTTGTACTGCTATTGTAAATTGTTTTGAGAATCTCTATGTATTTTCTATTTATATGACATTCTTTTAATGCTTTCCAGATTGCCTCATGAGAGATACTGTCGAATGCTTTTGTATAATCGATAAAGGCAATATAGAGCGATTTATTAAATTCTTTATATTTTTCGATGACTTGTTCCATTGTGTGTATGTGGTCCATTGTACTGAAGCCTGTACGGAATCCAGCTTGTTCAACTGGTTGCTACTTATCGATTTGTGGGCCAATTCTGTCCAACAGAACAACAGTAAATAGTTTATAAATGCTCGAAAGGAGACTAATTGGTCGATAATTAGATATGTCTAGAGCATCGCCTTTTTTATACAGTAGTGTGATATCTGAGGAAGTCCATTGCTTGGGCACTGATCCGCTATTTAAAACCATATTAAATAAATTGGCCATAGGTGTTGCTAATTTGTGGGCTGCAATTTTTAATAGTTCATTAGGTATATTGTCTGGTCCTGTACTTTTTTCTGTCTTCAAAGTTTATATATAGGTCCAGGTATATATACTCGTCCACAATTTCGAGCGCAGAGTTCTCAACGATTACTGGGTGGAGCGGAGCATGAGCATTGGACATGATTGTCGTCTTGTTCATGTTCATTTTCAGGCCCACCTGTTCGTTCGTTGGTGCCTTTTTTATACAGTAGTGTGATATCTGAGGAAGTCCATTGCTTGGGCACTGATCCGCTATTTAAAACCATATTAAATAAATTGGCCATAGGTGTTGCTAATTTGTGGGCTGCAATTTTTAATAGTTCATTAGGTATATTGTCTGGTCCTGTACTTTTTTCTGTCTTCAAAGTTTATATATAGGTCCAGGTATATATACTCGTCCACAATTTCGAGCGCAGAGTTCTCAACGATTACTGGGTGGAGCGGAGCATGAGCATTGGACATGATTTTCGTCTTGCTCATATATATACATACATATATATATATATATATATATATATATATATATATATATATAATCATCCTTTCACGGTAAATGTCGATCCAGTGAGAAGTTAGAACAAATGTTGATCCACCTATTTTACGTATTTACTCAGCTCCGTGTCGCGCAAATTGATATACTTTGATCCGTCCTTGATGCGCGTGTGACGTCGGTGGATTTGCACTTACAGGTTTTCAATATACTCATCAGCGATTTGACCAATATTTGTTGATCCATCAACGGTCGAAAAAATTATACTGAGTATGATTTCTTAGATCCAGAATATATTTAACTTATATGCGACATTTACTTAGACTAAGTTGATCCGGAGCCAAAATTGACGAATAGGTACTCGAACACAAAGCGGCAACGTCGCGTTCTGCGTGTAACAGAGAACCCAGTAGACTACTTCGGTAGAGTAATCTAAGAAAGATGCGTTAGCTGCTTGAGGATCAAACTTTGACAGATTTTATTGCGGAAAGAAGTTTGCGCGCGTTTTAGTAGCTACCTACCAGTTTTTAACCTCGGACGAAAAAAGAGTTGTGATTGTGTTTAGGTATACGTGTAAGTACCTACCTAGGTACTTAATATGCGTTTCAAATAACAATAGGACCAGCAAAGATGCCATCTTTTCACCAGTGCTGTCTGCCAGAAGCTGAATCAGAATAATAAAAAAAACCGGCCAAGTGCGTGTCGGGCCACGCGCAGTATAGGGTTCCGTAGTAATTGCAAGACACAAAATATATAATTGCTGACTTAGGATAGTGCTTTTATTTGATTTATGAATATTGAAAATATTTTGAGTTCTATGGTTTAAACGTTTACACGAGTCCGTCGTGCCAGACGCAATCGACCGCCTTCTCCATATCGAGGAATACTGCGGCTGATTGCTCTCGCTTGTTGTAGGCGGTAGCGAGGTGTTGCAGTACCCTCGTCACTTGTAAAGTGGTGGAGTGTTCGGCACGGAAACCGAACTCTTCGTCGCGTGGCTTCTCGAAGACTTTCGAGGTACTCGACAGAAGAGTGATGGGATGGTTACTCCCAGGCAGCATGATGTTCTTGCCTGGCTTGGGGATCAGGATGACTCGGCCGAGCTTCCACGATGATGGGAAGTTCCCGGGACTGAGGATTCGCGGGGGTAGGTGACGCAGGGTTTCGTTGGTGACTAGGTCGGGACTGAGTGCTTTGCGCAGTCTAGTTCGTCAAACCATCCTTTGGACTTGTCCGGGGGAGAACACGACGGGGTCTTCTGTCGGTAGTATCGGCGACTCGAAGTATTCCTTCACATGTCACTCGATGGTCTCTACGTGCTGCACATCCGCAGTCGGGTTGGGTGTAAACTCCGTCTCCAGGTGATCCGCGAACGTCTCCGTTCGATCCTCGGCGCGGTAACGTGGGGTTCCGTCACTGGCCATGAGGGTCTAATCGGAGGCGGCTTCCCGGAGAGTTGGCGGCAGAGGCGGTGCATGCCGGACCGGTCGTCGCCGGCTTGCTCGATGGCGGAGTGCCAAGATTCAACTACGACTGTCTCCAGTGCGAGATCTGATCTGAGGTCCTGGAGGCCAGAGCGTTCAGCCGCGTCTTCATGGTCTGGCACCGCAGTTTTTGCCATTGCTTTCGCAGCTTACTCTTCTCCTCTTGCGTCGCTTGTATGTAGGCAGGCAGTAGATGCAGCGTTGAGTCGGGACTCTCGCAGCGCGATTGCGCGAATACGCGATGCGCGATTCCGCAATCGAACGCTGCGATCGAGTTACGTTTTCGGCGTTCCGCGAGTGAATAGCGCTATAGCGCCATCCCTTTTAAATAGTTTGGCAATTAAGTGAAATAATAAAACCTAAAAATATGTGCCACGCGGCGAAACAACTTTTTTGCTTTTTCTGTGTCTAAAATAGTAGAATAATATATCATTGATCAGCAACAAAACAATGCAACGTAGCCGCAAGCGCAAACAAAACTACAGAACAAGTATAAATTAAAATTTTTTTAAAAAACCCAGTTTTCTGCTCTATCATCAGATCCTCCTGCTCGATCCTAGATCCTCGATAATCATCTATCTTACACCTACTCATTGAGATTGAGACCATTCTAATGTGCCCATACACACTATATCTACTATAAGCACAGAATAAGGATACTTTCATACAGAGGTTCGACGAAAGCGATTTGATTTTTTTTTAATCGATACAGAAATTTTGCGAGATGGCTCTCCAAAAAATTCTGGTTTTAACGCTTTAATCCTAATGCTGCAGGGTTACTGCCAACTACTGTATTATGGTTATTTGTTAACTGCCGATTATGGATAGTTTTTAGGTGCCAAGTAAAGACTACATAGTTAAATTCCAGGACCCAACTCCTCAATCCTGATGCTGCACGGGTTCTACCTAGGCAGATAAAGGCACGGGTATCATCGCAAATTATTAGACGTTGGCGGCATTTACCACGAGATCAAAGGCGTCAAACTACTGTATCTCCTCCTTGTACTGTGCTATAAGTTTCTGAGGAGTTGGATATCTCAAGGTTACCTAGGAAATAATTCGAAGTAACAGTATACAAATTTCCCTTAATCAAGTATGAAATGAGCTGATGGTTTCAAAGGCCTGAGCAGATCTTCGTAAATCATTGCTAAGAAATATCTCGATCACGTCTTTCAAATAGAAAAACCGCATCAAAATCGGTGTATTCGTTAGGCAGCTACGATGGGACAGACAGATACACGGACACTAGCGTATTCATAAGAATACGCTAGTGTCCGTGTTATTCTTCCTATAAAGGAAGAATATTATAATATTAATATTATAGTCTTGTATGGATCGCAGAATCGCCGAATATTTTTGTTCAAAAATCGCTAAAACGCGTTGCAGTCACAAAAAGCCATAAAAACGCAAAAGCCATTCTTCTTCTTGAGGTGCCATCTCCTACCGGAGGTCGGCTATCATATTGGCTATTCGGACCTTACACACAACTGCGCGGAATAAGGATCGAGTACTCAGTCTGAACCATGTCCGGAGATTCTTGAGCCAAGAGGTCTGTCTTCTTCCAGGGACCCCCTGGAATCCTACCTTGTATCTTCCCCTGTATTATTAGTTGGAGCAATTTGTACTTATCGCCACGCATTATATGTCCCAGATATAGCAGTTTTCGTTGCTTTATTGTCTTTAAAACTTCTGCCCCTTTGTTGACCATCTGCAAAACCCTTTCGTTGGAAACTCTATCCGTCCATGATATTCTCAGAATTGTTCTATACACCCACATTTCAAATGCCTCTAGTCGATTGCTCGTATTTTGAGTTAAAGTCCATGATTCGACACCGTACAGAAGAACCGAAAAAACATAGCATCGTGCACCCTGGTAGAGATCTTTAAGGATCGGTTGCAGAGTAATTGGCGCAACTTCATAAATGCGTTGCGTGCCTGCTCTATCCGGCATTTAATTTCTACGCTATGATCATTTTGGTCATTCACAATGCAGCCTTAGTACTGTAAGTACTATAAGTACTGTAAGTACTGTAAGTAGTGCGAAAACGTGGAATCGCGCAGCAGACGCAAATACGCAAAAGGCAATAAAACGCCTCGGTCACTGCCGCTAAAAATCGGAGTGGGGCCTCTCCTTTATCCGTTTAATTTGTAGCTTGAATAGAATAGAATAGAGTAGAGTAGAGTAGAATAGAGTAAAGTAGAATAGAGTAGAGTAGAATAGAGTAGAGTAGAGTGGAGAAAAGTGGAGTAATGTGGAGTAGAGTGGAGTAGAGTACCTAGAATATAATAGAATATTTGCAAGAATGTTATTTAGAAGAACACAATCAGGTCTTACAATTAATTTGCACTAATGCATTCAAGTAATTCATTAGTGTGCAAATTTGAAAAATACATTGCTGCATAATTTTACTTGAGTATTAATTTGAAAAACAAAGAGCTAACATCACTGCAAGTTGCAACAGAACGTAGAACCCGTTAGAAAAACTACGCGAGCGAAAAGCTCAGCTTTTTGCTAGTTAAAAATAAAATGAAAACAGTGCATAAGGATAAGTATTTAGATATTGTTAAATATGAGTATTGAAAAGTATTAAATATCACTGTGTCAATGGATATTATGTCCAAATTATAGCAGTTCATTTATACAATATCAATAGTTAACTTACATATTCATTCAAATTAAAACATGTGAAAAAAATGATTTTTAAAATACAAGCTTTTAGTAGCTACCTACATCATCACACCTTGAATATCATCTAGGACCAGAGTACTTATCAAGATTAATCAAACGAGCCCAAACTCGATGGGGTTACATAGTTTCATTACAGAATTCCCTTAACAACATTTCAGCTCCATCATCAGACCCTGCATATTATCTGGGGCCAGAATTCTTGTCAAGACAAATCAAACGAGCCCAACCTCGATAGGGTTACCTAGTTTCATTACAGAGTTCCCTTAAGCACCTTTCAACTTCATGATCAGACCCTCGATATCATCTAGGACCAGAGTACCTGCCAAGACAAATCAAACGAGTTCAAATCATTGACCAGAGTACTTATCAAGACGAACTAAACGAGATCAAACTCGATAGGGTTACGTAGTTTCATCACAGAGTTCCCTTAACCACCTTTCAGCTCCATCATCAGACCCTGGATATCATCTAGGGCCAGAGTACTTGCCAAGACGAATCAAACGAGTCCAAATTCGATGGGGCTACGTCGTTTTATTACAGAGTTCCCGTAGCCATCTTTCAGCTCCATCATCAGATCAGCTCCATGTCACAATAATATTGCATTGTCATCCGATTTACATCTACATACAAAATTTCAGCTCTATTGGAAGCCGGGAAGTGGTTGTAATTCATCTTGCAAGATTTGACCTAAACATACCTACATACTCACATAAATTGCAAGATAATATATAAAGCTTGTAAAAACATTCTCCATAGGCCAGTCTCCAGTTTTACTTTAAACGTTCGTACGGCCAAGATACGAAACGGCAACGTCGCGGCTGCTTTAAGCCAATCCGATGGTTTGCTATGCTCTGATTGGCTCATTTAAATCGGATCAATATTTTCCGTAACTATCGCAAGGTGGATTTGTATATCGGATCAACTTCGGCGAACGCTAGTAAGAAGTTCCGTGAGTGTAGATGTTGATCCGGACGGATCCACATTAGTTACCAATGATGCATATTGGATCAACAAAAGGCGCCGGATCAACATACATTTTTGGATCAACAAAGTGCTCGCGTGAAGTCGCGTCTGATCAACATTTACCGTGAAGGTATCTCTATATATATATATATATATATATATATATATATATATATATATATATATATATATATATATACATATATATATATATACATATATATATATATATATACATATATATATATATATATACATATATATATATATATACATATATATATATATATACATAGACACATTGAGTTTGTTATACTATATTGGATATATACAAGAATTGCTCGTTTAAAGATATTAGATTATGTTTTGTAAAGGAATTAAAACAAAGTAGCATAGAAGCGGCATATGATATTATGATATTATATTTTTGTCTACCTACTTGTGATCATTTTATTTAGCAACAAAGTGCACAAGAATAGGGTATTTGTACAAGTAGGTCCCTCTCAATCCAATATAGTATAACAAACTCAATGTGTCTCTGTGTGGTTACTGTAGACAGATGACCAAGCAACTTACTGGTTGTCCAGTCAAGTGTTCATACGCTTCTTTCAAGTTGTAGTTGCTCATTGAGAACATTTTGCGGCTCTTGTTCAGGCATATCATGCAGACCTGCAAAAAACAGTGATATGTGTTAGGCATGCTACACACATAACATGCTTGCCTTGAGCATACTCAAATCATACATAAGTATGATTTGAGTATGTTCAAGGCAAGAGTGAATAGACATGAAGTGCGCTCCAACCTAATCATAATCGTTTATTTTTTGCTAGGATATGGTACATACAACATATTTGGTACATAGGTGTTAAGATTTTAATTAGACTGGATGATGGCTGCAACTTCGTACATGTGGATTAAGGTATTTCAATTCCCAATCTTCTTTAAAATCTTTAATTTTCCAGGATAAAAAGTAGCCTATGTGCTAATCCTGGGTATGAGCTATCTCCATTCCAAATTTTAGCCAAATTGGTTGAATCATCGACTCATTGTGGCATTAAAGAATAACAAACATCCATCCATACATCTTCACAAACTTTTGTATTTATTATATTAGTAAGATTTTTCTTTTCCTACACATCCTGCCAAGCTTGATGTGCAAAACATTAGATCTAGACCTAGATTGATTGTTGTCAAGTACAAGCTTCATCATCATCAATGGCTCACTACTGAGCGCAGGTCTCCTCTCAGAGAAGGGTTATAGGCCATAGTCAACCACGCAGGCCCAATGTGAATTGGCAGACTTCACACACCTTCGAGAACATTATGGAGAACTCTCAGGTGTGCAGGTTTCCTCACAAAGTTTTCCTTCACCATTAAAGCATGAGATATTTAATTAAATTCAAAAAGTCAGAGGCACATAGCTGGGATCAAATCTGCGACCCTCCGAATAGGAGACCACAGTCCTAACCACTAGGCTAGTACTGCTTTTGAGCTGACTCAGAACAATTACTACATATAGAGCTTTTGCTCAAGTTCTTGTCTATAGTTTTTAGCACTACTGAAGGAATATTGATCAATCTGCATAAATTGGCAGTTGATTTTAGCCCCGCTTATCTTAGCTGCATGCTGAAGTGTTGCTGAGTGGCCTTTTTCCCAAACATATCAACACATTTGCTTTTACCGCACAGGCTACTACCAACCAGCTTGTGTGTAGCATGTCTTTGTATTTGTATTAGTGGAGGGACGCCTGCCAACGCCAGGCGGGTGATCAGTCCTGTGTCAGAACTATTCCACCCAATTCCCCGTGTTTGAACACAGGTTACTGGTGCCCAGGCAGCCCACCCCCCTCAAACCTACCTGTAGCTTTCGTAAACCTAACTATGTCCCCTAATGAAAGGTTTGTTGCATGTCTTACCCTATTGATATCCTACACCTCTAGTTACCACCCCTATCAAAGATGTGCTGCCAAGCAATTTAGCGTTCTGACATGATGGAGTGTCGAGACAGATTAGGTGCATGGGTTCAATGTACACTGGCATACCCCTTCCAAGTTAGCCTGCTACCATCTTAGACAGCATCGTCTTTTACCATCAGGTGACATTACCGTCAAGGGCTATTCTTAAGTAAGGACTAAGATTATTGTCAAGTGAAAGCCTACCATACAGAGGTACGGATTGACGTGATTTTTTTGCATGGGTATAGTTGAGGACCTAGAGAGTAACATAGGCTATTTTTTAAGCCATTTTTGTACAAACTCAGTGCAAGGGCGCTAGTGCAGCTTGACAGGCTGCAGGTGTTACTGTGCATGGCAAGTGGGATTGTGCTCATGGAGCCTTGTGTATGGACATGTGACAGACCTGTGCTGTGGTGGGCACGGCGCCGGCGCGCAGGCGCCCCTCGCCGCACATGTCCTCGCGCAGGAAGTGCCGCGAGCAGACCGCGGCGCCGGCCGGCACGCCGCCTCGCACGCCCAGCGCGCGGCGCCACGACGCCAGCTCAGAGTGCGAGCTTGTGTATGGACATGTGACAGACCTGTGCTGTGGTGGGCACGGCGCCGGCGCGCAGGCGCCCCTCGCCGCACATGTCCTCGCGCAGGAAGTGCCGCGAGCAGACCGCGGCGCCGGCCGGCACGCCGCCTCGCACGCCCAGCGCGCGGCGCCACGACGCCAGCTCAGAGTGCGAGCTTGTGTATGGACATGTGACAGACCTGTGCTGTGGTGGGCACGGCGCCGGCGCGCAGGCGCCCCTCGCCGCACATGTCCTCGCGCAGGAAGTGCCGCGAGCAGACCGCGGCGCCGGCCGGCACGCCGCCTCGCACGCCCAGCGCGCGGCGCCACGACGCCAGCTCAGAGTGCGAGCTTGTGTATGGACATGTGACAGACCTGTGCTGTGGCGGGCACGGCGCCGGCGCGCAGGCGCCCCTCGCCGCACATGTCCTCGCGCAGGAAGTGCCGCGAGCAGACCGCGGCGCCGGCCGGCACGCCGCCTCGCACGCCCAGCGCGCGGCGCCACGACGCCAGCTCAGAGTGCGAGCTTGTGTATGGACATGTGACAGACCTGTGCTGTGGTGGGCACGGCGCCGGCGCGCAGGCGCCCCTCGCCGCACATGTCCTCGCGCAGGAAGTGCCGCGAGCAGACCGCGGCGCCGGCCGGCACGCCGCCTCGCACGCCCAGCGCGCGGCGCCACGACGCCAGCTCAGAGTGCGAGCTTGTGTATGGACATGTGACAGACCTGTGCTCTGGTGGGCACGGCGCCGGCGCGCAGGCGCCCCTCGCCGCACATGTCCTCGCGCAGGAAGTGCCGCGAGCAGACCGCGGCGCCGGCCGGCACGCCGCCTCGCACGCCCAGCGCGCGGCGCCACGACGCCAGCTCAGAGTGCGAGCTTGTGTATGGACATGTGACAGACCTGTGCTGTGGTGGGCACGGCGCCGGCGCGCAGGCGCCCCTCGCCGCACATGTCCTCGCGCAGGAAGTGCCGCGAGCAGACCGCGGCGCCGGCCGGCACGCCGCCTCGCACGCCCAGCGCGCGGCGCCACGACGCCAGCTCAGAGTGCGAGCTTGTGTATGGACATGTGACAGACCTGTGCTCTGGTGGGCACGGCGCCGGCGCGCAGGCGCCCCTCGCCGCACATGTCCTCGCGCAGGAAGTGCCGCGAGCAGACCGCGGCGCCGGCCGGCACGCCGCCTCGCACGCCCAGCGCGCGGCGCCACGACGCCAGCTCAGAGTGCGAGCTTGTGTATGGACATGTGACAGACCTGTGCTGTGGTGGGCACGGCGCCGGCGCGCAGGCGCCCCTCGCCGCACATGTCCTCGCGCAGGAAGTGCCGCGAGCAGACCGCGGCGCCGGCCGGCACGCCGCCTCGCACGCCCAGCGCGCGGCGCCACGACGCCAGCTCAGAGTGCGAGCTTGTGTATGGACATGTGACAGACCTGTGCTGTGGTGGGCACGGCGCCGGCGCGCAGGCGCCCCTCGCCGCACATGTCCTCGCGCAGGAAGTGCCGCGAGCAGACCGCGGCGCCGGCCGGCACGCCGCCTCGCACGCCCAGCGCGCGGCGCCACGACGCCAGCTCAGAGTGCGAGCTTGTGTATGGACATGTGACAGACCTGTGCTGTGGTGGGCACGGCGCCGGCGCGCAGGCGCCCCTCGCCGCACATGTCCTCGCGCAGGAAGTGCCGCGAGCAGACCGCGGCGCCGGCCGGCACGCCGCCTCGCACGCCCAGCGCGCGGCGCCACGACGCCAGCTCAGAGTGCGAGCTTGTGTATGGACATGTGACAGACCTGTGCTGTGGTGGGCACGGCGCCGGCGCGCAGGCGCCCCTCGCCGCACATGTCCTCGCGCAGGAAGTGCCGCGAGCAGACCGCGGCGCCGGCCGGCACGCCGCCTCGCACGCCCAGCGCGCGGCGCCACGACGCCAGCTCAGAGTGCGAGCTTGTGTATGGACATGTGACAGACCTGTGCTGTGGTGGGCACGGCGCCGGCGCGCAGGCGCCCCTCGCCGCACATGTCCTCGCGCAGGAAGTGCCGCGAGCAGACCGCGGCGCCGGCCGGCACGCCGCCTCGCACGCCCAGCGCGCGGCGCCACGACGCCAGCTCAGAGTGCGAGCTTGTGTATGGACATGTGACAGACCTGTGCTGTGGTGGGCACGGCGCCGGCGCGCAGGCGCCCCTCGCCGCACATGTCCTCGCGCAGGAAGTGCCGCGAGCAGACCGCGGCGCCGGCCGGCACGCCGCCTCGCACGCCCAGCGCGCGGCGCCACGACGCCAGCTCAGAGTGCGAGCTTGTGTATGGACATGTGACAGACCTGTGCTGTGGTGGGCACGGCGCCGGCGCGCAGGCGCCCCTCGCCGCACATGTCCTCGCGCAGGAAGTGCCGCGAGCAGACCGCGGCGCCGGCCGGCACGCCGCCTCGCACGCCCAGCGCGCGGCGCCACGACGCCAGCTCAGAGTGCGAGCTTGTGTATGGACATGTGACAGACCTGTGCTGTGGTGGGCACGGCGCCGGCGCGCAGGCGCCCCTCGCCGCACATGTCCTCGCGCAGGAAGTGCCGCGAGCAGACCGCGGCGCCGGCCGGCACGCCGCCTCGCACGCCCAGCGCGCGGCGCCACGACGCCAGCTCAGAGTGCGAGCTTGTGTATGGACATGTGACAGACCTGTGCTGTGGTGGGCACGGCGCCGGCGCGCAGGCGCCCCTCGCCGCACATGTCCTCGCGCAGGAAGTGCCGCGAGCAGACCGCGGCGCCGGCCGGCACGCCGCCTCGCACGCCCAGCGCGCGGCGCCACGACGCCAGCTCAGAGTGCGAGCTTGTGTATGGACATGTGACAGACCTGTGCTGTGGTGGGCACGGCGCCGGCGCGCAGGCGCCCCTCGCCGCACATGTCCTCGCGCAGGAAGTGCCGCGAGCAGACCGCGGCGCCGGCCGGCACGCCGCCTCGCACGCCCAGCGCGCGGCGCCACGACGCCAGCTCAGAGTGCGAGCTTGTGTATGGACATGTGACAGACCTGTGCTGTGGTGGGCACGGCGCCGGCGCGCAGGCGCCCCTCGCCGCACATGTCCTCGCGCAGGAAGTGCCGCGAGCAGACCGCGGCGCCGGCCGGCACGCCGCCTCGCACGCCCAGCGCGCGGCGCCACGACGCCAGCTCAGAGTGCGAGCTTGTGTATGGACATGTGACAGACCTGTGCTGTGGTGGGCACGGCGCCGGCGCGCAGGCGCCCCTCGCCGCACATGTCCTCGCGCAGGAAGTGCCGCGAGCAGACCGCGGCGCCGGCCGGCACGCCGCCTCGCACGCCCAGCGCGCGGCGCCACGACGCCAGCTCAGAGTGCGAGCTCGGGAACCTGAGAGCGACATACACTGGTGAGCGTGCTCCGTGTGCCGCTAACTCGCTCGCGACACCCTCCACACGATAGTGTACTCACGCGTAGAAACCGATCTGCTCTGTTGTGGACGCGGGCGGGGAGACATGGCTACTGCTTTCGCAGAAGGGTACACGACACCGCATCTTCACTTTGTTTGATTCACAGATTAGACGGAAAGGGAAAACAGATTAATGATTAAGTTTATAATATACCAGATAGGTAAACAACCGTCTAAAATAATCATGAAGGTAGGAAATACCTATTTCCTACCTACCATGAAGGTACCTTCATGATGAAAATAATCGTAAAATAATAAACTCTTTGTTGACAAGAAACAAGCTTTCAAACACAGATTAGAGGATACTTTCAAACTCAAACTGCAACCCAAGAGAATATAACCACCACAGACACAGAATAACCACTAACAACACAGACCAGGAACAAGACTGAACAAGCCAACACAGTTAAAGGCAAGCCAACCACAGATTAATGATTATGTTTATCAGAAAGCCAACCAAGCCTGAGAAAAGCGTAGACTTAGGCTGGAAACAAACTATCGGACGCGGCTGACGGACGCGGCTTACGGACGCGACTGATAAGTGTGCACAGTCGTTAAGACGCGTCTTGCGGATTCGTCCGAGCGCCCACAGACCCAACCCCAGAATATTCTACAGACACAGTGTTTATTACATGGAACAAGGAATTACGACTATGTCTAATCGATGGTCTTTGCTGTTGACGAAGATTCTTCGTCGAAGAAACATGTCTAGTGAATTGGCATCAATGTATTATAGTGAAAATGCATTAAAAAGATCTTGTGACGGCTTGCCCGCAGAATTTAATCACTAATGTCACGCACGAAAATCGTAGTGTACTTTATATTCTCTTTGGCACGAACGTGCGAGCTCCCGAATATTCATTAAAGTCCTTCTCTGTGGTCATTCTGACGCACGGACGCGTCCCGCACCCCGTGCATAGCGTCCGCGGACGTTTTCGCATCCAGCGGGCCAGATTGCTCTCGGCATAGCCGTCTCTATCTCCTGTAGAGAGCCATGAAGTGGATGTGGCAACGTCGCAATTTACTGTCACTAGTAGGCTCATGGGTAAAATGAAAAATCAGTAGGAATGTATAGCTGTATAGACTTCGGTGTTGATAATTATTTACTGATACTAATTAGCTGCTTTATTTTTATGGCGTCCACATGAATGAGAACTAACATATTAAATAATTACATAATTTTGTGTTTTTAGAAACATCGAAGAGTGAATTGAAAAGGTAATGATGTAACAAAGTTACAATGTAAACGACATTATGGTACATAACTTTGAAACTACTGACCCGATCTTGATGAAATTTGCACTGTTTCCTAAGTTAAAAGATTCTTAAAACAATTATGAAAGATTTTTGATAATGATAAAGTAGGTATATCAAAAAATAAAATAAAACTTCTTCAAAAAGCGAATATTCTCTTTATTTAATGGCTTCTTATTATTCAGCTTGTTTTTATTTCATTGCCTTTTTAAGAAGAATCTAACACTGGTTCGGAATGCTGCTTAGCGAGAAGAACCAACAAGAAACTCTGCATCATCTATGCATTGTAACTTAAAAGAAAAAACAATACCTATTTAAGAGTATTATCATCATCATAATTTAGACTACTTCAACAATAACTATGAACTAACAGAAAGCAGCAAAAATTTAGTTAAAACAATGTCATAGAGTAAAACATATGTTTTTATAAAAGTAGACAACATTAAAATAGTCAACCTATTTAGTCAACAAATGAATTAAAATCTCTATCTGATTTCTCTTTTAGGTAATACACATACTTTTTTTATAAAAATAGTCAAAGCAATTACATTTACAAGCAAGTATAAAAGTAGTCAACCTATAGTCAACGCAATAACTTATTAAAATCTCTATCTAATTATTCTTTTAGGTAAAACACATACATCATACTTCATACTAATATTATAAATGCGAAAGTGTTTTTTGGTTTGTTCGTTTGTTGGTTTGTCCTTCAATCACGCCACAACAGAGCTACAGATCGACGTGATTTTTTGCCTGGGTGTAGTTGAGGACCTGGAAAGTGACATAGGCTTATTTTTATCCCGGAAAACATAAGAGTTCCCAAGGGACTTTAAAAACTAAATCAATCATCAGATAGTTTCTTATAAAAATAGTCAAAGCAAGCACATTAATAAGCAAGTACAAAAGTTATAGTCCATATCTTACTAAACTACTGAACTGATTTTGATGAAACTTGCGCTGATTCCTAAGTTAACAGATTCTTAATCCAATTAAAAGAAAATTACTTGTTGCAATTTGTTTCCAAATTTCTGAGAAATATACGTGGATATACATACACACACTTATGAAATTTGACATCTATTTTGAAACCCACAGAGATTAACTTATACGAATATTGTGCATTGTTGGACAATATTATATACATTCGGGTCGAATTTTTGGATTATTTTCTGCGTAACCTAGAATAGTTTTGGACTT
Source organism: Oeneis ivallda (assembly GCA_029955525.1). NCBI lineage: Eukaryota > Metazoa > Arthropoda > Insecta > Lepidoptera > Nymphalidae > Oeneis > Oeneis ivallda. Next base: position 11,526,653 of record JARPMR010000028.1, on the reverse strand, counting down.
ATACTCGGCCACTTTTTATATAAATTTCATCAATCAATAAATTTACAACTTTCTCCCTTTCTACCCACGTAGAGCATATTGATTTTAAATAACAATAATTATTTTCTGATGAATTCGGACACAGGCCAGTCATTGAAGTTATTTGCTGCAAATGTCTTGCAGTTGGCAAGATTAGGTATTGCCTCAAAGTATTATAGGCACAGGAGGAAATACTAAATATCACAAATGAAAATATAAGTGTAGCAACACTATATCTACGTTGCTTATTTTTTAACAATTTTATTTGGTCTAGAACTAGCTCTGCAGCAAAATTATCAATTTCAATATTAACTGCTTCGTTCAAATAATTAAGACCTATCGAGACAATATTCAAATGACTTTGTTGGTTCACAACTATTGTTATAATAACGAGATAGTATATTTTCAAGCTGTGACCATCTTCTTAGCTTAAGTTCACTAGGTAATATCCAGCTTAAATCTTCACGATGCATTAAAATATGTCCTTTTACATATACCTGAATGCTTAGATTTTCATCCACCAACACACTATTAACTACTTTCACATTGCAGTCACTGTCACCATTATTACTTTCAATATCAAGATTTAACAAATAAAAATAGAGCTTCTTATTAGGTATCACTCGATATAACCATTTAGAGTCTCCTAACTTTTCTTGGAATTTATGCACTTGTCTTTGAATGACGAAATTAAATTAGACACCTGCTCCTCATGAAATAGTTCAGCTCGTTGTCTCCTTTTTTCGGGGTTGCTTCTTGAAGGTGGAGTGCTCTTTGACATGTATGATGGGAGATTAGGTATTGAATATATGGGGTACTGCACCCTCGACTAAACGTGGGTATTTCAATTTCTGTTTAAACACATCCGTCACTTCCAATGACAATTTCCTCAGTCTGGATTTCATGGGTTGAAAAATAGTTGCAGCATACAACTGAGTGTTTTGTAGGTACCCAGTCTTTTCGTGGAATGGCACGTAACCACTCTTGAGATGAGCATCTTTCGGGAAAGAAAATGTACTTTTAGCTCCTTCAATGCGGATTACACTGGCTTAATTTGATTTGCATTCTGGCACACAGCATTTTCTTGGCATCTGAAACGGTTAAAATAACTTTTATAAACAAACAAAATGAAATAATATAAGTATTTTTTTTTGTAGGTTATGTTTTCAAACCTAGATAGGTACCTACTTATTTAAATTATGAGTCTAGCACTTAATTGTAAGTTACTGCACATCTTTAATCGAAAATATCTTCATTTGTTACATTAAAACATATTGACAGTAGTAGTCAGTCAGTAATAAACTTAACTTTCTTACCTTAGCAGGTTTGTTTACACTTTGCAGTCCATATAAAGTTAACCACGAAAACGGATTTATCTCGTCATAACTGATGTATTTTTAAAAGGTTTCTATCTACCTTGAGTGAAAACGTATATTAATCACCAAAATTATTGTATCTTTTGTTAAATAATTATGATTTAAATACAAAATAACACGACGCGAAACATAACCAAACACCAAACACAAACTTGTCGATGTCGACTGACAGAGCCTACCTGCGACGTTGCCAGACTTCTACTTCATGGCTCTCTACAGAAGATAGAGACGGCTATGCTCTCGGACGTCCGAACGCTCAAGGTCACGTCCGCGACTTACGTCCGATAGTGTGCACAGTTCAGTGTACGTTTAGTAACCAGATCCCTTATAAGTCGCGTCCGTAAGCCGCGTCCGTCAGCCGCGTCCGATAGTTTGTTTCCAGCTTTACTATGAGCTCTTATAGCAGGGCAGAAAGAGATAGACCAATGTAATCTGATGAACCTTGTGTATATAAACTTTTTTCCTCATTTGTCCTACTTAATGATATTAAACTGTAAATATGTATAGTTAGTATGTATATTCCATTTTATATTATTTTCTACCCTTTTCTGATCCTTTCCAAAATTCCGTTTGATTTTACTATTATAAAATAAGTTTCTCCGTTTTAAAAAAAAAAAACTTGACTATGGCAAAAACGCTCGACGCGCGGAGCCACTAAACAAACGAAGAAGAAGAACCACCTGTGTAACCGCGTCTGAGGTAAAGATATTGACGTAACATGACAAGGTTTGAGTTTAATGTTGCCACAATAAGTGCGCTCCCCTGTATGGGGTATTAGATGGAATAGGGAAAATAATTATTTCCAGGATTTTAAATAAAACGAAGTAAAAAAGAAGTTGAATTGATTTTATTTTTAAACATACATTATCCCTCAGGATGATGCGGCCATATTGTGACGTAGCGTAGATGTGCGGGGCAACATCGTGGGTGGTCCGCGGGAATTCGGCACGTGCTATTGAACAATTAATTTCTCTAGTCTAAAACTTTGTATAAATTATATAGATATATTATATATAGATATATTTTTGTCTAATAGTATAAATTTTTTTTCGCAGTTTCGCAACAGCCTAGGTGTTTTTTCTCAAATCTAGTTTAAGTTTCTTCTAGCACTTGAAGAAGTGGATGGTACTAGGTTTTCATGCTCTTTAGGTGGTGTCTACAAAATTCAATCAAAACAATATTAGAAACAGTTCTAACTTTATAGGCGCCCCGTTGGACGCCTATAAACTTAGAACATATCTAAGAACCTGCTCTGATGTGTCTGTATAATGCAAAAAGCTTAGACGAATGATATTTACTACGCAAAAAGCCGCAACAATAACGGCCCAGTAGGTACTTTCCAGAAAAAGAGAACAAAATTTTAAAAAAATATATTTGAGTGTCCTCATGTAGTCTTTAGGGAATAGTCCTAGAGGTAATCAGTAAGGTGATTATTTAGTCACCTTACTTAAGTCACTAACTTGAAACCACTCTTTTAATCCCACTAAAGCGTGTACATGCATATTCAAGCTCGTGTGTATCTTTAAATTTTGCTCCCGCTATCCTCTATGGCTTAGCCAATATTCGTTTTTCGAATAGGTATGATGAAAAATAAAAAATAGTACATAAGTTACAACAGAAGAATCGACTTATTTCTCATCACCCTAGTGGCCCAAGTTCCAAAAACCTAAAGATAGAAAAGTAAAGCGATTCTGATATCGCTATGATCAGATTTCAAAAGACAATCCTTCACAATTCGTCACTTTAAGTAGTACGCCAAATTAAGGAGAAGTCACTAGATGTTACACTTATTGATAAACCAAAATCGGTTATGCATTTTGCGGCTGCCAAGATCTACTTACGGTAGTACTAAATCTTAGTATGTAAAAATTACGTGTCACGTTGTTTGTCCGCGATGGTCTCCTAAACTACTAAACCGATTTAGATCATACTTCGTAACTATCTGTAATTTGGACCAACTTGAAAGATAGGATAGTTTTTTTTGATAAGAATAGTTTATTTGTTTTATTTATATAGATAAGTTGGCGGTACGAAGTTCGCCGAGTCAGCTAGTATCTATATACCTAATATATAAAAATCTCGTGCCACGATGTATGTTCGGGATAAACTCGAAAACTACTGAATAGATTTTGATCAAACTTCGGAACTATCTGTAATTTGGTCCTAAATCCAATTAAATAATTATTATTATTTGGTCCTAAATCTAATTAAGTAATTTGTTATTTGGTCTAAATTTAGGTTGCTAGGCAACTTAGAAACCTAAATCTCGAACGGCTTTTGGGAACTGGCGCATTGTCGTGCAAAAGCAACACACCTGACATGAGTTAAATGACCGTGACCAGGATCTTCTTCAAGCCGATATAGAAATTTCCAATCTGCATGAGAATAAAGGCGAGAATGCCACACACACCGTGACAGTCTTGGCGGCGAAGCTCGGCCTTACTCTTAAACAGGAGGACATTGTTTTTGCAGAGAGGGTTGGTAAGGTAAGTGAGAATAGCGATGGCCACTCGGAAAAGAAAAATAGGCGGCTTGTGGTTCGCTTATCCCGGCGTGACTTGCGAGACGAACTTCTTCGATCCGCCCGAGTCCGTCGTAATGTTACTTCTTCTGATCTTGGAATAGAATCACCTGCTAAACGGTTATATATCAACGAAAGACTCACTGCGACAAATAGAAGACTATTTTACTTGGTAAGAGAAAGTGCACGGCATCTACAGTGGAAGTACACGTGGACCAGGCGCGGCCGGATATACGCAAGGCAGGGGGATGGCAAACGCGCTTATTGGATTCGCACTGAAGAAGACCGCATACGTGTTTTTGGCAACGTTGACGTTAGTGAGTCAAAGGTCTAGGCATTCACTGCACCAATACTGCTGTCCGTCTATTTGTTCTGAATTTTACAGTTTATTATAATACTCTAGGTCGCGTTTTATTACTGATCTATGTAAGTGTTTTTTGTTGGTTTATCAGCTACTAAACTTTGTAAGTGTACTAATTTTAAGCCTCTGCCGATTGCAATCTAATAATTATTTATTATGTTATGTACTTTTAGTAAATTGTGTTAAAATATGTAAAAGGATGTTATACCCATTTTGTACTCTGTCTGTAAACCATTTTATAGTTATCAACTTATTTACGGGAATATCATTATTCAATGTTTGCTGTTGGATTTTCGAATACAGTAGATTTTCATCGTTTCATTGTAGCTTCTTGTATACTAATATTATGTACTTTTTGTATTGCGTAATTTTAGACCCTCAGGATGGTACATATTACTTTATAATGGGGAAATATTTCAAAAATAAATATTAGGTACACAGTTTTAAAATGACTAACGAGAAATTTCTCACTGTTGGACTTTTTAACGCAGGGTCGTTAGGGACCCGGCATTGACGAATTTATTGCAACATTAGGCAATTTCTCTCTGGATTTTCTCGCAAACGAAACTTGGTTACGGATAAATCAGGATGGACGTGCACCAAATGTGCCCGGGTATACTCTAAAACATATACCACGGCCTACAAATGTTCGCGGAGGGCGTGGTGGGGGTGTAGGTTTCTACATTAGGAAAGGCATCAACGTACGAATTCGCCGGCATCCACAGCCAGAGTCGTCCTCTATCGAACAAATGTGGTTGAGCGCCACTATTAATAAAAACCACCTCATCCTTGGTAGGTACGGCCTATCGTCCACCTTGGCTAAACCCACAAGATTTCTTTAATGCGATGACACAGTCGGTCACTTCATTTTCAAATGCGGATTACATAATGCTACTTGGAGATTTTAACATTAATTTATTAAAGCGCGATGAAATAAAGGTAAAAATGTTTAATGAATTCCTCCATTACTCAAACTTAAAGCAATTAGTCACCAAACCGACGCATTTTACAGATAATAGTGAAACGCTTATAGATGTTATATGCACTAATGCGAACATACGAAATATCTCAGTTAACCATATACCGGAGTTAGGTCACCATGCATTTGTAACATCCGTTTTGAACTTAAAGAAAGATAAAATACCCCCACATTATATGACAATTAGGCCTTTAAAAAGCATCAATATGTCAAATTTCAATACGGAACTAGATAATACAGACTGGACTAAACTAAATAATAGTATTGACGTGAACGAATTTGTTGGAGAGCTTAATAGTTCAATTATTAACTTATTTGACAAACATGCGCCGTTAAAAAGAATACTTATAAAAGAACAACACCCATGGATAACTCCCACAGTTAAATTAATGATTAAATTAAGAAATAAAAGCCATGTGAGATCAAAGTTAACTAGAAAAGAATCACATAGGCTTTTCTATAAGGATATGAAACTCGTGGTTCTGAATGCTATCGAAGCAGAAAAGAAAGCCTATTACACATCTTACATTAACGCTTACATAAAATATCCTAAAGTACTTTGGAATAACTTAAAAAAATCCGGTTTGGTATCAGATAAAAAGAAAGTAAGAGACGTACCGTTTTCGCTCAGACAACCTGTTTTAATAAATAAACATTTTCTAGAAGTTCCCGGTGCTAACAATGTATCTCTGTCAGTTCTTAACAACTTCGAGTATCATAGGCATAGTGATGGCATTGTCGGCGAGGCCATTCTACTCCACTATCTGCTTTCTCTCTAGGTATATATTTACGGGTAACTACGCGATATACACGGTTGAACCGCTTGTATATGGATATTAAAAAAGGATGTCTAGTGGAACAGAATGTCACCGATTTAATTAACTATCACAATGGAGTCATACCTGCCCATCAACTAGAAGGCTCCTGTCGCACCGCTCTACTCCAATTAATTCTCTCTCTCTCTGCTGCAGGAGTGCACCGGTAACCTGCATGATTAAATTAACTATGACATCACCATTTGTGACGCCCTAAGATCTGATCTATTATTCCTGTTATTTCTAGCCGTGGACGTGTAAGGAATCAAACTCATCTCCCATGCGGAATCTTATCTCATCTGACCATCGGACCCGATCTTTCTTATTCATACCCTTAGACCCCCTATGTCTAAGAGCCAATCTCTCTTGTTCGCACGAATCTTCCTTGGGCCCCCTATGCCCAAGGGCGAGACATAATGTCTGCTGTTCATAAACATGAACCTTCTTCGGGTTCTATCTACCCGAAGGATCGACGTAATCTTTCCTATTCGTACGAACCTTCCTCGGACCCCCCATCCACGAGGGCTCATCCTCCTCGGACCCCCCGTCAACGAGGGCTCAACGTAACATCTCATCGGATCCGATGTATTCTCAGCTCATAATAGCCATAATGATTTACTCACAATTTAAACACCATTAAAACCGTCGCTTACACATCCCTTGCTAACTTATACACAGCCTTAGAGCGCGCTCCCAGATGCTAGTAAATGTATTGATATCTAGAAATTCACTTATGAGGGTTTAAGAACTTCGTAGATTAATTGCTTAGATAATCAAATACTTAGCTACTCAGGTACTTAGCTTTCATCACACCCACTCCTCGCAGCGCAGCCCACAATTCCACCACCTTCTTCAGGATACGAAAAAAAAACAACCCGTTGCCATGCAACAAATGTTCATCAGAAAAGGAACATTCTAATACCAAAAATATTTAAACTACAAAGAAACCAACGACAAATTTCCGGTGTCATATACTACTACCATAGACTTATACAACCATTATCCTTACCAAAGATCTAAGTATTTCGCGATAGCATATATGCACTTCGCGACACTCCCGGCCGAAGCAAAAACTAGAGCAGACATAGCATGTTGCTCGTCCACTCTTTGATTTTCTGTAAAGCTTTGGTGGCTGCAACTCTCCTTACTTTAGTTCCTTGACTTACTTCAACCATCTCACTGTCTCGCTCTAATGGCTCTGACCTGTCCGACTCGCTAACCTCTCTGTCCAATTCTCTCATTTCTTGATCTACAATTTCGCACTCGGAATCATCCCGAGTTAGTTCGACAACTTGTTCTAATGGTAAGATCCCTTCACGTTCTGTGTCCTCTGAAATAATTGTTGGTCTTTCTAAACTTTCGTCTAAAGGTTCTATTAAAATTGCAGGAGTACATTCACTCGAGGTATCCTCTTTTTCAAATCGTATGTCTATCACTCCTTCTGCTTCTTGGGCTTCTAGAGGATATAGATGTGCTATCGACCTCGTGAACTCTTTATCCCCCACTTTTACTATGGCTACTCTGCACAAACCATCACTTCCCTTTTTTAACGAAATAATTTTCCCTGTTTTCCAGGTTTCTCTATTCTTATTATCTCCTTTTATTTGAACCACTTGTCCTATTGCTGGAGATAGCTTCGAAGTGACCCGTGGTTCTTTAAGCGAGTGGTGATACCTTTCTCGAAGACTTAACAAGTATCTGTTCACAAACATCTCCTTAAATTCTCTTAAAATAATGAGACCTCTTCTCCAACTTTCTACAAGATCAATCTTAATCGTAGTACCCTTATCTATACAATCTTCGACTGATTCTTCTAAAGTAATGCAACTTCCAGGTGTAAGAAAATCCACTGGTTTCAAGATTATATCCAACTCTGAATCAACGCATGTGAGTGGTCGTGAATTTAATACAGCTTCTATTTCCTTGACAACAGTAGTTAGTTGACTATCTGAAAGCATATGTTTCGCTAATGTGCGTTTCATGCAATTCTTAACTAAACCAACGAGTCTCTCATAGAATCCACCATACCAAGGTGCTAGTTGTGGTATGAATCTCCACTTAATCTTGTTAACCACACAATACTGTTTCAAGAGAATTTCTGATATAAGTTTGAAATGAGCTGCGTTATCTGATGTAATTAACTGAGGGACCTTTCTGGTCGCTATCATTCTTCTCAATGCTAACAGACCTTCTTCAGCTGTAAGGTCTAGCACAAGTTCTAAATGAACAGCCCTTATCGCTAAACAAGTGAACAAACAAATCCATCTTTTCTGACCATTCTTGACAAGGACCGGACCCATATAGTCTACACCCACAAAAGTAAATGGTTCACTATAACTCACTCTTTCTGCCGGAAGTGCCGGAGTATTTGGTAACTTAAACGGACCAGCTCCGTGCTTAACACAACTTGGACATCTCCTTATTACTTTCTGGACTTGAGATTTGCCTTGTGGTATCCAATAGGATTGTCTAATAAGGCTGAGTGTATGATTTGCTCCTACATGGTAATTATCATTGTGTACCTTCTTTATCAAATTAATTGTAAAATCACATTCCTTAGGAATCAATATTGGGTACCGTTTATCGAATGACAGATCTGCATTCTGGAGACGTCCCTTGCAACGTAGTAATCCATCAACATCTTTAAATAACTTAAGGTAACGACTTAAATCAGTTTCTTTTCCAGCAAATTCATGTGCAAAATGCTCTGCTTGAAGCTTCCTTATTTCTTCTGTAATACTAAGTGGTTCATTATGTCTAGTACCGACATCCTTCTCTGTGGAATTATTCTCATTCTCTAAATCAACAATTTCTCCATTAGAAGTATTCGTTAGACCCTCCCGCGTCGAAAGAAAAAAAGTTTGTGACGTATTCTTAATAGGAAACGTCCTAATATTGGAGTCTGATAAAAACTGTGGACCTTTAATCCATCTCCCTTTATCTTCCTTGGAACTTATCGTTCTAGTCGCAACATCCGCCGGGTTTAACTCTGAAGGTACATATTTAATCATAAGTTCTCTATTACTTCTAATTTCTTCAACTCGTCTAGCCACAAACGGTGGTAGTAATTTATCAGATTGACACCATTCTATGACAATTTGACTGTCTGTCCATAACGTTTGACGTCCTACCTTCATGTTAAATGCTTTTGAAACCATCTTAATTAATCTACACCCTATCAACACTCCTAGTAATTCCAATCGAGGGATTTTTAAGTGTTGTTGATCTTTTATAGGGACTAATCGTGTTTTCCCGATTACAAAACTTCTCTTAGTCCCGTGTGTCACGTACACAACAGCAGCATATGCCTTAAGTGATGCGTCGGTGAAACACTGCAAATGATATTCTTCATTTCTCACGTTTTTTATGTAACATCTGGGTACCGATATTTCTTTAATAGTTTCTAATTCCTTCTTTATTTCCGTCCATTCCACCTGATTTTCCTTTGAAAGTTTTATATCCCATTTAACCTTGGTCTGCCATAGCTTTTGGAAATAATTTAGCTGACAAAATTTGTGGTACTGCTAACCCACATGGATCGAATACTGAAGCAATTACTTTTAGAACTTCACGCTTAGAATTTGCCTCTGTATCTATCTTGAATCTTAGGCGCAATGTATCATCCTTTACATTCCAATCTAAGCCTAAAATTTTCACAACTTCTTCCTTAACACTATCGGGTACCTTGTCTAGAAATTGTATTGAATTTGAACTCCAATCTCTAAGGTTCATAGATATTTGACAAAAGGCGTTCTTCACGTCTTTATAGAACTGTATTGCTTCCTCTTGTGTTTGGACTCCACTTACTAAGTTATCAACGTATATGTCTTTGGCAGCCAATTGTAGTCGTTCATTTCCTTTAGAAAGATGATGTTTAATCGTCGCGTTCAGTAGAAATGGACTTGATATAACTCCGAAAGGGACTCTACGGAACCGTAAACAAACAATGTTATCATCACTCGGTGGTTTTTCCACATCTTTCAACCAAATAAATCTGGTTACATCGCGATCTTGTTCATGTAGTCCTATCTGAAGGAAGGCTTTCTCTACGTCTGCTGACAAAGCAACATTATGGCTTCGAAATCTGATAATTATACTTGTCAAACCTTCTAACATCAACGGACCGCAATAGAGGCATTCATTTAAACTTTTACTATTTTTAATTTTCGATGAAGCATCATAAACAATTCTAATTGGTTTACCCTTTTGAGCAACACAATGGTGCGGTAAATAATGTACTGGATGGTTCACATGTGTCTTACTTAACACTGTTTCGACTATTCCCTTCGATATTTGTTCCTGTATACTATTACTAGCTGATGCCCGCGACTTCGTCTGCGTGAACTTAGCCTTTAAAATGCCTTGGGAACTCTGACTTTGCGGGATAAAAAGAAGCCTGTCACTCTCCAGGCCTCAACTATAGGTACACTGCAAAAAATCATGTCGATCCGTAGCTCTGTTCGCAGTTATAATATTTCACACTATAAAGTGTAAGTGCATATAGTCAACGTGGTTTTTAGGGTTCCGTACCCAAAGGGTGCCAACGGGACCCTATTACTAAGCCTCCGCTGTCCGTCCGTCCGTCTGTCAGCGGCCTGTATCTCGTAAACCGTAATAGATAGACAGTTGAAATTTTCACATATTTCGTATTTCTATTGCCGCTATAACAACAAATAATAAAAATTAAATTAAATTAAAAAATAAAATTAAATAAAAATATTTCCATGTACCCATGGAAATATTTTAATTTAATTTTTTTTAACGGAACCCTAAAAGAGCGAGGACCGACTCGCACTTGGCCGATTTTTTTTACACAGGTAAAGTTGAGGACCTGGAAAATAACACAGGCTACTTTTTGTCCCAGGAGCATACATTTAAACGCCCGCGCCACTACAAAGTATATAATTTATTGTAGATTTTTTAAAAATTTAATTTAAATAAAATTTTTTTTCTATAAAATTTAAATGGGACCACCTGGGTAGTATACCCTTTGAAACAAAAAAGAATTTTCCAAATCGGTTCAGGCGTCTTCGAGTAATCGGTGAACATACATAAAAAAAGATTCCGTTGAAATGAGATCCTCCTCCTTTTTTGAAGTCGGTTAAAGCACAGAATATATAATAGTACTACGTACAGAAGTTTCACTCCTTTGATGTTGACTACTTGCCGGCGCTTTAATAGCCTACATATTTTTTATTAAATAGATAAATCACGCGCGCAAGCTAAATTAGACTTTATATCTCGGCGCGAGGATCCATATTGCTTTGGATCTGTTCGCCTACCTACGTCACGGGCAACGTTGCGTGGTTGCCTGGGGCTGTCAACAAAGAGTAAAAAAATCAGTAGGTATAACTTTTAACTATTTATTTATTTTACATCAGCTGTTTAACTTTAATATAATGTCTTTAAAAATTGTTTCTGTCTTTAAAATAACGATTGTTAAATTTAAGGGTTGAAAAAACTCTAAGGCAAACATATAATTTTAGTAAATATTGGGAGGGAAAACATGGACACAGATTGATAAAATTAATATTAGTTTATAAGGAACGTAAAAAATGATAAATTAGAATCCTTTTCTTTGCTGATTAAAGCATCCATCCACACAACAATTACAGTAGCAACGACTTTATGCCATTATTTCATTAGATAGATACCCATTTTAATGTTTACAACTATTTTTGTTACTACAAATGTACTAAACACTAAACGTAAACTATTTAAAATAATATTTACGAAAAACTATTTACGTAAGCAATGTTAAATTCAGTAGTACGTCAATCGCCTAGAGCGTGCTAGCCCCGACTGTAGTATCACTCTCAGAGAGCCAGCGATTGTAGGTACATAAATCGCGTAAGTACCAAGAGTGAGACAGGCCTGGTTAAAGTAATAATAAAAATTAGTTCAAATTTAACGAAGTTATTGAGTATAACAGTCAAAATAGTTCAACCCCTATCTCAGAGAACATACATCCATCCATCCATATACGACATATATACCAACATACATCCGTATACATCCATCCTCACAAACTTTCACATTAATAATATTAGTGGGATAATATGAGTAATAATTAGTAGGATAGGATATAGTTAATGTATTTATTGTTAGTAGGAGGAGGATACAAACATACATAAATACATGCATACACACATACATATATACATACATGCATGCATGCATGCATGCAAGCATACATACATGCATACACACATACATACATACATACATACATACATACATACCTACATACATGCATACATACATACATACATACAGCATACTAATACAAAGAAGCACACTAATATCCCGCAGGAACCGTTTGTTTTCCAGGGATAAAAAGTAGTCTTTGTCACTTTTCAGGCCCTTAATTTTACCTGTGCTAAAAAATAATCTAAAACTTAATTGAAGGATAAGTATGTGAAAAGTAACATTCGAATATCCCGCGGGAACTGTTTGTTTTCCCGGGATAAAAAGTAGCCTTTTCACTTTTCAGGTCCTCAATTATGGCTATCAAAAAAACCACGTCAATCTGTAACTTCGTTGGCGCATAATTGAAGGATTAATATGTGAAAAGTAGCATACGAATATCCCGCGGGAACTGTTTGTTTTCCTGGGATTAAAAGTAGCCTTTGTCACTTTTCAAGTTCTCAACTATGCCTATCCAATAAACCACGTCAATCTGTAACTCCGTTGGCGCCTAATTTAAGGATAAATATGTGAAAAGTAGAACACTAATATCCCGCGGGAACTGTTTGCTTTCCCAGGATAAAAGGTAGCCTTTGTCACTTTTCAAGTCATCAACTATGCCAATCCAAAAAAACCACGTCAATCTGTAACTCCGTTGGCGCATAATTGAAAGATAAATGTGTGAAAATTAGTATACTAATATCCCGCAGGAACCGTTTGTTTTCCCGAGATAAAAAGTAGCCTTTGTTATTTTTCAGGCTCTTAACTTTACCTGTGCAAAAAAATCACGTTAATCTAAAACTCCATTGCGCGTATTTTGAAGGACAAATGCGTAAAAAATAGCGATGCTATCCCGCAGGAACTGTTTGCTTTTCCGAGATAAAAAGTAGCCCATGTGCTATTCCAGACTATATTCTATGTCTGTGCCAAATTTCAGCAAAATCGGTTCATTCGTTGTCGCGTTAAAGAGTAACAAACATCCATCCGGATGTTAGGATGGATGGATATCCATCCTAACATCCATCCTCACAAACTTTCGCATTTATAATATTATAATATATAATATATATAATAATATCTACACATGACCAGTCATTATAATATCTAGCAATGTACTCACGATGACTGTACAAATCGATACCTTGTACTATTTGTATTATTTATTTCGTAATCCATCCCTAATCCCTAAGAAATTTTCTATTGCTAATGAAAAACTTCAATAACTGCGTTTATCCTACTTGATTGTTGAATTGGAATTTTTTACTTATTCTCGATGCTGCGGATAATGTAAGCATGATTTAAGTACAATCAGCGCCATCTATCAGTGGTTTTTCAAAATCCCGCGGGAACCTTGGATTTTTCCGGGATAATTTGTAGCCTATGTGTTATTCCAGGGTATAATCTATCTCAATTCGAAATTTCAGCCAAATCCATCCAGTAGTTTTTGCGTGAAAGAGGAACAAACATACACACAAACTTTCGCCTTTATAATATTAGTAGGAAGTAGGATAGTAGGAAGTAGGATTATAATATTATAATATAATATATAATAGGATCTACACATGACCAGTCATTATAATATCTAGCAATGTACTCACGATGACTGTACAAATCGATACCTTGTACTATTTGTATTATTTATTTCGTAATCCATCCCTAATCCCTAAGAAATTTTCTATTGCTAATGAAAAACTTCAATAACTGTGTTTATCCTACTTGATTGTTGAATTGGAATTTTTTACTTATTCTCGATGCTGCGGATAATGTAAGCGTGATTTAAGTACAATCAGTGCCATCTATCAGTGGTTTTTCAAAATCCCGCGGGAACCTTGAATTTTTCCGGGATAATTTGTAGCCTATGTGTTATTCCAGGGTATAATCTATCTCCATTCCAAATTTCAGCCAAATCCATCCAGTAGTTTTTGCGTGAAAGAGGAACAAACATACACACAAACTTTCGCCTTTATAATATTAGTAGGATTATAACATCTTAAAATTTCTTTATCTAATCGTTTAACCAAATTTACTAAACGACCATATGCCAATCCATAATTAGGTGTTAGTGCTGGAGGATATTCATTCCACGGCTAACTAACATAATATCTACCATCTATTAATTTTGTAGTTTCATTAAATTTATTTATAGCCTCTTCTTCTCTAGTAATCTTAGGTGAATCGGTTATACCGATTGACTCCAGTTCCCAAAGGAATGTTATACTTCCTAAATCTAGTGGCATGTCAGGTTTGCTTAATTTGAAATCAATCTCTGTTTGAAAGTATGTAACAACTGACATATGTTCTCCTTCTTTATTCTCATGCGGAATTTGACCCGAAAGTATCCATCCAAACTCTGAATCAATTAAATATAAATCTTCCCTTATCCATATTCTTTCTAAGCAAAGAAACGAGTAGTAATAATCATTCCCTATAAGAATATCAACTTGATCTTTCAAAGATCCATCGTCTGCAAGTTTCAATTTATTCTTCCAATCGTCAAGTTCATCTACATACGGTACACCTTTTGAAATCATAGGTACGACGTTTGCATAAACACTCTTCCAATTTTTAGATTTAGTTTGTAACTCTAATTGAACAACTGGACTATTAAATTCTTGAGGACTCTTTGAACCAAAAGTATAAACCGATAAACTTTCATCCTTTTCTGTAGACAATTTTAATTCCTTTGCAATCTTTCGGGTGATGTAAGATCTTTGGGAGCCTGAATCGAATAGTATACGGCATGATATTTGATTAAACGTCTCACCTTTCCCCCGGGCTGTTACTACAGCTGTTTGAAGAGCCGTATGTCATTCTCTATCCATCGTTGTTAGAGTCGTGCTCTCTGATCCAGACTGAAATTTCTCCTTACACAGTGCGCTGTGGTGTTCATGTTTTTTACAAAAATAACAAGGTTTATTATAATAACACTGCAAAACCTTATGACCACCTCTAAGACATTTATAGCATCTGCCTTTCATCAGCGCAGTACGTTCCTGGTATGTCCTGTATTTCTTACATAGATCAGCGAAATGATCACCCTTACAAAACATACAGTAAGGTTTCATCTTCTTCCCGTGAGCTTCATCTTCCAACCTATTACCTTTTTTGAATGTTGTATTTCTTCTCTGTCCCCACTGTCCTCCTCTTTGTAGGTACTGTCTCTTTCTAAAATTTGGAGGTTTTAAATTATCAGCCTGTATACCCCAATCATTCCTTCTGAATTCGTTTCTAGGTCGCCTCTCTCCCCTGCTATGCTTATATCTCTGATTTTCTTGAGTTACATGTAGAGTTTCTACTGTATAGTTACCAACTCCTTCTGCACTATTTCCTTGAGTGATCCTATTAGCGTCTTCCTTTGCTGTAAGTATTTTTTCTAATTCTTGCCTTATCTCATTTATAGAGTCGTCTTTGGTTTTTAATTTTAACTCATAGATAAGATCCTCAGGAAATTTACTAAATATAATATGCCGTAGATGATTGTGATTCACGTCTTCTCCTAATGATTCCAAGACCCGTAAATGTTTTCCCATTTCATTAAATGATTTACGACATGATGTTATCGTAGAGTCTGCAGTTACCACCTTAGATAACGCTGAATAATGTGCATCAATTAAATGAGAACTTTTGCCATATCTTTCTGTAAGAGTTTTAATAGCTATGCTGTAATTCTTGTTTGTTGTATCTAGACCCTCAATAGCTTTTCTAGCTTCTCCCTTTAATGAAGACTTAAGGTATAGCAATTTGTCTACGTCTGCTATGTTTCTGTTATAAATATTTGATTGAAATTGATCCCAAAATTGATGCCAGTTCAAAATATCACCATCAAATTCAGGTAAATTCAATTTAGGTAAACGGCATGATGTTATTGCATCCTTCTCCTTATGCGTCGATGGAGTTTCTGAACTGCTTTGAAATAATTTTAATTTCACTTCTAGCTCCGCTAGATTTTCCTCAGCTTTCAGCTGTATTTCACTCATTTCACTTATTTCGTCAGCTGCAGGATCATTTACCAACTTAAAATAATTTGTTAAATCATTTTCGAATCTTGTCAAAAGATTTTTTAATTTTGTCTTGTTTACTTCTGCCTCGTGGATTAGGTTAGCATTCAAAGAGCCGAGATTTACAGCCTGATCCGAGAGAGTTTCTATTTGGGTGATAAGGAGTCTTAGCCTTTTTAGCAATAAATCATCCATGATGAATTTTCTGTAATCAGACATTATATTTGAACAATACCTAACGCCTTATCACATGGATGTAAATACCTGTCTCTAAATCTATGGATCTCTGTGGAAATACCACTTCTAGATTAATTATCCTTATATCTTTGAACACTTCCATATGATTCGTATACTTGCTATATTTAATTTAAAGAATAGAGACTAACTTCAAAATATATTATAGTGTATATGCCAAACTCGGATGTTAATAATCCCACACAAATAAAGAATGAGCATTCCCAGTCTAATCTTCCATTAAGATTTTTAGAGAGTTATTTCAATCTAACAAGTTGTATAATTCGCTTGCTAAACAAGTAACTTGCTCTTATACTAATCATCAGTTTATCCAACCATTATTTACCACCAAATGCAGAGAGTACCTAAACCATGAGTACAGATTTAACATTAAGATACCTTTCCATTATACAAATAGCTCGCACTATAATAATAATTGAAAGGTAAAAGAATTGAAATTCATAATAACATTCATGAGATTAAAACTTATTATTGGGTCAAACTAATACCATAGAATTTCCTTCAAAATTATTTTGAACATACTCTATGTATATTCTCACTAATTTAGCTATAATTAAAGTCCCAACCTCTTTAAAAGAATAACTATATTTGCTTGAATTTACAAAATTACCCAGATCAAATAAAATTCTAACCTCCAATAAGGTTATCAACCCTTGAGTTTGGTACATAGGACTCTAGTATCTATTATCATGTGTCTATATACTTTAAGACTCCTTTCGAAGTAAAATCTTAACTTAATAATTTAAAGATTGTTTTCTCCATATAAAAATATAACTATAATCCCCCACATACTTGTAGATAGGCCCTGAATCCTTAATTGGATAAGCCTTAAATTAAGTTACTCTATGAATTCAATAATTACCAAATCAAATTGAATTTAATAACCCTTAAACAATTACACTTTCATTATATACCCTTAACATCAAAATGTATCTTGTCTAGCAATCCCTTTCATTAGACGTCAAATTTCATTTTTAATAAGTATTCAAGTTTACCTATGTTGACCATATTCCTAGTTCTAATTGGTAAAGGAAAGTATTCAGTTCTTAGATCAATTCTTACTCGATAGACACTCAGACATTCGAAATAATAGCCTTATAGTGCATTGGTAGCTATTCTAAAAATATAAGATAACACACCAGATGTGCTTTTTGTGTTAAAAATTCAGTAAATTAGTCGAACTTCAGTCTCAGTTATTAAAACTGAGTGATATGATTTCCTTCTGAAAATATAATTAACACTATGTAGGAACTGATATTCTTTCTTAAAATTTCATCTTTACGCAATGTACAATACTTTCAGAATCTAAAACCTCCCTTATATTTGAATTTCACTATATGCCTAATATATTACGTACCTTTATATTAAATAGGATAATTTCCAACCTTAAATTGTTTTCAGATCACTATTTCTTTTTCACAACAATGTTTCTTTCACAATACTCAATCAGCAATATAATTGACACTGAAATGGCGTAATAGAATTCAAATTTCAAATGTTCCAAATTCCACCATCTGACTTTAGAACAATTTAAAATAAATGACACACCGGAAATTGCTCAAATGTTCGTAAATTCAAACTTTCGAACGCTCTATGACATTAGTATCCCTGAAGTCAATTCTACCAACTTACCTGGGCCATTTCTTTCGATTTAAAGTTGAAAACTGCGTTGACGCTCCCTCCAGCGGCGAGTAGCGAAACTAATGCAGCGCCTCTATTTATTTAAATCAACAAAAAGGCAACAAATAGACACTTTATTATAATTTAAGCTTAGTATGACTCCATGTGCTAAAGATTCTGGTTCATTTTACTAATATCCCAGCACCTCCACCATGTCGGCGAGGCCATTCTAGTTCACTATCTGCTTTCTCTCTAGGTATATATTTACGGGTAACTACGCGATATACACGGTTGAACCGCTTGTATATGGATATTAAAAAAGGATGTCTAGTGGAACAGAATGTCACCGATTTAATTAACTATCACAATGGAGTCATACCTGCCCATCAACTAGAAGGCTCCTGTCGCACCGCTCTACTCCAATTAATTCTCTCTCTCTCTGCTGCAGGAGTGCACCGGTAACCTGCATGATTAAATTAACTATGACATCACCATTTGTGACGCCCTAAGATCTGATCTATTATTCCTGTTATTTCTAGCCGTGGACGTGTAAGGAATCAAACTTATCTCCCATGCGGAATCTTATCTCATCTGACCATCGGACCCGATCTTTCTTATTCATACCCTTAGACCCCCTATGTCTAAGAGCCAATCTCTCTTGTTCGCACGAATCTTCCTTGGGCCCCCTATGCCCAAGGGCGAGACATAATGTCTCCTGTTCATAAACATGAACCTTCTTCGGGTTCTATCTACCCGAAGGATCGACGTAATCTTTCCTATTCGTACGAACCTTCCTCGGACCCCCCATCCACGAGGGCTCATCCTCCTCGGACCCCCCGTCAACGAGGGCTCAACGTAACATCTCATCGGATCCGATGTATTCTCAGCTCATAATAGCCATAATGATTTACTCACAATTTAAACACCATTAAAACCGTCGCTTACACATCCCTTGCTAACTTACACATACACATACACAGCCTTAGAGCGCGCTCCCAGATGCTAGTAAATGTATTGATATCTAGAAATTCACTTATGAGGGTTTAAGAACTTCGTAGATTAATTGCTTGGATAATCAAATACTTAGCTACTCAGGTACTTAGCTTTCATCACACCCACTCCTCGTAGCGCAGCCCACAATTCCACCACCTTCTTCAGGATACGAGAAAAAACAACCCGTTGCCATGCAACAAATGTTCATCAGAAAAGGAACATTCTAATACCAAAAATATTTAAACTACAAAGAAACCAACGACAAATTTCCGGTGTCATATACTACTACCATAGACTTATACAACCATTATCCTTACCAAAGATCTAAGTATTTCGCGATAGCATATATGCACTTCGCGACAGGCATATTCAGTTTGCAGCCAGTTAATGATTCTGTTATTGCCAAAATTATTCGTAATCTAAGCTCAAACGCACAAGGGGTAGATAATATCTCATTACAAATGCTTATGTTAACTTTGCCGCAATGTTTGCACACTATCACCCATCTGGTTAATAACTCAATTTTAACATCGATTTTTCCCGACTCATGGAAGATAGCTAGAGTGCAACCTCTGCCAAAATGTAACAATCCAACCTCATACAAGGAACTAAGACCAATTAGTATCTTACCATGTTTGTCTAAGGTCATAGAAAAGGTAGTATCTCACCAAATGACGGAGTATATAGAAAAAAATAAGATTCTTCCCGCTTGCCAGTCAGGTTTCAGGAGATCTCATAGCACGACAACAGCTCTTACGAATGTTGTAGACGATATTTTAACGGCTCAGGATAAAGGAATGTGTACTATTCTCGTTCTCCTCGACTTCTCCAGAGCTTTCGATTCGATAAATATTAATCTTCTTCTTTCCAAATTAGCGTTTTATGGGTTTGATACTGCTACAGTGAAATGGTTTGCTAGCTACCTCACTGGTAGATC
The DNA here is from genome assembly GCA_029955525.1 of Oeneis ivallda. Classification (NCBI taxonomy): domain Eukaryota; kingdom Metazoa; phylum Arthropoda; class Insecta; order Lepidoptera; family Nymphalidae; genus Oeneis; species Oeneis ivallda. The sequence continues at coordinate 11,506,594 of JARPMR010000028.1, read as the reverse complement.
ACAGTTTGTAGAAATAGTTAATGGGGATAATACTAAGATGGTATCAGGTTTATCGCCAGTTGATAGAGGAGTCCCTCAAGGTTCAATTTTGGGGCCGATGCTCTTTACTTTGTATTCGTCCGACATCACAAGCTGCATTCAGCACTGCGAATATCATTTGTATGCGGACGATGTGCAGTTATATTTACCATTTTGTCCCAAAGACCGTGATGAAGCTGTATCTAAAATAAAGTGATTTGGATAGAATAAATCAATGGGCAATGAAGAACTGTTTAGTGTTAAACCCTACCAAATCCCAATTTATGGTTCTAGGATCCAAACACAATATTAACAGTCTAAACAGTTACGACTTTAAAATCAATATAGAAAATAATAACATAGTAAAGGTTAACGAGGCTCGTAATTTGGGTGTTATCATGGATTCTACACTGCGCTTTGAAACGCATGTCCTTAATGCCGTTCGAAGCTGCTTCTACAGACTCAAGTTATTGTATAGAATAAGACCATACATCGGCGTGGACCTTAGAAGTAAACTGTGTGAGGCCCTAGTTCTATCTAAACTTAATTATGCGGATGCCGTATACGGCGCCAGGTTGCTAGAAAGAACGAAGAAGCTTATACAGCGCGTGCAGAACGCTTGTGCTCGTTATTGTTATAACATTCCGCCAAGGAGTCATGTAACACCCTATATTAACAACGCCAACTTATTAAAGATGGAATCACGTCGTAAGCTGCATTTAGCTACCATACTCTTTGGCGTAATGAAGCACGGGGTCCCTGAGTATCTTAGGCAAAAATTAAGGTGGGCAGAAGAAGCTCACTCAGAACGCACAAGAAACTCCAGGGCTCTCCGTATTAGACATACATTGCCTGTGCATAAAACAGCCACCTTCCGTGGAAGTTTTAAGTTTGCCGCCACTAAGTGCTGGAACGATCTACCACCTCCAATACGTGCAATTCAAACAATTAGTTTATTTAAAGTCAAACTTAAAATTTATTTACTCGCGCAACAAAAAGAAAACTGAACACCGGATTGATATTGATTTGAAAAAAGAAAAATGTAATTTAACCTAATTAAGAAAAAAGATAATATTGTAACGTTAGCGCAGCGTTCCACACTAAAGCGTGACGGCAAATGGCACAGGCACGGCTTTCTTTTTGTTTTATGTATTTTTGTTTTATGTATTTTTGTTTTATGTATTTGTTGGACGATGTTTGGTACGATTAAAAACTCGTGGTAAGAAGTCACATTTATTAGGGTTCCGTACCCAAAGGGTACCAACGGGACCCTATTACTAAGCCTACGCTGTCCGTCCGTCCGTCCGTCCGTCCGTCCGTCCGTCCGTCTGTCAGCGGGCTGTATCTCGTAAACCGTAATAGATAGACAGATGAAATTTTCACATATTATGTATTTCTATTGCCGCTATAACAACAAATAATAAAAATTAAATTAAATTAAAAAAATTAAATTAAAATATATCAATGGGTACATGGAAATATTTTTATTTAATTTTTTTTTAACGGAACCCTATAAGAGCGAGGCCCGACTCGCACTTGGCCGATTTTTTTGTATTATTGAATTAGGTGTAATATATGTGTTATATTGTTTGTTATATTTTATATACTAATATTATGTTTTAGTTATAAGAGGCTTGTTTGTCGAAAACACGTCTGTGGACACATTAAGGTTCCTCCTGAAAACCAGCGTTGCAGCCTGCTGCAGCTTTGTGCTGAGTGAGGAGCCTTATTTGTTCACGAACTACGTTATGAAATAGCCTAAATCGTTTTTAAGCGAATACTGTAAAATTGAATTGTGTTCGTGATCAAATAAAACTTTTTATCTATCTATCTATCTATCTACCTCGAGTCCATTTTAATAGCTGTGGCCCAACGGGGTTCCAATGTAAATTTGTATAAATTATTGTAAGTTGGAATGCAATGAATAAATAAATGATTGAATAACTGAAAAAATGAGTGAATAAATTTTCCCCTTCATTTTTCCTTGATGGCATTTTTTAGCTTTTCGAGTAGTCTGGCGTAGTATTTTCCGATGATGTTCGCCAGACGCCATTTTCTTTGTAGTCAATCAACAAAATACCCTCAGAATCCCAAAAAATAGTGGCCATGATCTTTCCGGCCGATTGTGACACTTAAAACTTCTTAGGCGGGGGTGTGCCTATGCCATGCCATTTGTAAATCATGGTTCCCCAGAGCAAGAGTCCCCGTAAGCATAGCGAGTATCTTCCACGATGTTCTGTTGCTTTTTCCCCGAAATTGGTGAGGAACTTTATGACAGCGCGAAACTCAATTTTCTGTATAGTTAATATTTTCTTCCCGTTTGACTTGGAACATGAGTGACAAGATTTAGCCAAAACTTGGTATGTGTAGTTATATTGAGTCAACAATTAGTATTAGGTGTACGAAAAAATTCCCGTCTCTTTCTAACCCTTTCATTCCGCGGACTTTTTGACCCTCCTCGAAGAGCGGAGAATAAAGATTGGTTGGGGCAAATATTGGTCTCTTAAACATATTTTTAAATCAAGAACTCCGATACCATTTAAAAAGAAGGCAATGTACTCTATAGTCCTGCCTATACTCTTCTGTACGGCTGTCAAACTTGGGCGCTTACAAAAAGAACTATACAAAAAATATTTCAAAGAGCGGCAGAACGGAGTATGTTCACTAAAAAGCTGAACGACCGCATAAGAAATCGGGAAATACGTAACAAAACCAAGATAACTGTTGCGTTACACCGCGCTGCAGTGTATAACAGCGTGTTCTTTGTAGGGAGACGTCGGAGGAAGGAAGTAGAGAAACACAGACTTGCGAGTGTAATGGTAGTGGCAAGTGGCATATATTAACATATTTACATTGGTCTTATATACTAATAATATAACAGATAAAAAGTGGGAGAAGTTTGGACTCTGATCTTATGTACGTGCAAAAGTTGCTGATTAACGTTATTATAAGTTTGTTGAAAATAAATTACAAGGTTTACTATTGCGGAAATAAAGTGCTCTATGGTCACGTCCCGTACGTGCCATAGATGCTGCGCAGCTCGCGTGCAGACTGAAATGGCGATGGGCGGGTCATGTGGCTCGGGCGAGAGGCGGCCGGTGCAGCGAGCGCGTACTGCACTGGTGGCCACGCGACCACGCCCGGCCACGCGCCGCCGCGCGCTCGCTGGAGAGACGACCTGGAAGATGTCGCGGGACCACGTGGACGGGGCTCGCTACCGAGAGGTCGCAGTGGGGCAGGGTGGAGGAGGCCTTTACCCGAAGATGGGTACCTACTCAAATAAAATAACACATGCCATTAACATAATTTAATTCTATACAAAAAAAAAAGTGGTGTGGTGTCGTGGGACACCAGATAGGAACGAAGTTGCTTATTCTAAAAATATTAATTGCAAGTTCTATTCGAGGTTTAAAGAAAATAATTATTCGGGTATTTATTTTTTATCATGATTTTTTTATCGATAAAAATCAAAAAACTACTTTACAATCTTAACACCTTTATTTTGTTTACAATGATTTATAAAAATATATAATAACAAGTATTGGCGGACCCTTATTATTTTTACAAAAAAAAAACACAAAGTAAGGAATTCTTCATTTAGCAAATATCCGTTATCAATAATTGAATAATTAATACAACACAAGTAGGTATAAGGAGACGCGACCGACGTGATAACTTAAAGCAGAATGGCGCCTGGCGTCGATACTTGTTGGCTTATAGCTATAAAAAAATTAAACAGTTTCTATTAATATATCTCATATTTCACGGTGCTCCGCTAATGTAAATAATAATTGCTATAGACCAAGTTCATAAGCAAAGGATTTCTCACCAGTATGTGTTCTCAAGTGATTAATTTAACTGTACTTATCATTACATATATTACTTGCAAACAACATTTAGTCGCCCCTGTGTATTTTCATGTGCTTTACCAAACTACCTCTCCGAGTACATTTATATTGACATTCATGACAAGCAAAACGTTTTTCACCTGTGTGAGTTCGCATGTGTGTCACTAAACTACCCCTCTGAGTACATTTATATTGACATTCATGACAAGCAAAAGGTTTTTCACCCGTGTGAGTTCTCATGTGTGTCACTAAATTCGGCTTTAAAGCGAATTTACGTTTGCAAACATCACAGGCATACGGCTTCTCACCAGTGTGGGTTCGCACGTGCTTAACTAAGCTGTGATTACTTAAAGTTCGATAGTTACAAAACTTACAAGCAAAAGGTTTATCACCAGTGTGAGTTCTCATGTGTTTCACTAAATTCTGCTTAGCAGCGAATTTACGTTTGCACACATCACAGGCATACGGCTTCTCACCAGTGTGGGTTCTCATATGTATCACAAAACTCTGCTTAAGAGCAAATTTATGTTTGCACACATCACATGCAAACGGCTTCTGACCAGCGTGGGTCCTGACGTGGTTCACAAAATTGTGTTTTATACAGCTTCGATACTTACACAGCTTACAAGCAAAAGGTTTATCAACAGCGTGAGTTTTCATGTGTCTCACCAAACCATCCATGTCGAAACATTTGTATTCACATAATTTACAAGCAAAAGGTAAGATATTAACGCCAGGGTGAGTTCTCATATGTATCTTTAAACTCCGTTTAACAGCGAATTTACGTTTGCACACCTCACAGGAGAATGGCTTTTCACCTGTGTGGGTCCTCACGTGGTTCTCTAAAGTAAATTTTCTATAGCTTCGATAGTTACAAAACTTACAAGCAAAAGGTTTATCACCAGTGTGAGTTCTCATGTGGCTCATTAAATTCTGCTTAACAGTGAATTTACGTTTGCACACGTCACAGGCATAGGGCTTCTCACCAGTGTGGGTCCTGACGTGGTACTCTAAGTGCTTATTACTACTGCTTCGATAGTTACAAAACTTACAAGCAAAAGGTTTATCACCCGCGTGGAATTCAACGTGACTCAAAAATTTATTATTATTAGAACAATGATGTTTACTTATGTGGGACACTAACAGACTTTTCCGTTTAAATACAGTTTGACAAAAGTCACAAATTAGTATTTTCCCCTCAATTTGTTTCCCTGTATGTGTGTGTACATTATCATCACTTATCGTTTTAATATTCTCGACATTGACATCAACATTTGAACAATCTGTCGCCACAGTAGTATGTGTGGTGACTGGCTCAGTGGTTTCTGACGTAGGAAGTTCGTCTTGGCTTGTTGTCTGATAATCCGAACTTTCAGAGTCAGTATCACTGTCTTCATACACATATATATGTAATATTTCTCTTCTGTCATTGTTTTCGTGGCTCGATTTGTTGACATCTTCGTCATCATCAATCTCAAACTCTTGTTCGGATGTCGGGGATGTATCGGTGCCACTATCTGTGTCTAGTCTCACGGGCAAACGAGGGGCTGAAACGAAACATTTTTATTGTTACTTTTTTATTTCCGAACTACCTTCATCTTCTTTATCAACCGATAGACGTCCACTGTTAGACAAAAGTCTCTTGCATGGACTTCCACAGGCCTCGACCTTGCACCGCCTGAATCCAGCGGCTTCCTGCGGCTCGTTTGGTGTCGTCAGTCCACCTAATGGCCAACAATGGTCTGCCAACACTGCGCTTCCTGGTGCGGGGTCGCCTTTCCAGCACCTTTGGAACCCAACGACCATCAGCTCTTCGAACCATATCCACCCATATCCACTTCAGTTTTGCGACTCGCCGAGCTATGTCGGTGATTTTGGTTCTCCTGCGAATCTCGCAGGGATACTCCGAGCATAGCTCCGTACTACCCAACTAAATCAAATCAAAAATGCTCTATTTCACGTTGGCCAACTTGTGGCTCTTAATATTATAAGTCGAAACGTAACCAAGTAAGTATAAAAAGTGCAAAGGGGATGAGGGCATAAATTTTCTTCTTTGAAGAGCGAGCAACTTTATTATCTACTAGCTGATGCCCGCGACTTCGTCCGCGTGGATTTAGTTTAAAAATCCTGCGGGAACTCTTTGCTTTTCCGGGATGCCTTTGTCACCCTCCAGGTTCTCAACTATACCTATCCAAAAAATCACGTCAATTCGTAGCTTTGTTACAGCGTGATTGACGGACAAACCAACATACTTTCGCATTTATAATAGTTACTAGCGGTCACCCGTGATTTCGTCCGCATATATACATAAGATTATCAAAAAGATAAATTATCCCGCTGCAAGAATGATGATTATTTTAAAACTGCGATATCTCTTACGATATTCATTGAAATCGAATAATGCAAAGGGCAATTTTGTTTTAAATTATATACTTGTGATGAATAACGTATTTATTTGGATAAGGATTAATATCATGTTTATAAAAACACCTACGTTAATAAAGCATTATTTTAGAACAAATTTGGTCAGCATAAAAAAGGTTATAGTGAGCCAACCTTAAATGACATAATGGTCTAAGATCCGAACCTAAGTCGACCTTCACCGGGGTGATTATTGAATGAGACCTATTTTATAATAAATTTAGTCTATTAAAAAATGTATTAAAAATGGGTTTGCTGGAAAAATCCTGGACAGGATATTTTTAATTAATTATTAAAAATCCTTATACTCTGTCCTTTTTTATTACACGGTATACTTACCTCGGATCTCTCTGTCACTCATTTCCCCACGCGTTGAAATTTAAATTTTTAAAATTCGCAAACCTCTATTAGGACCAAATTTTTCGCAGAAAACCTTATATCAACGTGTTCACAATAAAACAGCGCTTATGCTGATATAAAATTTAAATTTCAACGCGTGGGGAAATGAGTGACAGAGAGATCCGAGGTAAGTATACCGTGTAATAAAAAAGGACAGAGCATAAGGATTTTTTAATAATTAATTAAAAATATCCTGTCCAGGATTTTTCCAGCGAACCCATTTTTAATACATTTTTTAATAGATTAAATTTATTATAAAATAGGTCTCATTCAATAATCACCCCGGTGAAGGTCGACTTAGGTTCGGATCTTCTACTATAAGTATCCTTTAAGGTTGGCTCACTAGGGGAACAATTCTGTCATACATGATTTTTGCGAAACTTTCACCGTTTACGCAGCGCACGCAGCGGAAACTCTCAAAAGGAAAAAAAACCCCGATTTTGAAACATTCTTCATTGGTGCTCCGCTTCTATTGGTTTTACCGTGATGATTTAGCGTGATTTATTGGAGGAAGGCTAATAGCCTTCCACAATAAATGGGCTATCTAACACTAAAAAATTTTTTCAAATCGGACCAGTAGTTCCTGAGATTAGCGCGTTCAAGCAAACAAACAAACAGACTCTTCAGCTTTATAGATAAAATTAAAAATAATATGTATAGATTAATAATAAAATTTTAGAACACAAGGTAATATTTTGACTTTAATATAATAGATATATTCCCTCGGGGACTTTTTTGTAGAGTAATGAGTAGGTACTTTAATCACGTAGCACATAATTTTTATGTATCATCAATAGTTTTCTCAGCACACGCCAAATAATGCGTTTTATAGACAAAATTTTGCTACTTTGGGTTACATTATTGCAATTTTCTAAAGGATCTCTAAATTTTTTGAAAATAAATTATATGTTACTTCCTAATAACTTAGCTTTCTATTGGCGAAAAAATGGTTAAAATCGGTCCCAGTAGTTACAGAGTCTATTCGGTACAAATAAACAAACAAAAAATATTTCCTCTTATGATATTAGCATAGATAGATAATAATAGATCAATGAACTATTTATCCCTAGCTATGTTAAAAGGTAATCAAGTGATTTCCCGCAGAAATGCGCAAGCGACGCGCTCCCACACTGACATTGAAACCGTACTACAAGTGAAAATAAACCGGCCAAGTGCGAGTCTCACTCGCACACCGAGGGTTCCGTATTCCAGAAGTAAAAGTATTCAAGTAAAACGATAATAGACGTGGTTAGTTTACCAATTGCAGCTTCTCTGCAATCTTAATAATCGAAAAAATATATTTTTTTTTATTGAGATTATTTCTCACTAGTAGTTCCATTGACTGAAGTCCCATTATTTCCGAAATTAGTCATAACTCTATTTTCTTATTTCCATTCATCACGAAATTACTCAATGGTTCAACAATTCCATTGACTAGGTTCCATTATTTCCGAAACAAGTCACAACATTGAACAATTGAATATTTGGGAATGGATATTGGGAATGGATTTAATGAAACCTGCCATCAATAATTAGGTAAATATTTTTTATTGTTCAAAAGTCAGCACACAAGTTTCTTGCACAATGTATAATAACAAATCTGTTATATGTCACAAAAAAATTTGACAATTCAATTTTTACATGAATACTAGCTGACCCAGCGAACTTCGTACCGCCAACACAAATATTTAGTGGTTGGTCACCCTTATCATTTAGGAGTATGAAAAATAGATAGTAGCCGATTCTCAGACCTACTGAATATGCATATAAAATTTGGTAAAAATCAGTAAAGCCGTTTTGGAGGAGTATGGTAACTAACATTGTGACACGATAATTTTATATATTAGATTGTAACTTGACTCCCATGGAGCTATAGGATGGGCTGATCGGACTCCCATGGGTTCAACAGATTCATTAGCTTGGATTAGTCATTGATTCGACAATACCATTAGTTCCATAAATTACAGCTTCAAAGGTTTATTTCTTATCTAGAGCACTTAAAATAGGCTGATTTGTCTGGTTTATTAAACGATTTTACAAAGCCTCGTAGGCTCGTAGGTAGAAAATATAATACTATAATTTTTAGTTTGTAGTTCTTGCAATTGACAAGCGCGCTGTGCTCACAGTTCTGTGTGTGTCGTTTCTGCACAAGTGTGAGCGAGCGCGATGCTCTCGCCCGCCCGCTCCCACCTAGGCTCCGGCAGGCAAGCACACTTACGCAATGTGCATGTACATTGTACACGACATGACCACAAGTAAAGGTCACGCGTACTCGTAAATTGCAAATTATACTGAAATACAGACACTACCATACACGGTTAACTACGCAAGTTTCTTAATTTTCCAATACTTAAAATACCATTCATTAACATAATTAAAAACTACTATACCCTGTCGAATCATTTTTTCTTTTCGACAGCTCAGTCTCACTCACTCTCACTATGTGACATAACTACAAGTAAAAGTCACGCGTGTTCGCAAATTGCAAGGTAGTTAACAATTTGCAATTGCTAACTACCATACACGGTTAACTACGCCATTTTCTTAATTTTCCAATACTTATACCATTACTTACCATTATTACCTTAATACCATTAACTTAATTAAAAACTACTAATTCAATATTAGATACTAGTATTACTAACTCAATATTAAAAAGTTATTACAGTATATTAAAACATTGCAATTAACACGCTATACAAGCTATAAATATAGGTACGTAAATCTAATACACTACATTTCGCATCCCTCTCTCTCGCACATTGTAAAATTTTCAATGATTGTAAAAATCTCTCGGGTCAGTTTTGTTATCTTCGACAATTCAATTACGGATATCAAAGATATAGTTTTATTTATATTATGATATACCTAGATATTGATAGAGAAAAAGAGCGAAAAAGAGCTTTCTCTATCAAAATCTTTCTCTATCAAAAACTAGGTGTAAGATACTTAAGCTTTATTAACAGTGTGACTTTTCGCATGCCTCGCTAGACTACGATACTGATTACATTTAAAGGAGCATAACTTACAAGCATAGGGGTTTTTCACCAGTGTGAGTTCTCATGTGTCTCTCTAAGCTCTGTTGTACAGCAAATTTACGTTTGCACACCTCACAGGCATAGGGCTTCTCACCAGTGTGGGTTCTCACGTGCTTAACTAAGTTCTGATTATGTATAGTTCGATAGTTACAAAACTTACAAGCAAAAGGTTTATCACCAGTGTGAGTTCTCATGTGGCTCACTAAACCTTCCTTAACAGCGAATTTACGTTTGCACACATCACAGGCATAGGGCTTCTCACCAGTGTGGGTTCTCACGTGCCCAACTAAGTTCCGATTACTTATAGTTCGAAAGTTACAAAACTTACAAGCAAAAGGTTTATCACCTGCGTGGAATTCAACGTGACTCACAAACTTATTATTATTAGAACAATTATGTCTACTTAAGTGAGACACTAACAGACTTTTCCGTTTAAATACAGTTTGACAAAAGTCACAAATTAGTATTTTTCCCTCAATTTGTTTCCCTGTATGTGTGTGTACATTATCATCACTTATCGTTTTAATATTCTCGACATTGACATCAATATTTGAACAATCTGTCTCCACAGTAGTATGTGTGGTGACTGGCTCAGTGGTTTCTGACGTAGGAAGTTCGTCTTGGCTTGTTGTCTGATAATCCGAACCTTCAGAGTCAGTATCTCTGTCTTCATTCACATATATATACAACATTTCTCTTCCGTCGTTGTTTTCGTGGCTCGATTTGTTGACTTCTTCGTCATCACCAATCTCAAACGCTTGTTCGGGTGTCGGGGATGTATCGGTTTCACTACCTGTGTCTAGTCTCACGGGCAAACGAGGGGCTGAAACGAAACATTTTTACTTTTACTTATTTACTTCTCGAACTCTAACTCCACTAACTAAATCAAATCAAATATCATTTGTTTCACGCTGGCCAACTTGTGGCAAATCAATATCAGTAAAAAAGCGCAAAGAGGGCAAATGAGGGCATAAAATAATGATTTTCTATGAAGAATGAATGAAGAGTGAATGATCGAGATATATTACCTAGCTATCTTAAAAGTTAAACAAGCGGTTTCATGCAGAAAGGCGCAAACGACGCTCTACGCAAAGCGCTTATGACGTTCTTAAAGATTGCACGTTGTATTATACAGATTTTTCTGGTCAGGCGGATTAATGAAAAATAATTATTCCGAAGTTAGTCTTGGTTCTTCTGGTTCCACATCTCTCCTCTGCTCCATTCCAATTCTGACATTTCAGAAATAAGCACAACAAATCCTTGTTACACACCATTATTAATAATTACAAAGACTGATAGTAAAAGTGATTAATTAAGGGACCATCTTGCAAAGTTTCTGACTCTGTATGGATTAAGAAAATATTTTATACACTACAATCATACACGATCAATGATATTTACTAAAGACTACAATAACAAACAATTCCATTGACTAGGTTCCATTATTTCCGAAACAAGTCACAACATTGACCGATTGAATATTTGGGAATGGATATTGGGGAATGGATTGAATGAAACCTGCCATCAATAATTAAATATTTTTTATTGTTCAAAAGTCAGCACACAAGTTTCTTTCACAATTTACTTAAGTATGTATAAAAAAAAAATATTGTATAACTTGACTCCCATGGATTCAACAGATTTATTAGCTTGGATTCGGAATTAATGAAACCAATTTCATTAATTCCGACATTAGTCATTGATTTGACAATTCCATTGACTGCACCACAGATTACACCTTCATCAATGATTCTTCTGTAGAATAGTGTTAATAAGCAATTTTACAAAGTTTTTTTGGTCTTTTTCTTTTCGTTGGTCAAAGTAATTTTATGCTATTATTTTTAGTTAGTTGTAGTTCTTGCAATTGACAAGCGCGCTGTGCTCACGGTTCTGTGTATCGTTTCTGCACAAGTGTGAGCGAGCGCAATGCTCTCACCAGCTCGCTCCCACCTAGGCTCCGACAGGCACGCACACTTACGCAATGTGCATGTGCACGGCATAACTACAAGAAAGGTACTCGTAAATTGCAAGAACTATACTGCGATAGTTAAATATCAGACACGGTTAACTACGCCATTTTCTTAATTTTCCAATACTTAAATCACATTAACTTAATTAAAACTACTAATTCAATATTACTAGTACTAATACTAACTCAATATCAAAAAGTTATTACAGTCTATTTACACCTTGCAATTTACACGCTATACAAGCTTTAAAAATGGTTACGTAATCTAATACACTATTAAGAGGACTATTACATTTGGCATCCCTCTCTCTCGCACATTCTAATATTTTTTATGAGGCGAGCTCAGGTAGGAGGCAGAAACGAAGGATGGATCGTGGACTTGGAATGAATGATTTATTTACGGCGTTCAAAGAGGAATTGTCCGAATTATTTGACACTAAGTTCTCCAAATTGTATGCTGAGCTTCAACAATTGAAAAAGCAGAATCTGGACATAAGCAAAGCAAATGCAGAAATGGCCAAGTCTATGGAATTTATGTCGTCTAAATACGATGATAAGGAAAAATTTGACCAAGTCCTTAAAGAAAAAAATGACAGTAAGTTATATATAACAAGCTTGGAGGAAAAAATTGAAAGCTTGGAGAAGAACTTGCGAGCGTCTTCAATTGAAATTAAAAATATCCCTAAAAACAGGGCGAAACCAAGGCCGATCTTATTAAAATTACTTCCAGCATTGGGTCCGCCCTTAAGCTAAACATCCAGGCTTCAGAAATCAATGACGTGTTCAGACTTCCCGCTAAAAAAGAAGTTATACCCTCCATTGTGGTCAAATTCTCTTCAATTATTCGTAAGGAGGAACTCCTGGTGTCAGTCAAAAGATTTAATAAAGATAATAAAAATGATAAACTGAACACTCGGCACCTCAGGCTTGACTGTCCGCCTGCTCCGATTTATATTAGGGAGCACTTGACTGCGAAGACCAGTAGGCTGTTTTTTCAATGCAGAGAGTTCTCTAGACAGCAGGACTACAGTTTTTACTGGTGCTCACATGGTAAAATCTTCCTGCGGAAGAGAGAAGGTGATCGCTTCATTTTGGTTAAAAATGATAAACATCTTGAAGAACTTAAAACCAAGATAAAGGGTTCGCTATAATACCACGGCCGGCCCGTCGCACAATAGTTTTAAAAATAATTTTAATTAATATATTTTTTTACTATACAATTTCAACTTCTACTGCGTGCATACTGAGTTCACTTTGCGATGTTCCGACCATGTTTCATAAGACAAGTATCCATCGCAGTTATTTCAACTCACTCGTACATTGTTTCACACCTACCTACACAAAATATTTAATCAAGAAGAAATCATCCACTTCTAATCACACCTATGTACAAATGCACTATTATTCGTATGTCAATCTTCCGTCAAAGTCCATAAGGTATAAATTCATAAAGTACCTTTTTATACAAGCTACAAACAAAAATAAAAATTCTACTTACATTTACAAAAACTGCTGCTGCTGTCAGAAACTCACTCACGCTAGTTGTTTATCAATAAGTTTTAAGCATAAGCAACGAATACTGTCATTTATTACTGTTTTGATTTGTTTAATGTTTGATATTACTAATAATTGTCAGCTTATACTTGATTGGTATGTCATATTCACACTTTCACACTCCACACAAAATATATACTTCGGATATATACATTTTTTCAACACACACTCATTACACACATACTATTATTATTATAATTACAAGACACTCGCATACTATTTTATCAAAAAGCTTCCCACATATGCAGATCCCACTTTAGTAAATAATATATACAGTGAATATTTAGTAAACACTTTTAGTTTACTCGTAGCTACAAGGTCATATCACTTGCTAGTTTTATTTTTATTTTTCTTTATTAAATAATGGAAAGCATAAATCATATTATAAACAATTTAGACAATGTCGATCTGCATCAATCATTTCAGTGCCAACCAGAAAATTGTTCTAATTACCTATTTAACTAGTACCAACCAAAACCTAAATATTTTATCGCACAATATTCGAAGTATTCAACATAATTTTATGGATTTCTTAGTATTTGTGGAGAGATTGTCGCTTAAGCCTGATATCATGATTTTAACCGAATGTTGGTTAAGGAGCTGTCATTACGTACCACAATTAGATGATTACATTACCATCACATCTTAAGTCTGCTATAATCAAAATGACGGTATAGTAATTTATATTAAAAAGACAATTTCGTCTAATACATATGAACCCAAATTTACTGATGCTAATTGTCTCATAACGATAATAAATAGCATAGCAATAGTATCGATTTATAGGCCACCTTCTTTTCGAAATTTAAATGGCTTTTTGGAGTCATTAGATGTTACACTCAATACATTGCATAAATATAAGAGCGTTATTTTAATTGGTGACTTCAACATTGATATTAAACTCGAAAGTACAGATGTAAATGCCCCTAGTTACCTTAATATTACTTCATGCCATGGCCTGCTCTCTACGCATTCATTTATAACTCGATGTAATAGTTGCCTTGATCATGTTTTATGTAAGTCTAAGCTATCTTCTACTACACTCATAATTAGGAATAGTGTAACTGACCATGATGCGCTATTTCTGTCATTAAAAATGCAGAATCCAACAAATCTAAGACGTAAAGATGATATAATAAGGAAAATTGATTATTCTGGTATAAAAAATGATCTTCTTGGCACTGATTTTCAACATATACTTCATATTACAAATTGTAATATTGCAACTGATATGCTTTTAGACACTGTGTCTAAAATCATAAGAAATAACACTAACCAATACAAAACTAAACAACGCAAAACCCCAAGGAAGCCATGGATAACACCGGGCTTATTAAGATGCTTAAACCATAGAGATAAATTGCATATGAAATTAAGGAAGACCCCTAACGATGAGTTTCTTAAAATTATTTATCGGAGATATAGAAACTTTTGTACAAACCTGTTAAGAAAATTAAAGCGCTTACATGATAAAACACAGTTAGAAGAAGCTAGCCAGACTAGCATCAAGAATACTTGGAAAGCAATAAATAACATTACAAATCTAAAGTCTGCTAACTCTGATGCTCAGGAATTATTGACACTTTTTCAGTCTCCAAAACAAACGGTTGCCATAATAAATGAATTCTTTGTCAATATGGGTAAGAATTTAGCAGAAAATATTGAGTTAACTACTTCAAGATTAATACCCCATTCACAACAGTTTCCCTCTCCACCTTCCTCATCCTTTGTTTTGCTCGGAACTGATCTAGATGAAATAGTAAGACTAATAAATTCTCTTAAAAATACTAACTCTACAGGTCTGGACAATATATCTGCGAAAATAATTAAGCAGAATAAGGAGATTTTTGCGGGTTTGTTGTGTCATATTTGTAATTTGGCTTTCTCTCATGGTGAATTCCCTAATTCATTCAAAAAATCAGTAATAACTCCAGTTTTTAAGAATGGTGACAGAAAAGTAATAAGTAACTACAGGCCAATTTCAATCTTACCCACTTTTTCCAAAATTTTAGAGCGTATAATGAATGACAGATTGGTAAAATATTTGGAATCAAATAATATACTTTCACCAAATCAGTACGGTTTTCGCAAATCTAAATCCACTTCTGATGCGGTATCTAACTTAACAAATACTATCGCTCAAAACTTAGATCGTGGAATGAAGTGCATATCAATATTTCTAGACCTCGCCAAGGCCTTTGACACTGTGTCCATCCCTCTGCTTCTAAAAAAGCTGGAACAGATAGGAATACGTGGTATACAGCTAAAACTGTTCCAGGACTATTTAAGCTATCGAACGCAGTGTGTTAGAATTGGTGAGCATGTAAGTTCATCACTACCAGTTGTTCACGGAGTTCCACAAGGAAGCATTTTAGGTCCGACCCTCTTTCTGATTTACATTAATCAACTTTACAATTTGGAATTGATTAATGGAAAAATTATAACATTTGCTGATGACACTAACTTTTATTCTGGGGTCCTAATTGGGAAACTGTTTTCCACAATGCCCAAAAAGGTTTTAATCTAGTCATGTCCTGGTTGCATAGTAATCTCTTAAGCATTAATACTGGGAAAACTAAATACTTAACTTTCTCTATTTCCCGGCACACACAACCTTGTCTAGACAGCTTTAACATTAAAGCACATTCTATTTTATGTCCCGTTCTTAGTTCAGTAAGTATATGCAATTGTCCTAATTTAGAAAGACCTGACTGTATAAAATATTTAGGCGTAATCATTGACTATCAACTCTCATTTGATAATCACATAAATATTCTAGCAAATAAAATTCGTAAACTCATAGCTATTTTTAAAAATATCCGCCATGTTGCCGATGAAAAAATATTGAGAATGTTGTACCACACCTTATGTGAATCTTTATTGACATATTGCATTGATACTTGGGGGGGTGCGGCGAAGACGCGTCTCCTCAAATTGGAGCGGGCACAAAGGGCGGTTCTTAAGGTCAGCTCTTTTCTACCCTACAGATATCCTACACTAGCATACACTGAAAGGAGATACGAACACTACTCTATCGTACACAAATAATTGCTGAGAAAATAACTTAGGTCTGACGGCACTGGGATCTTGCTCTATAACTGTTATGTTATTATCATTACATACATTACTTGCAAACATCAGTTAGTCGCCCGTGTGAGTTCTCATGTGTCTTACCAAACTACTTCTCAGAGTATATTTATATTGACATTCATGACAAGCAAAATGTTTTTCACTTGTGTGAGTTCTCATGTGTTTCACTAAACTAGCTCTCTGAGTACATTTATATTGACATTTATGACAAGCAAAACGATTTTCATCTGTGTGAGTTCTCATGTGTTTCACTAAACTACCACTCTGAGTACATTTATATTGACATTTATGACAAGCAAAAGGTTTTTCACCCGTGTGAGTTCTCATGTGCTTCTCTAAATTACAACTCTGACTACATCTATATTCACATTCATGACAAGCAAAAGGTTTTTCACCTGTGTGAGTTCTCATGTGCTTCTCTAAATAACTAATATGACTACATTTATATTCACATTCATGACAAGCAAAAGGTTTTTCACCTGTGTGAGTTCTCATGTGCTTCAAATAGTGAGTTCTCATGTGCTTCAAATAATTTCTCTTAGTACATTTAAATGTGCACAGCTTACAAACAAAAGTTTCATTACCAGTGTGAGTTTTCATGTGCCTCGCTAAACTACCACGCTGATTACATTTAAAGGAGCATAACTTACAAGCATAAGGTTTTTCACCTGTGTGAGTTCTCATGTGTCTCATTAAACTCGGCCGTGTAGTGAGTTTATATTTACACACCTCACAGGTATAGGGCTTCTCACCAGTGTGGGTCCTCATGTGGGCCACTAAGTACCTATTACTACAACTTGCATATTTACACAACTTACAAGCAAAAGGTTTATCACCAGTGTGAGTTCCCATGTGTGCCACTAAACTCTGCTTAGAAGCTAATATACGTTTGCACACCTCACAGGCATAGGGCTTCTCACCAGTGTGAGTTCTCAAGTGTGTCACTAAACTCTGCTTTAAAGTGAATTTATGTTTGCACACATCACAGGTATAGGGCTTCTCACCAGTGTGTGTTCTCATGTGTGTCCCTAAACTCCGCTTTAAAGCGAATTTATGTTTGCACACATCACAGGTATAGGGCTTCTCACCAGTGTGAGTTCTCATGTGCGTCACTAAACTCCACTTAACAGCGAACTTATGTTTGCACACATCACAGGCATAGGGCTTCTCACCAGTGTGGGTCCTGACGTGGTTCACAAAATATTGTTTTTTAAAGCTTCTATATTTACACAACTTACAAGCAAAAGGTTTATCACCAGCGTGAGTTTTCATGTGTCTCACCAAACCATCCATGTCAAAAC
Source organism: Oeneis ivallda (assembly GCA_029955525.1). Lineage (NCBI taxonomy): Eukaryota > Metazoa > Arthropoda > Insecta > Lepidoptera > Nymphalidae > Oeneis > Oeneis ivallda. The sequence continues at coordinate 11,488,956 of JARPMR010000028.1, read as the reverse complement.
ATTTGTATTCACATAATTTACAAGCAAAGATATTAACGCCAGGGTGAGTTCTCATATGTACCTTTAAACTCCCCTTAACAGCGAATTTACGTTTGCACACCTCACAGGCATAGGGCTTCTCACCAGTGTGAGTTCTCATGTGTGTCACTAAACTCCGCCTTAAAGCGAATTTATGTTTGCACACATCACAGGTATAGGGCTTCTCACCAGTGTGAGTCCTCCCGTGCTCCAGTATATGTTGTTTAGTAGAACTTCGATAGCTACAAAACTTACAAGCAAAAGGTTTATCACCTGCGTGGAATTTACCACGACTCACTAACTTAGTCTTATTAGTACAATGATGTTTACTTATGTGGGACACTAACAGACTTTGCCGTGCAAAAACAGTTTGACAAAAGTCACAAATAAGTATTTTCCCCTCAATTTGTTTCCCTGTATGTTTGTGTACATTATCATCACTTATCATTTTAATATTCTCGACATTGACATCAATATTTGAACAATCTGTCTCCACAGTAGTATGTGTGGTGACTGGCTCAGTGGTTTCTGACGTAGGAAGTTCGTCTTGGCTTGTTGTCTGATAATCCGAACCTTCAGAGTCAGTATCTCTGACTTCATTCACATATATATACAATATTTCTCTTCCGTCTTTGTTTTCGTGGCTTGATTTGTTGACTTCTACGTCTTCACCAATCTCAAACGCTTGTTCGAATGTCGGGGATGTCTCGGTTTCACTATCTGTGTTTCGTCTCGCAGGCAAACGAGGGGCTGAAACGAAACATAAAAATAAGAAAATAAGTAATCCTACTAGTATGAAGGATCTTAGGCCTATCAGTATCTTAGAAAAAATTGTATATACTCAAATGACTACATTCGTAGAGGACAACAGAATTCTACCCATCCATCAGTCAGGCTTTCGTAAGTCTCACAGTACGGCAACAGCAATAATGGAAGTGATTGACAATACTCTGACCGCACAGGACCAAGGCATGGGGACAGTTCTAGTACTTCTTGATTTCTCCCGAGCGTTTGATTCAATTGACATTACCTTATTGCTATCTAATCTGTCGTACTATGGGTTTAGTACATGGTTTAATAGTTTTCTCAGTAACCGGGCTCAATTTGTACAAATAGATCAGAGTGATGGTAGTCAGTTGGTTTCATCAACGTCTACAGTAGCTCGAGGTATGCCTCAAGGTTCTGCACTTAGCCCTAAGCTCTTTGCAAATTATACGGCAGATATAATTCATTGCTTCTGCAATCGCAAATATCACCTATATGCCGATGATGTACAATTATACTACTCCTTTAAGCCAAAGCATGCTGCAGAAGTTGAAACTAAAATTAATGAATACTTAGAGTGCATAATATTAGGATCAACTAAGATGACAAAAACTACTAAGGCATCGAATCTTTAAATCAGTATAGGAAGTAATATTGTAGGTAGAGGGAGACTCTGGGGCAAGAAATTTGAGGGTAATCTTCGATTCCAATTTGCGTTTTGAGTCACACATATCTTATGTAGTTAGGAGCTGTTTCTACAGACTTAAAGTCCTCTACAAGATAAGATCTTATCTTAGTGTAGAAAAAAACTTGAGAGGTGTCAAGGGACACCCGGATGGAACATAGTTCCTTTCCATTAATTAATTTGGCATTGTGTTCGGTATTTTCGCGGTACAATAATGGGTCTCCGTAGCATTGTGGCTTCTGCAATCGCCTAACAGCCAAAGGTCGATGGTTCGAATCCCAGCTTGACAGACCGAATTTTCCATTTTCAATTTTATTTTAAACTATTTCTACATGGAACCTTTCCCTAATTTTTAGTTGTTAGTTCCCTAAGTTATAAAAAATTAGGGAAAAATAAATTTGCCGAAGCTGAACTATGCGGACACAGCATATGGGCCATGCTTGCTAGAAAGAACCGAAAAACTAATACAGAGAGTTCAAAATGCATGCGCTCGATTCTGTTTCCCCATTCCTCCTTGCTCACACATTAGTCCTTATCTGAATAAAGCCAATATCCTAAATGTGACCTCCCATCGGAACCTTCACCTGGCTACCCTGTTATTTGGTGTCATCTCGACTGATAAACCAGAATATCGTTTCACGAAAATTAGATGGGCCAGGGAGCAAGGCAAATATGCTCCGAGAAGTGTAGCGTGTCAGATGGCTGTACCGAGACACAAGACTACAATTCCGCGGAAGCTTGAAGCTTGCTTTCTCTAAGATTTGGAACATTATCCCCCCGCTGTGCAGAATATGAAGTCAATATTCAGCTTTAAATCCATTTTAAAAAAGTTACTATTTAAGAGACAAAAAAGCGACCAAAAGGTAATGAAATAAGAATCCATATTTTAAGTTTTGTTCGCTATATTTATTACACAGATATGTACCTTACGAATTACGATAGTCAATGATTAACAACATTATTACTACATTCAACATTTGGTATAATAAATCAACCGATCAGTGCGGACCGGACTAACTGTACTGCTAGGGGTCCCCTGAAAATCAGCGCTGGAGTAGTGTATCTATACTGCTGCAGCATTACGAGTATGCTGAGGTGATACCCTTTTCGGGAATATATTGCGCCACATAGACGTGCTTCGTTAGTTTATATTTTTGACCGAGCGAAGCGAAGGTCTCTGAGTCTACTTGAGTGAATTTGCACTTGTCCTTGCGTCCGTCCGTCTGTCCGTCTGTAAGAACCTCATAACTTCTGAATTAATGAACGTAATTAGCGTTTATATAATATGTAAACCGATGGCCTCCAGCCGAAAATGGCTTAAAAAGTTATAAGAAACTTTATTTCAGGGGGGCTCTCATAGAAGCGAATGCGAAGTAAAATATATTTTTTTGCTATTTATATAGGGTTGCTGTGTATCATTTTAAAGATAATTTGGAACAGAGTACAAAAGTATTTTTTTTTATTTTTTTTCCTAAAATTGACGTAATGGGAGGTTCTCAAAGTGGAGATTAACCTTAGAAGTCACGATCACTTGAAAGGCCGTGCTTGAAACTTTTATAATTATTAGCGTTATATCATGTACTTGAATAACAAATACTAAAATTAGATAAATATAATAAGGAAACTAATTTATTTAATTTTTAATGAGCTGCAGTATTTTTATCAGAACTTCACAGTGATGTCAATAGATGGCGCTCTCATGTCATATTGCAAATGCAGCAGAAGTACTTATACATTAACATAATAATCAATTAATTAATTAAAATTATTATATATTTAAATATCAAACATCAATATAACTTCACGTCACGACGTGAAGTTTTATGCATTGTTGTTTTTGCATGTTTTCTGATCGTGTCGATACACGACGCTGTGAACAAATAATTAAATTTGAATGTTCCAAAAAACTATACCTAGGTACCTATTGATGCCTGATTTCACTACAGTTCCCTAACCTTTATGGGCTACCTATGTTAAGTTAGGGGACGCTTTCTGTCAACTTTGTTATTACGAACCTCTACGGGACAACTAAAGGTGAAAATGACATTGGGATGTTAGGATTGTATTTAAGGGCTACCTACGTAGAGACGACTACTTAGGGGATAATTTAGGTATCGTTGGTGAAAACGGGCATAATAATAATGTCAATTTTGATCGTCTTGTCTCTATTGAATGAATAAGTAATTATGGGAAACCGTTACCGCAAGGTCTCAGTTCGGGGCGAACCACTAGTTTATACAGTACCCGGCGATATATATTGCACATCGACCTTTGGAATAAAACGCTATTTCTATTCTATTGCAAGGAAAGCTAGCCAGAAATTCACGTAGTAATTACTGAAATCTCTTCACAATCGGCGAGCACATCACGTAACATATATAAAAAATGCAGTCGAACTGTGAATAGAATAGAATGGCGTTTTATTCCAAAGGCGATGTGCAATATATATCGCCGGGTACTGTATTTAGTTTTTCATGCGTTTCAGGCAGGAAGAGTCTGTGTCTAATAATAATAGGTATAAAACTGTAGACTCTATGGAACCGTAGTCGGGTTGGGAATTGCGCTATGTACTCTTCTTGGCTGTAACGCGTAGAAATAAAATGGGTCGGGTCTCGGCGGTTGAAAATCAATTTATACTCTGTATAAGAACCTATATATAAGGTTATAACCAAATAACTAACCTTTTGTATATCTTGAACCGTGGGGACCCACACACCCGTAGTGTTTGAGTTACAAATGCGCTATTGTTTTGTTAAAAAGGTATGTATGTGGCTGTTTTATCTATACATATAATAAAACAGAAACGAAACCAATTCTGTACATGAAATAGATTCGAAAAAGGGTTTTTGCTTCTAATTGTGTTCAAGATACAGATATCAAAACAGAAGCTAAATTTTTTTTGTCTGTTTGTCTGTTTGTTTGTCCTTCTTTCACGTAAAAACTACCGCACAGATTTCTACAAAATTTTATACCGTGGTAGCTTATTACTCGGGTCAACATCTAGGCTACTTTTTATCCCGGAAAATTAAGGAGTTCCCGAGGAACTTTAAGAACTAAATCCACGCGGACAAAGTCGCGGGCATCAGCTAGTTCCTGAATAAAAGACTATTTATTTCTTTTTTTTTTCATTTTAAACATTAATTATACTTTTACTTTTTTATTTTCGAACAACCTTAGTAAAAAAAATATCTAGTAATAGTAGTAAATAGTGTAAAAAGTAGTGTAAAAAGTATAAAAAGTTAAAATATTAGGAAGATAGTTTACGCAGCGTATGCGATATCGCGTACGCTACGTTCATTTTCAAAATTTGTTTTTATGGAAGAATTCTCATCCTGACAAATGATTCGGGGAAAAAATATGGAAAGTAATGCTGATCGAGGATTCGGAAGATGGGTGAGGAGCGTGGCCAGGGTATTTAAAACAGGTGGGGGCTGCCCAAACAAAAAATACTCGAAACATCATCCAAATGGCAGTGAGCTGAAAAAAAATTTAAAATGGCGGATTCAAGATGGCAGCTATAAGAATTTCATAGGTGTCTATCTCAGGGAGTTTAAGTACATTTAAATGTGCACAGCTAACAAACAAAAGTTTCATTATCAGTGTGAGTTTTCATGTGCCTCGCTAAACTACCACGCTGATTACATTTAAAGGAGCATAACCTACAAGCATAAGGTTTTTCACCTGTGTGAGTTCTCATGTGTCTCACTAAACTCGGCCGTGTAGTGAATTTATATTTACACACCTCACAGGTATGGGGCTTCTCACCAGTGTGGGTCTTCAGGTGGATCACTAAGGACCTATTACTACAACTTGCATATTTACACAACTTACAAGCAAAAGGTTTATCACCAGTGTGAGTTCCCATGTGTGCCACTAAACTCTGCTTAGAAGACAATATACGTTTGCACACCTCACAGGCATAGGGCTTCTCACCAGTGTGAGTTCTCATGTGTGCCACTAAACTCGGCTTAGAAGCTAATATACGTTTGCACACCTCACAGGCATAGGGCTTCTCACCAGTGTGAGTTCTCATGTGTGTTACTAAATTCTGCTTTACAGCGAATTTATTTTTGCACACATCACAGGTATAGGGCTTCTCACCAGTGTGGGTCCTCAGGTGGATCACTAAGGACCTATTACTACAACTTCGATATTTACACAACTTACAAGCAAAAGGTTTATCACCAGTGTGATTTCTCATGTGTGTCACTAAACTCTGCTTAACAGCGAATTTATGTTTGCACACATCACAGGTATACGGCTTCTCACCAGTGTGGGTCCTGACGTGGTTCACAAAATATTGTTTTCTATAGCTTCGATATTTACACAACTTACAAGCAAAAGGTTTATCACCAGCGTGAGTTTTCATGTGTCTCACCAAACCATCCATGTCAAAACATTTGTATTCACATAATTTACAAGCAAAGATATTAACGCCAGGGTGAGTTCTCATGTGTCTCTTTAAACTCCCCTTAATAGCGAATTTACGTTTGCACACCTCACAGGCATAGGGCTTCTCACCAGTGTGAGTTCTCACGTGCTCCAGTAAATGTTGTTTAGTAAAACTTCGATAGCTACAAAACTTACAAGCAAAAGGTTTATCACCTGCGTGGAATTTACCATAACTCATTAACTTAGTCTTATTAGTACAATGATGTTTACTTATGTGGGACACTAACAGACTTTGCCGTGTAAAAACAGTTTGACAAAAGTCACAAATAAGTATTTTCCCCTCAATTTGTTTCCCTGTATGTGTGTGTACATTATCATCACTTATCATTTTAATATTCTCGACATTGACATCAACATTTGAACAATCTGTCTCCACAGTAGTATGTGGCTCAGTGGTTTCTGACGTAGGAAGTTCGTCTTGGCTTGTTATCTGATAATCCGAACCTTCAGAGTCAGTATCTCTGTCTTCATTAACATATATATACAATATTTCTCTTTCATCACTGTTTTCGTGGCTTGATTTGTTGACTTCTTCGTCATCACCAATGGACCGGGGATGTATCGGTTTCACTATCTGTGTCTAGTCTCACGGGCAAACGAGGGGCTGAAACGAAACATAAAAATAAGAAAATAAGTAATCCTGCTAGTATGAAGGATCTTAGGATCAGTATTTTGTCATATATATCTAAAATCTTAGAAAAAATTGTATATACTCAAATGACTACATTCGTAGAGGACAACAGAATTCTACCCATCCATCAGTCAGGCTTTCGTAAGTCTCACAGTACGGCAACAGCAATAGTGGAAGTAATTGACAATACTCTGACCGCACAGGACCAAGGCATGGGGACAGTTCTAGTACTTCTTGATTTCTCCCGAGCGTTTGATTCAATTGACACTACCTTATTGCTATCTAATCTGTCGTACTACTTGAAGCGACTTATAACTGTGGTCTCGTTGGACATAGAGGGGGCCTTCGATAGCGCCTGGTGGCCAGCTATTAGAGTCAGACTGGCTGAGGAAAACTGTCCTGTTAACATCCGCAGGGTGATCGACAGCTATCTTCGAGATCGGAAGGTCAGAGTGAGGTACGCGGGAGCCGAGAACACGCGCAATACCACCAAAGGCTGTGTTCAGGGCTCCATCGGGGGTCCCGTCCTGTGGAACCTCTTATTGGATCCACTACTGCAGGGCCTGGGAAGGCGGGGAGAATATTGTCAGGCTTTTGCCGACGATGTTGTCCTCGTCTTCGACGGCGACACGGGGCTGGAGGACTCGCGAAGGGCCAATGCCGCTCTCGCTTATGTTCAGGAGTGGGGAGTAAGAAACAAGCTGAGGTTTGTACCTCACAAAACAAAGGCGATGGTGCTAACCAATAAGCTGAAGTACGACTCCCCGCAACTGACCATGGGTGGGACCAGCATTGGTCTGTCCAGCGAAATCAAGATCCTGGGGCTCAAGATCGACAGCAAGCTGACCTTCAACTCTCATATAAGTAACACTTGCATGAGAGTTCAAGGACTCTACAAGCAGCTGTCGAGAGCCGCCAAGGTGAGCTGGGGCCTCCATCCCCAAGTCATAAAAACGATTTATACTGCGGTGGTGGAGCCAATAGTCCTGTACGCTGCCTGTGCCTGGGCACCTGCCGCTTCAAAGCTCGGAGTGCGGAAGCGTTTGGGTGCACTCCAAAGGGGCTTCGCGCTGAAGATGACCAAGTCCTACCGAACCGTCTCCCTAAACTCGGCATTGATACTGGCTGGGATACTCCCCATGGATCTTAGGATCCGAGAGGCCCCGGCATTGTACGAGGCCAAAAGGGGAGTGTCTCAGCGGGTACTCCTTGATAGGGCGATACCATAGATAGGGGAAGGTACCATATTGTGGGCGACCACACCCGGCGGAACAGACGTGCCTGCGGTTTACCAGCCTGGTGGACCGAGAAGACCTTGAGAACAACAACACTCAAGCAGTGCGCATCTTTACTGATGGCAGTAAAATTGACGGCAAGGTGGGGGCCTCGCTTTCCATATGGAATCGCGAGGCCGAAACCAAAGCCGTCAAGCTAAAGTTAAGTGCGCACTGCTCGGTCTACCAGGCTGAGCTTCTTGCCCTGGATAGAGCTGCCTCTCTTGCGACGAAGCGCTCGGAAGCTTCCATCGGCATATACACCGACTCAAGATCATCTCTTGAGTCGGTGGTCGGGCGCAAATCCCTCCACCCCTTAGTCGCACGCATTGTCGACAATTTAAAAATATGTCGCACCCAGAACAAGGAAGTTTCCTTGTTCTGGGTGAAAGCGCATGCGGGGTTGGAGGGAAATGAAAGAGCCGATGAGCTCGCGAAAGAGACGGCTCTAGGCTTAAGGAGGAAACCAGACTATGACCGGTGCCCGGTTTCGTTCGTCAAGCGACTGTTTCGTGAGGAGTCGCTTGAGGAGTGGAACCGGAGGTATACGTCCGAAGAAACCGCGGGCACCACAAAGGTCTTTCTGCCGGATGTGCGTTTTGCACATCGCGTGGTCAAAAAGATCGACCACAATATGGTGCTTTCTCAGGTGTTGACTGGTCAGGACGACACGGACGACAGTGTATCAGAATCGATTATACATCTTCTGATGGACTGTTCTCAACACGAAGCGGCCCGGGAGGACCTACAGCAAGAATTGCGGATGAAACTGTGCAGAGACTCCGTGCCCACCATACTGGGGAGATGCGTTCCTGGAATACGCAAGCAAAATAGCGAGAGTAGCTATTGCCAGGAACAGAGCGACCGATAGAGATGCATAGTGCCTCTTATATCGTGAGCATATATAGATGGCACTTGCATATAAATCGCGTCGCTCTGCTCCTGGCAAAAGCCGGAATGATTCTCCTATTTTGCGCACTCCGGGCTCCGAGCTTTGAAGCATGACCACACCTTTCTTAGGATAAGTAGTACGGATGAAAACCAGAATTTTAAAAATGATTATAATAGGAATAGCAAAAAAGGACCCTTTTTATGAAAGGGGACACCCTGTATATTATCAAAAAAAAAAAATAACTGTCGTCTATGGGTTTAGTACCTGGTTTAATATTTTTCTCAGTAACCGGGCTCAATTTGTATAAATAGATCAGAGTGACGGTAGTCAGTTGGTTTCATCAACGTCTACAGTTAGTCAAAAAGGTAATTTCATTTCAACTGCAACCTCAGACTTCCCTCCTCATCAACAGCGCATCCAGACCGACGGCAAAAGGACGGCCTTTGAAAATAAAGGCCCGATGCTCACGCCGCTAGTATCCAGCAACCGGTCGCCACACCACAATATGGCGTCCCCTACTTTGTACAAAATCGCATTCTCATTCTGTTCGTGTGACACTACGCATTAAGTAGGTTGCTACCAACCCACCATCTTTACAACACGCGACAATGCCAAAGCATGCTGCAGAAGTTGAAACTAAAATTAATGAAGACTTAGAGTGCATAATATTAGGATCAACTAAGATGACAAAAACTACTAAGGCATCGAATCTTCAAATCAGTATAGGAAGTAATATTGTAGGTAGAGGAAGACTCTGGAGCAAGAAATTTGAGGGTTATCTTCGATTCCAATTTGCGTTTTGAGACACATATCTTATGTAGTTAGGAGCTGTTTCTACAGATTTAAAGTCCTCTACAAGATAAGATCTTATCTAAGTGTAGAAAAAAACTTGAGAGGTGTCAAGGGACACCCGGATGGAACGTAGTTCCTTTCGATTAATTAATTTGGCATTGTGTTCGGTATTTTCGCGGTACAATAATGGGTCTTCGTAGCCTTGTGGCTTCTGCAGTCGCCTAACAGCCAAAGGTCGATGGTTCGAATCCCAGCTTGACAGACCGAATTTTCCATTTTCAATTTTATTTTAAACACAATTTCTACATGTGGAACCTTTCCCTAATTTTTTATAACTTATAAGTTATAAAACTTATAAGTTATACAAAATTAGGGAAAAATAAATTTGCCGAAGCTGAACTATGCGGACATAGCATATGGGCCATGCTTGCTAGAAAGAACCGAAAAATTAATACAGAGAGTTCAAAATGCATGCGCTCGATTCTGTTTCCCCATTCCTCCTCGCTCACACATTAGTCCTTATCTGAATAGAGCCAATATCCTGAATGTGACCTCCCGTCGGAACCTTCACCTGGCTACCCTGTTATTTGGTGTCATCTCGACTGGTAAACCGGAATATCTCTTCACAAAAATTAGATTTGCCAGGGAGCAAGGCAAAATATGCTCCGAGAAGTGTAGCGTGTCAGATGGCTGTACCGAGACACAAGACTGCTAAATTCCGCGGAAGCTCGAAGCTTGCTTTCTCTAAGATTTGGAACATTATCCCCCCGCTGTGCAGAATATGAAGTCAATATTCAGCTTTAAATCCAATTTAAAAAAGTTACTAGTGAAGAGACAAAAAAGCGACCAAAAAGGTAATGAAATAAGAATCCATATTTTAAGTTTTGTTCGCTATATTTATTACACAGATATGTGCCTTACGAATTACGATAGTCAATGATTAACAACTTTATTACTACATTCAACATATTTTGGTGTACTAAATCAACCGATCAGTCTGGACCGGACTAACTGTACTACTAGGGGTCCTCTGAAAATCAGCGTTGTAGTAGTCAGTAGTGTATCTATACTGCTGCAGCATTACGAGTATGCTGAGGTGATACCCTTTTCGGGAATATATTGCGCCACATAGACGTGCTTCGTTAGTTTATATTTTTGACCGAGCGAAGCGAAGGTCTCCGAGTCTACTTGAGTGAATTTGCACTTGTCCGTGCGTCCGTCCGTCTGTAAAAGCCTCATAACTTCTGAATTAATGAACGTAATCACTTCAGATATAATATGTAAACCGATGGCCTCCAGCCGAAAATGGCTTAAAAAGTTATTGAATAGAATAGAATAGAAATATTTTTTATTCAAATAAACTTTTACAAGTGCTTTTGAATAGTCAATGAATCTACCACCATACCATAAGAAACTTTATTTCAGGGGGGCTCTCATAGAAGCGAATGCGAATTAAAATATAATTTTTTTGCTATTCATAGGGTTGCTGTGTATCATTTTAAAGATAATTTGGAACAGAGTACAAAAGTATTTTTTTTATTTTTTTTCCTACAATTGACGTAATGGGAGGTTCTCAAAGTGGAGATTACATTTGACCTCAGAAGTCACGATCACTTGAAAGGCCGTGCTTGAAACTTTTATAATTATTAGCGTTATATCATGTACTTGAACAACAAATACTAAAATTAGATAAATATAATAAGGAAACTAATTTATTTAATTTTTAATGAGCTGCAGTATTTTTATCAGAACTTCACAGTGATGTCAATAGATGGCGCTCTCATGTCATATTGCAAATGCAGCAGAAGTACTTATACATTAACATAATAATCAATTAATTAATTAAAATTATATATTTAAATATCAAACATCAATAAAACTTCACGTCACGACGTGAAGTTTTATGCATTGTTGTTTTTGCATGTTTTCTGATCGTGTCGATACACGACGCTGTGAGCAAATAATTAAATTTGAATGTTCCAAAAAACTATACCTAGGTATAAGTACACACATTTAAAAGTGTCTAGGGATCAACATATATTTTTGCAATAACTTTTCTCCTGATTGATATTAATTAAAATTTTCTTTAAGGATTCATCAAATAAAGTGTTTTCGTTTGTCACAGTAACGATAAACCAAGTCACCTTTGCATTAATAAAGAAATTTGCCATCCTAATAAAGGGATTTTTGACATTTGAACCACTAACATTAAAGTTCGAAAAAAAGACTGAAATAACAGTTTTCTTTAAAATTTTATTGGGTAACTTAAACAATTAATAATCCGTGTTTCTACCGCGAACACTAACAACACAAGAACATCGGTTTGGCATACTCAAAATGAGTTCATCCAAATCACGCTGTGGAATGGCCGCCCATGTTCGTTGCAACAACAAAAAAAGGTCTTCTTGCCACTGGATACCCTCCATATTCGGCAGAGCTCTTCTCTGTAGCATATCCCATGCATGCTCAATCGGGTTCAAGTCTGGCGACTGAGCAGGCCAGGGCAGGACATTGATGTTAGCTGCGGCGAGAGTCTGTCTTACAACTCTTGCGGTGTGCGGTTGTGCATTATCATGCATTAACTGAAATAAGGGACCGATTTGCACTTGTAGAGGAACGATGACGTCTGATACAATCGTCTCAGCATAAATTTGAGCGTTGAGGTTGCCTCTGATCCAAATCAACTCAGTTCTTCCGCCGATCCAAATACCCGCCCATACCATGATGGTTCCACCACTATAAGGATGGACTTCCTGGCAGGATTTTAATCGCTGTTGGCGTCCAGGGGTTCTCCAGTGTCGTATACGTCTTGTATCCGGTCTCATACCAAAACGAGACTCATCAGAAAAGCACACGAAACGCCATTGTTCTTCTGCCCAATTTCTGTGTTCAAGAGCCCATTGATATCGAATCCTACGATTGTGCATTGCTATAGGTGGTACCCGTAGCGGTCTTCGGGAATGAAGGTTCACTTCATGCAAGCGGTTTCTGACTGTTTGGTTGCTAATTAAGTTCCCTGAAGAGTGATGAAGCCTCACGGCTAACATCATGGCGGTTATTGTTGGAGCTCTTCGAGTTAAGATTTGAATGTATCGGTCTTGTCTCCGTGTGGTGCAGCGATACCGTCCTCCATGGCGCTCAGCCACGGTACCAGTGCTTCGGTAACGTGTCCAAAGTCGACTGATAACACTCTGACTTGTATTCAGAGCTAAAGCCACAGTACGTTGCCGGGAACCAGCTTCTATCATTCCCACGGCTCTGAGCATTTCTTCCCTGCTTAAATGACGTCGCCGCTCCATAATAACGTTGGTTTTAATCAGTAGTAGGGAAACAGTAGCACTAATAATGTCTTCAATGCGTTGTATGTTTTTATAGGGAAAATATTGACAGCTGATTTTCATCTTTTACTCGAATTTGATTGACAGTTCCTGATTCAAATTATGAAATGCACCAAAAAGGATCCATATAAATTTATAAAATCATAAATTTATTACAAAGCCACATCTCAATCTCAAGAAATCCGCATAAAAATGCTTGATCCCTAGACACTTTTGATGTGTGTATGTTCCAATGGAGTTTAAACAAAAAGTAAATAAACCCACCTTTTCGTTAACACGCAACTTAGTCAACACTTTTCACTATGATAAAACAATTAAATATTCACACAAACGCCTTGTGGTCAATCAATAACATCTAAAGTAAAATATACACGTAATATTTATTGAATTTATAAATTTTTGATAAAAACTAAATGAAAACACAAATTGTGACCCACAGAATAATCGACAATTTTAGTTTTGACGTGACGTAACCTTGGATTTCTATAGTGTTGAGCAGAGATGACATTGTGCCCACAGACTATAAATGAATGAATAATACGAAGTGAGCGACCGTAAACATCGAATACAATTCGTTCAGATTCGAAAACTTAATCGATTTATTTAAATCAATTATAATATATTTATTTAAATCAATAATAATTTGATATAATGGATAATATAATTTTATCTAAATATTGCGTTTACGAAAGAGCAGCTACCTATTTAATTCTGTTAAAACTCGTAAATTACGTATTTCCATTATCACTTACAAAGTTTCCAATAAGAGCCCGGCCACACTGCGCTTTTCAGATTCGCGTTTTCGCGTTTTTATAGCCTTTTGTTCTTTATATTTTCCATATGTGAATAATAATACGCTAGCCGTGTATCTGTCTGTTACCTCGTAGCTCTCTAACGAATACACGTGAAATAACGTGAACACGTGATATATTTGAAAGACGTGATCGAGATGGATTTTAGCTATGATTCACGAAGATCTGCTTAGGCGTTTGAAGATCATCAGTTCATTTCCTACTTGTCCCCGCCATATTGGAATTCTTTGTTATTGGACCGATTTCGTTCAATATCGATATTTAGGCTTCCCTGAGGTCAAGAAAGAGGAAATGGATGCCAAAATTTTAAAAAGTCACCGCCATATTGAAATTCTTTGTTATTCGACCGATTTCGTTCAAAATCGATATTTAGGCTTCCCTGGGGTCAAGAAAGAGGAAATAGATGCCAAAATTTTAAAAAGTGACCGCCACATTGAAATTTTTTGTTATTTGACGGATTTCGTTCAAAATCTATATTTGAGCTTCTCTTGGGTGCAGAAAGAAGAAGTCCTGGGGTCACCCAGGGAAGCCTAAATATCGATTTCGAACGAAATCGGTCCAATAACAAAGAATTCCAATATGACTGTGGCGCCATATTCCCGAATGGGAAAAGATTAAAAAAGAATATAGAAAAACTCCGCCAGGCCTCAGCAAAGCTCAGCTTTTTGCTAGTATGTAATAAGATTTTTTAAATTAAATAATAATTTATAAATAGATGATACTTTTATTTTTGTCCCCTATAAAATCTTAAAGAACAATGGCAAGATTGGGCAAGGAAAAAGAAGTTCTTAACGAGGCGAGACTGTTTCCTGAATATTTTTATTTTCCATGTAAGTAGTAAGTATCATACATTTTTTAAAAGCAGGGGAACTATATTCAATTGACTTCAGAATTAGACTTTTTTAGAGAGTTAGAGAGAATTTTGAAGTTAAGTTAAACTTTATTTAACTTTTTCTTACAGTAGAGGCGAGTAAAAAGGGTGATTTTTAACATCTAATTTTTGAAAAGATCTGCTTTAATCCTTACTTATACCTATTTTAAATGCAAAAGTGTGTTTGTTTGTTAGTTGGTCTTTTAATCACGCCGAAATTGAGCTACAGATCGATATGATTTTTTCGCATAGTTCAATTAATCAAGACAAGACTGGAGGGTGAAATATTTTATTTCGGTAAATCAGAGTTCTCGCGGGATTATTAAAACTAAATCCATGCGGATGAAATCCCGTGCATCAGCTTTATTTTGTTCAACAAAGTGTTCGAAAATCAAGAGAAGCAGATTTATTTTAAATAATACGTTTGTTCTATTCCAATGTTACCAGCCGTTTGTGGGGAATGTTTTGATATGTCGTACTTATAAATGAAATTTATATACGATATTAATACACAAACTATGTGATTTAAAGAGCATAACTGCTCTTCCAAATTATTACATATTATTAACATACTATATAGCCTCAAAAACATTTTACATATTTACTTGATTCTGCGTGCTTTTAAAAATATATTAAATAAACATTTATGTGTTTTATATTTATGAATACATGACAGACAGACACACAATGTAATAAGTTTCATCAAAAGACGTTTAATTCGATTATAATATACGTCTAGTCCAAGCCAAAGTTAATCCTAGAAAAGTTGCCATTGATCTTTAAATAGCCTATCGATGGTCAAATTACAAGGAACCTACCTTTTTGTATTTTTTAAAATCATAAATTAGTGATTCTTTATTGTAGGAAATGAAATTATTTTTTTCTTCAGAATTAATTCGTTCAATAGTGCATTCCATATTCATTCCCGATATAGTTCTGCAAAGGTACATCACTAGAGGTCATGACAAAATAAAGTCACGTGATCGGTAACGCCATATTTATTTACTGTTTGTTTCAACTCCATTGGAACATACTTTACCTATTGATGCCTGATTTCACTACAGTTCCCTAACCTTTATGGGCTACCTATGTTAAGTTAGGGGACGCTTTCTGTCAACTTTGTTATTACGAACCTCTACGGGACAACTAAAGGTGAAAATGGCATTGGGATGTTAGGATTGTATTTAAGGGCTACCTACGTAGAGACGACTACTTAGGGGATAATTTAGGTATCGTTGGTGAAAACGGGCATAATAATAATGTCAATTTTGATCGTCTTGTCTCTATTGAATGAATAAGTAATTATGGGAAGCCGTTACCGAAAGGTCTCAGTTCGGGGCGAACCACTAGTTTATACAGTACCCGGCGATATATATTGCACATCGACCTTTGGAATAAAACGCTATTTCTATTCTATTGCAAGGAAAGCTAGCCAGAAATTCACGTAGTAATTACTGAAATCTCTTCACAATCGGCGAGCACATCACGTAACATATATAAAAAAAATGCAGTCGAACTGTGAATAGAATAGAATGGCGTTTTATTCCAAAGGCGATGTGCAATATATATCGCCGGGTACTGTATTTAGTTTTTCATGCGTTTCAGGCAGGAAGAGTCTGTGTCTAATAATAATAGGTATAAAACTGTACACTCTATGGAACCGTAGTCGGGTTGGGAATTGCGCTATGTACTCTTCTTGGCTGTAACGCGTAGAAATAAAATGGGTCGGGTCTCGGCGGTAGAAAATCAATTTATACTCTGTATAAGAACCTATATATTATAAGGTTATAACCAAATACCTAACCTTTTGTATATCTTGAACCGTGGGGACCCACACACCCGTAGTTTTTGAGTTACAAATGCGCTATTGTTTTGTTAAAAAGTTATGTATGTGGCTGTTTTATCTATACATATAATAAAACAGAAACGAAACCAATTCTGTACATGAAATAGATTTAAAAAAGGGTTTTGCTTCTAATTGTGTTCAAGATACAAATATCCAAACAGAAGCTAAATTTTTTTTGTCTGTTTGTCTGTTTGTTTGTCCTTCTTTCACGTAAAAACTACCGCACAGATTTCTACAAAATTTTATACCGTGGTAGCTTATTACTCGGGTCAACATCTAGGCTACTTTTTATCCCAGAAAATTAAGGAGTTCCCGAGGGACTTTAAGAACTAAATCCACGCGGACAAAGTCGCGGGCATCAGCTAGTTCCTGAATAAAAGACTATTTATTTCTTTTTTTTTTTCATTTTAAACATTAATTATACTTTTACTTTTTTATTTTCGAACAACCTTAGTAAAAAAAATATCTAGTAATAGTAGTAAATAGTGTAAAAAGTAGTGTAAAAAGTTTAAAAAGTTAAAATATTAGGAAGATAGTTTACGCAGCGTATGCGATATCGCGTACGCTACGTTCATTTTCAAAATTTGTTTTTATGGAAGAATTCTCATCCTGACAAATGATTCGGGGAAAAAATATGGAAAGTAATGCTGATCGAGGATTCGGAAGATGGGTGAGGAGCGTGGCCAGGGTATTTAAGACAGGTGGGGGCTGCCCAAACAAAAAATACTCGAAACATCATCCAAATGGCAGTGAGCTGAAAAAAAAAATTGAAAATGGCGGATTCAAGATGGCAGCTATAAGAATTTCATAGGTGTCTATCTCAGGGAGTTTAAGTACATTTAAATGTGCACAGCTAACAAACAAAAGTTTCATTATCAGTGTGAGTTTTCATGTGCCTCGCTAAACTACCACGCTGATTACATTTAAAGGAGCATAACTTACAAGCATAAGGTTTTTCACCTGTGTGAGTTCTCATGTGTCTCACTAAATTTGGCCGTGTAGTGAATTTATATTTACACACCTCACAGGTATAGGGCTTCTCACCAGTGTGGGTCCTCAGGTGGATCACTAAGGACCTATTACTACAACTTCGATATTTGCACAACTTACACGCAAAAGGTTTATCACCAGTGTGAGTTCCCATGTGTGCCACTAAACTCTGCTTAGAAGCCAATATACGTTTGCACACCTCACAGGCATAGGGCTTCTCACCAGTGTGAGTTCTCATGTGTGCCACTAAACTCGGCTTAGAAGCTAATATACGTTTGCACACCTCACAGGCATAGGGCTTCTCACCAGTGTGAGTTCTTATGTGTGTCACTAAATTCTGCTTTACAGCGAATTTATGTTTGCACACATCACAGATATAGGGCTTCTCACCAGTGTGAGTTCTCATGTGTGTCACTAAACTCGGCTTTACAGCGAATTTATGTTGGCACACATAACAGGTATAGGGCTTCTCACCAGTGTGAGTTCTCATGTGTGTCACTAAACTCTGCTTTAAAGCGAATTTATGTTTGCACACATCACAGGCATACGGCTTCTCACCAGTGTGAGTCCTGACGTGGTGCATAAAATTTTGTTTTCTAAAGCTTCGATATTTACACAAATTACAAGCAAAAGGTTTATCACCAGCGTGAGTTTTCATGAGTCTCATCAAACCATCCTTATCACCAGCGTGAGTTTTCATGTGTCTCACCAAACCATCCATGTCAGAACATTTGTATTCACATAATTTACATGCAAAGATATTAACGCCAGGGTGAGTTCTCATATGTACCTTTAAACTCCGCTTAACAGCGAATTTACGTTTGCACACCTCACAGACATAGGGCTTCTCACCAGTGTGGGTCCTGACGTGCTCCAGTAAATGATGTTTAGTAACACTTCGATAGTTACAAAACTTACAAACAAAAGGTATATCACCTGTGTGAGTTCTCATGTGTCTCACTAAACTCTGCTTTACAGCGAATTTATGTTTGCACACATCACAGGTATAGGGCTTCTCACCAGTGTGAGTCCTCGCGTGCTCCAGTAAATGTTGTTTACTAAAACTTCGATAGGTACAAAACTTACAAGCAAAAGGTTTATCACCTGCGTGGAATTTACCATGACTCATTAACTTAGTCTTATTAGTACAATGATGTTTACTTATGTGGGACACTAACAGACTTTGCCATGTAAAAACAGTTTGACAAAAGTCACAAATAAGTATTTTCCCCTCAATTTGTTTCCCTGTATGTGTGTGTACATTATCATCACTTATCATTTTAATATTCTCGACATTGACATCAACATTTGAACAATCTCTCTCCACAGTAGTATGTGTGGTGACTGGCTCAGTGGTTTCTGACGTAGGAAGTTCGTTTTGGCTTGTTGTTTGATAATCCGAACCTTCAGAGTCAGTATCTCTGTCTTCATTGACGTATATATACAATATTTCTCTTCCATCACTGAATTCGTGGCTTGATTTGTTGACTTCTTCGTCACCACCAATCTCAAACTCTTGTTCGGATGTCGGGGATGTATCGGTTTCACTATCTGTGTTTAGTCTCACGGGCAAACGAGGGGCTGAAACGAAACATAAAAATAAGAAAATAAGTAATCCTACTAGTATGAAGGATCTTAGGCCTATCAGTATATTTTATCATGTATATCTAAAATCTTAGAAAAAATTGTATGTACATACTCAAATGACTACATTCGTAGAGGACAACAGAATTCTACCCATCCATCAGTCAGGATTTCTCACAGGAGGAAGTCTCACAGTACGGCAACATAAATAATGGAAGTAATTGACAATACTCTGACCGCACAGGACCCAGGCATGGGGACAGTTCTAGTACTTCTTGATTTCTCCCGAGCGTTTGATTCAATTGACACTACCTTATTGCTATCTAATCTGTCGTACTATGGGTTTAGTACCTGGTTTAATAGTTTTCTCAGTAAACGGGCTCAATTTGTACAAATAGATCAGAGTGATGGTAGTCAGTGGGTTTCATCAACGTCTACAGTAGCTCGAGGTATGCCTCAAGGTTCTGCACTTAGCCCTAAGCTCTTTGCAATTTATACGGCAGATATAATTCATTGCTTCTGCTATGGCAAATATCACCTATATGCCGATGATGTACAATTATACTACTCCTTTAAGATAAAGCATGCTGCAGAAGTTGAAACTAAAATTTGACGACCTCCCTGGCGCAGTGGTGAGCGCTGTGGTCTTATAACTGGAAGGTCTCGGGTTCGATTCCCGACGGGGTCAATTTAGGAATTTATAATTTCTGAATTTTCTCTGGTCTGGTCTGGTGGAAGGCTTTCGTTGGCCGTGGCTAGTTACCACCCTACCGTCAAAGACGTGCCGCCAAGCGATTTAGCGTTCCGGCACGATGGCGTGTAGAAACCGATTAGGGGTATGGGTTGAATTTTCACTGCCATACCCCTTCCAAGTTAGTCCGCTACCATCTTAGACTGCATCGTCACTTACCATCAGGTGATATCGCAGTCAAGGACTATCTTGTTATCGAATAAAAAAAAAACTAAAATAATGAATACTTAGAGTGCATAATATTAGGATCAACTAAGATGACAAAAACTACTAAGGCATCGAATCTTCAAATCAGTATAGGAAGGAATATTGTAGGTAGAGAGAGACTCGGGTAATTTTCGATTCCAATTTGCGTTTTGAGTCACTCATATCTTGTGTAGTTAGAGCTGTTTCTAAAGACTTAAAGTACTTGTTGCGTTACAGCAATGGTTGCCGTAACAGCGTGTTCTTGCAGAGGGACGTCGTTGAAGGAATAAAGAAACACAGACTGCAGTGTCTAATGGTAGTGGCATATATTACGTATTTACAAAAGATCTTATATACTAATTAATTTTATAAATAAAGGTGGGGAGAGATGTGCTTGGATATTACGTACGTGCAAAAGTTGCTGAACTAATATTATTATAAGTTTGTTGAAATAAATTACAAGGTTTTTATCGCGGAATTAAAATATGCTATGAGGTGCCCTATGGTCACGTCTCGTACGTGCCATAGATATTCCCCCCTTTAGGGAAAATGACGTAGACATCAAAAGGGAAGAAAAACTACTACTAATTAACATTGTTGAAAACGAACTGTAGGACGAGATATGCGTCCTGAACGCGTGACCTTCTGCTGTTGAATCTCTCTATGATCTGTTGCTATGTCGCGTTGGTTGCTGCTGTTACGCTCGTCGATCTCTTCGTTCATCAGAAATGCTGGCTTGATCCGGTCTATTGATACGTTATATTCTTTGCCGTCTCGTTCAATGGTGAAGACTTTATCGTTTCGTCTGATTACACGGAAAGGTCCCTCATACGGAGGAGTTAAAGATGGACGTAGTCTATCGCACCTCAGGAATACGTGCGTACAGTCTGACAGGCGCGGGTGGACGAAAACGTTTCGATTTGAACTCTCTCTTTGCGGAATGTTCGTGGCTCGACTTATGTTTTCTTTGATATCTTGAACGAATTCGGGGTATGTGGTCTCTGTCTTGTCGCCGAAAAAACTTGCCGGTAACCGAATAGCTGTGCCATAAACGAGTTCTGCGGCGCTATAGCCAGTATCTTGTCGATAACTGGAACGTATGCCTAATAGAACTGATGGCAATTCTTTTGTCCAATTCGCTGTGTTTGCACGAGCCCTTAATGCTGTTTTTATTGTCCTGTGCAATCTTTCAACTTTCGCGTTTGATTGTGGGTGGTAAGGTGTGGTCCGGATCTTCTCAATTCCCATTAATTTCGCGAGACTTTTGAGTATCTCACTCTCCATCTGAAGCCCCAAATCTGACGTTAAATGGATAGGGGTCCCGTACCTGCAAATCCATCCTTCATACACCAGTCTGGCTACCGTGGTGGCTGTAATATCAGATACAGGAAAAGCTTCTGGCCATGACGTGCATCGATCGATCATCGTTACTAAATACCTTTTGTTTTGTGATGTAGGTAATGGTCCGACGATGTCAATATGTATGTGCGCAAAACGCTGTGCAGGCATAAATTTCCCGAGTGGCGATACTGTGTGCCTATGCACTTTTGATAGTTGGCATGGTAAGCACGAATCGCACCACTGATTTATTTCTGTGTTCATGCTAGGCCAAATGTAATTTCTTCCGATTAATTTCCTTGTCGTATTTTTGCCAGGATGGCTGAAGTTATGATAGCTGTCGAAAATAGTTCTTCTAAGTTGCTTTGGAATGTATGGTCGCGTAATTCCGGTAGAAATGTCGCAATAAATCTTGCTATTTGTATTGGGTACTGATATTCGCGTCATGTATAATGACCTATTTTGTTTGAGTTGCTGTAGCTCGATGTCACCTTCTTGGTATTTTTCTAGCTCAGAATAATCGATAACGGTGGGTAACGTAATA
Source organism: Oeneis ivallda (assembly GCA_029955525.1). Classification (NCBI taxonomy): domain Eukaryota; kingdom Metazoa; phylum Arthropoda; class Insecta; order Lepidoptera; family Nymphalidae; genus Oeneis; species Oeneis ivallda. Next base: position 11,467,187 of record JARPMR010000028.1, on the reverse strand, counting down.
GTTTCCACAACTCGAGATAAGGCGTCAGCCACTACGTTGTGATTCCCGCTTACGTGCTGTATATCGGTGCTAAATTGTGATATAAAATCCAAATATCTTATTCTCCTTGGAGTGTCATCTAGTGACGGCTTCTTGTCGAAGGCGTGCACCAATGGTTTGTGGTCGGTGTAAATCGTAAAAATGCGACCTTCTATCAGTCGTCGGAAATGTTTAACCGCCATATAAATTCCGAGTAGCTCTCGATCGTAAGTTGAATACTTGACTTGCGTATCCGATAAGGATTTTGAAAAATATGCAATAGGTATCCATTTTTGCTTGACCTTTTGTTGTAAAACTGCGCCGACGCATTTTAAACTAGCGTCGGTCATTATTGCGATCGGTGCGTTTTCATCAGGAAATGCTAACGTTGCAATGTCACGTAAATCTTGCTTGCATTGTTGAAAAGCACGCTCGGCCTCTGCGTTCCACTTAATCAGCGTATTGTCGTTCTTTCTTGAATTAATTAAAAATATGTTGAGTGGACCTTGATGATTGGCGGATTGCTTGATTGCATGTCTGTAGAAGTTGACCATGCCCAGGAAACGACGAAGTTCCTTCACAGTTTTGGGTTTGGGATAATCGATGATTGCTTGAATTTTTTCTTGTGTTGGTTTCATTCCTTGGCTCGTTATATGATAACCAAGAAAATCTAGTTCTTGTTTGGCGAATTCGCATTTGTTCATGTTGATTGTAATACCATTTTGTTGCAATCTCTTGAAAACTGTTTCCAAATGTTCGTAGTGTTGTTCTTCGGACTTGCCTTTTTTGAGCTCTGTGATGGCTTTGAAATGACTGAAATGTTCGCCCCAGTGTCCACGAGGAATCGATGACCACTGTTAGAGTCGGTAATCGTTAGGCGATTTGAGGGAAGAATAGCACAGAGTCTCGCCGCACGCTGTGCTGAATCTAGTTTTCCGAATGTTTGTTTACCCAAGAACAGGGTTTTTCACACTTTCGAGCTTTTTCTTTAAAGTGTTTATGATAGTAACAAAAATTGCTTCGTTGTTCCGATCGTGAATGCAGGCGTGGACTTGACCTAGGTCTATTGTACCGAGGTTGACTAAAACTGCTGCGTCGATGCATTGTTCGCGAGCGGTCATTGCGTAGCGCTGCAATTTCTAACTGCATCGTTGCAATTTGTGACGTCAGTTGGGTGATTAAATTTATGTCAGCTGATGCCGAAGACGATATGTTCGTATTGCAGCGGCTGTTCTCGTAGATGCGATCAGCCATTTCGCTTAGCTTGTCCAGTGCCAAATTTTCGGAGATCGCTAACACGGAGGTTACGGATGGAGGAAGTTGTCTCATCCATAATAAGCGTAGCGTGTCGTCATTAATCTTGCCGCAGCCAGCTTCTTTCATTCTTCTTAATAGTTGAGATGGCTTTTGATCTCCCAGGTCCATCTCAGACAAGAGCTTATGGAATCGCCGATGTTCGCTTTCTTCATAACAGCTGATGAGCCGTTCCCGGATGCAGTGGTACTTGTTCTCTGAAGGCGGACTCGTTAAAATGTCGCTGACTTGATGGATGACGTCTTTGGGTAATTTTGATACGACCGCGTTGAACTTGTATTCATGGCCTTGCTTCTGCGGAGCCACAATTGCGTCAAATTGAGAGAACCAAAGACGCGGTGAATCCGTCCAGAACTGCGGAATCCTCTCTGCTATTGAGACTGATGCCACCAAGTCTGTGCTGCCGTTGAGTTGTTCGTCTGTAGAGTTGCCAGCGCCGAAACCTTTGACAGGTGTTTGACGAGCCATGATGACGAAAAAATGTGACTCACAATGATGAGGATGTCTTGATGTGTTGGCCGATCTCGTTGGTTGGTTGGACACGAGTTGAGGATCACTGCTTCGTACGTCGGAGAGCAGAATCACGTTGAGATTTTTTCACGGTCGGGGTCACCACTGTTGCGTTACAGCAATGGTTGCCGTAACAGCGTGTTCTTGCAGAGGGACGTCGTTGAAGGAATAAAGAAACACAGACTGCAGTGTCTAATGGTAGTGGCATATATTACGTATTTACAAAAGATCTTATATACTAATTAATTTTATAAATAAAGGTGGGGAGAGATGTGCTTGGATATTACGTACGTGCAAAAGTTGCTGAACTAATATTATTATAAGTTTGTTGAAATAAATTACAAGGTTTTTATCGCGGAATTAAAATATGCTATGAGGTGCCCTATGGTCACGTCTCGTACGTGCCATAGTACTCTACAAGATAAGATCTTATCTTAGTGTAGAAAATAGAAATGAGTGTGTGACTCACTTATTTTGCCGAAGCTGAACTATGCGGACACAGCATATGGGCCATGCTTGCTAGAAAGAACCGAAAAATTAATACAGAGAGTTCAATTTTATGTTGTTTGGTGTCATCTCTGGTAAACCGGAATATCTCTTCACAAAAATTAGATGGGCCAGGGAGCAAGGCAAATATGCTCCGAGAAGTGTAGCGTGTTAGATGGCTGTACCGAGACACAAGACTGCTACATTCCGCGGAAGCTTGAAGCTTGCTTTCTCTAAGATTTGGAACATTATCCCCCCGCTGTGCAGAATATGAAGTCAATATTCAGCTTTAAATCCAATTTAAAAAAGTTACTAGTGAAGAGACAAAAAAGCGACCAAAAAGGTAATGAAATAAGAATCCATATTTTAAGTTTTGTTTGCTTTATTTATTACACAGATTGCCTTACGAATTACGATAGTCAATGATTAACAACATTATTACTACATTCAACATTAGGTATAATAAATCAACCGATCAGTCCGGACCGGATTAACTGTACTGCTAGGGGTCCCCTGAAAATCAGCGCTGGAGTAGTGTATCTATACTGCTGCAGCATTATGCTGAGGTGATACCCTTTTCGGGAATATATTGTGCCACATAGACGTGCTTCGTTAGTTTATATTTTTGACCGAGCAAAGCGAAGGTCTCTGAGTCTACTTGTGTGAATTCGCACTTGTCCGTCCGTCCGTCTGTCCGTCCATCCGTCCGTCCGTCCGTCCGCCTGTCAGAGCCTTATAACTTCTGAATTAATGAACGTAATTACTTCGATATAATATGTAAACCGATGGCCTCCAGCCGAAAATGGCTTAAAAAGTTATAAAAATCTTTATTTCAGGGGGGCTCTCATAGAAGCGAATGCGAAGTAATAGTACATTGTTCTACGAGGGGTGAAAGTGACCCATTACTAATTACGAGGGCATCATTTGAGACACGAGGCGAAGCCGAGTGTATCAATACGCCCAAGTTAGGAAAGGCACTTTCTCCCGAGTGATACATAGTGCTTTATACTACACCTGCGAGGAAAATAACAGACACATTTTTTAATTATTGAAGTTGAGGGAATTGGATGCTAAAACCCAACAAATAAATGCTCCGTACAGTGCAGTATAGTTTATTTTCACTATTTGACAACTTTGGTTAAGATTTACAAGGCTTCAAGTCGGTATTCGTAACTCGCGTTTTATCGGCGGTGCGCAAAAGTGGCGTGATCTCGCGCGGAAACGTTCGAATGCAACTGATGCAAGTAAAAACCGATTGCAGGCGGCGGGCCGCGCGCGCTGATAACGGGACCTGCGTCCCGCGCCCCGCGCCGCCGCCGCCGCGTGAGCGCCGGCGTTCGGAAGAAATAAAATATAAAAATGCATAATGAAATGAATGATAATGTGTAGTATCTACAGTGTATATGTTCCCCACAAAGTTTTCTTTAGAGGTACGCCGTCTACTTTAGAGGTACGCAGGCTACTTTTAAGGTACGACAGCTACTTTAGAGGTACGTTGGCTACTTTAGAGGTACGCTGGCTACTTTAGAGGTACGCTGGCTACTTTAGAGGTACGCCGTCTACTTTAGAGGTACGCAAGCTACTTTTAAGGTACGACAGCTACTTTAGAGGTACGTTGGCTACTTTAGAGGTACGCTGGCTACTTTAGAGGTACGCTGGCTACTTTAGAGGTACGCCGACTACTTTAGAGGTACGCAGGCTACTTTTAAGGTACGCAGGCTACTTTTAAGGTACGCCCGCTACTTTAGAGGTACGCAGGTAGCCTGCGTACCGCCAAAGTAGCCTGCGTACCTTTAAAGTAGACGGCGTACCTCTAAAGTAGTCTGCGTACTGTTAGTTCTAAGAGTTCTGTGATTATAAAAAAAAACACAGAACTGCTATTCACCACTTTTTATTTTATAAAAAGTTATTAAAATTAAAGTTATTAAACTATACACACACGACACACTATAACAACGGACTTGGATTATACTCTACGCGAAACCCTAGTGATGGGTTGATTCGAGCCGGAGTGGTTATCCTTATAGTCTCCTCACTGAAAGCCAGCCGGCAGGCCTAGACCGGGTCCGTAGCTGGGCAGCAATTTGACTGAAGAATAAGAACTGAACGAATTTGAACAAATCTTGGGTTTTTATAGGCCCATATTGCTGATCGACAAATCTTATTGATGTCAAATTCGGATAGTGCAATTCAGCAATTTGTGCTCAATAGCTAGGGTTGTAACAGTACCTCCAAAGAGTCACCATAGAGGTACGCCCACTACATTAGAGGTACGCAGGCTACTTTTAAGGTACGACAGCTACTTTAGAGGTACGCCGGCTACTTTAGAGGTACGCCGACTACTTTAGAGGTACGCAGGTAGCCTGCGTACCACCAAAGTAGCCTGCGTACCTCCAAAGTAGGCTGCGTACCTCCAAAGTAGCTGTCGTACCTTAAAAGTAGCCTGCGTACCTCTAAAGTAGTCGGCGTACCTCTACGGCACTCTACGGTGACTAAATTAAAGGTACGCAGGCTACTTTTAAGGTACGCAGGCTACTTTCGAGGTACGCCGGCTACTTTAGAGGTACGTCGACTACTTTAGAGTTACGCAGGTAGTCTGCGTACCACCAAAGTAGCCTGCGTACCTCCAAAGTAGCCTGCGTACCTTAAAAGTAGCCTGCGTACCTCCAAAGTAGCCTGCGTACCTCCAAAGTAGCCTGCGTACCACCAAAGTATCCTGCGTACCACCAAAGTAGCCTGCGTACCTCTAAAGTAGACGGCACACCTCTAAAGTAGACAGCGTACCTTTAAAGTAGCTGGCGTACCTTAAAAATAGCCTGCGTACCTCCAAAGTAGCCTGCGTACCTTCTAAGTAGCCTGCGTACCACCAATGTAGCCTGCGTACCTCTAAAGTAAAAAAAATTAAAAAAAGACAACCACGTATGTAATGGATTTTCATACAACTTTTCAGCCCGCTAAAGCACGCAAGTAATGAAATTTCATACATTTTTAGGGTTCCGTACCCAAAGGGTACCAACGGGACCCTATTACTAAGCCTACGCTGTCCGTCCGTCTGTCAGCGGGCTGTATCTCGTAAACCGTAATAGATAGACAGATGAAATTTTCACATATTATGTATTTCTATTGCCGCTATAACAACAAATAATAAAAATTAAATTAAATTTAACCCCATGGGACTTTTCATTTCTCTCTTCTGATTGTTCCGCGTTCGTGCCTTAGTATGTGTTTATTACTACTGCGTTCGTTGCAGAAACCTGTTGGTCTAAGATCCGAACATAACATCGACCTTCACCCATCTGTTTACCGAATGAAACATTTTTTTTATAAAATTCCATACATAGACAAATACGTCTTGTATGTATTGCCTATCAAAATATGTTCATGGCTATCATTAATTTAAAAAATATTAATTAATTTTTTTTAGCGAGTTTCACCCACTTGTTTACCAATCAAATGTTATTGAATCTACAAGTTTTAAACATATAGAATAGGTCTATGAGGTATTGCCTACATGTTTACGTTCATGGCTACCTGGCAAGCAGGTTTAAACAGGTAAGTAAATATAGGTGACTGCACCGATCTGTTTACCAATCAAAATATATATAAAAAAAAAGGTTATTTAATAACAAACGCGATGATATAGTATTGCCTGCAATAAACCGTTCATGAAATACTATTGCCAGGATTTAAAGTTTAAAAATCAAAGCAAGTAAAATTGCGCAAGAGAGAAATCCGAGCGTCTTATTTAGTGTAATAAAGAAGGATAGAGCATAGTGGCTGCGAGCGACGCCTTCGTTGAATAGAGTACGCGTATAAACTATATACATACTTCGAAGAAGAGAGTACGCATGCTGTTTTTACATATTGTTGAGAAAGAAGCATAAAATTTTTAAATATTATTCTACATCTGAATCATCACAAGTTGTATCCAAGATCTTCGGGCTCAGATAACTCTTCGTTTTTGAAAAAAAAAATGAGAGGTACCAAAAAGTTTTTGCATGTTACTTGATGAAGCCGATATTTTTATTAATGAAAAAATGGACGCTGTTCAGGAATTTACAGCTAATATTTATGGCATCAAGCACTGCACCAGTGTCAATTATGCAAGAGTTCGCATTTTCCTGAAAACTTACTCTGCCAAGGAGGACAATGAACAGTTCTTAAAAAAAATATCTTCTTTCGACTCAAACATTATACCACCGTGCTGGTCTTCTCTTACTCAGAAAATTTTGCGTACTTGTTACGTCTATTCTATGTGGCTTCATGCTACAGAATCGAATTGTGTGAAATTGAATTCTGATGAATGAAATTTAATGAGCTGCAGTATTGTTATCAGAACTTCACAATGTTGTCAATAGATGGCGCTCTCATCTCATATTGCAAACGCAGCAGAAGTACCTACTAATACATTAACATAATTATCAATTAATTAAAATTATTATATATTTAAGTATCGTAACGTGAAGTTTTATGCATTGTTGTTTTTGCATGTTTTCTGATCGTGTCGACACACGACGCTGTGAACAAATAATTAAATTTGAATGTTCCAAAAAACTATACCTAGGTACCTATTGATGCCTGATTTCACTACAGTTCCCTAACCTTTATGGGCTACCTATGTTAAGTTAGGTGACGCTTTCTGTCAACTTTGTTATTACGAACCTCTACGGGACAACTAAAGGTGAAAATGACATTGGGATGTTAGGATTGTATTTAAGGGCTACCTACGTAAAGAGACGACTACTTAGGGGATAATTTAGGTATGGTTGGTGAAAACGGGCATAATAATAATGTCAATTTTGATCGTCATGTCTCTATTGAATGAAAAAGTAATTATGGGAAACCGTTACCACGAGGTCCCAGTTCGGGGCGAACCACTAGTTTATATTTAGTTTTCTATGCGTTTCAGGCAGGAAGAGTCTGAGTCTAATAATAATAGGTATAAAACTGTACTCATATGGAACTGTAGTCGGGTTGGGAATTGCGCTATGTGCTCTTCTTGGCTGTAACGCGTAGAAATAAAATGGGTTGGGTCTCGGCGGTTGAAAATCAATTTATACTCTGTATAAGAACCTATATATAAGGTTATAACCAAATACCTAACCTTTTGTACATCTTGAGCCGTGGGAACCCACCCACCCGTAGTTTTTGAGTTATAAATGCGCTATTGTTTTGTTAAAAAGGTATGTATGTGGCTGTTTTATTCCTGAATAAAAGACTATTTATTTCTTTTTAGTATGTATGGAACCCATACCAAAATGGTAAAAATGGAACCCTTATGGTGAGACTTTCTCCGTCCGTCTGTCCGTCCGTCTGTCACAGTCGATTATTTCAGTAACTATTAAAGCTATCGACATGAAATTTGGCATAGTTGTGTATAATAGTGGCCCAAAATCATTGACATAAAGAAAAGTCGAAAATTATTTTTAGTTTTATTAAAAAAAGGGGGAAAATCGGGGGTTTGAAATTTAAAAGTAAAATAACTATATCGAGTGGGGTATCATATGAAAGGCCTTTACTTGTGCATTCTAAAACAGTTTTTTATTTATTTCTATATATAATAGTTTTTGAATAATCGGCCAAAATGTCGAAAAAAATACTGTTCCCCCCCCTTATCTCCGAAGTTTACCAATCGAAAACTCTGAAATAATTATGGTCAATAGAGGTTTATGTATATTTTACAGGAAAAATAAAAGCAACGCGAAAATTATTTTAGTTTGATTAAAAAAGGGGGAAAATCGGGGGTTTGAAATTTCAAAGTAAGATAACTATACCGAGTGGGGTATCTTAAAAAAGGCCTTTACTAGTGCATTCTAAAACAGTTTTTTATTTATTTCTAGATATAATAGTTTTTGATTAATCGGCCAAAATGTCGAAAAAATACCGTTCCCCCCCCCCCCTATCTCCGAAGTTTACCAATCGAAAAATCTAAAATAATTATGGTCAATAGAGGTTTATGTATATTTTACATGAAAAATAAAATCAACGTGAAAATAATTTTAGTTTAATTAAAAAAGGGGGAAAATCAGGGGTTTGAAATTTCAAAGTAAGATAATTATACCGAGTGGGGTATCATATGAAAGGCCTTTACTTGTGCATTCTAAAACAGTTTTTTATTTATTTCTTTATATAATAGTTTTTGAGTAATCGGCCAAAATGTCGAAAAAAATACCGTTCCCCCCCCCTTATCTCCGAAGTTTACCATTCGAAAAATCTGAAATAATTAAGGTCAATAGAAATTTATGTATATTTTACAGGAAAAATAAAAGCAACGCTCTAACTAGCATAGTTTTTTTTTATATTAACAATAAACCTCTACAAACAAAGTTAACGATAATCATGCAAATTAATATAATATTATCGTTTTACTTTTACTTTTGGAGTATGGAACCCTCGGTGCGCGAGCCCGACTCGCACTTGACCGGTTTTTTTTTCATTTTAAACATTAATTATACTTTTATACCTACACCTGCTCGGAAAGTACCTTCTGATTTGTGTCATATCGAGAAAGAGCGAGAAAGAAAATACGTCTTTGCGTGGAGACAAATCTGCGGGCTGAAAAATTGTATGAAATTTCATTACTTACGTGCTTTAGCGGGCTGAAAAGTTGTATGAAAATCCATTACATACGTGGTTGTCTTTTTTAAATTTTTGACAAAATTAGTTCAGTAATACAAAATATACTTAAAAATTCTTTTCAAAAAACCGACTTCTAACGCCATCCACTACAAAGTATAAAAATAATTTTAGTTTGTCCACGTTTGTTGAAGTCGGGCGGGCCTATATACAAACTATGAAACCGATGCGCGACGCTACAGAATATGATAGACTCGTTTGTAGAAGTCGAGCGAGCATCGCGAGTCGGTTTCATAGTTTGTATTTTAGGCCCGCCCGACTTCAACAAACGTGGACAAACTAAAATTATTTTTATACTTTGTAGTGGATGGCGTTAGAAGTCGGTTTTTTGAAAAGAATTTTTATTTTAAGCTTTTAAGTGTAGTATCCTATGATTGAGGAGCTAGGACCTGGAGCTCCATGATGTAGTCCATACTTGTTACCTACAATATCAATTCGTAATCGAAATTTCCTAAATCGCCATAGTTTTAGCCTGCAGCATCAGGCTTGAGGAGTTGAAGGTTAAAATTTTTATGGGACCATTTCGCAAACATCCTCTGTTGATTAAAAAAAAATCACGCGAATCGGTCCAGTAATCCCGGAGAAATCGGTGGACATACATATAAAAAAAAAAAAAAAAAAAAACCGAATTGAGAACCTCCTCCTTTTTGGAAGTCGGTTAAAAAATGGTGGTAAGCAGGCTACTTTTAAGGTACGCCAGCTACTTTAAAGGTACTCCGTCTACTTTAGAGGTACGCAGGCTACTTCGGTGGTAGGTACACAGGCTACTTTGGTGGTATGCTGGCTACTTTTAAGGTACGCCAGCTACTTTAGAGGTACGCCGGCTACTTTAGAGGTACGCCGTCTACTTTAGAGGTACGGTGGCTACTTTGGAGGTACGCAGGTTACTTTGCAGGTACGCAGGCTACTTTGCAGGTACGCAGGCTACTTTGGTGGTACGCAGGCTACCTGCGTACCTCTAACGTAGTCGGCGTACCTCTAAAGTAGCCGGCGTACCTCTAACGTAGCTGTCGTACCTTAAAAGTAGCCTGCGTATCTCTATGGTGAGGGTGACTACTTTAGAGGTACGCAGGCTACTTTGGTGGTACGCAGGCTACTTTGGAGGTACGCAAGCTACTTTTAAGGTACGCAGGCTACTTTGGAGGTACGCAGGCTACCTACTTTGGTGGTACGCAGACTACCTGCGTACCTCTAAAGTAGCCGGCGTACCTCGAAAGTAGCCTGCGTACCTTAAAAGTAGCCTGCGTACCTCTAAAGTAGTCACCGTAGAGGTACGCCGTCTACTTTAGAGGTGCGCCGGCTACTTTAGAGGTACGCAGCCTACTTTGGAGGTAAGCAGGCTACTTTGATGGTACGCAGGCTACCTGCGTACCTGTAAAGTAGTGGGCGTACCTCTATGGTGACTACTTTGGAGGTACGCAGGCTACTTTAGAGGTACGCAGGCTACTTTAGAGGTACGCCGTCTACTTTAAAGGTACGCAGGCTACTTTGGTGGTACGCAGTCTACCTGCGTACCTCTAAAGTAGCTGGCGTACCTTAAAAGTAGTCTGCGTACCACCAAAGTAGTCAGCGTACTTGTAAAGTAGCCGGAGTACCTCTAAAGTAGCTGGCGTACCTTAAAAGTAGCCTGCGTACCTCTAAAGTAGACGGCGTACCTCTAAAGTAAACCTCAATAATTAAAAAATGTGTCTGTTGTTTTCCTCGTAGGTGTAGTATAAAGCACTATGTATCACTCGGGAGAAAGTGCGATTCCTAACTCGGGCGCCCTCCTAAAATCCTCCTAAATGACGCCCTCGTAAGTAATGGGTCACTTTCACCCCTCGTAGAACAATGTACTATTACTTTTTTATTTTAGAACAACCTTAGTAAATATATCCTCTTTTTCACGTTAGAGAACTTGTGGCCCTAGTGTAAAAAGTAGTGTAAAAAGGATAAAAAGTTATAATATTAGGAAGATAGTGTTTACGCTGGGATCGGCGGTGGATTGGTTTGACGGTCATTTTGCGCGTGCATTCGGAATTGCTTTCAAATCTACCTCGATGCCCGCGCGGCGCCCCCCGCCGGCCGGCTATATACCCTGACGGCGGTATTGTTAACTTGTTCGCTTGAAACCGAGTTGAAAGCGCCCGCGCGCCGACGACGTCCGCCAATCAGAGCTCGCCTGCCGGTCATCGCGACACCTTTGTGGAATGCATTCGGATACGTTGCCCGCGCGAACGCATCGCGCCCCGCTGACACCTTCTCCATTCCGAACGAGTCACCGCTCGGCGCGCCGGTTTTGCTTTTGTCATAGAACGCGTGATTTTGTAATACGCAATTAGTTGGCTTCCATTTTGCTGTTTTCTGCGATTCTACAGCGATATCGCGGTCCGGACAGACCTTTGTTGTTACGTACGGGATACGTGGTCCCTTGGAAGTTGGCGCTATTACTTGTTTTACGTCGTCGCGTGTGCCTTTGAAACGAATTTTATTGAACATTATATGGCGAGCGCCATCTTGGATTGGTGCCGATAAGTGAATCCGCCCCTTTTGGCTGGCATCGCGTGTTAACAGTGGAACTATCATTTGTGTTTGTGTTTGTGTGTCCTGAAAAGAACTTGAACTCGGTGCTGAAACAGTGTTATTTGTGTTTGGGAGGGCGTGCTGCGCTCGCGAGGTGCTGAGCTGACGTGTGTGATCGACTTGAGTGATTATAATATTCTCACTGTGAAGGATTGCACCGAACTATTTAATCTAACGAGGTTCCTTTGAAGAGTGTGGTTCGTGCTGTACGCGAGTTGCTGATAGACCCCGAAATTGGAACTTCCTAAGGGCGGCCGCACACTGGGCGACACCGAGTGCCTCAGGGGCATACACGACTACACGATTCTCTCATCACACTTTACACCACACCTACTTACGCCTCTAGGTACCTTCGGAAGAACCCACCGCGGAAACCCCAGGTAAGTGGACCAAATTCTCCTTATAATTTTCCATCGGTCATTTTGGGCCTCTGGTTGCCCGTTGGGGGGCTACTGATGGGCCCTAGCTCGCTCAACTTTCGTCTGGGCAACTGAGGGCCGTAACAGATAGTTAACGCAGCGTATGCGATATCGCGTACGCTACGTTCATTTTCAAAATTTGTTTTTATGGAAGAATTCTCATCCTGACAAATGATTTGGGGAAAAAATATGGAAAGTAATGCTGATCGAGGATTCGGAAGATGGGTAAGGAGCGTGGCTAGGGTGTTTAAGACGGGTGGGGGCTGCCCAAACAAAAAATACTCGAAACATCATCCAAATGGCAGTGAGCTGAAACAAAATTCAAAATGGCGGATTCAAGATGGCAGCTATAAGAATTTCATAGGTGTCTATCGCAGGGAGTTTAAAATATGGAAGAGTGGTTTTTTGATAGAACATGATCATGATTTGATGATGATTTATTAACATTGACCTTACTCGAATTAAGGAATGGGCAGCGTCATTTGGCCTGCTTGTCAATCCTACAAAATCTCAAGCTCTCATAATTGGTAGCAGCAGAATGCGCTGTAAAGTTAATTTTAATACTTTACCTCACATTCTTTACGACGATATACCTATACCCCTCTCTGACAAAGCTAGAAACTTGGGTTTAATTTTTGACGTTAACTTTTCTTGGTCCGCTCATATCAATGAGGTGAGTAGACGTTTGCACTATTCCATACATTCCCTCCGGAGACTTCAAAGTTTCTTGCCTTTACGCACTAAAATAATGCTAGCACAAACTCTTCTCCTTCCTCTCATTGACTATGCTGATGTTTGCTATCTAGATGCAACTGAAGAGCTACTTGATAAATTAGATCGACTTCAGAATTTGTGCATCCGTTTTATTTTCGGACTGCGCAAATTCGATCATATATCTGAGTTCCGTCGTCAACTGAAGTGGCTCCCTATTCGACTTCGCCGGAATGCTCACATTCTAACCTTAATATTCAAAATTTTTAAGTTTTCTTCACCAGGATATTTACGTGAGTATTTTCTGGATGCTCCTCCGCGAGCCAGACCATTCCGATCCTGCGTCGAGTTGAAAATACTAAAAGTGCCCCACAGCAACACCATTTTCTTCGCAAGATCGTTTGCGGTAACTGCAGCGCGCCTCTGGAATTCTCTTCCTGAAAATATCCGCAACAGTCCATCTGTTGCTGTTTTTAAGTCGAAACTGAAGCAGCATTATCTTTCCTCCTAATTTCATCTTTAATATGCCCGGTATTTTTTTTTTCTTTTCCTATATAATATATAGTATATTATGTATTATATTATTATTATTATTATATTATTATTACTATTTATTAAGTATATATGTAGTATAAATTGTATACTTAATTATTATAATATCATGTATATTATATATTAGTATTTTAATTTAATATGTATTGTATTATCTGTAGCCATTTAATAATTTTTAAAGATAAGTCTTTAGTACCTACCTACCTCTGTATGTTCTCACTGTTCTCACATTCGAGGGCTTCTGGAAGAAATCTCTTCTTTAGAGATAAGCTGTCCTTGTGCACGTCCTTTATATCTTTCTTAAATTGTTTTTATATTACTGGTACTAAATAAATAAATAAATAAATAAATGATCAGGACCTGAAAGTCTACTTGACGAGTAGAAATACCGCGGTCCGCTTGCGGGCCGCGCATACACGCGCCCTACTAGTCCATCATATATTTCTTATCACTAATAAATAACAGATGAGGGTATAAATTTCTTATACGGGATCTTAGACCATAAAAAAATAGCTTATAAGTAAAGGATTTCGCACCAGTATGTATAATTCATTTTTACGTGCTAATAACAGATTAGTCACCCGTGTGAGTTCTCATGTGCTTCACTAAATTACAATTCTCAGAACATTTATATTAACATTCATGACAAACAAAAGGGTTTTCACCTCTGTGAGTTCTCATGTGCTTCACTAAATTACTTCTTTAATAACATTTATATTTGCACAGCTTACAAACAAAAGTTTTATTACCAGTGTGAGTTTTCATGTGCCTCACTAAACTACTATGCTGATTACATTTAAAGTAGCATTATTTACAAGCATAAGGTTTTTCACGTGTGTGAGTTCTCATGTGTGTCACTAAACTCTGCTTAACAGCGAATTTACGTTTGCACACAACACAGGTATAGGGCTTCTCGCCAGTGTGGGTTCTCACGTGCTTAACTAAGTCCTGATTACTTAAAGTTCGATAGTTACAAAACTTACAAGCGAAAGGTTTATCACCTGCGTGAGTTCTCATGTGTCTCACTAAATTCTGCTTAGCAGAAAATTTAAGTTTGCATACGTCACAGGCATAGGGCTTCTCACCAGTGTGACTTCTCATGTGTGTCACTAAATTTTGCTTAACAATGAATTTATGTTTGCACACATCACAGGCATACGGCTTCTCACCAGTGTGGGTCCTTAGGTGGTTCCTTAAGGACCGATTACTACAACTTCGATATTTACACAACTTACAAGCAAAAGTTTTATCACCAGTGTGAGCTTTTCATGTGCCTCACTAAACTACCATGCTGATTACATTTAAAGTAGCATAATTTACAAGCATAAGGATTTTCACCTGTGTGAGTTCTCATGTGTCTCACTAAACTCTGCTTAACAGCGAATTTACGTTTGCACACATCACAGGTATAGGGCTTCTCGCCAGTGTGGGTTCTCACGTGCTTAACTAAGTCCTGATTACTTAAAGTTCGATAGTTACAAAACTTACAAGCGAAAGGTTTATCACCTGCGTGAGTTCTCATGTGTCTCACTAAATTCTGCTTAGCAGAAAATTTAAGTTTGCATACGTCACAGGCATAGGGCTTCTCACCAGTGTGACTTCTCATGTGTGTCACTAAATTTTGCTTAACAATGAATTTATGTTTGCACACATCACAGGCATACGGCTTCTCACCAGTGTGGGTCCTTAGGTGGTTCCTTAAGGACCGATTACTACAACTTCGATATTTACACAACTTACAAGCAAAAGGTTTATCACCAGTGTGAGTTTTCATGTGCCTCGCTAAACTACTATGCTGATTACATTTAAAGTAGCATAATATACAAGCAAAAGGTTTATCACCACTGTGAGTTCTCATGTGTCTCACTAAACTCCGCTTAACAGTGAATTTATGTTTGCATACATCACAGGCATAGGGCTTCTCACCAGTGTGGGTCCTCATGTGGTTCACTAAAATATATTTACTACGACATCGATAGTTACAAAACTTACAAGCAAAAGGTATATCACCTGTGTGAGTTCTCATGTGTCTCACTAAACATTGCTTAGCAGAAAATTTACGTTTGCATACGTTACAGGCATAGGGCTTCTCACCAGTGTGGGTCCTGACGTGGTTCACAAAATTACGTTTTATACAGCTTCGATATTTACACAACTTACAAGCAAAAGGTTTATCACCAGTGTGACTTCTCATATGTGTCACTAAACTCTGCCTAACAGCGAATTTATGTTTGCACACATCACAGGTATACGGCTTCTCACCAGTGTGGGTCCTGACGTGGTTCACAAAATATTGTTTTCTATAGCTTCGATATTTACACAACTTACAAGCAAAAGGTTTATCACCAGCGTGAGTTTTCATGTGTCTCACCAAACCATCCATGTCAAAACATTTGTATTCACATACTTTACAAGCAAAGATATTAACGCCAGGGTGAGTTCTCATGTGTCTCTTTAAACTCCGCTTAACAGCGAATTTACGTTTGCACACCTCACAGGCATAGGGCTTCTCACCAGTGTGGGTCCTCACGTGCTCCAGTAAATGTTGTTTACTAAAACTTCGATAGCTACAAAACTTACAAGCAAAAGGTTTATCACCTGCGTGGAATTTACCATGACTCATTAACTTAGTCTTATTAGTACAATGATGTTTACTTATGTGGGACACTAACAGACTTTGCCGTTTAAAAACAGTTTGACAAAAGTCACAAATAAGTCTTTTTTCCTCAATTTGTTTCCCTGTATGTGTGTGTCCTTTATCATCACTTATCATTTTAATATTATCGAGATTAAAATCAACATTAGAACAATCTGTCTCCACAGTAGTATGTGTGGTGACGGGCTCAGTGGTTTCTGACGTAGGAAGTTCGTCTTGGCTTGTTGTCTGATAATCCGAACCTTCAGAGTCAGTATCTCTGTCTTCATTGACATATATATACATTATTTCTCTTCCGTCGTTGTTTCCGTGGCGCGATTTGTTGACTTCTTCGTCATCACCAATCTCAAACGCTTGTTCGGATGTCGGGGATGTATCGGTTTCACTATCTGTGTCAAGTCCCACGGGCAAACGAGGGGCTGAAACGAAGCATTTGACTTTTACTTTTTTATATTCGAACTATCTTCTTCCTTTTTATCAAGCGATTGACGTCCACTGATGGACAAAGGTCTCTTGCATGGACTTCCACAGGCCTCGGCCTTGCGCCGTCCTGAATCCAGCGGCTTCCTGCGACTCGTTTGGTGTCGTCGGCCCACCTAGTGGGGGGTCTGCCAACACTGCGCTTCCCGGTGCGGGGTCGCTACTCCAGCACTCTGGGACCCCAACGAAAATCATTTCTTCATATTATGTGTCCCGCCTATTTCCAATTAAGTTTCGCGACTCGCCGAGCTATGTCGGTGATTTTGGTTCGCCTGCGAATCTCCTCATTTCTGATTTGATCTCGCAGGGATACTCCGAGCATAGCTCCGAACTACCTAACTAAATCAAATCAAAAATCCTCTATTCCACGTTGGCCAGCTTGTGGCTCTTTATGATAAGTCAAACCGTAACCAAGTATAAAAAGTGCAAAGGGAGCCTGTTGAGGCCAACGGCTTGGCCAACGAGTCAAACCTGGGCCTCTAGGTTCAGGGGCCCATCAGCTAAACCTGAGTCCAGAGTCGCTGCCCAAAGCGGCCTTTCTCCGCGGTCAGATCTGTTCTCAACGTAGTGGTGACTTAATGATGGTAGGGTTGCACTGACCTTCCTTGCAGCAGTCAATCCTTGTACGGCCTGAGATGGTATGAAGTGGTGATTATGTGGGGTGTGTTCTGAGGTTAAGTGTAAGGTGAACTTCTCAGGCCGCTAGCCGCAGCAGGCAGGCAGCCAGTTATGGCCTGCAGCTGTGGACGCCGGGCTGGCGTAGCACTGTACACTAGGTTTATCACTAGTTAGACCCACTAGAGGTGGTCTAAGTCACTT
Source organism: Oeneis ivallda (assembly GCA_029955525.1). Taxonomy (NCBI): domain Eukaryota; kingdom Metazoa; phylum Arthropoda; class Insecta; order Lepidoptera; family Nymphalidae; genus Oeneis; species Oeneis ivallda. The sequence goes on along the minus strand of JARPMR010000028.1, from coordinate 11,450,024 downwards.
TTTCACACGCACTTCCGCCGAGCGCGTGGCGAGCAAAGTTCGGCGGGTTCCAAAAAAAAGGTTCTTTGTTACCGGACAATTAACAATTATGCTTATAGCTAGGTCGACACATAGACCGCTTGACGGCGCAACTAAACCGTAAAATAAACTAAATCTAGACACCCAAAAAACAGCAAACGGTGCGCGAGACGAATTTTTGTGAATACGTGTTAGCTGTCAAACCAAAGGAACTTGCAAAAACCACGCCCCAAAAGAGCGGCAAGTTTAAAACTGAGCATCTGTCAACTTCATTGTGAGCCAAAGAGATTGCCAGCGTCGCGACCATGGAACTAGGAATTGTTGACAGGCACATGGCGCGAACAACCCCCCTGCCTGTGGTCGTAAGGATTTACGTCCACTTACTAGTAAATAGGTAAACGTGATAAGGAGCAAACGGCTCGCTGCAAGACAGAGTCTCCGACCATTACCTCGGCAACCCTGGGAACCCCATCAGACCCGTAGATCAGCTTAAGAATGCGCCCACGGCGCCAGTATAAAGGCAACAAATTAGGTTCCTTAATCAGCACTAGGTCACCAACTTTGGGTGGATCAGATTTGTCAGCCCACTTAACCCGCTGCTGCAAAAGATGCAAATACTCTAGTGACCAACGGTGCCAAAAACTCTGAGTCATCTGTTGCAGCAGCTCAAACCGGGACAAACGTGAGACCTTCACGTCCCTGAAGGGGTATTCGGGTAGAGCGTTAAGGGGCTGACCAATCAGAAAATGACCGGGAGTTAAGACCTCCAGGTCATTTGGGTCAGATGAGAGGGGACAGAGTGGCCGAGAATTGAGTACAGCCTCAATTTTGCAAAACACGGTGGCGAGTTCTTCAAAGGTTAAAACAGTTTCGCCTATAACGCGCCGGAGATGAGTCTTGGCCACCTTAACCACAGCTTCGAATATTCCACCCCAATGAGGGCAAGCTGGGGGGTCAAACTTCCAGGTTACCCCCATCTTGGACAATGCTGTACTTAATCTAATCTTATTGCTAGACAGGAATTCGACAATCTCTTTTAAATATCTATCAGTGCCCTTATAATTGGTGCCGCAATCAGTGCGAATCAGGTCAGGCAATCCTCGACGAGAGACAAATCTACCTAGCGTGGCTACAAAAGCTTCAGTGCTTAAGGCACTCACAAGTTCTAAATGTACCGCCTTGGTAGCGAGACATACAAAAACGCAGAGGTAGGCCTTGAGCGATTTGGCGTTGCGGAGGTTAGAGCTCTTGATGGCAAACGGGCCAGCAAAATCAGTGCCAACCCCAGCAAAGGGTCGAGTGGCTAGAACGCGGTCGGAGGGCAGATCACCCATCATCGGCTGTGAACTATTTGGCGTTGCGGAGGTTAGAGCTCTTGATGGCAAACGGGCCAGCAAAATCAGTGCCAACCCCAGCAAAGGGTCGAGTGGCTAGAACGCGGTCGGAGGGCAGATCACCCATCATCGGCTGTGAAGTATTAGCCTTCAAGCGGTAACACGGAATACATTTGAAAGTGACGTTCCGGATGGTGCGTCTCCCTGCCAGAATCCAAAACCCGCGCTGTAAAATAGCCGAGAGTGCATTACAACCAGCGTGGGCATTTTTAAGATGGTAGTGTGTCACTAGCAATTTGACAAAGGTGCCGTCCTTAGGTAGCAAAAGGGGGTGGCGAGCACCATAGGGCAGATTGGAATTCTTGAGGCGTCCTCCAACGCGTAGCATTCCGTTATTGTCCAAAAAAGGGCTTAGGCGAGCAAGGGGGCCCTTCAAAACTAAACCTCTCTTAGAGTGTCAATCACGGATGAAAAATGCTCCACCTGAACCACACGCACCCAGTAGTTCCGGGCGTCTTGGCGTTCAAGAGGGGAAAGCACAGGACTCAAATTTTTATTTTCTGAATTCCGCCCATTATGGATGAAACGTCGAATCCAACCGGTAACACCAATTAGTTTATCAAGGGAACTGTAACGGTTCAAAAGAAAGTTCAAGTTGGGGATCTGTTTATCCTCAACCACTCCGACTCTTAAGCCCGGCAATACTTCGGGAGCGGAAAACCTATTTTGAGGCCAAGTCGTCTCGGATTGGGATAGCCACTTGGATCCCACCAAAGGTGATGGTGGACCAGTGAAGAGGCCTCACAGCCGCGGGAGGCGCAATCAGCCGGGTTCAGTTCTCCGGGTACGTGTCTCCAAATCACCGGTACTGCAGAGCTCTGAATTTGGGAGACCCGATTCGCAACAAAGACCTCTAAGTTGTGAGGCGCGGCTCGTAGCCAGCAAAGGACAATCTCACTGTCCGTCCAAGCATAAACGTCGGTCAGATCGACCGCAGATGCCAAAGAGGAGCGGACGTGGTTCAAGAGGCGTACCAGAAGGGCGGCGCCAGACAATTCTAATTTCGGGATAGTTAACCGTGACCGAATAGGGGCCACCTTGCTTTTTGCCAAGACGAGATGCGTCGCGACCTCACCGGCGACATCGACAGTCCTCAAATATACCACGGCGGCGTATCCTCGTTCGGAGGCGTCGCAAAACCCGTGGAGACTGGCATGACACCTTCCTGTTGGTAGGAAGCGTCGAGGCATGGAAATTCGGTTAACTTCAGGAAGTGAAGACACAAGGGAGTTCCACTCCTTCAATAACTTCCCAGGGAGTGGTTCGTCCCAACCGAGTTCAGCAATCCAAAGCTTCTGGAGGAAACATTTAGCCAAAAATATTACGGGAGTGATCCATCCATTGGGATCGAAAGTGCGAGCAACCGTAGACAATACGGAACGCTTAGTCCAGACCTTGGGAGGTGGGTCTAATTTGACCCGGTAGGTGAAAACGTCTTGGACGGGCTGGTACTGTATTCCAAGGACCGTCAGCAAATTGGGATTTTCGGGATTTTCAAAAATATGAGGATCCTGCTGATCCTTTCCCGGAAGATCCTTCAAGACGTGAGGGGAGTTGGACAGCCACTTGCCCAACTCATAACCTCCGGACTTCAGTATTGCAATCAATTCATCGCGAAGAGTCAGAGCTTCCTCAACGCTCGAGGCTCCCGTGCAAATATCGTCCATATAGACTGACGATTCCAAGGTGGCTGATGCGCGAGGGTAATTCAGTCGCTCCCGGTTAGCTAGTTCTAACAAGGTCCTGATAGCAATATAGGGGCTTGACTTGAGTCCATAGGTCGTGGTGTTCAATTCAAAGACACGCATTGGCTCATTAGGATTTTCGCGCCACAGAATCATTTGGTATCTCCGATCATCGCGATGTACCATCGACTGTCTAAACATCATCTTGATGTCAGCTACGAAAACAATTTGATGCCGGCGGAAATGCGTGAGGATATCGGAGATATCCTTGATCAGCTTAGGACCGGAGTGCAAGCATTGGTTCAATGTCACCCCGTTGGATGTGGCCGCGGAGCCGTCAAAAACCACTCGAATCTTCCCCCCAGGGGTCTTCAAGACGGCATGGTGGGGTAAGAAGTAGTGCTCGTGTGCGCGCCAATCAAAATTGGATGGTGACATATGCCCCAGGCCCTCGTACTCGCGCATAAATTCAACGTACTTGGAGCGGAAGGTGGAGTCGCGCCGCATGCGCCGTTCCATAAACAAGAGCCTCTTTTCCGCCAAGGCCCGCGATTGACCAAGCGGGGGGCGAGAAGCGAGAAAGGGCAAGCGAGTTACAAATCGCCCATCAACACGGCGGCCTGTGTTGTTTTGATAAAACAACTCACATTCAAGGTCAAGAGGGTCAACTCGTGCGGCATGCGGCGGCTCCTCAACTTCCCAAAAGCGCTGGACCACGTCCGACAGCGTCAAGCCGGCTGCTTGCAATTGGTCCAGCACCGGTAGGTCCGAAGACCATAGCACGGGTCCAAAAAAACTAGAACCGAATATAGTGGACATGGCACATAGGCCGTCCTTCTGCAAAACCCTAATTTCCCCTGACAAGACCAGGCCCAACACGTCGGAACCCAACAAAAGGTCCGTAGGACCGGGTTCAGTCCAGTGGGGGTCAGCTGGGTTTAGGCCTGATGCACAGGACACCGCAGCGTCAGTTATTCGGACCTGCGGTAGGGGACCTAAGATATTGTCAAGGACTGACACCTTGACCAAGACCCTAAGATTGCCCGTAACGGGGCCAAACATTAATTCCGCTTCCCCGTTAGGAGTCGAGGGCTCTATACCCCCGATACCTATCACCCGTCCTGTTCGAGGACTCCAAGGGAGCCCTAGCTCACCCACCAAACGAGAAGAAGCAATACAGCGCTGTGAACCCGAATCCAAAAGGGCGCGAACGATTAAAGATTCACCCTTCGGGTTGAATACCTTCACTGAGACAGTCGGCAAAAGAATGGTCTGACAGACGGACTGCCGGAGATTCAAGGTCTCAGGAGAAGTTGCTGTGGTGGGGGCTAGGGCGGCAACTACCTATTGGTGGTCGTCCTCATCAAACCGGTCCTCTAACCGGGGAATCTCATATTGAGACTCAGGGGGGACCTCCAAAGGTGAGTGGGACGGACCTCCATTTGGGTAAACCCATGCGTCATCTCGTGGCGGCAGCACGGGCCTAGTCATACGGGCTGAGGTCGGTAGGCCGTAGTAAGGCTGTCGACCCGCTCGAGGTGGGCGGCGTTCGAGGCGTGGCCACTCATGAAGCGGAGGTGAATAGCGGGCAGACTGAACCGTAGACGGAGCCGCCACAAATCTGCCATCAGAACGTCGAGGGGGGTTGGCGCCCCCCTCACGGGGGGGTGAAGCCCCCATAGGCGGGGTCGAAATCCGGACGCGTCGGGATTCATGGCCCTGATCAGGAGACCGACGCAAGTAATCCGGGGAGCGATCGGTAAGAGCGCCCCCGCCCGTGCGGGGCGCGCCCTCACTCTCCACCCGGCGGCCAACACCATTCTTGTTGGCGCACAAAATCTCCAGGTGGTTACCCCTACAAATTGGGCATGGCCGTTGCTGTTGGCAGTCCCGTTGCATGTGAGCTCCCAGACAGCTATAGCACCAGTGGCGGTCTCTTGCAATGCCCCTCCGATCCTTGATCCGCTTAGAGAGAAACTGGGGGCAAGAAAGCACCCGGTGGCCTGGACGCCTGCAATAGTTACAGGGGGCGGGTTCAGTGGCAGCAAGTCCAGTGTAAACGGGCATTGGTCTCCGGTCGGAGGCCCTTTTACCAGGGACGCCAGTGTGACCCTTTTCCTTCCTCAGCTGGGCAGGCCGCTCTGGGGTCCTTGAAGGACCAGCCATACCAGAGTTATCAGCCTGCCGGCACTCTTCCTCAAGGAACTTTAAAAGGTCCGAAAAGGGGGGCAGGTAGCTGGCCCCGTCCCCACCATACCTTTGCTCAAAACGCAGTTTCAACTCGGGAGGTAGGCGGGACAACACAATGTGTAGTAAAAGGAAGGACCACTGGTCCACGGGAAGCTCTAAACGCTTAAGAGCGTTGCAGGCTACAATCAGTGGATTTAAGAGCGATTCTCTTAAATGGGACACCCCAGAGACACGTGGCAGTGCTAGAATTTGTGGCACGTGTGTGTCTGCTAACCGGCGCACGTTGGCATACCGCCGAGTCAGTAGTTCCCGCGCGGTGGTATAACTCTCCTCGGAGAGGTCTAGGTGGCTAACTAAACCCAAGGCCTCTCCATGCAGGGAAGAGAGCAGATAGGCCAGTTTCTGGCAGGGAGACAGGTCCCTTCTCGCGTCCACCAGGCTATCAAAGAGGCTGAGAAAGCCTAGCCACTCGCTCAGGTTGCCAGAAAAGTGGGGCAAGTTTATTGTTGGCAACTTGCCCTGTAACGCAGGCTGCGTGGTGGGTCTGGTGGGAGACTCAAGAATAGAGCTCATTCTCGCCTCCTTCTTGAGCCTCGCGGCCTCCTCCACCAGACCGTCTGTCAGCTCAAAAAACTGTTCGTAGTCCCGCACTGAGGACTCCAGCGATTCCGGAGGTAGCTCCAATGCCATGAGGTCTCGGAAGGCCTCTTCGACGACCGCCTGCCTGGTCCGCACCTGCTCGCACCGCTGGAGCAGTGCGTATGCCCGGTCCACCCGGCCTACCAAGGCGTTGGCTGTTGCAGCCCAACGCAGCTCTGATTGAATTTGCACGCTCAATTTTTTGTGGGCTGACATCTTAGGTAGGTACAAAACAACTTAAATAAAGGTAGTTACAACAAATAGATAACAAAATCAAAACAAAGTTATTTGTTACAAGTTATGTTTCAACTTTAACCAAACAAATTAATAATCAAACAAGAATTACCCACTTTAAACACAAACAAATTACTACTTAAATACTATTTATTAATTAGAATTATTTACTTTAAAACAAGAATTATTTATTTTAAATACATCAAACAAACTACTCTGTTACCTAACCACGAGGGGTTGTAGTAAACAAACAAAGTATTTGTTGGTTAAAAGTTCCAAAAGATACAAATTAAGCTATCAATAATTTATGTTAAGTCAATCAATAACATAAATTAAGATAAAAGAAAAATTAAGTTTTTAATTACCCGTACTAAGCCACTAGACTCATACTAGGCACTGCAAATTACAAATTGGTTGGTTGAGAACCTACAATTATCAAATTATATTAATATTAAGTTCATTTATTACAATCTACATCTAACTGTTGGCCAGTTACGGGCCACAAACAACAATTAGATACTATTAATTATTAATCAACAAAATTAACAAAACAAAATCTCAATAATTGCAATCATTATACAGGCCTACATGTGACAAGGTAGGCTATGTACTAGTAACTCAATAAGCCTGTGTATTAATAAGTTATAAGGTCCATTAATTTACAATAAATGAGTTAACCCTAGAACGGCCAAGTTAAGTCACAGTAATGCCAAATCTGTCCGCGGAATCAATTTAACCGCGCTCTGCTTACCAAATGTTGAGGCCAACGGCTTGGCCAACGAGTCAAACCTGGGCCTCTAGGTTCAGGGGCCCATCAGCTAAACCTGAGTCCAGAGTCGCTGCCCAAAGCGGCCTTTCTCCGCGGTCAGATCTGTTCTCAACGTAGTGGTGACTTAATGATGGTAGGGTTGCACTGACCTTCCTTGCAGCAGTCAATCCTTGTACGGCCTGAGATGGTATGAAGTGGTGATTATGTGGGGTGTGTTCTGAGGTTAAGTGTGAGGTGAACTTCTCAGGCCGCTAGCCGCAGCAGGCAGGCAGCCAGTTATGGCCTGCAGCTGTGGACGCCGGGCTGGCGTAGCACTGTACACTAGGTTTATCACTAGTTAGACCCACTAGAGGTGGTCTAAGTCACTTTTTCACACGCACTTCCGCCGAGCGCGTGGCGAGCAAAGTTCGGCGGGTTCCAAAAAAAAGGTTCTTTGTTACCGGACAATTAACAATTATGCTTATAGCTAGGTCGACACATAGACCGCTTGACGGCGCAACTAAACCGTAAAATAAACTAAATCTAGACACCCAAAAAACAGCAAACGGTGCGCGAGACGAATTTTCGTGAATACGTGTTAGCTGTCAAACCAAAGGAACTTGCAAAAACCACGCCCCAAAAGAGCGGCAAGTTTAAAACTGAGCATCTGTCAACTTCATTGTGAGCCAAAGAGATTGCCAGCGTCGCGACCATGGAACTAGGAATTGTTGACAGGCACATGGCGCGAACAGAGCCAGTGGGGATGACTGCATAAATCCTCTTCTTTTCTTTTCTATAACCACTGTGTTTGTTGTAATCATTGAAAATACTTAAAAAAGATTTTTACAATCATTGAAAATATTAGAATGTGCGAGAGAGAGGGATGCGAAACGTAATAGTCCTCTTAAAGAGATCTATTCATTATAATTAACAAATTTTTTGCCTGCGTGGCTGAAGGACAAACCAGATAACAAACAACCCGAGCATAGTTAGAAGAAAAATAAGGAAACAGCCATACAATGGATAGTTAACAAAAAAAGGTCAAAAAGGCCAGGGGGTTTTGGGGGCGATAAATCGATCTAGCTAGGTTTCATTTTTAGAAAACGTCGTTTTATCCATGTTTTCATACAGTGAAAAACCCCTACAATATCATTAGAATCTTCTTCTTCTTTATCAACCGATAGACGTCCACAGCTGGACAAAGGTCTCTTGCATGGACTTCCACAAGTCTCGGTCTTGCGCCGCCTGAATCCAGCGGCTCCCTGCGGCTCGCTTGATGTCGTCCGTCCACCTGGTGGGGGTCTGCCAACACTGCGCTTCCCGGTGCGGAGCCGCCACTCCAGAACCTTGGGACCCAAACGACCATCAGTTCGTCGAACTATGTGCCCCGCCCATTTCCACTTCAGTTTCGCGACTCGCTGAGCTATGTCGGTGACTTTGGTTCTCCTACGGATCTCCTCATTTCTGATTCGATCCCGCAGGGACACTCCGAGCATAGCTCTCTCCATCGCCCGCTGAGCGGTCCTGACCTACTTATGAGGCCCTTAGTTAGCGATCATGTCTCGGATCCGTAAGTCATCACTGGCAACACGCACTGTTCGAAGACTTTAGTCTTCAGGCACTGAGGAATTTTGGACGAGAAGACATCTCGGAGCTTCCCGAACGCTGCCCAGCCGAGTTGGATTCGGCGGTTGATCTCTTTCTCGAAATTAGACCTACCTAGCTGGACTGTGTATCCCAGGTATATGTACTCGTCGACAATTTCGAGTGCAGAGTTCTCAACGATTACTGGGTGGAGCAGAGCATGAGCATTGGACCTGATTTTCGTCTTGCTCTTGTTCATTTTCAGGCCCACGTGTTGAGAAACCCTGATGAGATCGTTGAGCATTGTATTGAGGTCTCTCAGAGTCTCTGCCATGACTACTATGTCATCGGCAAATCGCAGGTGAGTGATGTACTCGCCGTTTATGTTGATGCCAATTGCCAAGTCCATTCCAATCCAGAAGCTTAAAGACGTCCTTCAACGCAGCGTTTTACAGCTTCGGGGAGATTACGTCTCCCTGTCGCACTCCACGCTGCAAGTGGATTGGCCTCGTAGTCTGTTCCTGTATACGTACTGACATAGTGGCGTTTTCATACAAGCACTTCAACACTTGGATATACCGGTAGTCCGGCATCTCTGCAGCCACCTCAACACAGCCCAAGTTTCAACTGAATCGAAGGCTTTCTCATAGTCCACAAACGCTAAGCAAATATTAGAATACTAAGGTAACTTTTGCCATCATCTTTAGAGTTTCAATAGCGCAGTTAGGAAATCGGGCAGTCCCGGAACTAGAACCCCGGTTCGAGTCCACACGATTATTTTTTCCCCTATGAATTTTATTATTATTATTTATTTTATTATTATTTTATTATTATTTTTTTCTAAATATATAATTTCCAAAAAAACACGATTTATCAAAAAAGCTCAAAAGCTCGGTCACCCAGGTATTTTAGCTAAGCGTATAATATTAGAATATTTAATAGAGTGAACTGTAAATTATACTGCGGACATTATGCGGTATACATCGTGTACATCTACGCAAAGATCTAGTCAACGATGACTTCTTGGTTGCAGATAAGCTAAATGAGATCGCCATTGCAATTTAGAATCCAAATATAAACTAAGATATTTTATAATTAAAATTTATATGCATTTATCTATACATATAATAAAACAGAAACGAAACCAATTCTGTACATGAAATAGATTCAAAAAAGGGTTTTTGCTTCTAATTGTGTTTAAGATACAGATATCAAAACAGAAGCTAAATTTTTTTTTGGCTGTTTGTCTGTCTGTTTGTTTGTCCTTCTTTCACGTAAAAACTACCGCACAGATTTCTACAACATTTTATACCGTGGTAGCTTATTACTCGGGTCAACATCTAGGCTACTTTTTATCCCGGAAAATCAAGGAGTTCCCGAGGGACTTTAAAAACTAAATCCACGCGGACAAAGTCGCGGGCATCAGCTAGTATACAATAAGATTATTGTTTAGGCACTTGATCATCAAAATTAGGGATCTTTTCCATTATTCAGAGTAATATATTTTACGTACAAATATATCATCGTTTGATAGATACACTGCTTTAAAATCCATTTTTAAGAGTTGACAGCGCCTTGAGGAAATGAGGATGCATCACTGAGCTATAAATAATTATTAATCTATGATAAACACCGGAGAAAGCAGTGATAGCCTAGTGGTTAAGGCTGTGGTCTCGTATTCGGGAGGTCGCAGGTTCGATCCCGCGCACGCAGCTCTGACTTTTCGGAGTCATGTGCGTTTTAAGCAATTAAATATTACACGCTTCAACGGTGAAGGAAAACATCGTGAGGTAACCTACACGCCTGAGAGCTCTAATGTTATCCAAGATGTGTGAAGTCCGTCAATTCTCATTGGGCCAGCCGGGCGGACTATGGCCTATAACCCTTCTCTGAGAGGAGACCTGCGCTCAGTAGTGAGGGGTTGACGGGTTGCTAATGAATGAATGAGAAACACTGGAGAGACTATTTTCATATATTTTTTGTACCTACTTCTTTGTCAACCGATAGACAAAACTGCTGCTGGCTGGACAGAGGTCTCCAGCATGTATTTCCATAGGTCTCGGTCTTGCGCCGCCTGAATTCAGCGGCTCCCTGCGACTCGTTTGATGTCGTGGGTCTGCCAACACTACGCTTCCCAATGCGGGGTCGCCACTCCAGCACCTTGGGACCCCAACGACCATCAGCTCTTCGAACTATGTGCTTGCTAGACAGCTCTTCAAAGGGGTTTTCTCGGCGTATATTGTGACGATGACGTTGAAGCTATGGGTGCAGATGGTGCCAAAATTCTACATCTTTAGTGACATCATCGGGTTGGAGATTTCTGTTTGGGAGATAAGGTCTTCCAGCCAGATTATGGTAGATACCAGCCAATCTTCATTCCTGTTCAAAAATTACTAAGCATCCTTTTTGATCTTTCCTAGCTACCACAAATATTTGAACGAAACTTCTGACAAAACTTCAGGAGATCTTTACTTGTTTCTTCAGTACAGTTCTTATTCAGCGTCTCTTTGAGATATTCATAAAGATTTTATTATTGTCCGCTAAAAATCCAAACTGTTCTCGTAACACCATGAACAAATCCAAATTATTCACTAGACCTTCCATATTGGTCACAAAAATATTTAGGTACACTGCAAGTTGTCTTGGTAGTCAAAATGCGTATCTCTGAATGATTTTATTTAAATAAAACCCCTATAGGTCGGAATTACTCTTTCCTATCCCCATCATTAAGGTATATTATTAGGGAAGTGGAGTCATTTTAAATTATTTATATAGTAATTAGCAAACAGAAAAGATAATTAATTGTAAAGGAGATAATTCATAATGAATAGAACAGCAAATGAACAACATATTATAATAATTATCTGATGATTATCTAATTTTCACTGTTTGTAATTTCTTTCCAACACAAGAGAGGGTTTAGCTAAGTAGGTAGGTACATTAAATACATAATAAAATGAATTGTTAAAAATAAATAAAGCTATATTTTGAAAATTTTGTTTTTGTAGATACTTTGTTTGAATTTACGTTATGTTAAGTATTATTTACAGTTCTAATATATGAAATATCATTTATAAGTTTCCCTTCGGTGAACTAGTGCTTTAAAGTTGATTTCAATATTTATTCATAGAATTTTCATGTAGCACATTATTTTGGTCAAATATTTGATAATCCACGATATTATAAAATCAATAAAAAGAATATTTTTTTTTAATTTTCGGATTCTTATAACTCACGAACGGGCAACTTTGGGTGCGAGCCGATAGCGTACAGTTACTCTACGCTAGAACTAGCCGATCCGCAGCTCTGTTGCGGCGTGATTGAAGGACAAACCAACAAACACACTTTCGCATTTATAAAATTAGTATGATTAGTAAGATGCCTGTGCCAGATTGTTTTAAAATCCCTCCTCGCACCCATGTGACGCCGTATTCAAATAAGGCTAATATTCTTAACATTAAATCGCGTCTTTACTTACATTTCTGCACACATTTTTCCGGTGCTTTCAAGAACAAAGTCACCGGATTACCTTTTTAATAAATTGTCTGTATAGAACTCCAGCGTTTAACGCGCGAGCGCCACTCAACCGTTTGACTTGGTCACGTCATAAATTAGTAGCCTTTCGTGGAAGCTGTCGCTGCCTGGCTGCTAAGTGCTGGAATAATATACCTCCTCCTTTGAGAAATCTGAGCTCAAGGCCCGCTTTCGGGGATCACCTTAAGAAGAAATTACTGGACGATCAAAAAACCTTGGATAGTTTCAGGTTTCTCATAACAAAATAAAGCTGCATCGTTTAATTATAATGATATCCCTTACCCCCACTCTCAAAATAATATAATACTAATTCATCACTCACCTCAAGATCCTATTATTTATAGTATCACACTTAATATTATGTATTCCTTGTATTTTTCTCTATTGCGAACAGCTGTGAGTACCGTCACGCTCGCGCGTGTCTCCCTCTAAAGGGCGCCGGCAGAACGAGCGCTCAGGGCGTCAGTGAGCCTGCAGCAATGATGCTGAGCCGGAGCTTGTCGCTTGTGCGACATGATATTCGCGCAAAGCCAATTTCTCAAATTTTTTTTATTTTTTCAATGTTTTTAATATTGTGTATCCATGTGTAAATGCAAATAGTTAATTTCTTTTATTTTTACTTTAATTATTAACGACTTCCTTCGAAGAGAAAAATTAATCACGCCCTTCGACATTCAAGACGTCATGCCTTGAAAAGCATCGTCAGAAAAAAACTTCCTTCAGTCGTGGTGACTGGTAACAGTAAAAAATACAACCATTTTTTTGTCAACGGTACAGTATGATGTCATTTTGTAAAGGTCGGCGATGGCCAACTTAAGCGCACGGGTAGTGTGTGTGAACGAAGACTGAAAAGGCTTATGCCCGTTTTCGCCAAGTAGTAGTCTCCTTACTTAGGTAGCCCCTAAATACCCTCCTTAACAATGTCATTTCCCTCACAAGCCTCTATAGCCCAACAGTTAAAGGTGCGAAATGAATACTTAAAGGTCGCAGGTTCGATCCCCACCCGTACTATTGTCGTACCCACTCCTAGCTCAAGCTTTCCGCTTATTTGGAGGGGAGAGGAGATCAGTTAACTTCAGTTTAACTGATTTAAAAAAAATACCTTTAGGAGGTCCCTAACGGTTCGTGAAAACGAAATTGACAGAAAGCGTCATCGAATTTAGCGCCGTGATGTCTTCTCGTCAAAAATCCCTCATTGCCTGAAGTCTTAGAACAGTGCGTGTTGCCAGTGATGACTTAGGGATCCGAGACATGGTCGCTAACTATGGGCCTCATAAGAAGGCTCAGGGTCACCCAGCGGGCGATGGAGAGAGCAATGCTCGGAGTATCCCTGCGAGATCAAATCAGAAATGAGGAGATCCGCAGGAGAACTTAAGTCACCGACATAGCTCAGCGAGTCGCGAAACTGAAGTGGAAATGGGCGGGGAACATAGTTCGACGACTGATGGTCGTTGGGGTCCCAAAGTGCTGGAGTGGCGACCCCGCACCGGGAGGCGCAGTGTTGGCAGACCCCCCACTAAGACCGACGACATCAAACGAGTCGCATGGTGCCGCTGGATTCAGGCGGCACAAGACCTGTGGAAGTCCATGCAAGAGACCTTTGTCCAGCAGTGGACGTCTATCGGTTGATAAGAAAAATTTAGCTTAGGCAGCCCATAAAAGTAAGGGAATGTTGGTGAAAACAGATATGACAGTTTAGTGAGAACAAGATCACTCACCGCCAGTTGAGCAGCCTGCCATCGCGGGAGTCTGTGGACAAGTGGACACAATCAGGCTTACATTTTTTTTTACAAGGTTTTAAATAAATAATTTTTCGTGTAAATTTTAAAAATTAAATCTATATATATAAAAGAAAGTGGTGTTAGTTACACTATTTATAACTCAAGAACGGATGAACCGATTTGGCTGAAAATTGGTGGAGAGGTAGCTTAGAACCAGGAGACGGATATAGGATACTTTTTATCCCGTTCGACCGCGTTTCCGTCATGTCACTATAAAACGTGGTATAAGAAAAACGCATCTGACGTGGAATAACAAAACGCAAAAGACACTGGAATAGCAAAACGTAAATGACAGCTAAACGTAATTTTGTCTTTGGTTAAAAGTATGGTACAAAATTTGACAATTATAAAAAGTGTTATAATAAAGCATTACTGATATTATAAATGCGAAAGTGTGTTTGTTTGTCGGTTATAATATATTTGCATGGGTATAGTAATGGATGTAGTAGTGGTTCCTCAGACCGTGAGAGCTACTTTTTATTTCGGATAATGAAAGAGTTCCCGCGGGATTTTTAAAAACTAAATCCATGCGGACGAAGTCGCGGGCATCAGCTAGTTTGGTATATTTTCAATTTCGCCTATAGATCTTTCGGTATCGAAAGCCATTTTTAACCATTTTCAAAGAAGAAGTTCTCATTTCGTCGGAATATTTTTTTATGTACCTATGTTCACCAATAGAATAGAATAGAATAGAATAGAATAGAAATGTTTTTTATTCAAATAAACTTTTACAAGTACCTTTGAATCGTCCATGAGTCTACCACTGGTCTGGAACGGCATACCACCGTTCCTGCCGAGAAGAACCAGCAAGAAACTCGGCAGTTGCTCTTTTCAAAATACTTTTACAATATACTTAACAGATATTATTCTATGTATGCAGAGTTTCCACAATGAGGGAAAGTTCCACAAAAGCATACGTAATTATTTCTAATTATAATTCAACACATGTCAAGACGGGCAGACAGAAAGTGGCCCCATTGCCGCTGGTGGCACCCGTTCACGAGCATGACGCATGACCCAGCCATTGCTTCGCTCAACCATATTTTAGGGAACGCAATTACTCGAAGACGTCTGAACCGATTTGGAAAATTCTTTTTGGGTATACTTACGAGGTCCCATTGAAATTTTAACGAAATCGGTCGAGCGGTTTTTAAAATCTCAACAATAAATTACAAACTTTGTAGTAGCGCGGGCGTTTGAAGTCAGTTTTGTAAAAAGAATTAGTTATAATTATAATTAATTTTAATAAAATCTAGTAAAAATTCAACCCGACGGCGACGCGCAAAACTTCGACACGACGACGCGCGACCAGCATCGCAGCTGGCGGCCGAGTGAGATGGCAGTGATTCATTCGCATGTATTTTGAAGCCGTCGCCAAGTGTGGTAGGGTTAGGTACGCTGTGAGTGGCGTCGCTGCCGTGGCATCCTAATGAGATAGGGCTCTAAGTGCTAGCGGGCTCACCGCGCGCTCGTCGCGCCGCCACTCGCGGGGGAGCTGCTCGCCGCCCTCCGCGCCCTGCGGCGGCACATCCTAATGAGATAGGGCTCTAAGTGCTAGCGGGCTCACCACGCGCTCGTCGCGCCGCCACTCGCGGGGGAGCTGCTCGCCGCCCTCCGCGCCCTGCGGCGGCACATCCTAATGAGATAGGGCTCTAAGTGCAAGCGGGCTCACCGCGCGCTCGTCGCGCCGCCACTCGCGGGGGAGCTGCTCGCCGCCCTCCGCGCCCTGCGGCGGCACATCCTAATGAGATAGGGCTCTAAGTGCTAGCGGGCTCACCGCGCGCTCGTCGCGCCGCCACTCGCGGGGGAGCTGCTCGCCGCCCTCCGCGCCCTGCGGCGGCACATCCTAATGAGATAGGGCTCTAAGTGCTAGCGGGCTCACCGCGCGCTCGTCGCGCCGCCACTCGCGGGGGAGCTGCTCGCCGCCCTCCGCGCCCTGCGGCGGCACATCCTAATGAGATAGGGCTCTAAGTGCTAGCGGGCTCACCGCGCGCTCGTCGCGCCGCCACTCGCGGGGGAGCTGCTCGCCGCCCTCCGCGCCCTGCGGCGGCACATCCTAATGAGATAGGGCTCTAAGTGCTAGCGGGCTCACCGCGCGCTCGTCGCGCCGCCACTCGCGGGGGAGCTGCTCGCCGCCCTCCGCGCCCTGCGGCGGCACATCCTAATGAGATAGGGCTCTAAGTGCTAGCAGGCTCACCGCGCGCTCGTCGCGCCGCCACTCGCGGGGGAGCTGCTCGCCGCCCACATCCTCGCACTTCAGCGGGTCCCGCGGCGCCAGCGCGCGCTCCTCCACACACGCCATCCGCGTGAGCAGCACCCGGCACATGGCCGCGTCCAGCAGCTTGCCGTCGCAGCCGTACCGCGCCGCGCGCGCGTCCACCTCCGTCTTCACCTTTGTAGCGGACAGACAACACATACGTTTGGAAATGTTTCGTGGAAAGGATCTTGACCAAGGGTGGTACCGGGTATTCTCATGCTTCAAAACCAAAATATTACAGGGAAAAAATCATAATTTTTTACAACCTTCTGCATCAAGAATTTGATTTTTCCTATTGGAATTTTTATTTTAATGTTAAAAAGAAAAGAGTTTCATATCAATGCACATTTCCATTAGAACATAAATAATAACCAAAGACTATGTAGGATAGTTGTGAAGCACCATCTGTTATCGATTGGTCTGTGGATGGTTGTGTCATGTTGCATTCCCTAATGTTTGTAGTCTATGGTGGCATTTATCGTGGATAGTATCCATCTCGGTGTCTGTGTATCTGTGTGGCTCTGTGGGTAGCATTCAGATTATTCTAGTGTTCGTGGTCTATGATTCGCGTGAGGTACGTAGTCGGTAGGTGATGGTGATGGTAAGCTTGTTTGTCCGACCGAGTACCAAAACGATAAGGTATACTATAAATAATTTAAACCCAGGTGTGTACCTTCTACTTCTTATGAGCAAAATAAAGAATATTATGTGAAATTATAAATTAAACTAGTAGGGCGCGTGGGTGCGCGGCCCGCAAGCGGACCGCGGTTTTTCTACTCGGCAAGTAGACTTTTAGGTCTTGATCATTTTCTATCAAAAACCACTCTTCCATCTTTAATACTCTCCGAGATAGACACCGTTGAAGTTTGTATGGCCGCCATCTTGAATCCGCCATTTTGGATTTTTTTTCAGCTCACTGCCAATTGGATGAGGTTCCGAGTATTTTTTCTTTTAGCAGCACCCGCCTATCTTCAATACCCTGGCCGTGCTCCTCACCCACCTTCCAAACCCTCGATCAACATATCTCATCATTTGTCAGATTGAGATTTCTTTTATAAAAACAAATTTTGAAAAGGAACCGTATCAAAGTCTTGCATAGTTCTTAGCTTCTAGTCTATTTAATATTCGGCATATATTTTGTATGGAGAAAAAAAAATCCACCATCTTGATTTTTTTTTCTGTTCATTAAGTAGACCTTCGGGTCTTGATCATCTTTTACCACGAACCCACTCTTCCATTTTTTATACTCTCCGAGATACACACCGACGAAATTTGTATGGCCGCCATCTTTTTTCCGCCATTTTGATTTTTTTTTCAGTTCATCAAGTAGACCTGCAGGTCCTGATTATCTTTTGCCACGAAACCACTCTTCCATCTTTTATACTCTCCGAGATATACAACGACGAAATTTGTATGGCGGCCATCTTTTTTCCGCCATTTTGAATTTTTTTTAAGCTCACTGCGAATTGGATGAGGTTTCGAGTGACATTTCTTCGAGCACCCCCCACCTATCTTCAATACCCTAGCCGTGCCTCTCACCCGTCTCCGAAATCCTCAAGCATCAGCTCTCTCCATATTTTTCCTCCGGATGAATTTTTGTCTTCAATACGAAATCGTTATTGATAAAAAAAAATTTCATACAAAATTTTACAGGAGAGGTGATCAATCAGTCAGTGAGTGAATCAGCCCCAGCAGCTATATATATACTAACTAGCATTTGCTCGGTGCGCGAGCTGCTAAAGCAGCTCGCGGGAAGTGTTTTTCTAAAAGCAAGGCGCGTGGGTGCGCGGCCCGCTAAAGCGGACCGCGATTGTTCGGCTTTATTTATTTCGCTCGGTGCGCGAGCTGCTAAAGCAGCTCGCGGGAAGTGTTATTGCTAGAAGTAGGGCGCGTGGGTGCGCGGCCCGCTAAAGCGGACCGCGATTTTTTTACTCATCAAGTAGCCCTTCGGATTCTGGTCATCTTTTGCCAAAAAATTTGTTCGAGCACACCCCACCTATCTGCAATAACCTGGCCGTGCTCCTCATTCACAAAAGAAAAAGAAAAAAAAAGAAAAAAAAATGAAAAAAAAAACAAAAAAACCAATATAAAATGAAAAAAAGAAAAAGAAAAAAAGCCCTATGAACCTATCAAAATCAATGTCTTGCATTGTTCCCAACTTCTAGTCCCTTCAATATTCCCCATACATTTTTTATGGAGAAAAAAAAAATCCGCCATATTGAATTTTTTTCCTACTCACCAGGTAGACCTCCGGGTTTCGATCATCTTTTGTCGAGAAACCGCTCCTCCATCTTTTATAGTCTCCGAGAGAGAGACGGACAAAATTTGCCGCCATTTTTTTTCCGCCATTTTGGAATTTTTTTTCAACTCACTGGCAACTGCTCGAGATTTCGAATGACATTTGGTCGAGAACCCTCCACCTATCTACTATACCCTGGCCGTGCCCCTCGCCCGTCTCCGAACTCCTCACTCATCAGCTCTCGCCACCTTTCTCCGAGTCACATTCTTTGAGCTCTATACGACACCATGGGTGAAAAAAATTTTTTTCATACAAAATTTTACAGGAGAGGGGTCTGAAATTTGAGACGTCACAGCTCGGCCGCCATCTTGTTTTTTTAATTTTTTTCACTTTTTCTGTTAATCGTTTACTAATTTCTACAATAATCCAAAATTTCAAAGAAATCGGTTGGAAAACAAAAGAGTTGCAAGATTCACGTCGGCCGCCATCTTGTTTTTCCGAAATGTCATAATTTTCCCCAACTCGAATCCCCCACCTGGACATATCTCCCCTACATCATTATATCGATTTCCGTCTCCTTCTAGGAGAACAACCCTGTCAATGAGTGAGTGAGTGAGTGAGTGAGTGTGTCAGTCAGTGGTAATCGAGCTATATATATTATAACTAGCGTTTGCTCGGTGCGCGAGCTGCTAAAGCAGCTCGCGGGAAGTGTTATTGCTCCAAGTAGGGCGCGTGGGTGCGCGGCCCGCTAAAGCGGACCGCGATTGTTCGGCTTTATTTATTTCGCTCGGTGCGCGAGCTGCTAAAGCAGCTCGCGGGAAGTGTTATTACTACAAGTAGGGCGCGTGGGTGCGCGGCCCGCTAAAGCGGACCGCGATTTTTTTACTCATCAAGTAGCCCTTCGGATTCTGGTCATCTTTTGCCAAAAAATTTGTTCGAGCACACCCCACCTATCTGCAATAACCTGGCCGTGCTCCTCATTCACAAAAGAAAAAGAAAAAAAAAATGAAAAAAAAGAAAAAAAAAAATGTAAAATGAAAAAAAAAGAAAAAGAAAAAAAGCCCTATGAACCTATCAAAATCAATGTCTTGCATAGTTCCCAACTTCTAGTCCCTTCAATATTCCCCATATACATTTTGTATGGAAAAAAAAAAATCCGCCATCTTGAATTTTTTTCCTACTCACCAGGTAGACCTCCGGGTTTTGATCATCTTTTGTCGAGAAACCGCTCCTCCATCTCTTATAGTCTCCGAGCGAGAGACGGACAAAATTTGCCGCCATTTTTTTTCCGCCATTTTGGATTTTTTTTTCAACTCACTGGCAACTGCTCGAGGTTTCGAATGACATTTGTTCGAGCACCCTCCACCTATCTTCTATACCCTGGCCGTGCCCCTCGCCCGTCTCCGAACTCCTCACTCATCAGCTCTCTCCACCTTTCTCCGAGTCACATTCTTTGAGCTCTATACGACACCATGGGTGAAAAAAATTTTTTTCATACAAAATTTTACAGGAGAGGGGTGGAAATTTGAGACGTCACAGCTCGGCCGCCATCTTGTTTTTTTAATTTTTTTCACTTTTTCTGTTAATCGTTTACTAATTTCTACAATAATCCAAAATTTCAAAGAAATCGGTTGGAAAACAAAAGAGTTGCAAGATTCACGTCGGCCGCCATCTTGTTTTTCCGAAATGTCATAATTTTTCCCCACTCGAATCCCCCACCCGAACATATCTCCCGAACATCATTATATCGATTTCCGTCTCCTTCTAGGAGAACAATTATGTCAATGAGTGAGTCAGTGAGTCAGTGGTAATCGAGCTATATATATTATAATAACTAGCGTTTGCTCGGTGCGCGAGCTGCTAAAGCAGCTCGCGGGAAGTGTTTTACTAAAAGTAAGGCGCGTGGGTGCGCGGCCCGCTAAAGCGGACCGCGATTGTTCGGCTTTATTTATTTCGCTCGGTGCGCGAGCTGCTAAAGCAGCTCGCGGGAAGTTTTATTACTACAAGTAGGGCGCGTGGGTGCGCGGCCCGCTAAAGCGGACCGCGATTTTTTTACTCATCAAGTAGCCCTTCGGATTCTGGTCATCTTTTGCCAAAAAATTTGTTCGAGCACACCCCACCTATCTGTAATAACCTGGCCGTGCTCCTCATTCACAAAAGAAAAAGAAAAAAAAAGAAAAAAAATGAAAAAAAAGAAAAAAAAAAATGTAAAATGAAAAAAAAGAAAAAGAAAAAAAGCCCTATGAACCTATCGAAATCAATGTCTTGCATAGTTCCCAACTTCTAGTCCCTTCAATATTCCCCATACATTTTGTATGGGAAAAAAAAAATCCGCCATCTTGAATTTTTTTCCTACTCACCAGGTAGACCTCCGGGTTGTGATCATCTTTTGTCGAGAAACCGCTCCTCCATCTTTTATAGTCTCCGAGAGAGAGACGGACAAAATTTGCCGCCATTTTTTTTCCGCCATTTTGGAATTTTTTTTCAACTCACTGGCAACTGCTCGAGGTTTCGAATGACATTTGGTCGAGCACCCTCCACCTATCTTCTATACCCTGGCCGTGCCCCTCGCCCGTCTCCGAACTCCTCACTCATCAGCTCTCTCCACCTTTCTCCAAATCACATTCTTTGAGCTCTATACGACAGCATGGGTGGAAAAAATTTTTTTCATACAAAATTTTACAGGAGAGGGGTGAAAATTTGAGACGTCACAGCTCGGCCGCCATCTTGTTTTTTTAATTTTTTTTACTTTTTCTGTTAATCGTTTACTAATTTCTACAATAATCCAAAATTTCAAAGAAATCGGTTGGAAAACAAAAGAGTTGCAAGATTCACGTCGGCCGCCATCTTGTTTTTCCGAAATGTCATAATTTTTCCCCACTCGAATCCCCCACCCGAACATATCTCCCGAACATCATTATATCGATTTCCGTCTCCTTCTAGGAGAACAATTATGTCAATGAGTGAGTCAGTGAGTCAGTGGTAATCGAGCTATATATATTATAACTAGCATTTGCTCGGTGCGCGAGCTGCTAAAGCAGCTCGCGGGAAGTGTTTTACTAAAAGTAAGGCGCGTGGGTGCGCGGCCCGCTAAAGCGGACCGCGATTGTTCGGCTTTATTTATTTCGCTCGGTGCGCGAGCTGCTAAAGCAGCTCGCGGGAAGTGTTATTGCTACAAGTAGGGCGCGTGGGTGCGCGGCCCGCTAAAGCGGACCGCGATTGTTCGGCTTTATTTATTTCGCTCGGTGCGCGAGCTGCTAAAGCAGCTCGCGGGAAGTGTTATTACTACAAGTAGGGCGCGTGGGTGCGCGGCCCGCTACAGCGGACCGCGATTTTTTTACTCATCAAGTAGACCTTCGGATTCTGGTCATCTTTTGCCAAAAAATTTGTTCGAGCACACCCCACCTATCTGCAATAACCTGGCCGTGCTCCTCATTCACAAAAGAAAAAGAAAAAAAAAGAAAAAAAAAAAAAGAAAAAAAGCAAATGTAAAATGAAAAAAAAGAAAAAGAAAAAAAGCCCTATGAACCTATCAAAATCAATGTCTTGCATAGTTCCCAACTTCTAGTCCCTTCAATATTCCCCATACATTTTGTATGAAAAAAAAAAATCCGCCATCTTGAATTTTTTTCCTACTCACCAGGTAGACCTCCGGGTTGTGATCATCTTTTGTCGAGAAACCGCTCCTCCATCTTTTATAGTCTCCGAGAGAGAGACGGACAAAATTTGCCGCCATTTTTTTTCCGCCATTTTGGAATTTTTTTTCAACTCACTGGCAACTGCTCGAGGTTTCGAATGACATTTGGTCGAGCACCCTCCACCTATCTTCTATACCCTGGCCGTGCCCCTCGCATGTCTCCGAACTCCTCACTCATCAGCTCTCTCCACCTTTCTCCGAGTCACATTCTTTGAGTTCTATACGACACCATGGGTGAAAAAAATTTTTTTCATACAAAATTTTACAGGAGAGGGGTGGAAATTTGAGACGTCACAGCTCGGCCGCCATCTTGTTTTTTTAATTTTTTTCACTTTTTCTGTTAATCGTTTACTAATTTCTACAATAATCCAAAATTTCAAAGAAATCGGTTGGAAAACAAAAGAGTTGCAAGATTCACGTCGGCCGCCATCTTGTTTTTCCGAAATGTCATAATTTTTCCCCACTCGAATCCCCCACCCGAACATATCTCCCGTACATCATTTTATCGTTTTCTGTCTCTTTCTAGGAGAACAATTATGTCAATCAGTGAGTCAGTCAGTCAGTGGTAATCGAGCTATATATATTATAATAACTAGCGTTTGCTCGGTGCGCGAGCTGCTAAAGCAGCTCGCGGGAAGTGTTATTGCTCCAAGTAGGGCGCGTGGGTGCGCGGCCCGCTAAAGCGGACCGCGATTGTTCGGCTTTATTTATTTCGCTCGGTGCGCGAGCTGCTAAAGCAGCTCGCGGGAAGTGTTATTACTACAAGTAGGGCGCGTGGGTGCGCGGCCCGCTAAAGCGGACCGCGATTTTTTTACTCATCAAGTAGCCCTTCGGATTCTGGTCATCTTTTGCCAAAAAATTTGTTCGAGCACACCCCACCTATCTGCAATAACCTGGCCGTGCTCCTCATTCACAAAAGAAAAAGAAAAAAAAAATGAAAAAAAAGAAAAAAAAAAAAATGTAAAATGAAAAAAAAGAAAAAGAAAAAAAGCCCTATGAACCTATCAAAATCAATGTCTTGCATAGTTCCCAACTTCTAGTCCCTTCAATATTCCCCATATACATTTTGTATGGAAAAAAAAAATCCGCCATCTTGAATTTTTTTCCTACTCACCAGGTAGACCTCCGGGTTTTGATCATCTTTTGTCGAGAAACCGCTCCTCCATCTCTTATAGTCTCCGAGCGAGAGACGGACAAAATTTGCCGCCATTTTTTTTCCGCCATTTTGGATTTTTTTTTCAACTCACTGGCAACTGCTCGAGGTTTCGAATGACATTTGTTCGAGCACCCTCCACCTATCTTCTATACCCTGGCCGTGCCCCTCGCCCGTCTCCGAACTCCTCACTCATCAGCTCTCTCCACCTTTCTCCGAGTCACATTCTTTGAGCTCTATACGACACCATGGGTGAAAAAAATTTTTTTCATACAAAATTTTACAGGAGAGGGGTGGAAATTTGAGACGTCACAGCTCGGCCGCCATCTTGTTTTTTTAATTTTTTTCACTTTTTCTGTTAATCGTTTACTAATTTCTACAATAATCCAAAATTTCAAAGAAATCGGTTGGAAAACAAAAGAGTTGCAAGATTCACGTCGGCCGCCATCTTGTTTTTCCGAAATGTCATAATTTTTCCCCACTCGAATCCCCCACCCGAACATATCTCCCGAACATCATTATATCGATTTCCGTCTCCTTCTAGGAGAACAATTATGTCAATGAGTGAGTCAGTGAGTCAGTGGTAATCGAGCTATATATATTATAATAAAGATTTTTTTGCATATAGGTAATATAATATACAGTTGGACGCACGTGTGACGCAACTACATATTGGTTTGTAACATTGTTCATCTTCGGAATCCGGATTTTCATTCATAAAAACACAATTGTAGGAGTTAATATGGGAAGCATAGACTATAAAAAAACAAGTTTGGAATTGAAGCAACATAATGGGCAGGATTTCATACATCCATGGTCATTGTCCTGTTACATACTGCATGCGCTCTGCGGAAGTATTCAAAATTCAAAAATTATTTCAAAATTATTTATTTCACGTAGGCCAACCTGTGGCTCTCATGACACGTCATGACTCTACCACCGGTTCGGAAAGCGGATTCTGCTGAGAAGAGCCGGCATGAAACTCAGCAGTTGCTCTTTACAAAATAATCATTTTAAAATATTATTATGCAGCTATTACATTGTAATAAGTTTTTTATACTATCTTGTGGGCAGCTGGATGCCAAGCCGATTTAACCCATGCAACTTTGTTAGAATAGAATAGAATATTTCCACAATGAGGGGTAGTTCCAAAAAAGCTTTGTGAGGGCTCGCGTAGTTTTTCTAACGGGTAATAAGTTCTGTTGCAGCGATGTTATTTTACACTTTGATTTTCTAACAGATGGCGTTAGTAGTACAATAACATTCTATAAAATGAATACAATTTTTTTATTGGTTAACAAAATTATATTTTTTCGACAGAAAGCACAAATCTATAGGAGTGTCAGAAATATTGATACTTTGCCCATTTTTAACCGAGCTATTCAAAGATAAATCACTGACTCCCTGTCCTCCGCTGTCGACCATCCGGCCCTCGCTTTCTCCCCCCCATTTTTCCCACTCTTTACGTAATTTTGTAGGGGCTACGCGTGCTTATTCCTGATTGGCCAACGCAACCATGTTTGCCAACAACTAACAAATTACCGACATAAAACAAGTGTTGCCACACTGAAAGAATTGCCACTTGAAAAATTCATTTAACACCGTCATTTTTATAAAATCATGACATTCGGCCATCCGATATCGTGCAGCCTCCGGCGCACGTACCCTACTAAAAATCTGGTAACCGCATACCTTACATACATAGATATAGATATATCTATATATCTATATCATACACACAATATAAACCGTTTTGCTGGAATGTTGCACTTCAACACTGTATTATCAACATGCATTAGAATAACAACATAAAATAATATCCATAATTTTTTTTGTTAATATACCCACACTACATTTCAAATAAATTGATTATCCTTTTGTATATGTATCAACTTAACCTAATTTTTGATCATGACATTCGGTCGTAATTCTCACTGGACTTATTTTATTGTGAATCAGATTCGAAACTCATTATCTTTACTAAGCTTGATCATTACTTTAATATGACGAACTACTCTAGCACTAACCAATTAATACCAATTTCATATTACACACTACACTTATAGTTATAGAAACTTTAGACCCATAGAACATAATACTCTCTAAAGAGAGGATTAGACCTATCTAGGAACTATCACACAGCACTATAGCACAGTCTCTAAGATATTTTAGGAGCGAGGTTAACCTAACTCATTCAATCCTTATCATTTTATTTAAATGTCATTATCTCACTCAAAATCCAATCTTCAGACTAAATATCTCAAAAATAAAAATTCAATTTTAATTTATTCACAAATTCAACCCTAAACCTTTTCATTTCATTTGAATCTTCATTCGTTCTATTAACCTCAACATAATTTTTAGTAAAAGTTAACAATTTATTTTAACTATCTGTCAATTACAAACTAAACTCTGTATTCATAATCTCTGTCTAGTCAATTAGACAATAATATTAAGTACTTAAATTTTTAAGTTTTAAATTCAAAGTTCTGTACCGCAACCTAGCGGGAAGAACCGGTAAAAATACCGCAACAAATATTTACTAATTGTCATTTTTTCTAATTACTTTTACGCTATTTCTTAAGAAATCATGTTACTGAATATTGTATATTGACTATTCACTTAAATACCATCTTGAAATCGGAAATCAATTAAGTGACTAACTCACTTCGAAAGCAAACTTACTTTACCTTGGTTTGGTCTACTTTAAGCAAATTCCAATAATATCAAATTATCTCTTATTTATCCTAAACAAGTAGTTTATCCCACCACCACATTCGTGAATGCGGTGCCATCAGTTCTGTATTATCTACACTAGCGGCACGCTATGATGGCCGGTTTGACGTTTGTCCGCTCATGAAGTTCCGTATTAATTGATAACGACTTTGAAGGAAATAATTGTATTACTTTATTGACGATAGTGATGTGCAGAGATTCATAAATTTTATCGAATGTAGTTTTAGGTTTAGGACTCAAAATTTATTTATTAAATTGATTTCTAAAATGTATACAAGTGTAGAAAAATCTGTTTGCACCATTTAAGGGGTGAATGTACTTGTGAATATGAACAATTTTCACTATGTGGACAAACCTCTGAAATCGCAAAAAAATATCAGCAGTTTCATACAAAAGGTAAAATTTTTATTTTTATATGATATATACCACAACTCGGCATTTGGTTTTCTAAATTGAAAATTTTTAAAAATGGAATCTAATACGATCGTCACATAGGATCGCTGGCTAGCACAACTACTACCTCCGGCAAACTCGCGTCAATGCTCAATGCAAAACAAAGCAGTTTCGAATTGACGTTGCTTCGAAAAGTATAAACTGTCAGTGCAATGCGATTGTGATATAGTTTTGACCTGGCTTTGGATTTCAAATATTGATACTGCATTACTGTTGACCCTTGCTCGTTAATTTGGACTCTGTTCAAGCCCTTTGTTGTGGATTTCGTCGATATGACCGAACGTACGCAGAGAATTGTTCTAAATAGTCAGACACGTGAGTTCGTAATACGCCTTCGTAACTATTTCGATCGTGAAGCTCAAAATGGAGGGCCAATTTTACCTATAACGTCAGTGGTTGAACGCGTAGCTGATGCGCTTAATATTGGACAACGAACTGTTAGACGGATAACTAAAAAAAAATATGGCGAGACTGGCACAGAAGAAAATAAACTTCACACACCAAAAAAGAGAAAACGAGCAAAACCAGTCGTAGGCATCGATAGCTTTGATGCCGATGCTATCCGAAGACATGTTTACGGCTACTATTTACAGAAGGAGTATCCAACAAGAAAAAAGTTGGTGCATTCACTGAAGGAAGCTGGATTATTCTTCGGTGGGGAAAGTTCTTTAACGAAGATTTTGAAGACCATTGGATTTCGATACAAAAAATGTAACAAACGCAAAATATTGATGGAAAGATTTGATATAGCGATGGCAAGGTATACTTTTTTACGGCAAGTGAAAGAAATCAAAAATTGGCAAAATGTTGTGTTCTTGGATGAAACATGGCTTAATGCTAACCATACTGTAGGCCGTTCTTGGAACGATGACACAGCAGCATCTACTTCCAAAGTTCCTGTAGGAAAAGGATCGCGACTTATAATTTGTCACGCCGGAACCATCAACGGGTTTGTCGAAGGTTCTCTCATGGCTTTTGCGTCAAAAACCACTGGAGACTATCATGAAGACATGAATGGAGAAAAGTTTACTGAATGGTTTACCTCAATGTTGTGTAGCCTCCCTGAACCATCTATTATAATTATGGACAACGCCCCATACCACTCGATGCAAATTGACAAGCCACCTGCCCAATCCCAAAAGAAAGCTGATATCGTCGCATGGCTTCGTAAAAATGGCGTAGATGCAAACATGAATATGTTAAAAGCGGAATTAGTACGTCTTTTAAAAGAAAACAAACCAACCAAGATCCGATACGTCATTGACGAAATAGCATTAGAACATGGGCACAGAGTTATACGGTTACCGCCTTACCATTGTGAGTATAATGCGATTCGAGTTGGTGTGGGCTCAAATTAAGGGATATGCTGCAAGACACAATACAGAACCCCCATTTACCACAAAAAAAATGCTAAAATTATTAGAAGAAGCTTGTGAACATGTGACTAAAGGAGACTGGGAAAAGGTTGTGAATAGAACTGTTAAATTAATAAGGGAAGATTATGAAAGAGATGTGAAAATAGATAATATTATAGAAAACGAACATATAATTATTAATGTAGGTGATGATAGCAGTGACGACAGTGAAAATAGTAGTATGGACGAATCTGATTAATTATGGCCTTTTGTGGCACCTTTTTTGGTATCTTTTGTATTCATATGTTTCTTGTGTGCATATAAAGTATGTATATTCATTTTCATTCAAATATTCAGTTCGTTCAAATAAATTAAATAAACATATACATTTTTGTTTTATTAAACCTATTTAATCAGGTACAAAAACAAAACTTAATTGTTTTTTGTTCGAGAATAAATTGACATTCCACATCACTATTGTAATGTGTCAAACCGGCCATCATAGCGTGCCGCTAGTTTAGTATTGCAGACTACGAATTTATAAAAAATATCACGCTATAATTTGTCTTTTCAAAAAATGTTTTATCTGACAGATCTACTGGCTATAACCCAGAACTTGTATCAAATAATAATTAATTATATTATTAATTTCTATAAGCAATGTTTTTATCTTGAAATCGCTTATTTATAAATCATATATTTTGTAAAAAAAAAACATTCAGTCATCTAAATAGTAATTTCAATAATATAAAATTAAATATTCATCCAAAAATATAGTCAACAAGAATAAATACTATATAAATCTAAAATGAACAATCACTAATTTGTATTAAAATAACTAAATAATCGTCAATCAAAACAATTAATTTGTTCATTAATGGTAAACGGTTCGAATTCTGAGAATCCATCCCTAGCATTACTAATAACGTTCATCTCTGTTTCAAGCAGTCGCAATATATATATTTTTTTCATTCGCAGGTGATCTCAAAATCTCTAGCTACTAGTCAACAATGAACTTGATTGCTAGATCCTTTAAAAATACCTAGAAAATCTAACTATATCCGTCCCTATCGAATTGTAATGTACGACGACCTCTCAAAATCACCATTCCTTCATTTCTATAATTTTATGCTTGTTGTCAACGAAACTCTTTTTACCATACCAACTAATAAATCAGATTGGAAATGTTCAGAAAAATCTTTCGTTCACCGCATTATTTATTGCCTATGAAACTCACTACCCAAGCACATTAAAGACAGTCAATACACACTTTCAAACCTAGAGTGAAGCAGCACCATCTTTCTTACTGTTCTGTATAGAATTATAATTTTTATATATTTTAATAAAAATGTTTAAAATATTTATGTATTTTTGCGTATTTATGGTTTATTTTTAATTTAAAAAAAAATTAACTTCCTCCAAAAGAATCAATCCAAAAATCAAAATCAATCCATGAAAACCAAAGAGTCAACATCGCTACAACGGGACTTAACTCGTTAGAAAAACTACGCGAGCCCTCACAAAGCTCAGCTTTTTGCTACTTAGTATATTATTATAGTATATAATTATATATGGATGTACATTTTATACCCATGCACCACTTTTTAATTTCACTTCTCACTTTTGAGCATGCTGAAAGAAATATTCACATAGAGACAAGCTTCACCTTTGTCCAATTCATCTGATAATAGATTTTAAGAGATTTTTTTTTTCTTGTACATAAATAATGAAAATAACAAACATATTCAAATTTTTAATAATTCAAATCCAATTCAAATTCAATTCAAATCCAATTCGAATTCAATCCAAATCCAATCTAAATTCAATTCAAATTCAAATTACTTACAAAATTAATGGTTATCATCGTTCAAAACTTCCATGAAGTTTATTTTTAAAATGTTATCGTTTAAATTTCTACTACAGGCGCAAGTTGACGTTCAATCTGCTTGCTGCCTAACTTTGTAGAACCAATGCTGGAAAATGTTTATATATGCGTCAACTTGTGGGCACTTACATTAAATAGTTCATAAACACACACATTAACTTTCTCTAAGAAAGGTTTAAGAATGCCACTAATAAAGTATTTTTTTTATGCCATTAGCACAGTTAAATACGAGTAGGTAGATCTAAATCAAAACAAGATAATTTTAAGAATAAGACAAAACAACATTAGATATAATTCCAAGTATTGCACAATATTTTGCTCCAGTTTACCTTCGTAAGTGTATTTTAACCTACTCGTATGTTTCTTCAGATTCTATCTGTCATTATACGTAAGTATACAACTGTTTATTTATTTTCCCTAAAAATAATCGTAATTTTCATCGCAATAAATTGGTAAATCGATCACCAATTTGATTTACAAGAATTATAAATAATCAATAATTTATGATGAAAACCTCGTCAATATACCCCGCCTGTCGTACGCGTAATGAATAACCTCAAAACACAAATGTTTCATCAACTCACAAAGTAACAGTTCATTAGAATATATTTATTATAATATTCTTTATCAAAGAAAAGTTCATTTTCAACAACTTCAAATATTCATAATGATAATACTAGGTAATTCTCATAAGCACTATATGTTACTAATATAATTTATATTGCTACTGAAGCTATATACAAAATAATAATAATAATATGTATTATTATTTAAAACACTCGCAAACACGTATTAATTGCGATTTCCCGTTCCTCAGTTCATCAAGTCAAGTTCTTATGAATAAAATATTGCATGTACCTACCATACTCTGTAATCAGGTAGGTACGCAATAAAATTTTCTAAAATGTGAGTAAATAAAGATTCATCAAAAAATTATCTTCAACATACTGATCTTACTTAGATGACTTATCTTGTACGTATACCTATTATAAACTGTCGAATTCCCGATTGCAAAGAATTTAATAATAACCCTCTTTTTGTCTGTTTTCTTTTTTTTGAACCCTACTTACGCGACTATCCATACAAATGCATTATTATAAAGCAAAGTATATGACATAGACGTGATTCTTCAAACTTTTTTTTTTATATATATTTACCAACTTAAACGACCCGAAGGTATATTTATTTCGTTCAATAATAACTTCATATTAATATATTTATTTTAAAAATATTGGTAAGTCCTACAAAACAACGCAATCGCGTATCCTACCCGTAAATGCTGACCAAAAAGCTAATTTCATCTGATTTTTGACAGTCTTGCCTTTTCATATTATGATTAAAGTTTAAGCCCTTCTTGCCCTCGCGGCCAATTAAGAACAATTAATATATTGACAAATATTTACAATCATACATGTGATCTTAAGCTGTTTATCATCAAAGGACAATCTTGCTAATCTGAGTAGTCTACTCTAATTCGTATCATTGGGCATTTTGCCCTAAATCGTGTCACAGGCTTTCTTACCTTCGTATCATTTAAATGGTTGCTAATAAAATTCACTGTTACACTTGGCCCACCTCTAAACCACTATTATTTATCCCAATTAGGTTTATTCAATTTTTTTTTCAGGCTAATTATGGTATTTGGGAAATAGCCTAGGCAATGGGGCGGTCTGTTGTATGGAGACCCCCACATCAAATCCTCAGTCGATGAAATTTGGCGAGGTTGTAGTATGCGATGACCCAAAATTTACACAAAAATATCCAAAAAAAAATCCATGCGGAAGTTGGGTATTTATACCTAAAAGTACAAATAGCTTAATATTTTGAACAGAATAATTTCTCCGTCCAATTTTTTTTTTACCAAACTAATTATTAGCCTTAATAAGAGGTACTTGATAAAAATCCAAAACTTTTTTCAAACGGAACTGTCATTTTTTAAAGAGGTTTCCTTTTTTGTCCGTAATTTCGACCAGAAAATTGCTGTCAATTTTTTATTTTCAAAATGTCCTTAAATAGCATAACGTGTAAGAAAATCCAAAAAAAAAATCCATACCAAAATCTATTTATCTTACTTCAACTGAAAATTGTTTATAACTCGGAATGAAAAATTTCTCTATCCAATTTCTTTTTTTTAACATAGTAGGTAGTCACATTTACACACTTATCCTAAATATCCAAAAAAAATATCACGAAGAACATCGATATTGAAACAGAATTTTTTGAAATCTAAACTGCGTTTTTGCGATAATGTACCTTAATGCTTGAATCATTGGGTATAGTTTAGCGTGCGCGAGCGAAGCGACTTCACAAATAATATATTACTACATGCCTTCTACGATGCTAAATAATAAACATAAATGTGTACCTCAACATTAATTTATTTATACAACCACTAATTGTAGCGACTTAGCTTCCAGATAATTAATGAGCTTTTCAATAGTTTAATTAAGGGCCCTTAAACATAATTTGTTTCTCCGAATTAGTTTATTTTGGGAAAATTTAAACAAAAACAACATAAAATTGCCATAACAGCTTATATTAACTAATATTCATTTCCTTCACTGAAAATAAAATAATATGTATCTGCTTCAAACAACCAAAAAATAACATCTTTATTTTGAAAAAGTATAAAAAATTATGAAGCTCTATAATGTTTAAAAACAATTGTTTTTTGGCAAAAGCTTCATTGATTACTTTGTTACCAAAACCTTTTTAACCGACTTCCAAAAAGGAAGTGGCTCTCAATTCAGCACTTTTTTTAACTTATGCACGGTATTTTAGGAGAACCCTAAAAAAGTGACATACTGTTTTTATTCAAGATTCCTGTATTATGAATGAATACAATACAATAAATAAAAAGAGCATGACACTTTTTAGGGATCCTCAAACACCGTGTGTTGTATGTACAGCGGTTTCTTCGAGATTTCTGAACCGATTTGGATAATTTTTATTTCACTTGCTAGAAGAAATTCTCGAGATGGTTCCCCAATACTTTCTGGATCCAACTTTTCAATTCTAATGCCTTATTCTGAAGTCGGGCGAGCATAAAAACACGCCCAATGTCAACATAATGTGTAGAAACTAAAAACTTTTTTTTCAACACACTTGCTCATAAAGTGGCTCTAATAGTCTAGTTGACAAGTTCAAAATGGTACAAAATAGAGATACTGGTCTTAAAATTATGTGCGATAGCTCATTGGATCCGGAATGACGCCTAGAAAAATGTTCCAAAAGCGTGTATTAGCACATAAAAAATTGCAAAAGTTATAAACAATTAAAGATAAAAAAAATGGCATTTCGTTTTTTGCCAATATTTCATAAACTATTAATATTTAAGAAATTTCAAAAAAAGATTCTAAAAGAAGAGGAAATTTTCAATAAAAAACTCTGAACTCACGGAACTCTTTTGTCTAATTCAGGGAATATAGATACGACGACGTCGCGCCGCGGGTACACAACGTCAGTGTAACATCTCCGTTGCAAGTTAAACTTTTTAAAATAAACTAGGCACAGTTCAGCTAATACTTTGAGTTAATAACTTTTTTAAATACGAAAGCATACTGAAAAATCATTTTTTGCGAAAAGAAATGCAGCTATAGTCCACAAATAGTGAATTAAACTGTAACCAGTGCACATCAGTGAATAATCTAAGTGAAGTGTCAACAATCCAACTACCTTCGTAGATTTATATATTTTTCTGATGTAAACAAAGAAAACAAAGATTTCGTTCGTTTGCGAAGCTTATTTATTTATTAATTCATATACAAAAGGAATTCTGAACTTTTCGAGTGTTTCATATTTGTTTTTTTGTTGTTTTGTTTATCTGAAAATGCTCGGCTTGTGTGCAGCTTGTAATAACAATGTCCTAGTTACGCAAAAAAGATTGAAGTGCTCTGTCGGGAGTTGCGCCCTATTATACCATAGTGAGTGCGTTAACTATGACGACAGTACTCCATCAAATCGTGCGACATGGGTCTGTCCTTCTTGCACAGCGAGCAAGCCAAAACAAGACAATAGTAATACACCAATTCAAGGCAGAAACCGCAAGCAACAATCGCCCGATAATGCTACCGTCTTGCCGCCGCTATTAGGTACGACAAGTGGTTCAAATCCAGAGGTCATCATAAAAGAAATAAGAAATTTGCGTCGAGAAATGAAGGAACACTTTGAAAACCAACAAGTAAGTCTAAACAAGTTCGATGCCAAGCTTACTGAAGTCCAAAAAGAAGTCAGAGACCTTGGAGGTAAATTTTGTTCACTAAAGGAGGAAGTGGACGAGCTGACAAAGTCTGTGCAATACTTGTCTAATGCTTATGATGATCAAATTAAGATAAACGAAGAATTCAAAAAGTCCATGTCTAATCTAAATGTTGAAAATCAAACCTTGCGATCGCAAATGCTTGAATTAAATATCAAAATTGACCACATTGAGCGGCAAGCCCGTGATTGTAACGTAGAGCTTCAGTGCATTCCGGAGACTAAAAATGAGAATATCCTCAAGATTGTCCAGCAGATGGCATCAGTTATCTCTTGCGATTTATCAGATAGCAGCATTCTAAACTACCACAGAGTTGCTAAGTTGGATGCACAATCTCAACGGCCAAGAAACATTGTGGTGAAGTTGTCTAGCCCAAGAGTACGTGACGATTTCCTCGCGGCCGTTAAACGCTTTAATAAGAAAAATCCACGGAACAAACTGAATACATCTCATTTGGGATTCACTGAGCCAAACATACCCATATACATCATGGAACATTTATCTCCGAAAAATAAAAAGCTACATGCTGCCACTAGACTAGCTGCGAAAGAGAAGAAATATGAATTTGTGTGGATAAGAAATGGTCGTATATTTGTTCGGAAAAATAATGAAGCTGCAGCATTGTGGATAAAAAACACCGAGACTCTAAAAAGCTTAAATTAGTATAGTATTTCTGTATGCATGCGTTAACATTTATATTCAGTAAAATACGCGTTAAAAATTTTTTATCAAAATGTACGAGGTCTTAGGACCAAAACAGAAGATATCTATACAGCGGCTCTGTGTCAGGACTATGATTTAATAATTTTAACTGAAACTTGGTTGAATAACACGGTTTTTGATAATGAAATTCTTGACAGTCGTTATATTTTGCATAGACGAGATCGCTCTTCGTGTCCACTATCTTGTCATAAAAAAGAAGGTGGTGGAGTGGCAATTGCCGTTAATAAAAAATTTGAGTCCTTAAGGAAGTATGAATGGGAATCTGCATGTGAAGATTTATGGTTATCGATTAAAACCAATCATAATATTTTTGTATATATTTGTGGTATTTACGTTCCTCCGCCTGTTACAGAAGATTACTTGGAATGTTTTTTTAATAATGTGACTGATATTTGTAATAACAGAATACGTCAGGATTCACCAACTCTTATAGTTGGTGATTTCAATTTATCTAACATTTCTTGGGTAACTAATTCTAAAGATAACGGATTAATGCCAAATCAATTAGGTAATAGTTTAGATATTTTATTTGTGGAGCATATAACTTTTAACAATTTGAAACAATGTAATCCTGTTCAAAATATGAACGACCGTATTTTAGATTTGGTTCTTACAAATAATGCTGATTGGATAAAAGTCACAAAAGAAGACAAGGCTTTAGTTACAATAGACAACCATCATCCACCCCTACAACTAAGCTTAGAAGTTAATTGTGACTGCTACATTAAACCTTCTCGTAAACCATTCCTCAACTTCTTTTTATGTGACTATGATAATGTCTGTATTGAATTGGATCAAATAGATTGGTTGTCTCTATTTAAAAATGTTCATTCGGTCGATGCAAAAATAGACATTTTTTACCAGACACTAATGCCCATTATTTATAGACATACACCTATGCGGAGACCGCGAGATAGTCACTATCCTATATGGTTCTCAGTTCCATTACTACGCGCACTTAAAGAAAAGGCAAAAATTCATCGTAAAAGCAAAAAATATAACAACTCAATGGACAAATTTTCATACGAATTACTGCGTGAACGTTGTGCTCTCATGATAAAAACTTGCTATGAAAATTTTAAAAAACGCGTTACTGAATGTATTCGTGATGATCCAACTTACTTTTGGAAGTTTTTTAAACAACAGCGTAAAAATGGTACCAATTGTATTCCGAACGAAATGATTCTAGATAATCTTGTAGCCAAAGGAGGAAAAAATATATGTGATGCTTTTGCCAAATATTTTTCATCAGTCTACATAAATACCAGTAACTGCCAAGTACAAAATTCACCACTCCTAAACAAAATCATTCCCAATACTTCATTCAGTACTTGTCAACTTACTGAAAAAGAAGTTTTAAAACATCTATTGAACTTGGATTCACTTAAAGGTCCGGGTCCAGATCTTCTCGCCCCAATATTTCTTAAAAAATGCGCTCATAAATTAGTTAAACCACTAACCCTCATATATAATTATTCTTTACATACGGGTATATTTCCTACCAAATGGAAAATTGCATATATCACACCAGTCCATAAGTCTGGCAACTCAAAAGATATAAAAAACTACCGGCCTATATCTATTTTATCAATTTGTGGAAAAGTCTTAGAAAGTTTAGTACAACAAAAAATTTATTCTCACATAGCTCCATATCTAGATCCTAATCAACACGGATTTCGCCCTCGCAAATCCACAACCTCTAACTTAGTAAGTTATATTTCTGACATCGCTGAGATTGTAGATGCTGCTGGTGAGGTACATGCAATTCACACTGACTTTCGTAAAGCGTTCGATATGGTGAACCATAATATTTTATTATTAAAAATTGAGTCCTTGGGAATTCACGGCTCATTATTACGTTGGTGTGAATCTTATATAATAAATCGGTCGCAACTTGTTGCTGTTAATGGTTTTAAGTCTTACGAGATAAAAATATCATCAGGCGTACCTCAAGGATCACATCTAGGTCCCACTTTCTTTTTAATTTTTATAAATGATTTGGCACTTCAGTTAAATTCTAAATTCAAAATGTTTGCAGATGATATGAAAATTTACAAAACTGTTAATAGCCAAGCTGACGTAATAACACTACAAAATGATATAGATGCTGTTTACTCTTGGTGCACTGCAAATGGTATGTCCCTAAATATTGAAAAGTGTTTCCACATTAAATTTACCAGGAAAAAAAATCCGTTAGATTGTGTCTATAAAATAAACAAGGTTACTCTTAAGGAAGTTTATAGTATGAAAGACCTTGGTGTTATTATAGACTCTGTTTTGAGTTTTCGTCTACATATCGAGCATGTAACATCTAAAGCGTCAAAGATATCCGGACTAGTCTATAGACAAATGAAAATATTCAAGGATCCCAGTTTATCTATACTCGTCTTCAACAGTATTGTCCGTAGCATCCTTGAATATTGCAGCACAGTGTGGAGTCCAGGGTATCAAGTGCATTCCGATAGAATAGAACGAATTCAAAAACGTTTTCTGTACCACCTATCTTACAAGGACTTCAAATGTAATAAATTGTTTTCGTATGACTCCCGTCTCTCATACTATAAAATGAAATCACTTAAAGACCGTAGAAAGATTGCGGACATCATTTTTCTGGTGAAACTTATGAGGGGTCACATTGATGCGCCTGAGTTACTTGAACGCTTAAAGTTCGTTGTGCCTCGTCACGGTAGCCGCTTGCACAATCGTAAGACTTTTGTTTTACCTCAAGCCAAGAGCAACCTGGGACAACATAGTCCCTTGTATAGAATGCAACTTCTTGCAAATTGTTATAGAGATACTATAGATATCTTCTGTGATAATATACCAAGTATAAAAAAGACATTAAGTAGACGTAAGTTAAGTTAGTATGTAATCTATTCACCTTTTTTGTTTAGCTGTTCTATTTTTATTTTGTTTTGTTATCTTAGCCTCATGTTGCGCTGTAGTTGTTACTTTTGTACCCTTTTCTTACTCATGCCGCGTCCACATCTAGAAGACTTGATTGTAAAACTAATAACCTCATATACATATTGAATAATGTCTGTTTTAAACAATTGTAGTCAGTTTTGTGGACTAATAAAAAAAAAAAAAAAAAAAAAAAAACTCTATCTCCATTATTTATAATTTTAATTTAACGCTGAAAATAGGTCTGCGCGCGACATTTTTAGGTTGCGCGCGCGGCGTCAAAAGCGAGTACGGCACATTAATTAATTTATTTAAGGTATTGAATATTTTTATAAAAATTTGAAAAAATTATGGTGTGTTTTGAACACTATAAATAATTTATTCTCGTTGGAAATTTTACTTAAAGTTAATTTTAGAACAAGTTAAACAATTGTTAACTAACAAAATTTTCTCGAACTTCCGTCTTAATTGTAAGTGAAAAAAAAATTGTGTGAGTCAGCTCACGACGCACAACTGGAGTTTACTTCATACTCAACGTTGAAATTTCTACCCTAACGTTGAGTAAATAAGGTTGGTCTTCGCTTGAGTTGTCGAATGCCCGCGCTACCCCTTTCACAACGATGCAAATCTCCACCCCTAACGTTGAGTAAACAAGGTTGGCTTTCGTTCACATGTAGATCAGCGCCATCTTTCGGCTTATGTGTAAACTATTTGAATAGCCACGGTGTTGTACGGAGTACAACACCGTGGCTATTGGCTACGGCTCAAGCGAAAACCAACCTTATTTACTCAACGTTAGGGTAGAAATTTCAACGTGAAAAACGTAACAAGGTCATTGATAAATTGATTTTACTGTCCGGATTTTTCTCATACCGGGCTGCTAAAATCGATTCTTAAGGAGTAAACTCCAAAAAATGTTTAAATAATTGTCGTAAAAAATTTCAATTATACGAGGGCGGGTCAATAAGTCCGTGACTTTTGGAATAAACCACAGATTTTTTGATAAATAAATCATTTTATTTTTCAACGTAGTCTCCCTTGAGCTCTATACACTTTGTCCAACGCTTCTCCAATTTTTTTATCCCTTCCAAAAAATATGATTTGTCGAGGTCCTCAAAATAGGCCTTTGTTTGCGAGATGACTTCATCATTGGAGTCAA
Organism: Oeneis ivallda; assembly: GCA_029955525.1. Classification (NCBI taxonomy): domain Eukaryota; kingdom Metazoa; phylum Arthropoda; class Insecta; order Lepidoptera; family Nymphalidae; genus Oeneis; species Oeneis ivallda. The sequence goes on along the minus strand of JARPMR010000028.1, from coordinate 11,411,398 downwards.
ATCTTTTTCCACCAAGCCATTTCTTCAGGTTTGGGAACAAGAAGTAGTCACTCGGAGCCAAATCTGGAGAATAGGGCGGATGAGGGAGCAATTCATAGCCCAATTCATGGATTTTTGCCATGGCAACTGCACATGTGTGCACCCTTGCATTGTCTTGGTGGAAAAGAACTTTTTTCTTGGCCAAATGAGGTCGTTTTTTTTTTAAATCGTCATTGAATCGGTCCAATAAGTTGGCATAATATTCCCCATTGATTGTTCTTCCCTTTTGAAGGTAGTCAATGTGGATTATCCCGCGTGCATCCCAAAAAACAGTCGCCATAACTTTATTGGCTGACAAACCCACCTTGGCCTTCTTTGGCGCCGATTCAGCCTTAGAAACCCACTGTTTTGACTGTTGTTTGGTCTCTGGTGTGTTGTGATGGATCCATGTTTCGTCCACGGTTACAAAACGGCGCAAAAACTCCTCCATATTGCGATTAAACAACGCCAAACCTTCCTGTGAAGTTGTTACACGATTGCGTTTGTGGTCGACTGTGAGCAAACGCGGCACCCATCTTGCGGAAAGCTTTCTCATGCCCAAGTGATCATTCAAAATTGAAACCACTGAGCCATGCGAGATCCCTACGGCTTCCACAATCTCTTGCACTTTCAATCTTCGGTCGGCCAACACCATATCGTGAATTTTTTCGATTGTTTCGGGTGAAGAGACCTCAACTGGGCGTCCAGGACGTTCGGCATCTTCAGTGCTTGTACGGCCACAACGAAATTCAGTAAACCACTTTTTTACCATTGAAATCGATGGTGCAGAGTCCCCATAGTATTTATCAAGCTTAGCCTTGGTCTCGGTAATGGTTTTTTTTCGCAAAAAATAATGCTTAATAAGGACACGAAATTCACTTTTTTCCATTTTTTCCTCAAATTACTGGGTAGTCTGATAAAGATAGCTGTCAAACACAAAATACCTGACGCAGCAAGTTCAAATTTTGACAGGAGTCAACTGACAGATGCCTGTTGACAGGAGTAGTGTTGCTTTTTCAGTAAAGAGGTCAGAAATTCAAAAAGTCACGGACTTATTGACCCGCCTTAGTATTTATGTACTACTTCTTTATTTGATTTGTTCACATCGGCATTCTCATTACAGAAAATACATTTGGAATTGTAATCAAACTCTGAAGATGGTTCTTGTGAATTAAGTCTTTTCTTTTTTAAAAATGATTTGATCATATTATCGTTTATGTATGCTTTTCTGCAAGAGACGTGTAAGTCTAATTCTTCTAATCCGTGAAGCTTATGCTCTAATCCGTCGCCCCTTTTTATGCTGCATTTTTTAATCGTTTCAACTCCTTTTTTTTCCACTGTAACTTTCTCTAGGCCGGCAAAGCTCTTATTGCACAAAATACAAAATTTTCCATAACGATTACGCGTACAACAACAAACAAATTTGCTAATAACAATGGTCGCCTTGGTCACTAATGGCCGTTTCTAATTTCTTAGTCGAACGAAATACGAGTAACCACGAGTAAGTATACTCGGTCATACTCGGTTGGTTCGGACCAACTGCGCGCGCAGAGATTGCACTCGTTGGACATCTACAGGCTCACGTCGCCGTGGGCAGACAAAGTCGGGTCTCGTGACGTCATTACGCTCCTGCTCACTCCTTGTTATGGAGTAACATCGGCACAAAAAAAAACGTCGAATTGATAACCTGCTCCTTTTTTTGGAGTCAGTTAAAAATAGCCATAACAACTTATAAAATAATAATATCCATTTCTTTCAAATTCAAATTTATTTCACGTAGGCCAACCTGTGGCTCTTATGACACGTCATGATTCTACCACTGGTTCGGAAAGTAGATTCTGCTGAGAAGAGCCGGCAAGAAAGTCAGCTCTTTTCAAAATTGGTATGTTATGCAGAAAAAATGTACCTAAACCTAACTAAACTCGCTCCTAAATCATCAATTTTCGGTGTGAAGAGGTGACGAAAAATCATTTTTATAGTATTAAAAAGAAAGATTGTTCACCAAACCAAAACCAAAAATTAGAGACAAAGGACCAATCTCTGTGTAGTAGTTTTTAGTTCCATTGTATTTTGTTCGAATTAGTTACAAAATGATCCGAAAACTCCAATAGTTTAACGGATTTGCATTAGCGCCCTTAAAATTGTGCAGTAATGTCGCTATGATATGGATTTCGTGCCCCTTTTCGAGCGGGATGGCAAATTATTGTTTTCTCGTGAGTGAGAAATAGAGTGATAGACGCGCGACGTACTTTTGACGACGTACTATTTTTACCTAATTACAAATTACTTAAAATACAAAATTGCATATTATTTATACACTCTTAAAGCAGTTTTTGTCTCAGCATTTAAACTAATTTTAGATCTGCGTGCGATTTTTCGCTTTAATACCATGACAATATGGTTCAGAACCATTTGACCGACACAGTCACTGTTGACAACTGTTTTTGATTGAAAATTGAACTGTCGACTCAACGACATACATCGGCTCGCGTCACAAAAGGCAGATACTAATGTCAGTCTCGTCACTGAATAGATAAAGTCTCGTTATAGTCCGGGAGCCAGGTACAAATTCGGTCAATTATTTCCTCTCGAGCGAAACTTCGTGAAACGCATTAGGGATTTATATTATGAATATACGCGACCGTCAGCTGCGACTCCGAGGGTGGGGCGGGCAGTGGCAGCCTCCAACGCATGGAGAAAAAAAAAGTTTTTTAGTCATAATTCCTCCCATTTGAAAATTTGACAGATTAATCCAAAATGAAATTCATTTTTGCTAATATTTTGAAGGAAAACTAACCATAACATGGTGGACCATGTTATGGTCAGCTGACTTTATTTCTTTTCTATATATCTGACAAATTTTCAAATGGGAGGAAATGACTAAAAAACTTTTTTTTTCTCCATACGTTGGAGGCTGCCACTGCCCGCCCCACCCAGGGAGTCGCAGCTAACGGTCGCGAATATTCATAATATAAATCCCTAATGCATTTCACGAAGTTTTAATTGGGAGGGACTTGGTCATGAAAATCTGTCACTGGCTCCCGGACCATTACGTCAACTCACCACGCTCCTGCTTCCCTTGATGGATTAAAATATATAAAATATTTCTTTCTAAAATTTTATAGTTTTTAATGCGCTTGATTATTTTTTTGGATATTTTGATACTTGATACAAAAAAAATAATTGTAATCATATCAATAAAAAAAATGGATGGAGAAATTTTGCACTGTGAGTAAAAGGGTAGTTTTTGAAAAAAATATAGTCTCTTGGTATATTGTTTGGATTTTCAAGTTGTAGGTACAAAACGGCTATAAAAGGACATTCCAGTGAAAAAAATTCACAGAGCAATTTTTCGCTGCAAGTTACATTGAAAAAACGTATTTTTCAAAATTTGGTGGTTTCGACTAGGAGTATATTTTGGATATTTTATATTTTGTTTCTAGACTTTACATGAATGTTTCAGGTGAAGAAAGTTTTGACCGAGCATTTTGCCGAACTGAGATATTAAGCATAAAAGAGTTTAGGTAAAAATACCTAACTTCCGTTCTAATTTTTTTTTGGATATTTATAAAATATGTTTAACTACTGATACTTTATCATTCTGTAAAGTTTCGTCGCCTGAGGAATTGATGTTGGGGTCCACTAGCTTCATTGCCTAGACTAAAAATTAAGGTAATTTTAAAGTGTGGAAAAAATATATACTAAAAGAAGTTGGTTAAAAAAAACAGCAGAATCCTTCAAAAGAGATTCACTCATGCCCAATAATGATAATCATTCTCGATTTCGGCTTGGTTCTGATTTTATTCTACTAGGCGGGTAGATCCAAATTAAGAATTGAATCTTAGGAAGATAATGAAATCATGGCGGAAAACGTGTGGCATAGTTTGCATCACGTACACGATACTTAATTTTACCAATATTTCCTTAAATATTATAAAAATATAAAAATATTGAAATAAAGGTCTATAATATAAAAACTATTATAGTAGTAGTAGGTCTCCTTTTTTTTTACAGAAATATTGTTAATACCTACAATGTGCCAAGATAAAGGACCATGGGCAATTTTGTATGGACCCCGTCCCCACCCTCCAACAGTCACCGGATTTATGTTAATATGTTCATTTGGATCCAAATAGACGTAAATAGTTGGTTTCAGCTTCAAAATCGCTGGGGTTCTTCTAAAAAAAAAAAAACTTTTTGTTTGAAATTGATTTATTTTTGTTATTTTTTCTATATTTTATCGTATAAAAATCATATAACAGTAAAAATAACTACTTCTACTCTGTTAGAATAACCCAGGTTTTTTTTACGGGGTTTTTAAAAAGGTACACATTCCTCTATTAGGTGTTTTAAATGTACTATTTTTGAAATTCAGTCAGACGTTCTTTTTTTGAAATTCATACAGTTATCACGCATCGAGCAGTAAGAATGTGGCTGTCTGTTGAGAAACCTTTTTGCAGAAGGGATCGAAAAAAAACAAAGGTGTGTTATAATGAAATTCAGTACAACATTATATCATACTTTTGAATGATATAATGGTTATTATGACATTGGGTGTTTTAATGTTGGCAATAAGCTAACTGTTTCAGAATCTATTAAAGAGGATTTATAGCATGGGAGTAGATAAATAGATAAATGAGTAGGTATTTTGGAATTAGTCATCAATAATACGTCAACGAAATATTTTTTTGAACGTAAGATACAATGAGAACCCCATGCATTTGGGCATCGTCGCCATAGTAAAAAAATATCATCTTGCCAAGGTCTATCAATTGCGCTACATTTAATTCTTGTTGATAGGGGGGGACGATTCCGCCCATAGTCCTTTATTCTGTCAATAAAGTGGACCAAATAACTTTTTAGAATTATATTTCTCAAATAGAGAACATATTTCAGTACTGTTTGAAATTATAGAACTTATCTTCCTGGGATGCACACTAGTATCGTGAACCGAGAAAAAAGTGGATATAAAACTCATGAATCATAAAGTTTAACTATCAAAATATTATGTATGACATATATTTTATTGTTTTTCAATTGAATGCAGATACTTAACTGAGAATTTGCACGCCATGCATAAATGGCAAAATATGAAAGAAAATATTATTACAATATATTACTATCGCTTTATTATTCACATTTAGCAAATAAACGATTTCATTTCATTTCATGTATAACTTGACACTCACTTATCATAAGGACACCCGTAGTCCGCCAAATAAAATTTATCACTTCTTTGAAATCCACGGCACACTTGGCCACTGTTCGAATGTCTATGGACGAACTTGTCCAATACAGTAGGTAACATACATAGTTACCATCAACAGACACACATGGTCCAATACAGTAGGTAAAATACTTATTTACCGCCTATAGACGCACTGGTCCAATACAGTAGGTAACATACATAGTTACCATTAACAGACACACATGGTCCAATACAGTAGGTAAAATACTTATTTACCGCCTATAGACGCACTGGTCCAATACAGTAGGTAACATACATAGTTACCATTTACAGACACACATGGTCTAATACAGTAGGTAACATCATAGTTACCGTCTAAAACTAAAACTATCATTTTGACTCAACTCATAGTCTAACTATGCCTTTCAAGTAAGAAGGCTTAGAATCAAACATGTCTATCAAACTTTGGCTGCCATCATTTTCACTCAACTCATTATTTCATTTTACCCTCCAAATAAAACATGACGAAAATTACAAATCTTGAATTTGATTGCACATTAAATTTTTAGTCAGTTGAAACTAATGGCATTAACACACATGGTTAAAACTTGAAATAAATAAATAAATTAAGGACCCACATAACCCCACTATTATAGCAACCTGGATACATATGAACACACTTACAATCATGTTGTACCTGCATTTTTGTGAATAAAATTTCGTTCATTCATTCATTCACACTAAGTCCAATATAGAATAAACTTTGTTAAATCTCACAGATTTACATTCACCCGCCATCCTTATCGACCCCACACTGTCCATAAACTGTTCATAGAGTTCGCAACTGTATTAATAAAATTATATAATGTGGGTACTATATCAATGATTCATAATTGATGTCATACCTTCAACTTTTTAACATCTTATAACCCTTGGCCGGTCCAAGACCATATTTGTCCACTGTCAAAAATTACACTGGTTGGACCAAGACCATACTTGTCCACCATTTCCCGCTTTTATTTTATCCATAAAAATAAAACCTTTTTGAACCATCAAGCCAAATTAGCCATTATGATAATGTTCCGGAAGAAACGGGCTACAAATTGCTCAGATTCGTCATGCAATACTAGGCAGGAGTTAGAAAAAAAAAAATATTTTCGACGCGCCATAGATACGCAGATCAAAAACAGATCGTTTTTCTGAGGTGAATTTTCAATTGGTGCTCTTTGTGTGTTTTACGTGGTTTTTTGCGACGCAAAATTGTAAAAGGTGAGTAAATTGTTTAATTAAACTAATTATGAGGTTGTTTTATGCGTATCTATTCGTTTTCATTTATGTTTTGTACTTAAAAAGTGGACTATCCCAAATTGTTTACAACATTGTTTACACATTTTGAAAAAGTGAAATTACAAAGTAATTTAACATTTTCTGGTTAAATCCTGTTGCATTGTAGGGACAATATCTTAAAATATCATTTCAAAACAAAAGAGAGCATGCAGAGACATCTAAAAACCCAAATTTATAATTTTCATTACGTATACTAGTGAAGCTCACCCAAAGCCAGGCGATGTTAATTTAGCATGGAATTTTATTAATTAGACTTATATTTTATACTAGCTGATGCCCGCGACTTCGTCCGCGTAGATTTAGCTTTTAAAATCCCGCGGAACTTCTGGGATAAAAAGTAGCCTAGATGTCACTCTCCAGGTCCTAAGTACCCATGCAAAACATCACGTCGATCCGATGCTCCTCCTTGCTGCGTGTTGGAGGACAAACCATCAAACAAACTTTCACATTTATGATATTAATAAGGATTGTTTTCCAACTTTGTGTTTAGCTCGCTTAGAATTTTCTTATGAGTTAGTTAATTCAATAGCACCCCTATTGTCCATTTACAAAGTACACTCTATATCACTAACATTGTTCAAACACATAAAGTCCATATAAAGTCCTTTTATGTATAACACTTGCTTCTGCCCGTGACATCTGGAATAGTTTAATAGTGGAATAGTTTATTGGTCAATTCAATAGCACCCCTATTGTCCATTTACAAAGTACACTCTATATCACTAACATTGTTCAAACACATAAAGTCCATATAAAGTCCTTTTATGTATAACACTTGCTTCTGCCCGTGACATCTGGAATAGTTTAATAGTGGAATAGTTTATTGGTCTTAGCGTTATGATATATAGCCGATAGCCTTCCACAATAAATGGGCTGATTCTCAGATTCTGATTTGTTTCTTTTTTCTTTTATTTCTATTAAAATCGTTCAGTGTTAGATAAAATAAAATAAAAATAGCCTTTATTTCAGTCAATAAGTTACTTTCTAAACATTCAGTGTTAGATAGTAACACTGAAAGAATTTTTCAAATCAGACCAGTAGTTCCTGAGATTAGCACATTCAAGCAAACAAACAAAGTCTTACGCTTTATATATTAGTATAGATTAATATATATTTTTTATGGGTTTGTTGGCAGGATGAGTCAATTGACAGACGGCAATGTGGAGAGAAGAGGCAGACGGGGGAGAGGACAGGCTGTAAGGGGAGTGAGGTTTTTGAAAGGTATATTTTTTTAACAATGTTTGTTGGTTCTCCACTTATCATAAGAGCCACAAGTTGACCTACATGAAATAAATAATTTTGATTTTTTTTTAACAATAATAAATCAATTTCTTTTCTTCATTACTTTTATTCTAAGTATTAATTGTTTTTGGGCACTTAATAAGAAACAAGTTAAAAAACTAAAAGTAACGCAGAGAAACATGGAGAGGAACTTACTAAAAATAAGATTAATGGACAAAATTTCAAAAAAGGAAATAAGACAAAGGAGTAGGCTAAAAGATGTAGTGAGGATAGCTAAAACAGGAAAATGGAACTGGGCGGGACATGTAGCGAGGGCAGGAACTGGGAAATGGAGTAACAGCACTACAACTTGGCTACCAATATACTTAAAAAGGAAACAAGGACGACCAGTACTACGGTGGAGAGATGAACTAGAGACATTTGAGGGAAAACTATGGTCCCGCTCAGCCCAAAACAAGAAAGAATGGAAGAAGAAGGGGGAGGCCTTTGCCCAGCTGTGGGATGACTTGTAATTAAAATTAATTAACATGTGTAAATATAATAATAACAATGTAACAAGAAAGGCTTATAAATAAATAAATAAATTAATTGTTTTTCCTTAGGCTAAATCACTGCACATTTATATGTTTTTCAAATTATCTGTAATAATTGTTTTTTTTAAGGTTCCTTATCGGGTACACAACCCGAGGAGACACCAGTACCCTCCATGACCTCCCTCTGGAGACTGCCTGTTTGAGAGTATAGGTTTACATTTTCTGTTTCAGTTTAACCTTGGAAGAACCTTCGTGTTCCTGGGCCATGACGTAGTGGAGCAAGTTCCAGAAGCTGCTCCATCTCTTGCTGCCTTAGTATATTTATATCTTTATTAATTTAGATAATTAACATCTTCACTGTTGAAATGGTGAAGGAAAACATTGTGAGGAAACCTGCACACCAGAGTGTTAAATTACTCTACTGGTCTCGAGTTCAAACACTGTTCTTTTCTGACTTTTACTCTAACTATTCACACCTTAAGAGAACATCTATCTATCATATCAAAGTATAGCCGAGTATTGGTCAATTTATTTTTATGAATACCTAGTTTTGTCTGTCTTGTTGTCACCTTGTCTGTATACGATTTAAGCAAATAAAGAATTGAATTGAACATGTTTCCTTTATTATCCCGCCTCTCATCTAGGTAAGGGCTCCTTTTTGGACCACTCTTGGCCATAATATGTTTGAGTTAACCGTGCAAAGCGTCCCCTGTCCAGAAACGAGCCCTTACTGTACAAAATTCAAGTAATACTTCTTCTTCTTCTTCTGGGCTGGTTTCCACACGTAATCCGTGATGGTCTGTTGTGTTGTTACTCCAACCATCCCAGATCTCAACAGAGGCCTAGTAGGCCGCCCATGTTGCCAAGGGCTTCTTGAAGTGAAGCTGGAGATCCGAGGTGGTTCTTGTGTTGTTCTTCCACGCCCGTGCATGACAAGAGCACGTGCGTGGGTGTTTCAACTTTCATCTGCCTTCATGCAGGCCCTGCACAGAGGACTGTAGGTGACACCTATAATAAAAAGGTGTTTGTTTAGTGGGCTGTGCCCCGTTATGATTCCCACCACCTTCCTGAGTTTATCTCTGTCCAGGCGGAGTAGTCTGTTTGTTAGTTGTTTGTCTAGATAAGGAAAGGCTTCCTTAGTCTGCTTGCAGTCTGTTGCATTCTACCAAAGTAGGGAATGCTCTGAGTGTTAGTTCATGCAACCATGTCTTGTACTCACTGAAGGGAATGGGAACGATTTTTAAAGTTTTTTACCTGTCTGTTAATTATAGCTGTAATTGCTGTTAAGATGCCCACACACTCTGCTTGGAAAACAGAGTTATCCTTACCAAGTGTGTGACTTATCTTCATGTTGAGTTCTTGGCAGTATAAGCTCCAGCTCCTGTACCAAGTTTGGTTTTCGATCCATCAGTGTAAACTTCTATTGTATCTTGAAATGCTTTATGAAAAGTGTTGCTTTCAGCATTTACTTTGTAGCTCATACATACTTACCATCTTTAGTTATTTTAATATTTTTAATTAATTAAAATATTAATTATCACAGGAATTCACACACCATAGACGATTTTTTTTTTCGTTACCAAGGAACACCAAGAAACATACTACTACTATAACCCAGAGTTCGCTACGATGCACGGTACATGGGCCCCTGCACCATAGAGTAAATGCACTTGCACTTTTCTGCATCGCAACGTACCTCATAGTCAATGCGACCACAGATGAAAGATACTTTTTGTTCAGATGCGCCTGTTGTAGAAGGTGGTAATTCTTATTGATTATTTCGAGTTTTAATGCTTTATGATTTATTTCTGTAATTCATTCATGTAAACCAGGTATCTAACTTTGCAATTAATGCAAATAATAGTATTTGTAAGGGTAAAATTTCAGTTTTTTATGGGTTTTAAAATAAAAGAACGAAAAAAATCGAAACTCTTAGATTTCATCCAGGATTGTTTTTATTTCATACCGTTTGTAGACATATAACAAAGATAGCCAAGTAGGAAATTTCATCTAGTTTTTAAAAACATATAATTTATACAAGTTGTAATAATAATATTTGAAGAAAAACTTGAAAAACTGCTAAGAGAGAAAATGGCGCGAAATTGAAATGCGCGCCTGGACCATCCACTGTAATTCGATACATTTGACAGATGTCATTCTAAGGGATAAATGTATCGAGTTCTCATAACATAAGAAAGACTATTTCTCCAAATGTTGAATATAGCAAGGATACATTATCAAAGAGTCGCTTTGACCAAATGATCCAAACTGATATGTCAACATAGCTTTTCGTCATGATCATACAGGATATAATCCTATATGAAAATTGACCTACCCGAAATTAATGATGGGTGTCGCAATGCTAACAATATCACAGGAAAACAGTACCAAAGAGTAGCCTTGGCCAAATGTTCCAAGTGATATGATAGAATCACTGTAGTCTTAAAATTATTGTAATGGACAAAGCCTTTCAACAACTTATTACTAAATTAACACCATTAATTCCATATAAAATACTATAATCTTAGCTATTCGAAAAATAATTATTCACAACTATTTTGAAGGTATAACATTTCATACAAAGTAATCATTACTTACATACCATTGGGTTCTTGTCACTTCTGAAGTTGTCAGAAATATTGATACTTTGCCCATTTTTAACCGAGCTATTCAAAGATAAATCACTGACTCCCTGTCCTCCGCTGTCGACCATCCGGTCCTCGCTTTCTCCCCCCCATTTTTCCCACTCTTTACGTAATTTTGTAGGGGCTACGCGTGCTTATTCCTGATTGGCCAACGCAACCATGTTTGCCAACAACTAACAAATTACCGACATAAAACAAGTGTTGCCAAACTGAAAGAATTGCCACTTGAAAAATTCATTTAACACCGTCATTTTTATAAAATCATGACAGGAGTGATAGTTTTTCAGTAAAGTGTACCACAAAAATGCTCAGGTTTTGGGATAGTATTAAGGCTCGCTTCGCTCGCCCTAATTAATATCTTATATCCATATTTATCAAATTAATAAGTGACAACCAATATGTGTATTTATTTTTTTTTTTTTTTAGAAGAATAGAATATACTTTATTTGCATATACACATATTATAAGATGTTCATAATTACAATTTGTGGCAGTGTATTGCCTTTACAAGGCGTGCAAACATTGAATTAAATTAAATTAAATTATAACATTATCATCATAAATTATTATTATAGATCATTATAATAATAAATTTTACTTAACATTAGGTATTACATTTTTAAGAATTATTACATCATCACATAATTTGGGCGATTCAAATACTCATTAATAGAATAAAAGCAATTCTCTAGAAGCCATTTGTGTAAGTTTGATTTAAGTGCAGATAGCGACATTGTTTTAAAGTGAGGAGGAAGTTGATTAAAAATTCTGATTGCCATGCAGTAAGAATTTTTTTTAAATAGGATTAATTTTATGTTAGGCATTAACAATCTGTCTTCATGTCTAACTCCTTTACCGCGTAAATCTCCACGTGTGGTGAAGAGATCAGCGTTTTTTGCAACAAAAATACACATTTCTTTTATATAAGTACATGGTAAAGGGAGTATATTAAGCGATTTAAACAATGGCTTGCAACTGTCCAAAAAATGTGCACCACATATTGCCCGTATGCATTTTTTTTGCACTTTGAATGCTCTGTCTACGTCAACTGAGTTGCCCCAAATTATTATACCATAGCTAAGCACAGATGATACGTATCCGTGATACGCGCTCAATACAGCATCTTTGGTAGCTATTTTCTTTAATTTTTTTAATGCAAACACAAACTTATTAATCCTACCACAGATATTATCAATATGGTTTTACCAGTTGCAGTTTCTGTCTAGTTCTATACCTAGAAATCTGGTCGATTCTACCTCACATATAGCATTGTTATTATAGTGTACATGGAGAGGGATATCTCTAGCTTTAGTGCTTTGAAATGCCACCATTTTTGTTTTTTCTACGTTAAGTTTTAAGTTATTTTTATCTAACCAGTTTATTATATGAGTAATAGTAATGTTTATGTCAGAGTTAAATGTTTTTTCGTTAGTGCATTTGATTAAAACAGTGGTGTCGTCAGCAAAAAGAATAGTTTTGTGTTGTGTTACATCAGGGAGATCATTTATATAAAGTAAGAATAAGATCGGTCCTAGAATGCTTCCCTGAGGTACACCACTTTTGTTATGCCTAAACGTTGATCTGTACGTGCGTTTTACGCCGTCCACAACTTTTGAAATCTGTGTGCACTGTACCCTATCAGTTAAATAGCTTCTAAACCAATCATTTGCGATACCACGGATTCCATATCTTTCTAATTTAGATAAAAGTATGTCATGGCACACAAAATCAAATGCTTTGCTCATGTCAAAGAAAATGGCTACTATGGGGATACGTTGGTTGATACTTTCAGTTATCAGTTTAATAAGATTAAAACATGCTTTCGTAGTAGAACTATTTTTCCGAAATCCAAATTGTTCCTCTTTTAGAATCTTAGTTTTAGTTATAAAATTGTTCAATCTAATATACATAGCTTTCTCAAAAATCTTTGAAATTATAGTTATTAAGGTTATAGGTCTATAGTTTGATATTGAAGTTTTATCGCCTTTCTTGAATATAGGATTAACAACTGATATCTTTAGTTGTTGCGGAAATTCGCCATTTTCAAAAGATAAGTTAATTAAATAGCTTAGCGGATGACAAATGTGTGCCGCTACTTCCTTAACAATATCAGTTCTTATGTTATCGTGACCCACCGATTTAGAATTACGAAGTGACATGATGAGCTTATACACCTCATGTGGATTACTGGGCGAAACAAACAAGCTCGCATTTTTATAATCAATCATGCTGTAAGATTTGGTTTGAGCTTTTGGCAACGTTTTATTAGTAATTTCTATGAAATACTTATTATTGTGTATAATAAACCACTCGGATTCTGCTGAGAAGAGCCGGCAAGAAACTCAGCAGTTGCTATTTACAAAATAATCATTTTACAATATTATTATGCAGCTATTACATTGTAATAAGTTTTTTATACTATCTTGTAGGCAGCTGGATGCCAAACCGATTTATCCCATGCAACTTGTTAGAATACAATATTTCCACAATGAGGTGAAGTTTCAAAAATGCGTACTACAATTCATGCATGTTAAGACATGTTAGGACGGGCGGACAGAACACAGCCCATTCCCACCAGTGGCACCCTTTCACGAGCATAACGCATGATCCAGCCGTTGCTTCGCTCATAAAAAAGCTGGAAAATAATAATAAAAAAGCTGGAACCTTTACGCTGTCGTCCGCCTGTCCATCTGCGCTGCCCTCTGCCTGCGCGTCTGTGCTGTCCAAGGTCATGTGCAAGTCGGATTCCGTCTTAGCCTGTCTGCTGTCATCTGCCTGTCCATCTGCGCTGCCCTCTGCTTGAGCATCTGTGCTGTCCAAGGTCATCTGCAGGTCGGGCTCCGTCTTAGGCTCTCTTCTGTCGTCTTCGGGCACATCTGCACTGTTATCCAACACATGCAGGTCGCAGTGGTCGGCCCCTAGAAGGGTCTCGGCCAGGGTGGGCTTCAGCGGGCACAGCGCAGCAATATGTTGTATCGTTATCTGTAAACACCAAATTAAGTTGTAACTATCACAACTCTAAAAAGCAGGCGAGAAAGAGGCGATCTTATTGAGACATACAAAATCTTGAACAAGTTCTTTAATATCCCCAATTTCGGGTTTGTTTTTAAGAAAGAGCAACCCTGGGCTAAGGTGACATGATCTATAACTACGGCATCAACTGGCATCGTCCAATCCCTTCAAGACTGTGCCATAATTATTGTTTTCTCGTGAGTGAGAAATACAGAGCGATAGACGCGCGACGTATTGTTGACGACGTAAGCGCCATAACAAAAATAGTTTGATCCTCCTGAGATAAATAGCAAAATGTGTGCAAAACATGTATTTTTCAAAAAAAAATACTAGATAATTTTCAACAATCGTGTTTTTAAAACACGTAATCCAAGATAAAAGTTCAAAGTGTCATTTCCCCAGATATTAAGGTAACTTTTACAAATTCTGTGATAAATAACAATGACAAAATACCAAATTGCATATTATGGACTCTTAAACAATTTCTAAGAGAGTGGTGCACATATGGAATAAGTTGCCCAACGAGAAATAGTGGTGTCAAAATCGGTTAATGAATTTAAAACCAGATACGACCGGCATAATATTGGAAACTCCAAGTTATTGATACAGGCGCATCAACGACTGCTGCGTAGCCCGTTATAAATAATAATAATATCACATAACATCTACTAACTACCGTGAGACTACAATGAGTTCTGGTATTATATTAAGTTTAAAACAAACATCAACATCATCACCACTCACCACTTTATGTCGTTGAACTAAGTCCATCATCACTGCACGGGATCTCAAGCTCTTGTTTCTGAACTTTTCAGAGTTTGTCAATCTCTGAGCGCATTCTACGCACAGTGTATGCTTTAGGTTGCCCACATCAAACAACTGAAACAAAATGTATTCAATGTGTGTTTAGACTTTAGAGCCTCAATAGCCCAACGGCTAAAGGTGAGGACTGAAAACTGAAAGGTTGCAACTTGAAGGTTCGAATCCCACCCATTGCACTATTGTCGTACCCACTCCTAACACAAGCTTTCCGCTTAGTTGGAGGGGATAGGAGGATATTAGTCAACTTCAACTTGACTAATATTCTTTAAAAAAAATGTATTCAATTCAATTCAATTTTCGTTTGTAGTGTGCAGTAGCACCAGATGGGCACAATTTACTCTGCCAATGTATTTTTGGACATAATTATCTCGTTTTAACTGTAAATATCTGGGTGACCAAGCTGTGCTCGGTTATTATTATTTTTTTTGGTAAATCGTGTTTTTTAAAAATTATATATTAAAAAATAATAATAATAAAATAATAAATAATAATAATAATAAAATAATAAATAATAATAATATTAAAATTCATAGGGGAAAAAATTATCGTCTGGACTCGAACCAGGGTCTGCTGGTTTCGGGACCGCCCGTTATCCTAACTGAGCCACGGGGATTTTACAGCTAATGGTGAAATTTACCGTCGTATTCTAATAATATTGTAAGGGGTTTTTCATTGCCTGAAAATACGGATAAAACGACCTTTTCTAAAAATAAAACCTAGTTTTAGATCGATTTCACGCCCCCGAAACCCGCTGCATACCAAATTTCATGAAAATCGTTAGAGCCGTTTCCGAGATTCAGATATTATATATATATATATATATATATCATTCATCATCATCATTATCAACCTTTAGATGTCCACTGCTGGACATAGGTCTCCTGCATGGACCTCCTCAGGCCTCGGTCTTGCGCCGCCTGAATCCAGCGGCTCCCTGCGACTCGTTTGATGTCGTCGGTCCACCTAGTGGGGGGTCTGCCAACACTGCGTTTACCGGTGCGGGGTCGCCACTCCAACACCTTGGGACCCCAACGACCATCAGCTCTTCGAACTATGTGCTCCGCCCATTTCCACTTCAGTTTCGCGACTCGCTGAGCTATGTCGGTGACTTTAGTTCTCCTGCGGATCTCTTCATTTCTGATTTGATCTCGCAGGGATACCCCAAGCATAGCTCTCTCCATCGCTCGCTGAGTGACTCTGAGCCTTCTTATGAGGCCCACAGTTAGCGACCATGTCTCGGATCCATAAGTCATCACTGGCAACACGCACTGTTCAAAGACTTTAGTCTTCAGGCACTGAGGTATTTTGGACGAGAAGACATCTCGGAGCTTCCCGAACGCTGCCCAGCCGAGTTGGATTCGGCGGTTGATCTCTTTCTCGAAATTGGACCTAGCTGGACTGTGTGTCCCAGGTATATATTATTATTATTATTAGCCTTTATTTCCTTATTTCACTAATTACAGTTAAATTCTAAATCTAATGTTAGTAACAGTTACATATTTAATCGCTTAACCTACACTAGCGGCACGCTATGATGGCCGGTTTGACACATTACAATAGTGATGTGGAATGTCAATTTATTCTCGAACAAAAAACAATTAAGTTTTGTTTTTGTACCTGATTAAATAGGTTTAATAAAACAAAAATGTATATGTTTATTTAATTTATTTGAACGAACTGAATATTTGAATGAAAATGAATATACATACTTTATATGCACACAAGAAACATATGAATACAAAAGATACCAAAAAAGGTGCCACAAAAAGGCCATAATTAATCAGATTCGTCCATACTACTATTTTCACTGTCGTCACTGCTATCATCACCTACATTAATAATTATATGTTCGTTTTCTATAATATTATCTATTTTCACATCTCTTTCATAATCTTCCCTTATTAATTTAACAGTTCTATTCACAACCTTTTCCCAGTCTCCTTTAGTCACATGTTCACAAGCTTCTTCTAATAATTTTAGCATTTTTTTTGTGGTAAATGGGGGTTCTGTATTGTGTCTTGCAGCATATCCCTTAATTTGAGCCCACACCAACTCAATCGCATTATACTCACAATGGTAAGGCGGTAACCGTATAACTCTGTGCCCATGTTCTAATGCTATTTCGTCAATGACGTATCGGATCTTGGTTGGTTTGTTTTCTTTTAAAAGACGTACTAATTCCGCTTTTAACATATTCATGTTTGCATCTACGCCATTTTTACGAAGCCATGCGACGATATCAGCTTTCTTTTGGGATTGGGCAGGTGGCTTGTCAATTTGCATCGAGTGGTATGGGGCGTTGTCCATAATTATAATAGATGGTTCAGGGAGGCTACACAACATTGAGGTAAACCATTCAGTAAACTTTTCTCCATTCATGTCTTCATGATAGTCTCCAGTGGTTTTTGACGCAAAAGCCATGAGAGAACCTTCGACAAACCCGTTGATGGTTCCGGCGTGACAAATTATAAGTCGCGATCCTTTTCCTACAGGAACTTTGGAAGTAGATGCTGCTGTGTCATCGTTCCAAGAACGGCCTACAGTATGGTTAGCATTAAGCCATGTTTCATCCAAGAACACAACATTTTGCCAATTTTTGATTTCTTTCACTTGCCGTAAAAAAGTATACCTTGCCATCGCTATATCAAATCTTTCCATCAATATTTTGCGTTTGTTACATTTTTTGTATCGAAATCCAATGGTCTTCAAAATCTTCGTTAAAGAACTTTCCCCACCGAAGAATAATCCAGCTTCCTTCAGTGAATGCACCAACTTTTTTCTTGTTGGATACTCCTTCTGTAAATAGTAGCCGTAAACATGTCTTCGGATAGCATCGGCATCAAAGCTATCGATGCTTACGACTGGTTTTGCTCGTTTTCTCTTTTTTGGTGTGTGAAGTTTATTTTCTTCTGTGCCAGTCTCGCCATATTTTTTTTTAGTTATCCGTCTAACAGTTCGTTGTCCAATATTAAGCGCATCAGCTACGCGTTCAACCACTGACGTTATAGGTAAAATTGGCCCTCCATTTTGAGCTTCACGATCGAAATAGTTACGAAGGCGTATTACGAACTCACGTGTCTGACTACTTAGAACAGTTCTCTGCGTACGTTCGGTCATATCGACGAAATCCACAACAAAGGGCTTGAACAGAGTCCAAATTAACGAGCAAGGGTCAACAGTAATGCAGTATCAATATTTGAAATCCAAAGCCAGGTCAAAACTATATCACAATCGCATTGCACTGACAGTTTATACTTTTCGAAGCAACGTCAATTCGAAACTGCTTTGTTTTGCATTGAGCATTGACGCGAGTTTGCCGGAGGTAGTAGTTGTGCTAGCCAGCGATCCTATGTGACGATCGTATTAGATTCCATTTTTAAAAATTTTCAATTTAGAAAACCAAATGCCGAGTTGTGGTATATATCATATAAAAATAAAAATTTTACCTTTTGTATGAAACAGCTGATATTTTTTTGCGATTTCAGAGGTTTGTCCACATAGTGAAAATTGTTCATATTCACAAGTACATTCACCCCTTAAATGGTGCAAACTGATTTTTCTACACTTGTATACATTTTAGAAATCAATTTAATAAATAAATTTTGAGTCCTAAACCTAAAACTACATTCGATAAAATTTATGAATCTCTGCACATCACTATCGTCAATAAAGTAATACAATTATTTCCTTCAAAGTCGTTATCAATTAATACGGAACTTCATGAGCGGACAAACGTCAAACCGGCCATCATAGCGTGCCGCTAGTTTAATGTTAGTACATAATATTATTGATTATTTACGAACTATTATGTAACTGTTTTTTTTTTTTATAAGGATCCCTCTAATTGGGTATAGGCCTCCCCCAGTTTCTGCCATTTTGGTCTATCCTTTGCAGACTCTAACCATTGTTTTCCAGCTATGGGTATTAAGTCATCACGCCAGCGTGAGTTTGGTCTACCGACTCGTCTCTTCCCTATAGGGCCAGACCATATAGTTACTGCGCGTGTCCATCTCTGGTCGTTCATTCTAGCGACATGTCCTGCCCATCTCCATTTTAGTTGTAATGCTCGTTGTAAAGCGTCCGTCAGTTTCGTCTTTTTTCTTATTTCTTCGTTTCTAACTTTGTATATCCGGCGTAGTTTTAAGATACTTCTCTCCATTGCTCTTTGGCAGACATTTATCTTATTCTTTATTTTATTTGTATAAACCCAAGTTTGACTAGCGTAAGTTAAAGTAGGAAGTATACAAGTATCCATTAGCATCTTTTTTATATTCATACTATAGTTTCCTTTCATAATTTCTTTGTGTGCCCAGTACTTGTTCCAGCTTAATGTAATTCTTCTGTCAACTTCTTCTTCTGTATGTAATTCACTAAACGAGACTTGTTTTCCCAAGTATATGTAGGAGTTTACATATTCGATTTGTTTGTTATTTATATATATTTGCTTGGGGAAACTATTGGTTATTATTTTAGTTTTACTTATATTCATAGAAAGGCCGACTTTTTTACTTTCTGTGTCTAGGGATTGTATCATTCTTTCCAGACTGTTTCCGTTCTCAGCAAAAAGAGCAATATCATCTGCAAATCGGAGATGACTTAAGTTTTGTTTTGAGATCTTAATGCCCTCTTGCGTCCAGTCTAATTTTTTGAATATGTCTTCGAGTACTGCAATGAACAGCTTAGGAGAGAGCGGATCTCCTTGCCTGACTCCTCTTTCGATTTGTATTAAATCACCTCTGGTCTCTAACTTGATCCTACTTGTACTGCTATTGTAAATTGTTTTGAGAATCTCTATGTATTTCCTATTTATATGACATTCTTTTAATGCTTTCCAGATTGCCTCATGAGAGATACTGTCGAATGCTTTTGTATAATCGATAAAGGCAATATAGAGCGATTTATTAAATTCTTTATATTTTTCGATGACTTGTTCCATTGTGTGTATGTGGTCCATTGTACTGAAGCCTGTACGGAATCCAGCTTGTTCAACTGGTTGGTACTTATCGATTTGTGGGCCAATTCTGTCCAACAGAACAACAGTAAATAGTTTATAAATGCTCGAAAGGAGACTAATTGGTCGATAATTAGATATGTCTAGAGCATCGCCTTTTTTATACAGTAGTGTGATATCTGAGGAAGTCCATTGCTTGGGCACTGATCCGCTATTTAAAACCATATTAAATAAATTGGCCATAGGTGTTGCTAATTTGTGGGCTGCAATTTTTAATAGTTCATTAGGTATATTGTCTGGTCCTGTACTTTTTTCTGTCTTCAAAGTTTATATATAGGTCCAGGTATATATACTCGTCCACAATTTCGAGCGCAGAGTTCTCAACGATTACTGGGTGGAGCGGAGCATGAGCATTGGACATGATTTTCGTCTTGCTCATATATATACATATATATATACATAGAAACATTGAGTTTGTTATACTATATTGGATATATACAAGAATTGCTCGTTTAAAGATATTAGATTATGTTTTGTAAAGGAATTAAAACAAAGTAGCATAGAAGCGGCATATGATATTATGATATTATATTTTTGTCTACCTACTTGTGATCATTTTATTTAGCAACAAAGTGCACAAGAATAGGGTATTTGTACAAGTAGGTCCCTCTCAATCCAATATAGTATAACAAACTCAATGTGTCTCTGTGTGGTTACTGTAGACAGATGACCAAGCAACTTACTGGTTGTCCAGTCAAGTGTTCATACGCTTCTTTCAAGTTGTAGTTGCTCATTGAGAACATTTTGCGGCTCTTGTTCAGGCATATCATGCAGACCTGCAAAAAACAGTGATATGTGTTAGGCATGCTACACACATAACATGCTTGCCTTGAGCATACTCAAATCATACATAAGTATGATTTGAGTATGTTCAAGGCAAGAGTGAATAGACATGAAGTGCGCTCCAACCTAATCATAATCATTTATTTTTGCTAGGATATGGTACATACAACATATTTGGTACATAGGTGTTAAGATTTTAATTAGACTGGATGATGGCTGCAACTTCGTACATGTGGATTAAGGTATTTCAATTCCCAATCTTCTTTAAAATCTTTAATTTTCCAGGATAAAAAGTAGCCTATGTGCTAATCCTGGGTATGAGCTATCTCCATTCCAAATTTTAGCCAAATTGGTTGAATCATCGACTCATTGTGGCATTAAAGAATAACAAACATCCATCCATACATCTTCACAAACTTTTGTATTTATTATATAAGTAAGATTTTTCTTTTCCTACACATCCTGCCAAGCTTGATGTGCAAAACATTAGATCTAGACCTAGATTGATTGTTGTCAAGTACAAGCTTCATCATCATCAATGGCTCACTACTGAGCGCAGGTCTCCTCTCAGAGAAGGGTTATAGGCCATAGTCAACCACGCAGGCCCAATGTGAATTGGCGGACTTCACACACCTTCGAGAACATCATGGAGAACTCTCAGGTGTGCAGGTTTCCTCACAATGTTTTCCTTCACTATTAAAGCATGAGATATTTAATTATATTCAAAAAGTCAGAGGCGCATACCTGGGATCAAATCTGCGACCCTCCGAATAGGAGACCGCAGTCCTAACCACTAGGCTATCACTTCTTTTGAGCTGACTCAGAACAATTACTACATATAGAGCTTTTGCTCAAGTTCTTATCTATAGTTTTTAGCACTACTGAAGGAACATTGATCATTAATAATATTACTGATGATTTGACATTAATAATATTAATAAATAATTATTGTATTTGGACATTTCTTCTTATATATCTATTTTTTTTTGTTATTTACTTTTCGACATTACTTTCTTTAATATTATGTAGAGATAAAATAAATTAGTTTTAGTAATTATAATATTTGTACGCCAGAATTGAGGCAAAACATGTTTGGAACTACATCATAATTTATGCCATACTGTTATTACCCATGTTTATGCAAATAAATTTCATTTCATTTCATCAATCTGCATAAATTGGCAGTTAATTTTAGCCCCGCTTATCTTAGCTGCATGCTGAAGTGTTGCTGAGTGGCCTTTTTCCCAAACATATCAACACATTTGATTTTACCCGAGGCTACTACCAACCAGCTTGTGTGTAGCATGTCTTTGTATTTGTATTGGTGGAGGGACGCCTGCCAACGCCAGGCGGGTGATCAGTCCTGTGTCAGAACTATTCCACCCAATTCCCCGTGTTTGAACACAGGTTACTGGTGCCCAGGCAGCCCACCTCCCTCAAACCTACCTGTAGCTTTCGTAAACCTAACTATGTCCCCTAATGAAAGGTTTGTTGCATGTCTTACCCTATTGATATCCTACACCTCTCTCATATAGGGGGAGTGGTGTATGCTGTGTAGTGGTGAGTGCTGTGGTCTTGTAACTGGAAGGTCTCATGTTCGATTCGTAGCAAGGTCAATTTGAAACTTAAATTTCTGAATTGTCTATGGTGGGAGTCCACAGACTCCCACCATAGACAATTCAGAAATTTAAGCCACAGCCTTGGCTAGTTACCACCCCTGTCAAAGATGTGCCGCCAAGCAATTTAGCATTCTGACACGATTGAGTGTCGAGACAGATTAGGTGCATGGGTTGAATGTACACTGGCATACCCCTTCCAAGTTAGCCTGCTACCATCTAAGACAGCATCGTCACTTACCATCAGGTGAGATTACTGTCAAGGGCTATTATTAAGTAAGGACTAAGATTATTGTCCGTTGTGATTCCGGTTCCGGTGGCCATACTGTAAACAAGTGCATCACGAAGCTCCGTAATTAAATATTTAAACCAAGTAAGAGTCACAAAAGTATCACAGAAACACAAATAATTCAATATCCGCAAGTGAAAACAGTGCAAAGTTACAAGTTTGGGCAAGAAAATATCAAATTTCATTTTTCATTAAAAAGTGAGAATCACGATCATATCATAGACAAGAGACCATCTGTCATCAAACTGTCAAACGTCACCGTCACTTGTGGAGTTGCCAATAACAAATTCCAAAAGCTACCAAAAGTAGTGTTGCCACAACAAGAAATAAAATTACCTCAAAAATGGATGCAAACATAGAACTATTACTAATGAAAATGGAGGAAAAGATGAAACAACAAACTTTAGAAATAACAACAGCAGTGACGAAAAGCGTTATGGAAGGGATAGATATAAGATTGAAATCCCTAACAGAAGAGAATGAAGTCCTGAAAATTAAAGTAGCAACTATGGAACAAAAAATTATCTTGCTTGAAAAAGATAAGAGGAAGAACAATCTAGTATTCTACGGAATAGACGAATCAGGCAAAACAGAAAACGAGTTAGTAGATTACTTAAAAGAAATTATAATTGAAACTGGAACACCTATGGACAGCCAAGAGATAGGTAATATATATAGAATAGGCCAAAAGACTAAGAACAAAAACCGCCCGGTCGTTGCTACAGTCACAACTATTTGGAAAAAACATACAATACTTAAGAATAAGTCGAAACTCCCACCAGGAATTTATGTAAATGAGGACTTTCCTAAGGAGGTACTAGAAATAAGGAGGCAACTGAAGGAACAAGTAATGGAAGAGAAACAGAAAGGAAATATTGCCTACATTAACTATGATAAACTGGTAGTGAAGAAACCTTCAGACAAAAACAGAGAAAAAAGGAAGCGAGGTGAGTCAGCCTCCCCAAACACACCAATGCAGAAAAAAGTGACCCTAGAAAGTGAACCAGTATTATCACAAGCGGGAAGCTCAGCAAAGGAAATGATAAAACCTAGCATACTCAAATACGTTATGAAGGGAAGAACAGCTTCACCTGCAGAAACTCCAAAAAACTAATGATGGGCATAGGCACCCGGAACCAAAATATGTCAAAATGCACAAACATGTCAAAACAAACAAACAAAAATCGCATCCCAATCCGGCCGGTCACCGTGGGAGAAGCAGACCAAAACCCTCCAAATACAAATAGAAACGACAGCATATTATTATACAACTTAAAGACACAAACACAACAGAATACAATCCGAAGTGGACCTGTAGTGTCACCAGCCCGACAAACCAAAAGATGCGAAGTATTCAATGTAGCAACCCTAAATGTGAGAACCCTCAGGACACACGAAAGTTTGATGGAGCTGGAAAAAGCACTAGAAGACATAAGATTAGACATATTAGGTATAAGTGAAATGAGGAGACTAGGCGAAAAAATTGAGGAGCATAAAGATTACATCCTATTTCAAAAGGGAGAAACGCCAGGCCAAAGAGGAGTGGGCTTCATAATCAAGAAATCTCTAAAACAATATATACAAGAACTAAATGGTATCTCCGAAAGGCTGGCATTGCTGATCATCAAATTCCCAGGATACAAGAAGCAATGGGCAATAATGCAAGCATACGCACCTACAGAAAAAGCGGAAAAATCAGCAATAGAAGCCTTTTACGAGGAAATTTCACTAGCAGTAAAAACCAACTCTGACAAACACATAATCTTAATGGGAGATTTCAACGCTCAGGTGGGTGGAAGGCAAAACAGCGAAGAACATGTTCTTGGAAAGTATGGACAAGGAAAGAGAAGTCAAAACGGAGAGAAGCTAATCAACTTTTTAATGGAACACAACTTAACTGTGATTAACTCAATTTTTAAGAAAAAGATAAAAAATAAGTGGACTTGGATCTCTCCGGATGGATCATACAAAAACGAGGTTGACTACGTAATAAGCAGCTACCCAAAGGCATTTACAGATACCACAGTTATATCTAAGCTCAATTTTAACACAAATCATCGAATGGTAAGAAGCTCTCTCAAAAAACACCCAAATAAAACTTCCCGGACGCATATTAAAAATTCTGTGACAGAACAGCTCAAAGCTGACTACAGCAGCTTTAACACAAATTACCTAGAAGATGTGGAGAACGTTATAAAGAGTGGTGCAAATAACGTGAGAGAAAAATATAGTCTCCTTGAGAAACAGCTACAGAAATATGTGACCACAAACAGAAACCAAAACCACAACAAATATCAACTTAGTGACAAAACTCTAGAACTAATCAATGAGAGAAAAGAACTAATATCCAACCAAATAGGGAAAGAAAACATAAAATTTATAACAGAAATAAGCAAGAAAATAAGAGAGAACATAAGGAAAGACCGAAAGATGAAAAGATTACAAACCTTAGAATTCCACATATCAAGAACAGGAGGCGTTAAAAAAGCATTAAGTGAATTAAAAGAGACAGGGAAAGAATGGATACCAAGACTGAAAAAGAGATCGAAGACCACCTCGAAACGAAAAACTATTAAGGATGCAGCAACAGATTTCTACCAACAGTTATACGCAGAACAAGAACCATTCAAAATTAGTAAATGTTTCAATACAGATGACGAAGAAACCATTCCTAGCATCTTACAGAAAGAAGTGGAGCAGGCCATTACAAGCCAAAAGATGGGCAAAGCACCAGGGCCAGATAAAATAACTAACGAATTAATAAGAGGAACAATGGAAGAGTTAGTACCAGTTCTGACCAAAATATTCAACGAGATCTTGACAAGTGGCTATATTCCAGAACAATGGACCAAATTCCATATAATATTATTATACAAAAAAAGCGATAAGGAAGACATTGGTAATTATAGGCCCATAAGCCTAATGTCAAATGTATACAAGGTTTTTGCAAAACTTATACTAAATAGAATCACCCCAATGCTAGACGAACAGCAACCGATTGAACAGGCGGGATTCAGAAAAGGTTTTTCAACTTTAGATCATATCCACACAGTCAAGCAGGTGCTGGAAAAATACAATGAATACAACAAAACCTTATATATAGCCTTTATAGATTATGCCAAGGCCTTCGATAGCATAAAACACGAGTACATATGGGAGACATTAAAACAACAAGGAGTACCGGCTGTATACATTAACATCATAACAAAAATCTACTCAAACAGTAAAGCCAGAATCCAATTAGAGTCTCTAGGTAGAGAATTCAACATAGAGAAAGGAGTGAGACAGGGGGACCCGCTCTCACCCAAACTATTTTCCGCAGTTCTTGAGAATATTTTCAGAAAATTAGACTGGGAAAATTTCGGTCTAAATATAAACGGGAAAAAATTGAACCACCTCAGGTTTGCGGACGACTTAGTCCTTTTCGAGGAAAATCCCAAAAATTTAGAAGTCATGATTCAAGGTCTAAACAATGAAAGTCTGAAAGTCGGATTAAAAATGAACGCCGAAAAAACTAAACTTATGACAAATGACCAAAAAACGAACATAAAAATTGGATATAAACATCTCGAATATGTCGAACAATACACATACCTGGGACAGATTATTTCTATCACGGAACAAAATATAAAAGAGATAAATCTGAGAATAGCTATAGGGTGGAAAAAGTACTGGGCCCTAAAAGAAATAATGAAGTCTAAAGACCTTGGAATGGCGATAAAAACAAAAACTTTTAACACATGCATACTGCCGTGTCTGACTTATGGCTGCGAGACCTGGTCATTGACCAAATCGCTCAGGGAAAAACTAGCAATATGTCAAAGGGCAATGGAGCGAAGTATGACAGGCGCACGAAGACAGGATCGGATTAGAAACACCATTCTAAGATCGAAAACGAAACTGACGGATATACTCAAAAGAATAGACAAACAAAAATGGCGATGGGCAGGGCACATGATGCGTGACAAAAATGAGAAATGGAGCAAGGCTACAACAGAGTGGTACCCAAGAGATGGAAAACGAAATAGAGGAAGGCAAAAAGTAAAATGGGAAGACGATCTGAAACTGACGGAAGGTGCAAAATGGAGAAGGGTTGCAAATAACAGAAGCCAGTGGAAGTTTTTGGAGGAGGCCTATGCCAACAGGCACACTGAAATTAGAGACATATTGTAAAATAAACTAAAATTTATTTATGTATAGTGCTAGATTATGTTGAATTGTTTACCGATTTCAGAATAAAGGGCTTTATTATTATTATTATAAGATTATTGTCAAGTGAAAGCCTACCATACAGAGGTACGGAGTGACGTGATTTTTTGCATGGGTATAGTTGAGGACCTAGAGAGTGGCATAGGCTATTTTTAAGCCATTTTTGTACAAGCTCAGTGCAAGGGCGCTAGTGCAGCTTGACAGGCTGCAGGTGTTACTGTGCATGGCAAGTGGGATTGTGCTCATGGAGCCTTGTGTATGGACATGTGACAGACCTGTGCTGTGGTGGGCACGGCGCCGGCGCGCAGGCGCCCCTCGCCGCACATGTCCTCGCGCAGGAAGTGCCGCGAGCAGAACGCGGCGCCGGCCGGCACGCCGCCTCGCACGCCCAGCGCGCGGCGCCACGACGCCAGCTCAGAGTGCGAGCTTGTGTATGGACATGTGACAGACCTGTGCTGTGGTGGGCACGGCGTCGGCGCGCAGGCGCCCCTCGCCGCACATGTCCTCGCGCAGGAAGTGCCGCGAGCAGACCGCGGCGCCGGCCGGCACGCCGCCTCGCACGCCCAGCGCGCGGCGCCACGACGCCAGCTCAGAGAGCGAGCTTGTGTATGGACATGTGACAGACCTGTGCTGTGGTGGGCACGGCGCCGGCGCGCAGGCGCCCCTCGCCGCACATGTCCTCGCGCAGGAAGTGCCGCGAGCAGACCGCGGCGCCGGCCGGCACGCCGCCTCGCACGCCCAGCGCGCGGCGCCACGACGCCAGCTCAGAGTGCGAGCTTGTGTATGGACATGTGACAGACCTGTGCTGTGGTGGGCACGGCGCCGGCGCGCAGGCGCCCCTCGCCGCACATGTCCTCGCGCAGGAAGTGCCGCGAGCAGACCGCGGCGCCGGCCGGCACGCCGCCTCGCACGCCCAGCGCGCGGCGCCACGACGCCAGCTCAGAGTGCGAGCTCGGGAACCTGAGAGCGACATACACTGGTGAGCGTGCTCCGTGTGCCGCTAACTCGCTCGCGACACCCTCCACACGATAAT
Source organism: Oeneis ivallda (assembly GCA_029955525.1). NCBI lineage: Eukaryota > Metazoa > Arthropoda > Insecta > Lepidoptera > Nymphalidae > Oeneis > Oeneis ivallda. Next base: position 11,383,650 of record JARPMR010000028.1, on the reverse strand, counting down.
GTACTCACGCGTAGAAACCGATCTGCTCTGTTGTGGACGCGGGCGGGGAGACGTCGCCGCTACTGCTGTCGCAGAAGGGTACACGACACCGCATCTTCACTTTGTTTGATTCACAGATTAGACGGAAAGGGAAAACAGATTAATTATTATGTGTATAATATACCAGTTAGGTAAACAACCGTCTAAAATAATCATGAAGGTAGGAAATAGATACTTATTTCTCTACCATGAAAATAATCGTAAAATAATAAACTCTTTGTCTTTGTTGACAAGAAACCACAGATTAGGTACTAGTTACCAAGAAACAAGCTTTCAAACTGCAACCAAAGAGAATATAACCACCACAGACACAGAATAACCACTAACAACACAGACCAGGAACAAGACTGAACAAGCCAACACAGATAAAGGCAAGCCAACTACAGATTAATGATTATGTTTTTCAGAAAGCCAACCAAGCCTGAGAAAAGCGTAGACAGAGAAAGAGATAGACCAATGTAATCTGATGAACCTTGTATATATAAACTTGCCTCATTAGTAGGATATACTTAATGATATTAAACTGTAAATATGTATAGTTAGTATGTATATTCCATTTTATATTATTTTCTACCCTTTTCTGATCCTTTCCAAAATTCCGTTTGAAAATAAGTTTCTCAGTTTCAAAAAAAAAAAAAAAACTTGACTATGGCTCAAACGCTCGACGCGCGGAGCCACTAAACAAACGAAGAAGAAGAACCACCTGTGTAACCGCGTCTGAGGTAAAGATATTGACGTAACATGACAAGGTTTAATGTTGCATAACCTAGTGTTCGTGGTCTATGGTTGCCACGTGGTTGCCACAATAAGTGCGCTCCCCTGTATGGGGTATTAGATGGAATAGGGAAAATAATTATATTTCCAGGATTTTAAATAAAACGAAGTAAAAAAGAAGTTGAATTGATTTTATTTTTTAAACATACATTATCCCTCAGGATGATGCGGCCATATTGTGACGTAGCGTAGATGTGCGGGGCAACATCGTGGGTGGTCCGCGGGAATCCGGCGGTGCTATTAAACAATTAATTTCTCTAGTCTAAAACTTTGTATAAATTATATAGATATATTTTTGTCTACTTAATAGTATAAATTTTTTTTCGCAGTTTCGCAACAGCTTAGGTGTTTTTTTCTCAAATCTAGTTTAAGTTTCTTCGAGCACTTGAAGAAGTGGATGGTACTAGGTTTTCATGCTCTTTAGGTGGTGTCTACAAAATTCAATCAAAACAATATTAGAAACAGTTCTAACTTTATAGGCGCCCCGTTGGACGCCTATAAACTTAGAACTTATCTAAGAACCTGCTCTGATGTGTCTGTATAATGCAAAAAGCCGCAACAATAACGGCCCAGTAGGTAGGTACATTCCAGAAAAAGAGAACAAAATTTAAAAAAAAATATATTTGAGTGTCCTCATGTAGTCTTTAGGGAATGGTCCTAGAGGTAATCAGTAAGGTGATTATTTAGTCACCTTACTTAAGTCACTAACTTGAAACCACTCTTTTAATCCCACTAAGCGTGTACAATGTACATGCATATTCAAGCTCGTGTGTATCTTTAAATTTTGCTCCCGCTATCCTCTATGGCTTAGCCAATATTTGTTTTTCAAATAGGTATGATGAAAAATAAAAAATAGTAAGTTACAACAGAAGAATCGACTTATTTCTCATCACCCTAGTTGCCCAAGTTCCAAAAACCTAAAGATAGAAAAGTAAAGCGACCTAAAGAACAGATTTCAAAAGACAATCCGTCACAATTCGTCACTTTAAGTAGTACGCCAAACTATTGTAAGGAGAAGTCACTAGATAAGTAGATGTTACACTTATTGATAAACCAAAATCGGTTATGCATTTTGCGGCTGCCAAGCTCTACTTACGGCAGTACTAAATATCTATATAATATATAAAAATCTCGTGCCACGATGTAGATATGTTCGGGATACACTCGAAAACTACTAAATGGATTTTGATCAAACTTCGTAACTATCTGTAATTTGGTCCTAAATCCAATTAAATAATTATTATTATTTGGCCCTAAATCTAATTAAGTAATTTGGTCTGAATTTAGGTTGCTAGGCAACCTAGCAACCTTCATCTCGAACGGCTCTTGGGAACTGGCGCATTGTCATTTGTCGTGCAAAAGCAACACACCTCGAGTCCATTTTAATAGCTGTGGCCCAACGGGGTTCCAATGTAAATATATATGTACTATATTGTAAGTTGGAATGCAATTAATAAATAAATGAAAAAACGAGTGAATAAATTTTCCCCTTCATTTTCCCTTGATGGCATTTTTTAGCTTTTCGAGTAGTCTGGCATAGTATTTTCCGATGATGTGCGCCAGACGCCATTTTCTTTGTAGTCAATCAACAAAATACCCTCAGAATCCCAAAAAATAGTGGCCATGACCTTTCCGGCGGATTGTGACACTTCAAACTTCTTAGAATAGAATAGAATAGAAATATTTTTATTCAAATAAACTTTTACAAGTGCTTTTGAATAGTCGATGAATCTACCACTGGTTCGGAATGCCCTTCCTGCTGAGAAGAACCAGCAAGAAACTCGGCGGTTGCTCTTTTCAAAACAAATTTACAATACAGTAAATACTATGCTATAAGTATATGCAGTGTTTCCACAATGAGGGAAGTTCTAAAAATGCATATCTACCGACTAACTTCTATCTTAAGATGGGCAGACATAAAGTAGCCGCAGCTACGCAGCTCGCGTGCGGGCTGAAATGGCGATGGGCGGGTCTTGTGTTGTGGCTCGGGCGAGAGGCGGCCGGTGCAGCGAGCGCGTACTGCACTGGTGGCCGCGCGACCACGCCCGGCCACGCGCCGCCGCGCGCTCGCTGGAGAGACGACCTGGAAGATGTCGCGGGGAAGCGTGGACGGGGCTCGCTACCGAGAGGTCGCAGTGGGGCAGGGTGGAGGAGGCCTTACCCGAAGATGGGTACCCAAATAAAATAACACACGTCATTAACATAATTTAATTCTATACAAAAAAAAGGGGTGTGGTGTCGTGGGACACCAGATAGGAACGAAGTTGCTTATTCTAAAAATATTAATTGCAAGTTCTATTCGAGGTTTAAAGAAAATAATTATTCGGGTATTCATTTTTTATCATGATTTTTTTATCGATAACAATCAAAAAACTGAAATAAACAAACAAAAAAATATATAATAACAAGTATTGGCGGACCCTTATTATTTTTACAAAAAAAAACACAAAGTAAGGAATTCTTCATTTAGCAAATATCCGTTATCAATAATTGAATAATTAATACAACACAAGTAGGTATAAGGAGACGCGACCGACGTGATAACTTAAAGCAGAATGGCGCCTGGCGTCGATACTTGTTGGCTTATAGCTATAAAAAAAATTAAACAGTTTCTAATAATAAATCTCATATTTCACGGTGCTCCGCTAATGTAAATAATAGTATATTGCTATAGACCAAGTTCATAAGCAAAGGATTTCTCACCAGTGTGTGTTCTCAAGTGATTCAATAACTGTACTTATCATTACATATATTACTTGCAAACAACATTTAGTCGCCCGTGTGTATTTTCATGTGCTTTACCAAACTACCTCTCTGAGTACATTTATATTGACATTAATGACAAGCAAAACGTTTTTCACCTGTGTGAGTTCGCATGTGTGTCACTAAACTACCCCTCTGAGTACATTTATATTGACATTTATGACAAGCAAAAGGTTTTTCACCCGTGTGAGTTCTCATGTGTCTCACTAAATTCGGCTTTAAAGCGAATTTACGTTTGCAAACATCACAGGCATACGGCTTCTCACCAGTGTGGGTTCGCACGTGCTTAACTAAGCTCTGATTACTTAAAGTTCGATAGTTACAAAACTTACAAGCAAAAGGTTTATCACCAGTGTGAGTTCTCATGTGTTTCACTAAATTCTGCTTAGCAGCGAATTTACGTTTGCACACATCACAGGCATACGGCTTCTCACCAGAGTGGGTTCTCATATGTATCACAAAACTCTGCTTAAGAGCAAATTTATGTTTGCACACATCACATGCAAACGGCTTCTGACCAGTGTGGGTCCTGACGTGGTTCACAAAATTGTGTTTTATACAGCTTCGATATTTACACAACTTACAAGCAAAAGGTTTATCATCAGCGTGAGTTTTCATGTGTCTCACCAAACCATCCATGTCGAAACATTTGTATTCACATAATTTACAAGCAAAAGGTAAGATATTAACGCCAGGGTGAGTTCTCATAAATGTATCTTTAAACTCCGTTTAACAGCGAATTTACGTTTGCACACCTCACAGGAAAATGGCTTTTCACCTGTGTGGGTCCTCACGTGGTTCTCTAAAGTAAATTTTCTATAGCTTCGATAGTTACAAAACTTACAAGCAAAAGGTTTATCACCAGTGTGAGTTCTCATGTGGCTCATTAAATTCTGCTTAACAGTGAATTTACGTTTGCACACGTCACAAGCATAGGGCTTCTCACCAGTGTGGGTCCTGACGTGGTACTCTAAGTGCTTATTACTACAGCTTCGATAGTTACAAAACTTACAAGCAAAAGGTATATCACCCGCGTGGAATTCAACGTGACTCAAAAATTTATTATTATTAGAACAATGATATCTACTTATGTGGGACACTAACAGACTTTTCCGTTTAAATACAGTTTGACAAAAGTCACAAATTAGTATTTTCCCCTCAATTTGTTTCCCTGTATGTGTGTGTACATTATCATCACTTATCGTTTTAATATTCTCGACATTGACATCAACATTTGAACAATCTGTCTCCACAGTAGTATGTGTGGTGACTGGCTCAGTGGTTTCTGACGTAGGAAGTTCGTCTTGGCTTGTTGTCTGATAATCCGAACCTTCAGAGTCAGGTTCTCTGTCTTCATTGACATATATATGTAATATTTCTCTTCTGTCATTGTTTTCGTGGCTCGATATGTTGACTTTTTTTTTTTTTTATTGCGGGATAGGCTTGCGCTTGACGACAATCAATGCTGGACAGCACTGATGAGGTCTAGGTTGGAGCGCGCTTGCCTAGATGCCTAGACTTCTTCGTCATCACCAATCTCAAACGCTTGTTCGGATGTCGGGGATGTATCTGTTTCACTATCTGCGTCTTGTCTCACGGGCAAACGAGGGGCTGAAACGAAACACTTTTACTGTTACTTTTTTATTTCCGAACTACCTTCTTCTTCTTTATCAACCGATAGACGTCCACTGTTAGACAAGTATCTTGCATGGACTTCCACAGGCCTCGACCTTGAACCGCCTGAATCCAGCGGCTTCCTGCGACTCGTTTGGTGTCGTCAGTCCACCTAATGGCCAACAATGGTCTGCCAACACTGCGCTTCCCGGTGCGGGGTCGCCTTTCTAGCACCTTTGGAACCCAACGACCATCAGCTCTTCGAACCATATCCACCCATATCCACTTCAGTTTCGCGACTCGCCGAGCTATGTCGGTGATTTTGGTTCTCCTGCGGATCTCGCAGGGATACTCCGAGCATAGCTCCGTACTACCCAACTAAATCAAATCAAAAATGCTCTATTTCACGTTGGCCAACTTGTGGCTCTTAATATTATAAGTCGAAACGTAACCAAGTAAGTATAAAAAGTGCAAAGGGGATGAGGGCATAAATTTTCTTCTTTGAAGAGCGAGCAACTTTATTATCTACTAGCTGATGCCCGCGACTTCGTCCGCGTGGATTTAGTTTGAAAATCCCGCGGGAACTCTTTGCTTTTCCGGGATGCCTTTGTCACCCTCCAGGTTCTCAACTATACCTATCCAAAAAATCACGTCAATCCGTAGCTTTGTTACAGCGTGATTGACGGACAAACCAACATACTTTCGCATTTATAATAGTTACTAGCGGTCACCCGTGATTTCGTCCGCATATATACATACGATTATCAAAAAGATAAATTATCCCGCTGCAAGAATGATGATTATTTTGCTGCGATGTTATTTTAAAACTGCGATATCTCTTACGATATTCATTGAAATCGAATCATGCAAAGGGCAATTTTGTTTTAAATTATATACTTGTGATGATTGTATTTATTTGGATAAGGATTAATATCATGTTTATAAAAACACCTTCGCAAATAAAGCATTATTTTAGAACAAATTTGGTTAGCATAAAAAAGGTTATAGTGAGCCAACCTTAAGACATAAGTATCCTTTAAGGTTGGCTCACTAGGGGAACAATTCTGTCATACATGATTTTTGCGAAACTTTCACCGTTTACGCAGCGCAAGCAGCGGAAACTCTCAAAAGGAAAAAAAAACCCCAATTTTGAAACATTCTTCATTGGTGCTCCGCTTCTATTGGTTTTACCGTGATGATTTAGCGTGATTTATTGGAGGAAGGCTAATAGCCTTCCACAATAAATGGGCTATCTAACACTAAAAAAATTTTTCAAATCGGACCAGTAGTTCCTGAGATTAGCGCGTTCAAGCAAACAAACAAACTCTTCAGCTTTATAAAATTAAAAATAATAAGTATAGATTAATAATAAAATTTTAGAACACAAGGTAATATTTTGACTTTAATATAATAGATATACTCCCTCGGGGACTTTTTTGTAGAGAATAATGAGTAGGTACTTTAATCACGTAGCAAATAATTTTTATGTATCATCAATAGTTTTCTCAGCACACGCCAAATAATGCGTTTTATAGACAAAATTTTGCTACTTTGGGTTACATTATTGCAATTTTCTAAAGGATCTCTAAATTTTTTGGAAATAAAATATATGTTACTTCCTAATAACTTAGCTTTCTATTGGCGAAAAAGTGGTTAAAATCGGTCCCAGTAGTTACAGAGTCTATTCGGTACAAATAAACAAACAAAAAATATTTCCTCTTATGATATTAGCATAGATAGATAATAGATCAATGAACTATTTATCCCTAGCTATGTTAAAAGGTAATCAAGTGATTTCCCGCAGAAATACGCAAGCGACGCGCTCCCACACTGACATTGAAACCGTACTACAAGTGAAAATAAACCGGCCAAGTGCGAGTCTCACTCGCACACCGAGGGTTCCGTACTCCAGAAGTAAAAGTATTCAAGTAAAACGATAATAGACGTGGTTAGTTTACCAATTGCAGCTTCTCTGCAATCTTAATAATCGAAAAAATATATTTTTTTTTATTGAGATTATTTCTCACTAGTAGTTCCATTGACTGAAGTCCCATTATATCCGAAATTAGTCATAACTCCATTTTCTTATTTCCATTCATCACGAAATTACTCAATGGTTCAACAATTCCATTGACTAGGTTCCATTATTTCCGAAACAAGTCACAACATTGACCGATTGAATATTTGGGAATGGATATTGGGGAATGGAATTAATGATACCTGCCATCAATAATTAAATATTTTTTATTGTTCAAAAGTCAGCACACAAGTTTCTTGCACAATGTTTAATAACAAATCTGTTAATTGTCAATTTGACAATTCAATTTACATAAATACTAGCTGACCCAGCGAACTTCGTACCGCCAACAAAAATATTTAGTGGTTGGTCACCCTTAATCATTTAGGGGTATGAAAAATAGATAGTAGCCGATTCTCAGACCTACTGAATCTATATATATAAAAGAAAGTGGTGTTAGTTACACTATTTATAACTCAAGAACGGATGAACCGATTTGGCTCAAAATTGGTGGAGAGGTAGCTTAGAACCAGGAGACGGACATAGGATACTTTTTATCCCGTTCGACCGCGTTTGCGTCAAGTCAATATAAAACCTTGTATAACAAAAATGCATCTGACATGGAATAAAAAAACGAAAATGACAGTGGAAGAACAAAACGTAAATGACAGCTAAACGTAATTTTGTATTTGGTTAGTTATGGTAAAAACAATTATTATAAAAATTATAGTTTAACGTAATTGATAATATCATCAGTAATATGTTTTCTCTTTGAATCATCATTAACAATGCCGCGAGCAAGACGATCAAAATAATGTTTCCTGCTACAAAGCTACGGATTGACGTGATTTATTGGATAGGTATAGTTGAGAACCTGGAGGGTGACAAAGATTTCCCGCGGGATGTTATGAACTAAATCCACGCAGACGAAGTCGCGGGCATCAGCTAGTATGCATATAAAATTTGGTAAAAATCAGTAAAGCCGTTTCGGAGGAGTAAGGTAACTAACATTGTGACACGAGAATTTTATATATTAGATTGTAACTTGACTCCCATGGAGCTATAGTATGGGCTGATCGGACTCCCATGGGTTCAACAGATTCATTAGCTTGGATTAGTCATTTATCCGACAATACCATTGATTTAGTTCCATAAATTACAGCTTCAAAGGTTTATTTCTTATCTAGAGCACTTACAAAAAACATAGGCTGATTTGTCTGGTTTATTAAACGATTTTACAAAGCCTCGTAGGCTCGTAGGTAGAAAATTTAATACTATAATTTTTAGTTAGTTGTAGTTCTTGCAATTGACAAGCGCGCTGTGCTCACAGTTCTGTGTGTGTCGTTTCTGCACAAGTGTGAGCGAGCGCAATGCTCTCGCCCTCCCGCTCCCACCTAGGCTCCGACAGGCACGCACACTTACGCAATGTGCATGTACATTGTACACGACATGACCACAAGTAAAGGTCACGCGTGCTCGTAAATTGCAAATTATACTGAAAGATATTGTTACGTTCCCTCAAATATGGTCGAGCGAAGCAATGGCTGGATCATGCGTCATGCTCGTGAACGGGTGCCACTGGCGGGAATGGGGCTACTTTCTGTCTGCCCGTCTTTGACATGAATTGAATTGTAGTACGTTTTGTGAAAATGTCATATTCTATTCAACAAAGATGCACGGGTTAAATCAGCTTGGCATCCAGCTGCCCACAGGATAGTATAAAAACTTATTACAATGTAATAGCTACTTATTAATATTGTATTGTAAAATGATTATTTTGAAAAGAGCAACTGCTGAGTTTCTTGCCGGCTCTTCTCAGCAGAATCCGCTTTCCGAACCGGTGGTAGAATCTTGACGTGTCATAAGAGCCACAGGTTGGCCTACATGAAATAAATAATTTTGAGTTTGAGTTTGAATACAGACACTACCATACACGGTTAACTACGCAAGTTTCTTAATTTTCCAATACTTAAAATACGAGTACCATTCATTAACATAATTAAAAACTACTATACCCTGTCGAACCATTTTTTTATTTTTGACAGCTCAGTCTCAATCACTCTCACTATGTTGACATAACTACAAGTAAAAGTCACGCGTGTTCGCAAATTGCAAGCTTATTAACAATTGCAATTGCTAACTACCATACACGGTTAGCTACGCCATTTTCTTAATTTTCCAATACTTAAATACCATTAACTTAATTAAAAACTACTAATTCAATATTACTAGTATTACTAACTCAATATTAAAAAATTATTACAGTGTATTAAAACCTTGCAATTTACACGCTATACAAGCTATAAATATAGGTACGTAAATCTAATACACTACATTTCGCATCCCTCTCTCTCGCACATTGTAAAATTTTCAATGATTGTAAAAATCTCTCGGGTCAGTTTTGTTATCTTCGACAATTCAATCACGGATATCAAAGATATAGTTTTATTTATATTATGATATACCTAGATATTGATAGAGAAAAAGAGCGAAAACTACTATTAACTTTTATCGCTCTTATTCTCTATCAAAAACTAGGTATAAAATACTTAAGCTTCATTACCAGTGTGAGTTTTCGTGTGCCTCGCTAGACTACCATACTGATTACATTTAAAGGAGCATAACTTACAAGCATAGGGTTTTTCACCAGTGTGAGTTCTCATGTGTGTCACTAAGCACTGTTGTACAGCAAATTTACGTTTGCACACCTCACAGGCACAGGGCTTCTCACCAGTGTCGGTTCTCACGTGCTTAACTAAGTACCGATTACATATAGTTTTGAAACTATCGAATAGTTGTGAATCAAGATATTGGCTTACCTTTACTTGCTATCACAATTCACATATGGTGAGACTAAAGCAGAAACTATTAACTCTTCTGAAGTGATGGAGATGTTTACTTTAGAAACATGGGTCAGCAATATAAAATGTGATGATATTATAATGACTTACTTAAATTGTGTTATTAAATCAAAGAGGTTGTACGAGTTAAGCAATTTAAAAAATGAAGTTATTTGTGAAATTAATAATACATACAGTGACTTTTACAAGATCTATACTGATGGATCAAAGCGTGAATCTGGCATAGGAGCTGCTATATTTGATCCAAACCGTAATAGTTATAAAATATTTAAAATTAATAATGCATATATTCCATACTGAGAGCTGAATTAATAGCAATTTTTGAAGCCATAAAGTATATTATAAGTATTAATATGAGAAAAGCAGTTATATTAACTGATAATAAAAGTGCTCTGCAGCATATTATAAGATGCACTACTGGTTGCAATGGAATATCAATAGCATATTCTATCCTAAAATCAATCTCTGAATATAGGAACAAGGAAATGTCTTTAAAATTGCAGTGGATTCCATCTCATATTGGACTGAGAGGTAACGAGGAGGCGGATCGATTAGCAAATTTGGCTCATTTTGGAAAAATTTATAGTATAAAACCTCACTATACCGACTTATTTTCGAAATTCAAAAATATTTCGTTTTTAGGGTTCCGTACCCAAAGGGTACCAACGAGACCCTATTACTAAGCCTACGCTGTCCGTCCGTCCGTCCGTCCGTCCGTCCGTCCGTCCGTCCGTCTGTCAGAGGGCTGTATCTCGTAAACCGTAATAGATAGACAGATGAAATTTTCACATATTATGTATTTCTATTGCCGCTATAACAACAAATAATAAAAATTAAATTAAATTAAAAAAATTAAATTAAAATATTTCCATGGGTACATGGAAATATTTTTATTTATTTATTTTTAACGGAACCCTAAAAGAGCGACGCCCGACTCGCACTTGGCCGATTTTTTAAATTGGAATGAGTATTTTAATGAGAGATCGCTCGTTAAAGGTATATGGTACAAAACAATTCAGTCCGAGCCTCCTCGTGTACCTTGGTTAGTAAATAACAAAATTAATGGAAATAAGTTAGTTGTAGCATTTAGACTTAGATCTGGACACATGCCATTAGGAAAATTTATACACTTAATGAAGAAAGCTGACTCTCCTAATTGTGAAGTATGTGGCGAAATAGAGGATGTTTCACACTTGCTATTGGCATGTGTTCGGAACCACAATTTGAGAGAAACACTAATGTATGAACTAAATTTAAATTTTATGAATACTGGTATTTTTAACTCTATTTTTAGTAAACCGTTGAGCATTTCGGCTATTAAAGTTAGATTTGTTAGTGATTCTCTCAAATTGGTATAGTTTTAGATTTAATTATAGTTGATTTAATTATACTCATTTGTAAGTTGTGTGTACTGATGGGGCTGACATATAGGTCACCTATAAAAGCCCCTCAAAAATAAATAAGATTAAAAAAGAAAACTATCGAATAGTTGCAAAACTTACAAGCAAAAGGTTTTTCACCAGTGTCAGTTTTCATGCGGCTCACTAAACCTCTCTTAACAGCGAATTTACGTTTGCACACATCACAGGCATACGGTTTCTCACCAGTGTGGGTTCTCACGTGCTTAACTAAGTTCTCATTACTTAAAGTTCGATAGTTACAAAACTTACAAACAAAAAGTATATTGCCAGTGTGAGTTCTTATGTCTCACCAAACCATCTTTGTCAAAACATTTGTACTGACATAGCTTACAAGTAAGAGCTGTATCACCAGTGTGAGTTCTCATGTGCCTAACTAATGTAATATTCTTACTACATTTAAAGTAGCATTACTTACAAGCAAAGGATTTTTCACCAGTGTGAATTCTCATGTGGCTCTTTAAATGCCACTTAAGAGCGAATTTAACATTGCACACCTCACAGGAAAATGGCTTCTCACCTGTGTGGGTCCTCACGTGGTTCTCTAAATGAAGTTTTCTACGGCTTCTATAGTTACAAAACTTACAAGCAAAAGGTTTATAACCAGTGTGAGTTCCCATGTGGCTCACTAAATTCCGCTTAACAGCGAATTTACGTTTGCACACGTCACAGGCATAGGGCTTCTCACCAGTGTGGCTCCTCACGTGGTTCTTTAAATTATGTTTTCTACAGCTTCTATAGTTACAAAACTTACAAGCAAAAGGTTTATCACCAGTGTGAGTTCTCATGTGCCTAACTAAAATAATATTCTTACTACATTTAAAGTAGCATAACTTACAAGCAAAGGATTTTTCACCAGTGTGAGTTCTCATGTGTCTCTTTAAATTGCACTTTTTAGCGAATTTATAATTGCACATCTCACAGGAAAATGGCTTTTCACCTGTGTGGGTCCTCACGTGGTTCTCTAAAGTAAGTTTTCTATAGCTTCGATAGTTACAATACTTACAAGTAAAAGGTTTATCACCTGCGTGGAATTCAACGTGACTCACAAACTTATTATTATTAGAACTATGATGTCTACTTATGTGAGACTCTAACAGACTTTTCCGTTTAAATCCGGTTTGACAAAAGTCACAAATTAGTATTTTTCCCTCAATTTGTTTCCCTGTATGTGTGTATACATTATCGTCGCTTATCGTTTTAATAATCTCGACATTGACATCAACATTAGAACAATCTGTCTCCACAGTAGTACGTGTGGTGACTGGCTCAGTGGTTTCTGACGTAGGAAGTTCGTCTTGGCTTGTTGTCTGATAATCCGAACTTTCAGAGTCAGTATCTCTGTCTTCATTCACATATATATACAACATTTCTCTTCCGTCGTTGTTTTCGTGGCTCGATTTGTTGACTTCTTCGTCATCACCAATCTCAAACGCTTGTTCGGATGTCGGGGATGTATCGGTTTCACTATCTGTGTCTAGTCTCACGGGCAAAGGAGGGGCTGAAAAGAAACATTTTTACTTTTACTTATTTACTTCTCGAACTCTAAGGCCGACTTGCACCAAACTGCTTAATCATGTTTAGTTAAATTTTCTATACCTGTCCCTCTCATGTCAACTCTGAAATAGTATTGTCAAAAAGTGACAGCATTACAAAATTTAACTAAACATGATTAAGCAGTTTGGTGCAAGTCGGCCTAACTCCTCTAACTAAATCTAATCAAATATCATTTAACTAAACCAAATCAAATATGCGGCACATATAATGTTAATTCAAAACGTTACCAAACGTAAGTAATAAAGAATGCCCTTTCAAATCAATATCAGTAAAAAATTGCAAAGAGGGCAAGTGGGGATGAGGGCATAAAATAATGATTTTCTATGAAGAGTGAATGATCGAGATATATTGCCTAGCTATCTTAAAAGTTAAACAAGTGGTTTCTTGCAGAAAGGCGCAAATGACGCTCTAAGCAAAGCGCTTATGACGTTCTTAAAGATTGCACGTTGTATCATATAGATTTTTCTGGTCAGGCGGATTAATGCAAAATAATTATTCTGAAGGTAGTCTTTCTTTCTTCTGGTTCCTGGTTCTTCTGGTTCGATTCCACATCTCTCCTCCGCCCCATTCCAATTCTGACGTTTCAGAAATAAGCACAACAAATCCTTGTAATGAGTTAAGGGGATCACATTTTGTTCACAAATTTCATTGTAAGCTATTTTTTAATTTTAGCTAACCAGTGTGGTTTTTGGTGGTGGCTCCCTGGACTCTTAATGTCATAGGTCCACCCAGTGCTACGGGGTCCGATAATACTGCGCTTCCCGGTGCGGGGTCGCTACTCCAGCACCTTGAAACGCCAATAACCATCAGCTCTTCGAACTATGTGTGCCGCCCATTTCCACTTCAGTTTCGCGACTCGCCAAGCTATGTCGGTGATATTTGTTCTCCTGCGGATCACGCAGGGGTACTCCGAACATAGCTCCGAACTACCCAACTAAATCAAATCAAAAATGCTCTACTTCACGTTGGCCAACTTGTGGCTCTTATGATATCGAAACGTAACCAAGTATAAAAGTGCAAAGAGAGCCAGCGGGGATGAGGGCATAAATTTTCTTCTTTGAAGAGCGAACGACCTTATTATCTACTAGCTGATGCCAGCGACTTTTTTCTAATAAAGCACTCTGCGTGGATTTTTTCTAATAAAGCATTTAAAGCTTTTTGCATCCGGGTTTAGGAGTTGAGAGCAGTATCTGGATTTCAATGATGAAGTTTACTTACACCGACTTAGTAATTGATCCTGAGTTTAGATGTCTTTACTGGTTACCTTCAATATCTATTAACTAGTAGGGCGCGTGGGTGCGCGGCCCGCTAAAGCGGACCGCGATTTTTGTACTCATCAAGTAGGCCTCGAGGTCTTGATCATCTTTTTCTAAAAATCACTCTTCCATCTTATAAACTATTCGAGAAAGACACCGAAGTTTGTATGGCCACCATCTTGAATCCGCCATTTTAGATTTTTTTTCAGCTCGCTGCCAATTGGACGAGGGTTCGAGTGACTTTTGTTCGAGCACACCCCACCTAGCTTAAATAGCCTGGCCGTGCTCCTCACTCGTCTTCGAAATCATCTCTCATCAGCTCAGCAGCAGCATTGGTGAAAAAAAAAATCATACAAAATTTTACTGGAGAGGTAATCAATGAGTGAGTGAGTGAGTCAAACAGTTAGTCAGTCAGTCTCTTTATAATATTAGTATAGATAGATATTATCTATCTATTATAATAGATCAATAAACTATTTATCCCTAGCTATGTTAAAAGGTAACAAGTGATTTCCCGCAGAAACGCGCAAGCGACGCGCTCCCACACTGACATTGAAACCGTACTAAAAGTGAAAATAAACCGGCCAAGTGCGAGTCTGACTCACTCACCGAGGGTTCCGTACTCCAGAAGTAAAAGTAAAACGATAATATTAAGTCGTGGTTAGTTGACCAACTGTAGAGAAGTTAATGATCGAAAAAAAAAATTTTTTATTGAGATTATTTCTCACTAGTAGTTCAACTGACTGATGTTCCATTATTTCCGAAATTAGTCATAACTCAATTTTCTTATTCCCATTCATCACGAAATTACTCAATGGTTCAACAATTCCATTCATCCGAAACAAGTCACAACATTGAACGATTGAATATTTGGGATATTGGGGAATGGATTGAATGAAACCTGCCATCAATAATTAAATATTTTTTATTGTTCAAAAGTCAGCACACAAGTTTCTTGCACAATGTATAAAAACAAATCTGTTATTTGTCACAAAAAAAATTGACAATTCAATTTTTACATGAATATTGTAACTTGACTCCCATGGAGCTATAGGATGGGCTGATCGGATTCCCATGGGTTCAACAGATTCATTAGCTTGTATTTATTCGACAATACCATTGATTTAGTTCCATAAATTACAGCTTCAAAGGTTTATTTCTTATCTAGAGCACTTACAAAAAACATAGGCTGATTTGTCTGGTTTATTAAACGATTTTACAAAGCCTCGTAGGCTCGTAGGTAGAAAATTTAATACTATAATTTTTAGTTAGTTGTAGTTCTTGCAATTGACAAGCGCGCTGTGCTCACGGTTCTGTGTGTGTCGTTTCTGCACAAGTGTGAGCGAGCGCGATGCTCTCGCCCGCCCGCTCCCACCTATACTACGGCCGTTCAGAGAATGCGATCCTGACACGTCGCGATTGAACTGACGACGTAACTTTGTAATGGCGTTGCAGTTACGGTAAAAATATTATTGCTGGTTGTTTACCGTTTTAACAATTGATGAGCATTAAAACAACATTATTATATCAATAATCAATTAATGTTATAATTTTGTGACAGTTGTCGTGACTAACTGACAGGTGTCAGGAACGCATTCTCTGAACGGCCGAACTTTAGGCTGTACATTGTACACGACATTACCACAAGTAAAGGTCACGCGTGCTCGTAAATTGCAAATTATACTGAAATACAGTACTACCATAAAATTAAAATACCATTCATTAACATAATTAAAAACTACTATACCCTGTCGAACCATTTTTTTTACAAACTTCGTGACGAAAAAGTTAATGAAACACTAAACTACTACTCTCAGTACATTGATAGAGACAAAGCTTTACAAGCACATGATTTATCACCAGTGTGAGTTCTTATGGTATTCACTTAACTTTTCTTATCATTTCATATATTACTTACAAACAGGTTTGTCACCGGTGTGAGATCTTATGTGCTTCAGTAAACCACTTTTTTCGTAAATTTATATTGACATTCATTACAAGCAAAAGGTTTGTCACCCGTGTGAGTTCCCATGTGCTTCACTAAATTACTGCTCTCAATACATTTAAATGAGCACAGCTTACAAACAAAAGGTTTATTACCAGTGTGAGTTTTAATGTGCCTCACTATACTGCTATGCTGATTACATTTAAAGGAGCATAACTTACAAGCATAGGGTTTTTCACCAGTGTGAGTTCTCATGTGTCTCTCTAAGCTCAGTTGTACAGAAAATTTAAGTTTGCACACCTCACAGGCATAGGGCTTCTCACCAGTGTGGGTTCTCACGTGCTTAACTAAGTTCTGATTACTTATAGTTCGATAGTTACAAAACTTACAAGCAAAAGGTTTATCACCAGTGTGAGTTCTCATGTGGCGCACTAAATTCTGCTTAACAGCGAATTTACGTTTGCACACCTCACAGGCATAGGGCTTCTCGCCAGTGTGGGTCCTCACGTGCTCCAATAAATGATGTTTATGATTACTTCGATGGTTACAAAACTTACAAGCGAAAGGTTTATCATCTGCGTGGAACTTAACGTGACTCACTAACTTAGTCTCATTAGTACAATGATGTTTACTTATGTGGGACACTAACAGACTTTTCCGTTTAAAAACAGTTTGACAAAAGTCACAAATAAGTATTTTTTCCTCAATTTGTTTCCCTGTGTGTGTGTGTACATTATCATCACTTATCATTTTAATATTATCGACATTGACATTTGAACAATCTGTCTCCTCAGTAGTATGTGTGGTGACTGGCGCAGTGTTTTCTGACGTAGGAAGTTCGTCTTGGCTTGTTGTGTGATAATCCGAACCTTCAGAGTCAGTATCTCTGTCTTCATTCACATATATATACAATATTTCTCTTCCGTCATTGTTTTCGTGGCTCGATTTGTTGACTTCTTCGTCATCACCAATCTCAAACGCTTGTTCGGATGTCGGGGATGTATCGGTGTCACTATCTGTGTCTAGTCTCACGGGCAAACGAGGGGCTGAAACGAAACATTTTAACTTTTACTTTCCGAAGTAACTTTTTCTTCTTTATTCTCGTTTGATGTCATCGGTCCACCTAGTGGGGGGTCTGCTAATACTGCGCTTCCCGGTGCGGGGTCGCCGCTCCAGCACCTTGGGATCCCCACCGACCATCAGCTCTTCGAACTATGTGTCCGCCCATTTTCACTTCAGTTTCGCGACTCGCCGAGCTATGTCGGTGATTTTGGTTCTCCTGCGGATCTCGCGGGGATACTCCGAGCATAGCTCTGAACTACCTAACTAAATCAAATCAAAAATGCTTATTTCACGTTGGCCAACTGAGAAATTAAAACCCGAAGGCTTTATGGGACCATCTTGCAAAGTATCTGTATGGATTAAGAAAATTACTATATATATAGCTGCTGGGGCTGATTCACTGATTCACTCACTCACTCATTGATCACCTCTCCTGTAAAATTTTGTATGAAAATTTTTTTTTTCACCGTTGGTTTCGTATAGAGGACAAAAATTCATTCGGAGGAAAAATATGGAGAGAGCTGATGATTGAGGATTTCGGAGACGGGTGAGGGGCACGGCCAGGGTATTGAAGATAGGTGGGGGGTGTTCGGACAAATGTCATTCGAAACTTTCAATCCAATCATCCAATTGGCAGAGAGCTGAAAAAAAATCCAAAATGGCGGATTCAAGACGGCGGCCATACAAATTTCGTCGGTGTCTATCTCGGAGAGTATAAACGATGGAAGAGTGGTTTCCTGGCAAAAGATGATCAGGACCCGAAGGCCTACTTGATGAACAGAAAAAAAATCAAGATGGCGGATTTTTTTTCTCCATACAAAATATATGGCGAATATTGAAGAGACTAGAAGCTAGGAACTATGCGACTTTGATACGGTTCCTTTTCAAAATTTGTTTTTATAAAAGAATTCTCATTCTGACAAATGATGAGATATGATGATCGAGGGTTTGGAAGGTGGGTGAGGATCACGGCCAGGGTATTGAAGATAGGTGGGAGGTGCTCAAACAAAAAACACTCGAAACCTCATCCAATTGGCAGTGAGCTGAAAAAAAAATCAAAATAGCGGATTCAAGATGGCGGCCAAACCAATTTCATCGGCATCTATCTCGGAGAGTATAAAAGATGGAAGAGTGGTTATTTGATAGAAAATGATCAGGACCTGAAAGTCCACTTGACGATAGAAAAACCGCGGTCCGCTTGCGGGCCGCGCACCCACGCGCCCTACTAGTATTTTATACACTACAATCGTATACGAACTATGATATTTACTAAAGAGTACAATAACAAACAATTCCATTGACTAGGTTCCATTATTTCCGAAACAAGTCACAACATTGACCGATTGAATATTTAGGAATGGATATTGGGGAATGGATTTAATGAAACCTGCCATCAATAATTTTTAATATTTTTTATTGTTCAAAAGTCAGCACACAAGTTTCTTACACAATTTACTTAAGTATTTATAGTAACAAATCTGTTGTATAACTTGACTCCCGTGGGTTCAACAGATTCATTAGCTTGGATTCGGAATTAATGAAACCAATTTCATTAATTCCGACATTAGTCATTGATTTGACAATTCCATTGACTGCACCATTAATTACACTTTCATCAATGATTTGTCTGTAGAATATTGTTAATAAGCAATTTTACAGTCTTGTTGGGCTTTTTCTTTTCGTTGGTCCAAGTAATTTAATGCTATTATTTTTAGTTGTAGTTCTTGCCATTGACAAGCGCGCTGTGCTCACGGTTCTGTGTGTGTCGTTTCTGCACAAGTGTGAGCGAGCGCGATGCTCTCGCCCTCCCGCTCCCACCTAGGCTCCGACAGGCACGCACACTTACGCAATGTGACAACTACAAGTAAAGCTCACGCGTGCTCGTAAACTGCAAGAACTATACTGAGATAGTTGACATAGTACAAACAGAATAGTAGGCTAACTAAGGCCGATCGGCGAGTTAATTACCTACTCTTGCGTTGACGCCTAGGGTTGTCACTTTTATTTTTGACTAGCTGATGCCCGCGATTATTAATAGGTAGGTTACTACTTTTATTGAAAAATTAAACAAACAAAAAAGAGCGAGCGTGCGACGTAATACCATAGTACAAACAGAATAGTAGGCTAACTTCATACAAAGTGGCCGCTGCCGGTTTGAATGTATGCGTGAGCAGCGGGCGCCGTGTACGCACGGAAGTTTCACGCACACATTCGCAAAATCTCAACCGGCTCAATCGGCCGGCAGTACGGGCCGCGCGGCGCGCCACAGAGTACTTTTGTATATATCGCGCCGCTGTGCTAATCGCGCGCAATTGCGTATGTCTCACGAAACTACCATTTATATTACATTTAAAGTAGCATAATTTACAAGCATAAGGTTTTTCACCTGTGTGAATTCTCATGTGTCTCACTAAACTCGCCTTTGCAGGGAATTTATATTTGCACACCTCACAGGTATACGGCTTCTCACCAGTGTGGGTCCTGACGTGGTTCACAAAATTGCTTTTTATAGAGCTTCGATATTTACACAACTTACAAGCAAAAGGTTTATCACCAGTGTGAATTCTCATGTGTCTCATTAAACTCTGCTTAACAGCGAATTTACGTTTGCACACATCACAGGCATAGGGCTTCTCACCAGTGTGGGTCCTCATGTGGTTCACAAACTCACGTTTTCTACAGCTTCGATAGTTACACAAATTACAAGCAAAAGGTTTATCACCAGCGTGAGATTTCATGTGTCTCACCAAACCATAACTGTCAGAACATTTGTATTCACATAACTTACAAGCAAAAGGTAAGGTATAAGCAGGGTGTGTTCTCATGTGTCTCTTTAAACTCCGCTTAACAGCGAATTCACGTTTGCACACGTCACAGGCATAGGGCTTCTCACCAGTGTGGGTCTTCAGGTGGTTCACTAAGTTCCGATTACTATAACTTCGATAGTTACAAAACTTACAAGCGAAAGGTTCATCGCCTGCTTGGAAGTCAACATGACTCACCAACTTATTGATACGATGATGTTTACTTATGTGGGACACTAACAGACTTTTCCGTTTAAAAACAGTTTGACAAAAGTCACAAATAAGTATTTTCCCCTCAATTTGTTTCCCTTTATGTGTGTGTACATTATCATCACTTATCGTTTTAATATTCTCGACATTGACATCAACATTTGAACAATCTGTCTCCACAGTAGTATGTGTGGTGACTGGCTCAGTGGTTTCTGACGTAGGAAGTTCGTCTTGGCTTGTTGTGTGATAATCCGAACCTTCAGAGTCAGTATCTCTGTCTTCATTGACATATATACACAACATTTCTCTTCCGTCGTTGTTTTCGTGGCTGGATTTGTTGAGTTCTTCGTCATCACCAATCTCAAACGCTTGTTCGGATGTCGGGGATGTATCGGTTTCACTATCTGTGTCTAGTACCACGGGCAAACGAGGGGCTGAAACGAAACATTTTTCTGTTACTTTTTATTTCCGAAATAACTTTTTCTTCTTTATCAACCGATAGACGCCCACTGCTGGACAAAGATCTGTTGCATGGACTTCCTCAGGCCTCGGTCGTGCGCCGACCAACTTTTTAAGCAATATTCGGCTGAAGTCCATCGGTTTACATATTATGTGAAATAATTACGTTCAGTAATTCAGAAGTTTTGAGCCTCTTACGGACGACGGACGGACAAATTCACTCAAGTAGAGTCACACCCATATTCTAAGTCGTAACCTCGAAAGCTCTTCGACTCATCCGCACTCGTGGGAGCCTCAAGGAAAAACTCGAACGTCCCTCGAAATTGGTATTTTTAGTTGTAAAGCTAAGGAAATATTGAGTTTCCTTGAATGAGTGTGAGTCGAGTGGAGTCGAGGTAAAATTCAACGATTGCGTCATCATTTTAAGGAATGTTTCATTTGTTATGTTGGCTAAACTTACTTTTAAACGAAATTTGATCCTTACTTTCTACCTACTTATGGCTTTCCATTTCAATTATGTATATAAATATTTGACTGTAGTCAAAATGTTGATATTATTCATTATTTATAATCGAAAATGTAACATGTAAGAATAACATTTGTAAAAACAGAAAATAAATTGGGCCAAAAACAAATAAGATATAGAGCTTTAAAGTTTCCTGTTAGACACAGAGCGCTACTCAAGGGTGACGTCACAATTCATCAGTTCTATAGTCCATACACGCACCATAGAAAACATCGTTTTAGAAAGAGACAGATACAATCAATGTGATTGTATCTGTCTCTTTCAGAAGAACAGCTTATAATTACGAAACTAGTAAAGATATTTTAAAAAGAAAAATGGAATTGTGATAAGATATTTAAAAACGTTATCAATACTAATATTATAAAGAGGAAAAGTGAAAAGGAATAAAAATCGGCCTGGTGCGAGTCGGGCCTCTCTCTTTTAGGGTTCCGTATATATGACCAAATCATTTTTTTAAAACTAGATACATATTTAGATCTATATCTTAGTCCTTAGAAAGTACTAAATTAGCATAATTATGGCGAAAATGCTGGTTTGTTTTTGTCACAACTTACAAACCGCATTATAAATCGGTGTTTTTAGTATTTGTTGTTTAAATAGACTATATACTACATAATATACCAAAATTTCAAATTCCTGACTAGTTTAGTTTTTCAGATAGACCCCCTAACAAAATTGGACTAAAACCGACAACTTTGACGGCCCCCCATTTCTTCATTTTTGTAGTTAAAAAATAATAATATATATATATTTGAACTCCACTTAATGAGCTCTAAACGATGACACCCCACATGCCAAGGTAAAAAAAATAAAATTTTATTTCGACTCCTTTTCCATGTATGGGTGCCCCCTTTTTAGGGTTCCGTACCCAAAGGGTACCAACGGGACCCTATTACTAAGCCTACGCTGTCCGTCCGTCCGTCCGTCTGTCAGCGGGCTGTATCTCGTAAACCGTAATAGATAGACAGATGAAATTTTCACATATTATGTATTTCTATTGCCGCTATAACAACAAATAATAAAAATTAAATTAAATTAAAAAAATTAAATTAAAATATTTCCATGGGTACATGAAAATATTTTAATTAAATTTTTTTTAACGGAACCCTAAACAAGCGAGGCCCGACTCGCACTTGGCCGATTTTTCTTTTAATTTAATTTTATTTTTATTATTTGTTGTTATAGCGGCAATAGAAATACACAATATGTGAAAATTTCAACTGTCTATCTATTACGGTTTACGAGATACAGCCCGCTGACAGAAGGACGGACGGACGGACGGACAGCGGAGGCATAGTAATAGGGTCCCGTTGGCACCCTTTGGGTACGGAACCCTAAAAATGATGTACTACATCATTAAAGTACTCATTATTACCTACAAAAAAGTCCACGAGGGCATATAGCTAACTATGATACTTAAGTCACAATAATTGCTTTTGTGTTCTAAATTTTAATTAGATCGTTGGACGAAACAAAAGTTGGTTACATTCGTATCGTAGTATTAATTCTTATTCAAATAAATAGTTTTATCATCAAGGGTATTTATGTAGCATTAAAATACTTTTTAATTCATTCGAATCGGACATTTAATTTCGAAGCTATCACGAGTATGAAAAATTGTGAAAGTTTGTTATAAGGAAGTATGTAGGTACATAATTATCTTCTTCACGCAAAAAGTAATGAACCGATTGCGATGAAACTTGATAGTTACACAGCTGATTCCTATAGCTCTGTTACTTTTCATCACTTTCCCGTCAATTAGCGGCATTTGGTAAACTCCGAGAGAAGGTGTTCCGTCTGCATGGAATGTTGTGAGAATGCCCAAAGAAAAGATAGCCATGCGCATCTTTTACTTTGAGTTGAAGGACGGAAAGCGGAAACAAGGCGGTCAGTTCCTTAGGTATAAATATGTGCTAAAGAGGCATATGACCAGATGTAACATCAACTCATTTCGTTGGGAGTCTCGCTGAAAACCGAGGGGAGTGGAGGCAGGCTGTCACGGATTTTGAAGATAAAAGGAAGGTCGATTTAGATTTGTTTACCGCGATCGACTGAAAAGAAGACCACCATCCAATATTATCTACCAGCTGTTAGCCGCAACTTCGGCCGCGTTTGTTTCGGTTTTTTTTAATCCTGCAAGCAAGCATTCAGAATAACCTATGTTACTCTCCGGCCCATAAGCTATCTAGTATCTCTATGCAAAAAAACATGGCAATCCGTTGCTCTGTTGCTGCGTGATTGAATGACAAACCAACAAACACACTTTCGGAATTATAATATTAAGGGATAATTACGTCGATCAAGTCCTCACTGCGCAAGGTTATTTCGTGCAAAAATAGGCTACATCAGAGACATCAGGGCACACGAGCGAAGCCCAGAATTCTTTAAAGTTTACAGAGATCCAGTCGCTTTTACTGATTAAGCTTAAATTTAAGTGGATCAAAAATTAATTTGCAAGATTTGATGACAAACATTGTTGATGACAAACATCGGAACAGGTGAAACTAAACAAGTGTAAATTAAAAATTTTATTTTTAAGAAAACAAGCTTTTATTAGCTGGCTACATCGTCAGACCCTGGCTATCATCTAGAACCAGACTACTTGTCAAGACGAATTAAACGAGCCTAAACTTGATGGGGTTACGTCGTTTTATTACAGAGTTACCAAAACCACCTTCCGGCTTCATCATGAGACCCTGAATACCCTCAAACTCGATGATGTTGTTTCGTTTCATTGCGAAGTTCCTATGCCCACCTTCCAGCTCCATCATCAGATCAGCACCATGTCATCATAATATTGCATCGTCACGCGATTTACACATGTAGATATGCAAAATTTTAGCTCAATCGGTAACCGGGAAGTGGATCAAATTTAATTTGCAAGATTTGATGATAAACATCAGTGATGACAAACATCGGGACAGATGAAACTAAATAAAAGCTTGTAAAAGTACATAGGTTCTACTGTTAAATCTTTTAAGATGGTACGGTACCCTTGGGTGAGTCCAACTAGCACTTCGTTGGTTTTTTTTAAGTTAATGCTCATAATTTGCGATTCCGCTATATGCCTTATCCCTGCAGCAGCCTAAGCCCTAAAAGGTGACCTAGTCGCCTTTTAGACTTTTTCGCCGTGGATTCTCGACTCTCATCATTAGTAGCCTAAATGGTGAAAAATATAACTGACGCGAGTGAGATATTTTGCCTTTCCCTCCCGTTCCGCTTTTACACTAAACAACACTACACTAAAGCCGTACATTTAAAACTATAGCAGCGCGGTCGGAAAACTTGGAATGGATTAACATTCGACATGCGAGAATTATCGGTTAATTAAGCAAATCAAATGAGGGACTGGTTGCATGGCTATATTTTTCATTTTTTCAAATGTCTAGGCGGGGGGGCAGCTGCCCCTACCTGCCCCCCTGCCCCCCTTGGCGACTCCCAAGATGTAGAAATTATGTAATCTAGTACGACCAGTTAGAGTGAATAAATTATCTATAGTGTTCGTAACTGGTTTTTTTAAAATCCACTAGATGTGGACGTGGCTTGTCTAAGGGAAGGGTAATACACGGCAACAACTACAGCACAACATTAGTCTAGTAGTAGTGTACTTAATTTCATTTTAGAAGCAGTTAGTGGTTTTAGGACTGTGGTCTCCTATTCGGGGGGTCGCAGGTTCGATCCCGGGTACGCACCTCTGACTTTTCGGAGTCAAGTGCGTTTAAGCAATTAAATATCACTTGCTTCAACGGTGAAGGAAAACATCGTGAGGAAACCTGCACACCTGAGAGTTCTTCATAATGTTCTTGAAGGTGTGTGAAGTCCGCCAATTCGCATTGGGCCAAGGTGGTGGACTATGGCCTATAACCCTTCTCTGAGAGGAGACCTGCGCTCAGTAGTGAGCCGTTGATGGGTTGCTAATGATGATGATGAATTTCATTTTTATACTACATAAATTATTTATCACAGAAGATATCTATAGAATCTCTGTAACAATTTGCAAGAAATTGCATTCTACACAACGGACTGTGTTGTCCAAGATTGCTTTTGGCTTGAGGTAGATAAAAAGTCTTAGGACCTGTATTACCACCATCTGATAAGTTTCGGATAGACTAACCGTAAATTTTGTCACTTTCTTACTTTATGTCAAGTGACAAAGACATAAATGCGGATAAGCTTATACCTTCACCACCTTCTGATAAGGACACTTATCAGAAGGTGGTGAAAATGGCCCTTAGGATTGTGCAAGCGGCTACAGTCACGAGGCACAACGAACTTTAAGCGTTCAAGTAGCTCAGGCGCATCAATGAGACCCTTCATGAGTTTCACCAGAAAAATGATGTCCGCAATCTTTCTACGGTCATTCATCATCATCATCATCAGCCAGAGTGTATCCACTGTTGGACATAGGCCTCTTTTAAGTAGTGCCAACGTTGCCTATCCTCGGCCTTTCGCATCCAATCGATGCCGGCCACTTTCCGGATGTCATCGCTCCATCTAGCCGGGGGGCGCCCTACACTACGGTCTACACTATGGTCTACGGTCATTAAGTGACCTCATTTTATTAACCCCCGACGCAAAAGAGGGATGTTATAAGTTTGACGTCGATGTCTGTCTGTCTGTCTGTCTGTGTGTGTCTGAGTCTGTCTGTGGAATCGTAGCTCTCAAACGGATTTTTTTCATTTGAAAGCCAGTTTCCTTGCGGTGGTTCTTAGTCATCATCATCATTATCAACCTTTAGATGTCCACTGCTGGACATAGGTCTCCTGCATGGACCTCCACAGGCTTCGGTCTTGCGCCGCCTGAATCCAGCGGCTCCCTGCGACTCGTTTGATGTCGTCGGTCCACCTAGTGGGGGGTCTGCCAACACTGCGTTTACCCGTGCGGGGTCGCCACACCTTGGGACCCCAACGACCATCAGCTCTTCGAACTATGTGCGCCGCCCATTTCCACTTCAGTTTCGCGACTTGTTGAGCTATGTCGGTGACTTTAGTTCTCCTGCGGATCTCTTCATTTCTGATTTGATCTCGCAGGGATACCTCAAGCATAGCTCTCTCCAACACTCGCTGAGTGACTCTGAGCCTTCTTATGAGGCCCACAGTTAGCGACCATGTCTCGGATCCATAAGTCATCACTGGCAACACGCACTGTTCGAAGACTTTTGTCTTCAGGCACTGAGGTATTTTGGTCGAGAAGAAATCTCGGAGCTTCCCGAACGCTGCCCAGCCGAGTTGGATTCGGCGGTTGATCTCTTTCTCGAAATTGGACCTACCTAGCTGGACTGTGTGTCCCAGGTATATATACTCGTCCACAATTTCGAGCGCAGAGTTCTCAACGATTACTGGGTGGAGCGGAGCATGAGCATTGGACATGATTGTCGTCTTGTTCATGTTCATTTTCAGGCCCACCTGTTGAGAAACCATGCTGAGATCATTGAGCATTGTATATGGTTCTTAGTTATGTTTGGTTAATATCGGTCCAGCAGTGTAAGAATATCAGCTCTTTTCTAAAATGATGTAAGGCTTTTTTGGCGTATGATTACTCCATTAAGTGCTTCACGCGTGCTAATGTAATCGTTAAATGACAATTAATTGATAAGCAAGAAAAGGTTAGAATTATTTTGCTATAATCCGCCAACAGAGTTGGCTGATTATAGCAATCTGTTGGCGGATTATAGCAAAATAATTCTAACCTTTTCTTGCTAATCATGAACTTCCGCAAAGTAACGCCTGCTTCTATCCAATAATTAATTGATAAATACGACCTGATGCTGTAACCAGAATCATACATAGTCCGGCCATAGATTCACATTTCGGGGGTGTTTTAAATTTTTAATTTACGCTTGTAGTACGAGACGAAAGTCATACGAAAACAATTTATTACATTTGAAGTCCTCGTAAGATAGATGGTATAGAAAACGTTTTTGAATTCGTTCTATTCTATCGGAATGAACTTGGTACCCTGGACTCCATGCCGTGCTGCAATATTCTAGGATGCTACGGACAATACTGTTGAAGACGAGTATAGATAAACTGGGATCCTTGAATATTTTCATTTGTCTAAAGACAAGTCCGGATATCTTTGACGCTTTAAATGTTATTTGCTCGATATGTTGACAAAAACTTAAGCAGAATCTATAATAACACTAAGATATTTCATACTATAAACTTCCTTAAGACTCCTTCTTCGACTAAGGGTTATCCCACTAGGTGGGGTCCACTTTCCGGCATGCTCTAGCCCAGCGGTTCCCAAAAGGTGTTCCGCGGAACCCTGAGGTTCCGTGAAAGACCCTCAGGGGTTCCGCGAAAATTCAAGATTTCCATATTGTAAATCGTTTCACTTGCGATAATATTAAATTGACGTAATTTATTATTCATTTTCAATCAACTTGTTTTAAAATATTGCATTCCAAAATTCCATTTAGGCGCCATGTAGGTAGGTAGGTACGCTGTGCGTGTCACGTGTCGCGTCGCCCGGTCGCGCCGCTCGTCGTCCTCCCACCGCCCGCGCCGCTCGTCGTCCTCCCACCGCCCGCGCCGTTCGTCGCTCTCCCGCCGCCCGCGGCATACCGCGGCAGCTTGCGACCATTCAGTTGAGTCAATACGATTACTAGGACTGCACGTGATCAAGTTTTTGATACCAAATTTTAAAACTCGAAAATAAGCTAAGAATAAATTCCGTACCTAGAATCTAGGTACGGAATTTATCTTAAATTATCTAGGTCCTAGATAGTGATTGTTTATAGTTTTACGAGCACTGTTTTAAGCAGGTATGTTTTTATTATTTTTACGTATTATAATGATAAATCAAATGCTACTTATAATAGTTCCACAAAAACAGGTCGTTTTTGCCTAAAATATTGCTGTGTTTTACTTACAGTTCACGATGGATAAATGGCTAAAACCTGGGATTGCTAAGGGGAAACGTGGTGCTAGCTTTGTGGACAGTAATGTTAATACTTATCAATCTAATCAAGCTTTTGACCAAGTCTCATCTTCACCAGAAGGAGAGACAATTGAAAAAAAAACGGAAATTACCAGTGGTGCTAGTTGTTCAGTAAGAACTTAATTCTATTTTTTATAATTTATTTCAATTTGTTAAAGTTACACGTATGTGTCCGCGCTTATACGAACTGTTTTTTATTGCATTTTTTTTTCAGGGTATTGGTACGGAAGACACTTTTGTTGAACAAAATCAGCAAAACACAGTGATACCATCTACTACCGACCATACTGAACGTCAAGCGGGAATATCTTCAAAAAAGAGAAAATATGATGAGTCCTATCTGTCCTATGGATTTATACCGATAGGGAATGCTGAAAATCCTGATGGAAAATGTGTTGTTTGCAGCAAGATTTTGTTGAATAGCTCCCTGGCACCTGCAAAGCTTAAGCGTCACCTTGATACTAATCATCCTCACCTCAAAAATAAAAACATTAGTTTTTTTGAAAGACAAAGAGATGTACATCAAGCAGGTGTGACCGCTTTACAAAAATATGCAAAAACTGATAATGAAAACGCCACGAAAGCTTCATTCATGCTAAGTTATAAGATTGCACGAGCTGGAAAACCTCACACAATAGCCGAGGATTTTTTGAAACCATGCATGACTGAAGTTGTTGCCTGCTTGCTTGGAGAGGATTCAGCTAAGAAAGTGGCAACGGTACAGTGTTCGAACAACATCGTATCTGACCGTATTCATAAGATTTCAGACCACATTGAAGATGAATTGATTGATAGATTGAAAGAGAGCAATGCATTTGCAATGCAACTGGACGAAAGTACGGATGTTGCCGGACTAGCAATACTGCTAGTTTTTGTCAGATATCCATACAGAGAATCTATCGAAGAAGATTTGTTTCTCTGTGCTCCTTTGGAGGCCAATACAACTGGAGAAGAAATTTTTAAAGTTATTGATGAATACATGAAAAAAAACAAAATTGATTGGAATAAATGTATTGATGTATGCAGCGATGGAGCTGCAGCCATGATTGGTAAAGTAAAAGGAACAGTGTCAAGAATTAAAACTGTTGCGCAAAATTGTACTAGCAGTCATTGTATTTTACATCGTCATGCTCTTGCCGTGAAAAGAGTGCCATCTGATTTAAAACAAGTCCTTGATCAAGCCGTACAAATCGTCAATTTTGTGAAAACACGTCCACTGCAGTCAAGGCTATTCAAAAAAACGTGTGAAGACATGAAAAGTCAGCATCAATCACTCCTTCTACACACGGAAGTGAGGTGGCTTTCCAGAGGAAGGGTTTTAAACAGATTATATGAATTGCGCGATGAACTGAAAGTTTTCTTACAGACCCTTCCTTCGCCTGCAAGTGCTAGCTATCTTGAACTGTTACGAGACGAGCGATGGTTGATGAGATTGGCTTATTTGGCTGACATATTTGATAAACTGAACACAGTGAGCAGCTCTTTGCAGGGAAGAATGATAACCATATTTACAGTGAGTGACAAAGTATCTTCATTGAAAGAGAAAATCGCCTTGTGGATTGAATGTCTTGGACAAAAAAGGTATGAGTGTTTTCCACTACTTGAGCAATTTCTCAAAAAATATAATCATCTTCAAATCGCTACAGACGTAGAGATAAGTATACGTGAACATTTGACAAACCTAAAAACATCTTTGGAGGAATATTTTCCAGAAGAAAAGCTTCGGTTACGGGAAATCGAATGGGTCCGAAATCCATTTAGGATTAGTACCAAACCTTTAACACTGACTGTATTGGAATATGAAAATTTAATTGATATTAAAAATTCATCCACACTCCAACAACTTTTCGAATCTGAAGCTATCATGAACCCGAGTCAATTTTGGATTGGCCTGAAAAACGAATACCCGGGCATTGCTGAAAAAGCTATCATAGCATTACTCCCATTTGTGACAACTTACAGATGCGAGGCTGGGTTTTCAGCGTACGCCTACACGAAAAATAAGTTTAGGAGTAGGTTGAATGCTGCACCAGACCTCCGCATCCAATTGTCGGACATAAAACCTGACTTCGATGTAATTTTAAGGAAAACTATGAAGAGATTTCATTCATCACATTAAAATTTTTGTAATTACCTTTTCTTCTAACTAAGTAAATATTTTTATCTTAAAAAGTCTTTCTCTTAACATCAAACTTTGCGGACACCAATCCAAAAAGCCTCAGATGGTGTGATTTCACGAAAAAAAATGTTGCTGTTAAGGCGGAAATATACTTACGTGGCGTGGCATGTCGTGGCGCGCCAGGATCATACGTTTTCATACATTTGACAGGACGTGACACGACAAGGCATACAAGTATGTCTTTAACACATTACCTGCGAAAACCGCATGCGTTAGCGGGTTTATTTGTAAGCCGCGTAAATGCGGCTTTCACTCATCGCGCGTGATCAATACCAAAGATGCGGCGAAAATCACACAAGTACAAGCAAGGCGAGATTCGTTTTTACATTTATCAGTCACGCATCTAATGTGTTAACCATATTAAATGTATGAAACCGATATGCTTCTGGCGCGCTACCACACGCCACGAGATGTAAGTGTATTTCCGTCTTTAGTTTACTTCTTACTAAAAGCTAGGGTTCCGCCGAAAAATGGTGAAACAAAAAGGGTTCCGAAGCCAAAAGAATTCGGGAACCGCTGCTCTAGCCCACTTTGCCCCGATCTTCTGCATCCGATTTTCGTAATTTACCGGCTCTCAAACCAGCATTCACAATATCCAGCCAGCGCTTTATTGGACGGCCGCGAGATCTAGCTCCAGGGACGGCGATGTTAAGACATCTATTACCGACGTAGCTTTGTGGTTTCCGTGCCACATGACCGTGCCATCTTGGACGGGCTTCTTTCAACTTATCTCCGATGTCACGGACACTGAGCCTACTGCGATGTGATCGTTGCGTTGTCGATCGCAGCGTGTGACATTGCACATTCACCGCAGCATTTTAATCTCCGTGACTCGAAGTTCTTGCACGTGCCTCGTTAAGGCTGGCCACGTTTCACTACCGTACAGGAGCACAGCCAAAGCATAAACTTCCTTAAGACTAACCTTGTTTATTCTACAGACACAGTCTACCGGATTATTTCTCCGGGTGAAATTCCTCCTGAATTTCCTCATAGAAGTAGGTGGCGAGGTTCGATCCCTCGTCCGTAATGAACGCAGTGAGGTCACTCGTGACCCACGGCTGACCCACTCCGTTCCAGCCTTCATCCGTCGAACCGTCCGATAAGAAACTTCGTTCCAAATAAGGAAACGGCCTTACAATGGATAGTTTCTGGCATAAGAAGAGGTTCTTATTTGGTAATTTGTAGTTTGATGTATACTACTCACAGAACATAGATATGGACAAAGCTTACAAGAACAGGATTTCTCACCAGCGAGTTCTTATGGTATTCACTTAACTATTCTTATCATTTCATACATTACTTACAAACAACAGGTTTATCGCCGGTGTGAGATCTCATGTGCTTCAGTAAACCACTTTTCTTCGTACATTTATATTGACATACATTACAAGCAAAAGGCTTGTCGCCCGTGTGAGTTCCCATGTGCTTCACTAAATTACTGCTCTCAATACATTTAAACGAGCACAGCTTACAAACAAAAGGTTTATTACCAGTGTGAGTTTTCATGTGCCTCACTATACTGCTATGCTGATTACATTTAAAGGAGCATAACTTACAAGCATAGGGTTTTTCACCAGTGTGAGTTAACATGTGTCTCACTAAGCTCTGTTGTACAGAAAATTTACGTTTGCACACCTCACAGGCATAGGGCTTCTCACCAGTGTGGGTTCTTACGTGCTTAACTAAGCTCTGCTTACTTAAAGTTCGATAGTTACAAAACTTACAAGCAAAAGGTTTATCACCAGTATGAGTTCTCATGTGGCTCACTAAACCTGTTCTTAACAGTGAATTTACGTTTGCATACATCACAGGCATACGGCTTCTCACCAGTGTGGGTCCTCATGTGGTTCACAAACTCAAGTTTTCTACAGCTTCGATAGTTACACAAATTACAAGCAAAAGGTTTATCACCAGTGTGAGTTCTCATGTGGATTACTAAACTCTGCTTAGCAGCGAATTTACGTTTGCACACACCAGAGGCATACGGCTTCTCACCAGTGTGGGTCCTCATGTGTGTCACAAAACTCTGCTTAGCAGCGAATTTACGTTTGCACACCTCACAGGCAAAGGGCTTCTCACCAGTGTGGGTCCTCACGTGCTCCAGTAAATGTTGTTTACTAAAACTTCGATAGTTGCAAAACTTACAAGAAAAAGGTTTATCACCAGTGTGACTACTCATGTGGCGCACTAAACTCCACTTAACAGCGAATTTACAATTGCACACGTCACAGGAATAGGAATAGTCCCACGGGCAAACGAGGGGCTGAA
Source organism: Oeneis ivallda (assembly GCA_029955525.1). Lineage (NCBI taxonomy): Eukaryota > Metazoa > Arthropoda > Insecta > Lepidoptera > Nymphalidae > Oeneis > Oeneis ivallda. Next base: position 11,350,956 of record JARPMR010000028.1, on the reverse strand, counting down.
ACGAAACATTTTTACTGTTACTTTTTTTACTTCCCGAACTCTAACTCCTAACTCAATCAAATCAAAAATCCTCTATTTCACGTTGGCCAGCTTGTGGCACTTATGATAAGTCAAAACGTAACCAATTATACAAAGTGCAAAGGGAGCCAGTGGGGACGTGGGCATAAATCCTCTTCTGTGAAGAGAACGATCTATGTTATCTACTAGCTGATACCCGTGACGTTGTCCGCGTGTATTTTTATTCTAATATAGTACTTAAAGTTTGTTAGCATCACGGTATAAGAGTTGAGAGCAGTATCTGGATTTCAATGAATGTCTATACTTGATAGTTGATCCTGGAGTTCAAGATGCAGTCTTTACTTGTAACCTAAATATTAATTAATAATCGACAGTTCCTAAATCTCCACAGGTTAGGTGGGTAGAACCCCTGCCGCATCAGGATTGAAAAGTTGACCTGGGATTTAACTATGTAGTCTTATTTGCTTGGTATCTACAACTTTCATAATCGACAGTTATAAATCACCACAGTTTAGGTGGGCAGTGTCCCTGCAGCATCAAGATTGATTTAGAACCCCAAGTATTTATGGGACCATCTTGCAAAGTTTCTGTATCGATAAAAAACGATTCACGCAAATCGGTTTAGAAATCACGAATATATCGATATACTTGGGTAGAAAAGCACACAAACACACAATTTTTTTTTTATAATTTTAAAAGTCTTTTAATAATGTAGTAGTCCCTTGAAATATTACATTTTTTAGGCCTTACCTTGCGTTTTTTAGAGGACGTAATTTTATTTTTTTGATGTTTAGGGGGGGGGGGTCAGTGTAAAGCTAAAACCAAGTTTGTGGGGTCGCCACCCTTGTCCCACGGCCGCCATCTTGAAAATAGGGGTTGAAATGGGTTTTACGATATATCTCTTAAATTATTTATCTGTTAAAAAAAAATTGTTAATATTTGGTCTTTACCTATGAAATTGCCTTTCTTCAGTACTGGTCATTTCAAATAAAAAAAAGTTTGTAATGGCTCTGTATTCTAAATTCAAATTAATTTTGTTTTAAAACCATGACATTATTTTTACAAACTCAGTCTTTTGTTTTTTGATTAGCGTTGTATTTTCATTACATTTGAACATTTTTCGTCATAATGGATACTTTAAAAATTCGTGTAATTATGGAATATGAGTTCCGTCGTGGCACCAACGCGACACAAACGGCCCGTAACATCAAAAACGTTTACGGAGAGAACTGTACAAACGATCGCACAACCCGTTATTGGTTTTCCCGGTTCCGTTCTGGAAATTTTGACTTGAAAAATGAAGCTCGTGGTCGTCCGGAGACTTTGGTTAACAATAATGAATTAAAAGCGATTGTGGAAGCTGACAAAACTCAATCTACAGCTGAGCTAGCAGCAGCTTTTGATGTAAGCATCAAAACAATATTGATCCATTTGCGACAAATTGGCAAGGTAAAAAAGCTTGATAGATGGGTGCCCCACGACCTTAACGATCGCCAGCGCAATGTACGCGTCGAGACCTGCCTTGCGCTGCTCAACAGGCAAAGAAATGAAGGAATTTTGAAACGAATTGTTACGTGCGACGAAAAATGGATTCTGTTCGACAATCGAAAGCGCTCAGCAAGTTGGATAGACCCTGGTTCAGCACCAAAGCAATGCCCTAAACCAAAAATGACCCCTAAAAAGGTGATGGTCACTGTTTGGTGGTCTAGTGCGGGTGTGATTCACCACAGCTTTTTACAAAACGGCATGAGCATTAATGCAGATGTGTACTGTGAAGAACTGGAGAGAATGATGGAGAAGCTTGCACATCTGCAACCAGCTTTGGTCAATCGGTCGTCCCCACTGCTCCTTCACGACAACGCGCGACCCCATAGTGCGCAACAGACAGTCTCCAAGCTGCAAGAGCTGGGGTTGGAAGCTCTCCCTCATCCGCCATACTCACCAGACCTTGCAGCTACCGACTATTACTTTTTCCAAAATTTAGACAACTTTTTAGTGGGTAAAAAATTCAATTCCCGAGAGGCAGTACAAAATGCCTTTGAAGAGTTTGTTGCCTCCCGTCCAGCTGATTTTTACAAGAAAGGCAGTACAAAATGCCTTTGAAGAGTTTGTTGCCTCCCGTCCAGCTGATTTTTACAAGAAGGGCATCAATTAACTGCCAATGCGTTGGCAAAGATGCGTCGATTGCATGGGTGATTACTTCGAATAACAGAAATAAAAAAGTTTGAAAAAATAAGTACTTTCACTCATGGTCTAAGATCCGAACATAACATCGACCTTCACCCATCTGTTTACCGAATGAAACATTTTTTTTATAAAATTCCATACATAGACAAATACGTCTTGTATGTATTGCCTATCAAAATATGTTCATGACTATCATTAATTAAAAAAAAAAGTAATTAAATTTTTTTAGCGAGTTTCACCCACTTGTTTACCAATCAAAATATATATCAAAATAAAGATTATTTAATAACAAACGCGATGATATAGTATTGCCTGCAATAAACCGTTCATGAAACACTATTGCCAGGATTTAAAGTTTAAAAATCAAAGCAAGTAAAGTTGCGCAAGAGAGAAATCCGAGCTTATTTAGTGTAATAAAGAAGGATAGAGCATAGTGGCTGCGAGCGACGCCTTCGTTGAATAGAAGAGAGTACGTATGCTCTTTTTACATATGGTTGAGAGAGACAGCATATCTCTGATGTGAAAGACCTATTATTTTTTGTTGCAAATTAAATTCTCTACAACTTTGGTCCAGTAACTTTTTGTCGTACTATAAATAAAAAAGTTATAAGCGAAAATGTTCAGAAATTCGAGAAAAAATTTATATTTTTCGATATACTTAACATTTTTTTAATCATTTTACGAAAAAATTGTGTCAGACCATTTTTGTAGATCGTTTTTTGAGGAACAACTTTTATACGCAAAATTTTTCATTAAGTCAATAGCTAAGGTTTTACAGCGCTCCGAAGTGAGTACTATTTTTCAGTACTCTTAACTATACATATATTATACGTGTGTACTAATAATGTGTCATCAGTTATTGTTTCTCGAATTTCTGAATATTTTCGCTTATAACTTTTTTATTTATAGTTCTACGGTAAAAAGTTACTGGACCAAAGTTGTAGAGAATTTAATTTGCAACAAAAAATGTTAGCAAATTTTTTTATCAGATAAATAGTTTAAGAGATATATCGTAAAAACCATTTGAACCCCTATTTTCAAGATGGCGGCCGTGGTACAAGGGTGGCGACCCCACAAACTTGGTTTTAGCTTTACACTGACCCTCCCTACACACCAAAAAAATAAAATTGCGTCCTCTAAAAAACGCAACCCCAAATGTAACTTTTCAATGGACTATAGCCTAAGTTACTCCTATAATATCTGCTGTCAGTGAGTCCCGTCAAAATTTGTCCAGCCGTCCCGAGATAAGCCGGAAGAAACAACAGACAGACAGAAAGAAAAAAAATTAAAAATTTGTGTTTTGATAATTAATAGATCTATATCGTATTTATCCCTAGCTATCTATCTTAAAAGGTAAACAAGTGGTTTCTCGCAGAAATGGGCAAGCGACATGCTGCAACACTGACAATATGAAACCGTACTTTAAGAGTAGTGTCTAGTGACGAAACGCGACGCGAGTAGGTATTTTCCAAAATGCTATCTGTTTCACAACGCTTCGCTGCCCGACCCGCATCGTGCGATAGAGAGAGTTGCAAGTCCACGAGTTATTTGCCTAAATTTTATTCTTGAAATATTGTTTCGGGTCATAACGTTTTTACCCCCCTAAACGTTTACAAAATTAGACAATTTTGGTCTCATTAGATTCAGTACACCTTAATCTAGGCTCGTACGTTTCATTTTTTTAGTATTTCAGTTTAGTTAAATTTAAAAAAATAATATTAGTCGAGGAAGTTTTTTAGTCAAAAATATGGATATTTAGTCACTAATAACTTTTAACATAAGCAATATTTCTTTAAAATTAAAACGTACGGGCATAGTTTTTCATTGTATCTGCAACATTTCAAAAAATTATGAACATTGGACAACATTTACGGGTAGCAAAACGTTATCGCTTTTTGTATGAAACTTTTCAACTAGACAATCCTCTTAAGTGAATTAACGGCCAATTACGTATTGCATGTCAGGCCACGCGCCATGTTGGGTTCCGTAGTTCCCCGTCGCAATATTATGCGTACTTAGAAGGGCCAACACCACGTCAATTCATACAAAATTGCAAAGGGTATAGCCGGTAAGTATGACGACTCGGCCCCCAAATGGGAACCTATATCGAAACTTTATACCATCTACCTTGGCCTTGAGATACGGGGAAATCTATAAAAACGCACGCGTAACTATGTTCAAAAATATATATCTCAAAGAAGCTATAGAAGTAAAATTATTTTGTAACTTTTTGAATAATTTTTCATATGGAAAAGATAATAAACAAATAAACAAACAATATTTTTTTATTACGTGTTCTCCTCGAATTACAATAACATAAATAATATAATTATGTTATGCTCCTTTATGTGCACTATTTGCTCATACAAATTTCGTGACGAAAAAGTTAATGAAACACTAAACTACTACTCTCAGTACATTGATAGAGACAAAGCTTTACAAGCACAAGATTTCTCACCAGTGTGAGTTCTTATGGTATTCACTTAACTTTTCTTATCATTTCATATATTATATTACTTACAAACAGGTTTATCACCGGTGTGAGATCTCATGTGCTTCAGTAAACCACTTTTTTTCGTACATTTATATTGACATTCATTACAAGCAAAAGGTTTGTCACCCGTGTGAGTTTTCATGTGCCTCACTATACTGCTATGCTGATTACATTTAAAGGAGCATAACTTACAAGCATAGGGTTTTTCACCAGTGTGAGTTCTCATGTGTCTCACTAAGCTCTGTTGTACTGCAAATTTACGTTTGCACACCTCACAGGCATAGGGCTTCTCACCAGTGTGGGTTCTTACGTGCTTAACTAACTCCCCATTACTTAAAAATCGAAAGTTACAAAACTTACAAGCATAGGGTTTTTCACCGGTATGAGTTTTCATGTGTCTTATTAAGCTCTGCTGTACAGCAAATTTACGTTTGCACACATCACAGGCATAGGGCTTCTCACCAGTGTGGGTCCTCATGTGGTTCACAAAATGAAGTTTTTTACGGCTTCGATATGTACACAATTTACAAGCAAAAGGTTTATCACCAGCGTGAGTTCTCCTGTGTCTCACCAAACCATAACTGTCAAAACATTTGTATTGACATAACTTACAAGTAAGAGCTGTATCACCAGTGTGAGTTTTCATGTGTCTCACTAAACTACCATGCTGATTACATTTAAAGGAGCATAACTTACAAGCATAGGGTTTTTCACCAGTGTGAGTTCTTATGTGCATCTTTAAATTCCGCTTAGAAGCGAATTTATAATTGCACACCTCACAGGCATAGGGCTTCTCACCAGTGTGAGTTCTCATGTGTCTCACTAAGCTCTGTTTTACAGCAAATTTACGTTTGCACACCTCACAGACATAGGGCTTCTCACCAGTGTGGGTCCTGACGTGCTTAACTAAGTCCCCATTACTTAAAAATCCAAAGTTACAAAACTTACAAGCATAGGGTTTTTCACCAGTATGAGTTCTCCTGTGTCTCACCAAACCATAACTGTCAAAACATTTGTATTGACATAACTTACAAGTAAGAGCTGTATCACCAGTGTGAGTTTTCATGTGTCTCACTAAACTACCATGCTGATTACATTTAAAGGAGCATAACTTACAAGCATAGGGTTTTTCACCAGTGTGAGTTCTTATGTGCATCTTTAAATTCCGCTTAGAAGCGAATTTATAATTGCACACCTCACAGGCATAGGGCTTCTCACCAGTGTGAGTTCTCATGTGTCTCATCAAGCCCTGTTGTACAGCAAATTTACGTTTGCACAACTCACAGGCATAGGGCTTCTCACCAGTGTGGGTCCTCACGTGGTTCACTAAAGTATATTTACTACAACTTCGATAGTTACAAAACTTACAAGCAAAAGGTTTATCACCTGCGTGGAACTTAACGTGACTTACTAACTTATCCTTACTAGTACAATGATGTTTACTTATGTGGGACACTAACAGACTTTTCCGGTTAAATACAGTTTGACAAAAGTCACAAATAAGTATTTTCCCCTCAATTTGTTTCCCTGTATGTGTGTGTACATTATCATCACTTATCGTTTTAATATTCTCGACATTGACATCAACATTTGAACAATCTGTCTCCACAGTAGTATGTGTGGTGACTGGCTCAGTGGTTTCTGACGTAGGAGGTTCGTCTTGGCTTGTTGTCTGATAATCCGAACCCTCAGAATCAATATATCTGTCTTCATTCACATATATATACAATATTTCTCTTCCGTCTTTGTTTTCGAGGCTTGATTTGTTGACTTCTTCGTCATCACCAATCTCAAACGCTTGTTCGGATGTCGGGGATGTATCTGTTTCACTATCTGTGTCTAGTCTCACGGGCAAACGAGGGGCTGAAACGAAACATTTTTACTTTTACTTCTTTATTTCCGAACTACTACACGTTCGATTAAAATTGGCCGCTACTTCCCCGCACCGTACCTCAAGTCAGACCCACTTAGTACAGAAACAGTATAACGAGATATAGCCTGGCAAAAAAGAGTAGAAACGGAACTAATTTTTTCTTTCCTGGCAACACACAATATGGCGCCATTTATTGTTTTAAGTTTGGAATTCATATATATTATCAATTCTGTGTTAAATTGTTCGAAATACTTGAAAATGAGTCGATTAATATAAATAAAACCATCCCTAGTTAAATTCAAGAGGTGATCTTTAAAGTTTATAGTTGGTATAGGCGTTCTCTTGCGAAATATGGAGCGGGAAATATTTTGACGGAACTTGACAATATTTTCTGAAAAACCACCGACATTACGGGTATGTCTAGATCAATTCAGACCTGATGGTATGACGCTTGTTCCTTGGAGGACAGGGAGGTCGCTTGTGTGGGATGCCACCTGTGTAGATACTCTAGCTGCATCCCACATCCATGCGACCTCCTCTGTGGCGGGTGCAGCGGCTACTAGCGCCGAACAGGCTAAGAGGCGCAAATATGAAAAACTTGACAGTGGTTTCATATTTGTGCCTTTTGGTGTAGAGACCCTGGGGCCGTGGGGCCCGGAGGCTCGAGCGCTTTTTGAAGAGCTAACTAAAAAGGTGATCGAGTCTACCGGGGATCCAAGAGCTGGCAGCTACCTTGCCCAAAGGATTAGCTTGGCCATCCAAAGGGGTAATGCTGCCAGCATCTTGGGTACCATGCCACACTGCAGTGACTTCGATGGGGTTTTAGATTTTATTTAATTTTTATTTTAGTTTTAATTTTAGAATAAATTTAATTTTAATGTAGTAGGTAGTTTTAATTTTAGAGTAAATATAGATTTAACGGATAAAAAAAAAATTCAGTATAATAAATGTTAATATTATCTTATCAAGTTATTATAAAGCAAGTTTTGCAAGATTTCGGTGACGACTTTTCCGAAAACATATTTATGTTTAAACATATCTATGCTAAATATCGAGGAGGTTATGTAAGGGTTACGGGTTTGTTTATTTTTCAGAATGCATATAGCATACCCAGACTAATTTAATACTTGAACCACGTATAATAATATTTGTAGGATATTTGTGAGGCGCTATCTGTTAACGTAGTCGTAATTCCTCAGGTTAATCTTTTAGCACTTTAAGGAGAATATTAAAAGGAGCACATAATGATTGGGTAAAATAGATGAAACTTCTAATCAGAAATTGAAGTTGATATTATGGGAAGCTCAACTCAAGCCATGGATGACGATTTTCCGGAAATAGAAAAATCATGACCAAAATGATTCACCCATTAGCAGTAAAGCCACCGACATAAGGCCTGATCAACCGAATGTTGTGGAATTGCTGAAAATGCCAAAAGAATCTATTGAAATGACTTTCATAGGAAAAAGTGAGTTAGACAAATTGAGGAAAGAATATAAACGAAGAAAGCGAATGTTTTATGTTCAGTAAAAAAGGAATACGATTTATATTAACCTTGACTTTAGGGCACATTTTACGCGAGTCGAATGTGTTAAGAGAATTTTGTAGGAAAATTGATATAAAAGAACTATGCATAAAAGGAAATAAAGTCGACAAAGGATTGGACTAGTCCACGAATATGTATACTAAGAGGTGTAATAAAAATCGATAATGAGGAAGAAAAACAATTTATTTTACATCATTATCATCATCTACCCACCAGTGGACATGCAGGTGAGCGTAGAATATAAGACGAAAATTTTACTGGCCAGGTATATATAAAGACATACAATTATTTGTGCAAAAATGTACAAAATGTCAAAAAATGAAGCAATGTAGGTATACCAAGGCGCCAATGGAAATAACTACAGCAGCTTCACATGCATTTGAAAAATATATTTAGATTTAGCAGGTCCTCTTCAGAAAGACTTACAAGGTAATTGCTATATTTTAACTATACAGTGCGAATTGACAAAGTTCGTGGAAGCATACCCCTTACAGAATAAGGAAACGGTAAATGTTGCTAATGAATTAGTAACTAAGTTTATTTTAAGATACGGAATTCCTAACGTAATTCGCACAGATCACGAAAAGAATAAATCTCATCAACAATGGAACAGGTTTGTAAGCTTTTAGGAGCATTAGAAAATTCTCATAAAAATTTAGGCACATATTTAAGAATACAATGCAATGGTCAAAAAAATACATAGAGTCAATGGCTACCATTTTGGTGTTTCTGTTTCAATAATACTGTTCACACAGATACAAAATACACACCGTCCGAATTAGTATTTGGAAGACCTAGTGTCATACCATCTAGAGTAAGTCAATGTATAGAACCCTTATGTAATCCCGAAAATTATTCTATAGATCTTAAGTATAGGTTACAAATAGCACATAAGGATACTCGTAATATTTTAATTATATACCAAAAATAAGCATAAAAATTCATATGATAAGAATTTAAACAATATTAAACCATATTTCATATAGTAATGGACAATTAATATTAGTTAAGAATGAAACAGCAAGTAATTAATTATTTAATAGTAATTACATACCTACATTACTTGCAAACATCAGTTAGTCGCCCGTGTGAGTTTTTATGTGCTTTACCAAATACCTCTCCGAGTACATTTACACTGACATTCATGACAAGCAAAATGTTTTTCACTGGTGTGAGTTCTCATGTGTTTCACTAAACTAGCTAGCAATTAGAATTTCACCTGTGTGAGTTGCCATGTGCTTCACTAAATTACCTTTCCGAGTACATTTATATTGACATTCATGACAAGCAAAATGTTTTTCACTGGTGTGAGTTCTCATGTGTTTCACTAAACTAGCTAGCATTTAGAATTTCACCTGTGTGAGTTGCCATGTGCTTCACTAAATTACCTTTCCGAGTACATTTATATTGACATTCATGACAAGCAAAACGTTTTTCACCTGTGTGAGTTCTCATGTGTTTCACTAAACTACCACTCTGAGTACATTTATATTGACATTTATGACAAGCAAAAGGTTTTTCACCTGTGTGAGTTCTCATGTGTGTCACTAAATTACCTTTCCAAGTACATTTATATTGACATTCATGACAAGCAAAACGTTTTTCACCTGTGTGGGTTCTCATGTGTTTCACTAAACTACCACTCTGAGTACATTTATATTGACATTTATGACAAGCAAAAGGTTTTTCACCTGTGTGAGTTCTCATGTGCTTCTCTAAATTACCACTCTGACTACATTTATATTCACATTCATGACAAGCAAAAGGTTTTTCACCTGTGTGAGTTCTCATGTGATTCACATAATTTTCCTTAGTACATTTAAATGTGCACAGCTTACAAACAAAAGTTTCATTACCAGTGTGAGTTTTCATGTGCCTCGCTAAACTACCACGCTGATTACATTTAAAAGAGCATAACTTACAAGCATAAGGTTTTTCACCTGTGTGAGTTCTCATGTGTCTCACTAAACTCGGCCGTGTAGTAAATTTATATTTACACACCTCACAGGTATAGGGCTTCTCACCAGTGTGGGTCCTCATGTGGACCACTAAGGACCTATTACTACAACTTCCATATTTACACAACTTACAAGCAAAAGGTTTATCACCAGTGTGAGTTCTCATGTGTGTCACAAAACTCTGCTTTAAAGCGAATTTATGTTTGCACACATCACAGGTATAGGGCTTCTCACCAGTGTGAGTTCTCATGTGTGTCATTAAACTCCACTTAACAGCGAATTTATGATTGCACACATCACAGGCATACGGCTTCTCACCAGTGTGGGTCCTGACGTGGTTCACAAAAAATTGTTTTTTAAAGCTTCGATATTTACACAACTTACAAGCAAAAGGTTTATCACCAGCGTGAGTTTTCATGTGTCTCACCAAACCATCCATGTCAAAACATTTGTATTCACATAATTTACAAGCAAAGATATTAACGCCAAGGTGAGTTCTCATATGTACCTTTAAACTCCCCTTAACAGCGAATTTACGTTTGCACATCTCACAGGCATAGGGCTTCTCACCAGTGTGAGTTCTTATGTGTGTCACTAAATTATGCTTAAAAGCGAATTTATGTTTGCACACATCACAGGTATAGGGCTTCTCACCAGTGTGAGTTCTCCCGTGCTCCAGTAAATGTTGTTTAGTAGAACTTCGATAGCTACAAAACTTACAAGCAAAAGGTTTATCACCTGCGTGGAACTTAACGTGATTCACAAACTTAGCCTTATTAGTACAATGATGTTTACTTATGTGGGACACTAACAAACTTTTCCGTTTAAACAGTTTGACAAAAGTCACAAATAAGTCTTTTTTCCTCAATTTGTTTCCCTGTATGTGTGTGTACATTATCATCACTTATCGTTTTAATATTCTCGGCATTGACATCAACATTTGAACAATCTGTCTCCACAGTAGTATGTGTGGTGACTGGCTCAGTGGTTTCTGACGTAGGAGGTTCGTCTTGGCTTGTTGTCTGATAATCCGAACCTTCAGAGACAGTATCTCTGTCTTCATTGACATACCTATACATTATTTCTCTTCCATCATTGTTTTCGTGGCTTGATTTTTTGACTTCGTCGTCATCACCAATCTCAAACTCTTGTTCGGATGTCGAAGATGTATCGGTTTCACTATCTGTGTCTAGTCTCACGGGCAAACGAGGGGCTGAAACGAAAACGAAAGAAAATAAGTAATCCTACTAGTATGAAGGATCTTAGGCCTATCAGTATTTTGTCATGTATATCTAAAATCTTAGAAAAAATTGTATGTACTCAAATGACTACTTTCGTAGAGGACAACAGGATTCTACCCATCCATCAGTCAGGCTTTCGTAAGTCTCACAGCAATAATGGAAGTGATTGACAATACTCTGACCGCACAGGACCCAGGCATGGGGACAGTTCTAGTACTTCTTGATTTCTCCCGAGCGTTTGATTCAATTGACACTACCTTCATCATTATCAACCTAAAGACGTCCACTGCTGGACAAAGTTCTCCTGCATGGACTTCCACAGGCTCCGGTCTTGCGCCGCTTGCATCCAGCGGCTCCCTGCGACTCGTTTGATGTCGTCGGTCTACCTGGTGGGGGGTCTGCCAACACTGCGCTTCCCGGTGCGGGGTCGCCACTCCAGCACCTTGGGACCCCAACGACCATCAGATCTTCGAACTATGTGCCCCGCCCAATTCCACTTCAGTTTCGCGACTCGCTGAGCTATGTCGGTGGCTTTGGTTCTCGTACGGATCTCCTCATTTCTGATTTGATCTCGCAGGGATATACTGAGCATAGCTCTCTCCATCGCTCGCTGAGTGACCCTGAGCCTTCTTATGAGGCCCATAGTTAGCGACCATGTCTCGGATCCGTAAGTCATCACTAGCAACACGCACTGTTCGAAGACTTTGGTCTTCAGGCACTGAGGGATTTTGGACGAGAAGACATCTCGGAGCTTCCCGAACGCTGCCCAGCCGAGTTGGATTCGGCGGTTAACCTCTTTCTCGAAATTAGACCTACCTAGCTGGACTGTATGTCCCAGGTATATATACTCGTCTACAATTTCGAGTGCAGAGCTCTCAACGATTACTGGGTGGAGCGGAGCATAAGCATTGGACATGATTTTCGTCTTGCTCATGTTCATTTTCAGGCCCACCTGTTGAGAAACCCTGCTGAGATCATTGAGCATTGTATTGAGATCTCTCAGAGTCTCTGCCATGACTACTATGTCATCGGCAAATCGCAGGTGAGTGATGTAGTCGCCGTTTATGTTGATGCCAAGTCCGTTCCAATCCAGAAGCTTAAAGACGTCCTCCAACGCAGCGGTAAATAGCTTCGGGGAGATTACATCTCCCTGTCGCACTCCACGCTGTAAGTGGATTGGTCTCGTGGTCTGGTCCTGTATACGTACTGACATAGTGGCGTTTTCGTACAAGCACTTCAACACTTGGATATACCGGTAGTCAATCCGGCATACACAGCGACCTCAATACAGCCCAGGTTTCCACCGAATCAAAGGCTTTCTCATAGTCCACAAACGCTAAGCAAAGTGGCCGGTTATGCTTTTCCGTCTTCTGTATAACCTGCCGCAGCGTATGAATGTGATCCAAAGCCTTTTCGGAATCTGGCTTGTTAGGGAGGCTGGAAGTCGTGAAACCTACGAGCGAGACGATTCGTAATGACTCTCGAGAACAACTTGATGACTCAGCAGCGTCCAGCGAGATGGGTCTATAATTCTTCAGCAAGGTATTATCACCCTTTTTGAAGAACAGGACCACCACGCTCCTGTGCCATGCTTCCGGCGTTATACCCTCGTGAATGACGGAATTGAACAATCGCTGAAAGATCTTAAGTACCGGTTTTCCACCCGCTTTCAAGAGTTCCGCAGTGATTCCGTCATCACCTGGCGCCTTGTTATTCATGAGCTGTTTGAGAGCCATTCTAATCTCGTATAGGCTGACGTCCGGGATATCTTCGAAATAGTGTCTGGTCAGTTTGGCTCTGGGATCTGGCCAAATCCTCAACAGGTTTTTGTGTCGTGGTATAAAACTGCCCATAGAACTTCTCGACCGGAGAGGTCGGATCGGTCAAGATCACAGGTCGAGAAGAGACGAGACGTCCGTCATCAGTTTTAAGCCGCGTCAGCTGGCTCTGTCCGATAGACAGATCCCTTGCGAACACTTTTGAGCCTTTGTTCCGCTCGATGGTATCTTTACTACACTCCGTATTAAAGAACCGGAGGTCGCGAGTTTGTGCCTTGGAGATCTGTCTATTAATCCGCCGGTAGGCAGCCGCGCCTACCGATGACTGCAGCCACATCTCTTGTCTCTCCTCCATGAGCTTGAGAGTGTGTTCGGAGAACTTTTCGGTTCTTTTCCTGCGATGGGTCTTAAAGAACTTAGACCCCACAGTATGGACAATCTCCACGAACCTTTTGTTTAGATCGTCCACAGAAACGCAGTCTGCTAGGCAATCGAATCGGTTCTGCAGTTCGAGTTGGAAGTTTTCGGGGTTTTGGATATGAGCACAAGAGGGTCGGAGAGTTGACTTCACCAGTCTGGCCCTTTCCAGCTTCACATTAATATTCAATGTGCCTCTTACCATACGGTGATCGCTCCCGGTTTTCACCCTGTTGATGACAGAGACATCATTGAATATATGGCGCTTGGTCGACATAATAAAATCAATCTCACTTCTCGTAGAACCATCGGGGCTCATCCAAGTCCATTTTCTGTGTGGCCGCTTCCTGAAGAAGGAGTTCATCATAAAGAGGCCCTCCTTCTCCATGAAGTCGGCCAGCATTTGACCCCTCTGGTTCCTTCGCCCATAACCAAATTGCCCTACCCTCGTCTCTGCACCGCTTCGTTCACCCAGCCTCGCGTTGAAATCCCCCATCACAACATTGTAGTGAGTGGTTGAGGCGTGTATGGCTTTAGATATATCCTCATATAGCGTCTCCACCTCCTCGTTATGATGTGCCGATGTCGGTGCGTAAGCCTGTATAACCTTCAGCGAATACCGTTTGGTGATTCTGAGTATAAGGTACGCTACCCTACTCGACACACTCTTGACATGTACAATGTTGTTGACGAGGGACTTGTGGACGATGAATCCGACACCACCCTGGGACTGTTGATCGCACTCCCGGTAGTAAAACAAGTTGCCGGAATTGAGGATTATCGAGTCCTCCCGCCCTCTTTGGACTTCAGACAATCCTATAATATTCAAGCGCAAATTGCTCACTGCTTCTTCCAGCTCGATGATCTTCTCGTCAGTCCTCAAAGTGCGTGCGTTATACGTCACCAGGTCCAGTCGTCGAGTTTGGCAGCGGAATCTCATCCGGAGATTCTTAGCACCCCCTGCCCCGCCATTACCGTGACCGCTGCCAGGGTCAGGAATAGCGAGGCCGCCGGGAACTAGGGGCCATGACCTTGTGCGAATATCCATTTCAAAGGTTTTGCCCATAATGACCACGCTGGGCAGGCATGTTGGTCATCGCAGGGCTAGACTGATCGCGCCGATGTCGCTGCTGCCCGACACCGGGCTGTGCCATTTGTCCAGTCTAGCTAGCATGAGATGGTTATACCGCCATCTGTCGGTCGCCAGAGCCTCGTCAGTAAGCCAGCAGGGGGCACCGCGGGCAGGTGAGGTTGACTGTTGGAGCGCTAGATGAAGGCCCTTACCCCCCACACTACCTTATTGCTATCTAATCTGTCGTACTATGGGTTTAGTACCTGGTTTAATAGTTTTCTCAGTAACCGGGCTCAATTTGTACTCGTAGCTGTACTGTACTGTACTGTACTGTAATGTAGCTCGAGGTATGCCTCAAGGTTCTGCACTTAGCCCTAAGCTCTTTGCAATTTATACGGCAGATATAATTCATTGCTTCTGCTATCGCAAATATCACCTATATGCCGATGATGTACAATTATACTACTCCTTTAAGCCGAAGCATGCTGCAGAAGTTGAAACTAAAATTAATGAAGACTTAGAGAGAATAGCTCTTTTGTCAGGCAAAAATTCGTTATTACTTAATCCGTTAAAATCGAAGTGCATAATATTAGGATCAACTATGATGACAAAAACTATTAAGGCATCGAAACTTCAAATCAGGATAGGATACTTCCTGTCCTGATTTGAAGATTCAGTAATATTTGATTGGATTGGGAGAATAACAGGAACGGCATTCCGAACCAGTGGTAGACTCAGCGAAGATTCAAAAGCACTTGTAAAAAATTTTTTTTTGAATAAAAAACATTTCTATTCTATTCTATTGTAGAGAGAGACTGGGGCAAGAAATTTGGGGATAATCTTTGATTCCAATTTGCGTTTTGAGTCACACATATCTAATGTAGTTAGGAACTGTTTCTACAGACTTAAAGTCCTTTTCAAGATAAGATCTTATCTTAGTGTAGAAATTAGAATACGACTGTGTGATTCACTTATTTTTTCTTTGTCGAAGCTGAACTATGCGGACACAGCATAATATGGGCCATGCTTGCTAGAAAGAACCGAAAAATTAATAGAGAGTTCAAAATGCATGCGCTCGATTCTGTTTCCCCATTCCTCCTCGCTCACACATTAGTCCTTATCTGAATAAAGCCAATATCCTGAATATGACCTCCCGTCGGAACCTTCACCTGGCTACCCTGTTATTTGGTGTCATCTCGACTGGTAAACCGGAATATCTCTTCACAAAGATTAGATGGGCCAGGGAGCAAGGCAAATATGCTCCGAGAGGTGGGGTGTGTCAGATGGCTGTACCGAGACACAAGACTGCTACATTCCGCGGAAACTTTAGGCTTGCTTTCTCTAAGATTTGGAACATTATCCCACCGCGCTTATCTATAAACTCAGAATTATGCTACCAAAGTCATTCGCCGATATTCTTGAATCATATACTTCGAACAGATGGTTTAGAGTTCGCCAAGAAGATGCATATTCTGAACTCAACGAAATTAAAGCTGGGGTACCGCAAGGAAGTGTTTTAGGTCCGGTTCTGTACTTATTATACACCTGTGATATTCCAGCACTAGAAAATAATACCATTGCAACATTTGCTGATGAAACTGCCATAATAGGAACTGGAGAAAGTCACGAAGAAGCAGTGGAAAATGTACAAGTTGCCATTAACAAAGTTAATGGATGGACTATAAAGTGGCGAATTAAACTTCGAGTCTAAATCAATGCATATAGATTTCACCAATAAGCTACCGCAATATCACCCGATTTACCTAAATCGTCAACTTATCCCCTACGTAAATACAGCGACGTACCTGGGTATGACGCTAGACACAAGGCTTCGATGGAAAGTTCATGTTAAAAAGAAACGCGAGGAATAAGAATTACGATATAAAAAAATGCCTTGGCTGCTTGGAAGGCATTCTACGCTCTCATTACATACTAATCTTATGCTATATAAGCAAGTTCTGATGCCTGTATGGACGTATGGTATACAACTCTGGGGGTGTACTAAACCTAGCAATATCCAAATAATACAGAGATTCCAGAACAAAGTACTCAGGGAAATATCCAATGAACCCTGGTACGTCAGAAAGCACGATCTCCACAGGGACCCTAAGATGGAGTTCGTGAACAAGATAATACAAAACTACGCAAAAGCTCACCAATTTCGACTTCGTCATCATGTGAATCTGGAAGCTGTTAAGCTTCTCGATGATACGGACGAACAAAACTGTTCGAACTAGTATTTAAAAGTGCCTATGTGCAGTGTCAGTGCAGTGCTTGTGTTATTTGACTAGGCCACAAAAACATAGTGAACTTATATATTAGAATTAACTAAGGACAGTTATTGGACTGTAAATTAGATAAAGAATTTAATTATAAGTAGAAGTTTAAGTTAAAACAATATTGCTAATTATCCCTCAGGCTAGATTGCAATAAAAAATAATGCTACCGTTACGTAATGGTGCCTTATGGTAGGAAAAAAAATTATCCCTCCGCCTGTGCAGAATATGAAGTCAATATTCAGCTTTAAATCCAATTTAAAAAAGTTACTATTGAAGAGACAAAAAAGCGACCTAAAGTAATAAAATAATAGAGAAGGAGCCAAGACCTTTCAGACCTTCGTCATTTTATAAAAGCTGAAAGTTACTCTGCGTATGTCCCCAATAGAGATAAGAACTATCCCCGACTATGAAGATTGGATCTTGGTGGCTTTGGGAGATATAAGGTAGTAAAGGTGCATAAATTCTGAGAATACTTTCGTCATAGTATAAAAGCTGAGTTTTATATATGTTACTTGGGAACCTATCAGAAGATGTTTCCTCAACAGTCAGACGCTTTAAAAATCTGTCGTAGGTAGGTAGGTAGGCAAACTTTGATGAAACTATCGACTTTTACGGGATATAAAATAACCTGCGTGTTAATCCAGGCTATAATCTATCTTCATTCCAAATTTCAGCCAAATCGGTTCATTAGTTGTGGCGTGTGGCTATTAGAAATAATAGCTGAATTTCAGGTTTTCAAAATTCTGCAGGAACCATGGACTTTTACGGAATTGAAAGAAGCCTATATATAAGGTTATATACCTATGACTTGGGGTCCAGTTGAGCCATGACAACGTTTTTGTCTATGGCTTAATTAGTAACTTTGCTGTTTGCATCTTATCAATATGGCGGACGCGTCTATTATAAGATGTAAAGCTTTAGTTTGTTTCTTTTTCTGTTGCTTTCCATGGCTCTGCTAAACTAGAGGAGCTGAGGTCAAGAAGGAGTCCGAGTTCCTCGTGTCAGGAAAGGCCGTGTAGAAGATCAAAGGAGGGTACCCAAAAAAAAAGGTGCTATCGAGTGCGCGCATGAGCAACACCGAGCCGATCTACGAGTCGGGAGAGGCGACGATGGAGCGATCGTCGGCCTTATAAGCGCAGCGTGCTATTTGTTCGCTCTTTTTATTGGGACGAGCATACCGTCAGCATCTCTTAATCGTGATGGGATCACACCTGAGTCATAATAATTGTCCATTGGTTGATTTGTGCATTTTGATGACTACCCTCACGTTCAGATGGTGGTTTGTCTGTCGTGCTGTGGTTATTAGCTGAGTGGAAAAGGGCCATTATTGGGGATGGTGGAGACGGCTAAGGTAGGGTTTCAGCGTTTTAAGAGATGCGTTCTCTTATAGCCTGATTAGTTTTTGAGGAATAAATCCGCTTCTGATAACTTTTAAATAAACCCGCTTCTGATAGCTAATTATAATAGATATTATGCTATGTATGCAATGTTTCCACAATGAGGGGAGTTCCACAAAAGTATACCTAATTATAATTCAACACATGTTAAGACTGGCAGACAGAAAGTAGCCCCATTCCCGCCGGTGGAACCCGTTCACGAGCATGACGCACGACCCAGCCATTGCTTCGCTCAACCATATTTGGTCTATGGTCGGTCTCTGCTGCCTATCTTAGCTTGCCCTGTGCTATAGTCAGCAGCCTAGTGTGTGTAGTAGTTTGTAGAGGGACCTTTAGAAACCACTACACAATTTCAAGACAGTAAAGTTTAAAAGGGTGCCCATATGCAAAGGGATGTGAGCTTAAGTAAGTTGTAGGGCCTGTGAGGGCGTGCTTGTGTGTGTGTGTGTGTTAGATTGTTTTTGTAATATGTAGACAACAAAAAAAAAATAAAAAAATAGTATGGGTTTCTTATAAAGTTCAATTTATACGTTTTATTAGGGTTCCGTAGTAAACAAGGAACCCTTATAGTTTCGCCATGTCCGTCCGTCTGTCTGTCTGTCTGTCTGTCTGTCCGCGGTTTAGCTCAGAGACTATTGATACTAGAAATCTGTAATTTGACAAGGGTATAAATATCAATCACGCCGACAAAGTGGTGAAATAAAATTGTGAAAAATATTTTTTTTAGGGTACCTCCCCTACATGTAAAGTGGGGATGATTTTTTTTTCTCATCTATCCCATAGTGTGGGGTGTCGTTGAAAAGGTCTTTCAAAAACGTTATAGGTGTGGGAACACCATTTTTCAATTCAGGGATCCGTTTGTGAAATATGATATTTTAAAGTGCTAAATTTTATTAGAGTCAAGTGACCCCCCCTCTGCCAGCTAAATGGTTGTATATAGGATACAAGAAAAAAATCACAGCAGTAGTATATATAATGAATTTTAAAGGAAAACTGTCACGGCTAAGTAGTGTTCATTAGTGAAGGAGTTATATCGGTTTTTCTAAGTCAGATATTACACGTAGTGTAAGTTGCATATTTTGTAGTATATTATAGTATTTAAATTTTAAACCATGGAACTCAAAATGTATGTTGAGACTTTCAACTACGGAACCCTACACTGCGCGTGGCCCGACACGCACTTGGCCGGTTTTTTATGTTTTCTGTCTCATCTATACCTACATATAATAAAACTGTAACTGGAAGATTTCTGTACATTTCATATATTTTGAAAATTTTAATTGGGGGATGCTTTACTATCGATACTGAGCCCAAAATAGATTTTTATTTAATTTTTGTCTGTTTGTCTGTCTGTTTGTTTGTCCTTCTTTCACGTAAAAACTACCGCACAGATTTCTACAAAATTTTATACCGTGGTAGCTTATTACTCGGGTCAACATCTAGGCTACTTTTTATCCCGGAAAATCAAGGAGTTCCCGAGGGACTTTAAAAACTAAATCCACGCGGACAAAGTCGCGGGCATCAGCTAGTCATAACTAAGACTGTAAGATTTTAGTGACAGTATTTTTATTTAGTTTGTTATATAACGTCTTACATAAATAGCATTGGAAACGTTGTGCAAAACGAGAGCGAAAACGCGGAATATTAAAAATTTTCAAGAAGGTTGGCGAATTTTGATCCAGCATATTTTAAAAACTGATTCAGATTCAGAAATCATTTAATTTTAATTAATATTTTTTCAGAGTATTTTTCTGCGTAAACCCGATATTTTTAGAAGATGGGGATCAAAATAGCTATTTATGCAACTGCATCGTAATGAGGGTCATTTTAATTCGAGTGCTGTTTTTTGATACGAGGCTTGCCGAGTATCAAAATAGGATAGTACGAGAATTAAAATGACTAATTACGTTCAGTTGCATACAAGATTTTATCTACGACAAGGAAAATAAAATCATGAACAAAATACGCCGTAGGCTCAATAAAGTAACAAAAAGTAACTGCGTAAGCCGCCACCAGCCGCCTGTGGCGCCTCTGTCAACAAAAAGTAACTCCGTAAGCCGCCACCAGCCGCCTGTGGCGCCTCTGTCGTATGAACGGCACAAAAGTGCCAGAACTCAGAGCCTTAGCTTTAGGTATCCTATTTTAAGAAGATAACCATTTCGATTCAGCTCCCATACAACGAGCTGCATCGAAATGAGAAGCAAAACCGAAAGAGGGTTCATTTCGATTCAGCTGTCAAATTCGAAATTAGAACTTTTCGATGTTGGAGTAGATAAATATAATTATTCACAAGTACATATCATAAATAACCGTTACATGGCAATACAAGTGAATACCTTTTTTCACCCAACTTTATTTGATAGACTTTGATGAACAGCTGTTTTGTTAGACTGGTTTAATAGAAAAAGCATGAGAAGTTTGATTCGTGAACGTGGGCTGAGGCCCACGGTTCAGTTCGTCTGGGTCAGAAACTCTATGGAATTCGCAAATCTCCTTAACGCCGCTTATTACTTCGGTCTGCTACTAGTTGAACTAGTGAGCCACGTAGCTTTGATATAGTATTTTTATTTGTTTTGAAAAAACTGCTGAGCTTCTTGCCGGCTTTTTTCAAATTTTTTATTTATTTTATGTAGGCCAACCTGTGTAACTACCGGTTCGGAAAGCGGATTCTGCTGAGAAGAGCCGGCAAGAAACTCAGCCGTTGCTCTTTTCAAAATAATCATTTTAAAATATTATTATACAGCTATTACATTGTAATAAGTTTTTTATACTATCTTGTGGGCAGCCGGATGCCATGCCGATTTAACCCATGCAACTTTGTTAGAATAGAATAGAATATAATATTTCCACAATGAGGTGAGGTTCCAAAAAAGCGTAGGTACTACAATTCAATTCATGTTAAGACGGGCAGACAGAAAGCAGCCCCATTCCCGCCGGTGGAACCCGTTTACGAGCAGAAACAATCATTTTATCAGCAGAATCTGCATTCCAAACCTGTGGTAGAGTCTGAATGTGTCATAAGAGCAACAGGTTACCCTACGTGGAATAAATGATTTCAATTAATACTAGCTGATGCCCGCGTCTTAGTCCGCATGGATTTAGTTTTTAAAATCCCTCGGGAACTCTTTCGTTTTCCGGGATAAAAAGCCTACGTCACTCTCCAGGTCCTCAACTATACCCTTGCAAAAGAAACACGTCAATCCGAAGCTCTGTTGCGGTGTGATTGAAGGACAAATTAACAAAAAAACACACTTTCGCATTTATAATATTACGTATGATTTCTTTTGCATTCGCCTTCCCTTCGGTGGATGCAGGTATCTATTAATTTTATGAGGAACTAGCATTTGACAAGGACATACCAACAAACAAACACACTTTGGCATAGAATATAGGTGGATAAAAAATAATATAACAGCCATTGAACGGGAAGTTTCGGGCGTCCAAGAATTCAAGGAGGCAGGCATACCAAAAGTAGATAAACTTTTATTTGTACTTTGGTAAGACATTAAACTACTATTCACAGTACACCGATATGTACAAACCTTATAAGAAAAGAATTTCTCACCAGTATGAATTATCATGGTATTCACTTATACACCAGTGCTATCTGCCTTTGAAAATGATGAAAAATTAAAAAAAAAATTATAGTACGATGATACCCATTGGAAAAGGAAGAGAATGCAACAAAAATGAAAGGAAAAATAAATTACGGGCGATCTGAGGTCGGGAAGTGGGGGGAGGGACCCCCCCCCCTCCCCCCACCGGGTAAATAAAATCGGGTACCTAAATAATGTACCCCACATTTAAGGGTAAATAAAAACCGGCCAAGTGCGTGTCGGGCCACGCGCAGTGTAGGGTTCCGTAGTTGAAAGTCTGAAATATTATTGCTGACCTACTCTAGCGGCACGCTATGATGGCCGGTTTGACACATTACAATAGTGATGTGAAATGTCAATTTATTCTCGAACAAAAAACAATTAAGTTTTGTTTTTGTACCTGATTAAATAGGTTTAATAAAACAAAAATGTATATGTTTATTTAATTTATTTGAACGAACTGAATATTTGAATGAAAATGAATATACATACTTTATATGCACACAAGAAACATATGAATACAAAAGATACCAAAAAAGGTGCCACAAAAGGCCATAATTAATCAGATTCGTCCATACTACTATTTTCACTGTCGTCACTGCTATCATCACCTACATTAATAATTATATGTTCGTTTTCTATAATATTATCTATTTTCACATCTCTTTCATAATCTTCCCTTATTAATTTAACAGTTCTATTCACAACCTTTTCCCAGTCTCCTTTAGTCACATGTTCACAAGCTTCTTCTAATAATTTTAGCATTTTTTTTTTGTGGTAAATGGGGGTTCTGTATTGTGTCTTGCAGCATATCCCTTAATTTGAGCCCACACCAACTCAATCGCATTATACTCACAATGGTAAGGCGGTAACCGTATAACTCTGTGCCCATGTTCTAATGCTATTTCGTCAATGACGTATCGGATCTTGGTTGGTTTGTTTTCTTTTAAAAGACGTACTAATTCCGCTTTTAACATATTCATGTTTGCATCTACGCCATTTTTACGAAGCCATGCGACGATATCAGCTTTCTTTTGGGATTGGGCAGGTGGCTTGTCAATTTGCATCGAGTGGTATGGGGCGTTGTCCATAATTATAATATATGGTTCAGGGAGGCTACACAACATTGAGGTAAACCATTCAGTAAACTTTTCTCCATTCATGTCTTCATGATAGTCTCCAGTGGTTTTTGACGCAAAAGCCATGAGAGAACCTTCGACAAACCCGTTGATGGTTCCGGCGTGACAAATTATAAGTCGCGATCCTTTTCCTACAGGAACTTTGGAAGTAGATGCTGCTGTGTCATCGTTCCAAGAACGGCCTACAGTATGGTTAGCATTAAGCCATGTTTCATCCAAGAACACAACATTTTGCCAATTTTTGATTTCTTTCACTTGCCGTAAAAAAGTATACCTTGCCATCGCTATATCAAATCTTTCCATCAATATTTTGCGTTTGTTACATTTTTTGTATCGAAATCCAATGGTCTTCAAAATCTTCGTTAAAGAACTTTCCCCACCGAAGAATAATCCAGCTTCCTTCAGTGAATGCACCAACTTTTTTCTTGTTGGATACTCCTTCTGTAAATAGTAGCCGTAAACATGTCTTCGGATAGCATCGGCATCAAAGCTATCGATGCCTACGACTGGTTTTGCTCGTTTTCTCTTTTTTGGTGTGTGAAGTTTATTTTCTTCTGTGCCAGTCTCGCCATATTTTTTTTTAGTTATCCGTCTAACAGTTCGTTGTCCAATATTAAGCGCATCAGCTACGCGTTCAACCACTGACGTTATAGGTAAAATTGGCCCTCCATTTTGAGCTTCACGATCGAAATAGTTACGAAGGCGTATTACGAACTCACGTGTCTGACTATTTAGAACAGTTCTCTGCGTACGTTCGGTCATATCGACGAAATCCACAACAAAGGGCTTGAACAGAGTCCAAATTAACGAGCAAAGGTCAACAGTAATGCAGTATCAATATTTGAAATCCAAAGCCAGGTCAAAACTATATCACAATCGCATTGCACTGACAGTTTATACTTTTCGAAGCAACGTCAATTCGAAACTGCTTTGTTTTGCATTGAGCATTGACGCGAGTTTGCCGGAGGTAGTAGTTGTGCTAGCCAGCGATCCTATGTGACGATCGTATTAGATTCCATTTTTAAAAATTTTCAATTTAGAAAACCAAATGCCGAGTTGTGGTATATATCATATAAAAATAAAAATTTTACCTTTTGTATGAAACAGCTGATATTTTTTTGCGATTTCAGAGGTTTGTCCACATAGTGAAAATTGTTCATATTCACGAGTACATTCACCCCTTAAATGGTGCAAACTGATTTTTCTACACTTGTATACATTTTAGAAATCAATTTAATAAATAAATTTTGAGTCCTAAACCTAAAACTACATTCGATAAAATTTATGAATCTCTGCACATCACTATCGTCAATAAAGTAATACAATTATTTCCTTCAAAGTCGTTATCAATTAATACGGAACTTCATGAGCGGACAAACGTCAAACCGGCCATCATAGCGTGCCGCTAGTGTAGGATAGAGCTTTTATTTTATTTATGAATATTGAATACATTTTGAGTTCCATGGTTTAAATACTATAATATACTACAAAATATGCAACTTACACTACGTGTAATACCTGACTTGGAAAAAACAGATATAACTCCTTGACTAATGAACCCTACTTAGCCGTGATAGTTTTCCTTTAAAATTCATTGTATATACTACTGCTGTGAATTTTTTCTTGTATACTTTATACAACCATTTAGCTGGCAGAGGGGGGGGGACACTTGACGATAATAACATTTAGCACTTTAAAATATCATATTTCACAAACGGATCCCTGAATTGAAAAATGGTGTTCCCACACCCACAATATTTTTGAGACCTATTCAACGACACCCCACACTATGGGATATCGAGAAAAAAAAATTCATCCCCACTTTACATGTAGGGGAGGTACCCTAAAAAAATTATTTTTAAAACTTTATTTCACCACTTTGTCGGTGTGATTGATATTTATACCCTTGTCAAATTACAGATTTCTAGTACCAATAGTCTCTGAGCAAAACCGCGGACAGACAGACAGACAGACAGACAGACGGACGGACATGGCGAAACTATAAGGGTTCCTTGTTTACTACGGAACCCTAAGAACGGTTTATCTCAATTTCTGGAAAAACTACAAGTCCTATGGAAAAAAGTTAAATGGCAAAGTTGTAGGTAATAAAAAGATCTACAACTTTTGTATTTAGACTTTTTTCACATAACCTCAAAATGTATGTGAAAAATTCAAATAACCAAGTTTTTGGTTTTTTATCTTTTACAAAAAAAAAAAAATTCACGAAATTTGGTGAAAACTTACCTTTTTATGTCCCAAACATACTGTAATTTTTCTAATTTAAAATATTTATTTTATCACCTTTTTTTTGACTTAATATTGAAAAAGCACCTAATTTTCAATCAAAAATTCTCCCGTCAAAATATCTGCTTTTTTAAAAAAGTCGGTGAGCTCTTTGTTCCTTGAAATCTCTACTTTCTGATGGTGTAAAAAAAAATATACATTACTATGGTCAATGCTCTCAGAAAATTAATAGAATAGAATAGAATAGAATAGAAATGTTTTTTATTCAAATAAACTTTTTTACAAGTGCTTTCGAATCGTCGATGAGTCTACCACTGGTTCGGAATGCCGTTCCTGCCGAGAAGAACCAGCAAGAAACTCGGCAGTTGCTCTTTTCAAAATAAGTTTACATTCAATAGAATAGTTAAACAGTTCAATTACCACCTGCTGTCTCATGAATCGCTGGAAAGAATTATGTCCACGCTTTTTTACCATCTAAATAGTCTTCAATTGCATAATATGCTTTTTTCATGAGATTAGTTTTTACTGATTTCTTAAACTTTTGTAAAGGCAAGTCTAAGATCGACTGTGGAATTTTATTATAAAACGTCACGCCCATTCCCACAAATGTCTTTCGGACCCTCTTGAGGCGACATCGAGGAATCACGAGCCTGTTTGGATTTCTAACTTGCCTATCGTGTAAATCACCCTTTTTTTGTAATTCACGATGTTTTGTCTGACAAATATTATATTGTTGTAAATATATTGTGAAGCTACTGTAAGAATGCCTATTTCTTTAAATTTTTCTCGAAGGGAATCCCGCGGTTTTAAATTATATATTGCGCGAATTGCCCTCTTCTGCAATACAAAAATTTTTCCAATATCGGCTGCTTTACCCCATAATAAGATTCCGTATGACATAATACTATGGAAATATGCAAAATAAACAATTTTTGCAGTTTCTATGTCAGTTAACTGTCGAATCTTCCTAACAGCGTAAGCAACAGTGCTAAGCTTGCCAGCAAGTGTTGCTATATGGGTGCCCCATTGCAGTTTTGAGTCCAGGGTTAATCCCAAGAACACTGTGGAGTCCTCACTTTTCAAGGGTTCATTACTTATCTTTAAATTTTTACTGACAGTTCTGGTGTTGGGCAATAAAAACTCAACACACTTGGTTTTTTTAGCATTTAAAAGTAGATTATTTGCCGTAAACCATTCAGAAACTTGAGATAATGCAATATTTACATCGTCAAAATTGTCTTTCGTCCTATCGACTTTAAAAATCAAAGACGTATCATCAGCAAATAGTACAATATCGCAAGTATTTTGGACAAAATGTGGTAAATCATTTACGTAAATCAAAAACATGAATGGACCTAGAATAGAACCCTGGGGTACACCCATTACCGAGGCTGATCCGGATGATTTCACATCATTGACACATACTCTTTGAACACGATCACTAAGATAAGACGCAATGAGGCTAAGCGCAAAATCTTTAATACCATAGTGGCTCAGTTTAAGCAAAAGGGTCTCGTGATCAACGCAGTCGAAAGCTTTTGATAAATCACAGAAAATACCAATGGCATTCTGTGAGTTATTCCATGCATCGAATATGTGTTGCAACAGCGTTGCGGCTGCATCGGTTGTTGATCGACCCTTAGTAATCACGACGTACTGCTCAGGGTGAAGAAGTTTATTTAAATTAAAGTGTAGAAGCAGTTGGTTGAGCATTATTTTTTCAAATATCTTGCTGAGAGTTGGCAAAATTGAAATTGGTCTGTAGTTATTCGGGTCACATTTGCTTCCCGATTTAAAAAGAGGTATTAATTTACTACATTTCATCAGGTCTGGAAAAGATCCAGAATCTACAGACTTATTAAAAATTAAAGCAAGATAGGGCGCAATAATATCAATGATATTGTGAATTATAACTGATATTCCCCATAGATCTCCTGTTTTTTTATTTTGCAATGATTTGAATGTTTTGATAATATCATATGGGGTAACGTGTTTAAACCTAAATAATTTATTGCGCTCAGAGACATTGCTTCTTAGAAGATTATAGGCTTCTGTTGGCGAGGAATTTAGAGAACTGGTCGTGGTTACTGGTATATTTTTGAAAAAGTTCTCAAATGTATTTGCAATTTCTATATCAGAGTCAATTATCCGGTTGTTAATTTTAAGCTCCAGTTTATTATAATGTACCTTATTCTTACCCATTTCATCACCAATGATGTCCCATACTGCTTTTATTTTATTATCCGAATTGACAATTTTTTGTTAACCTTTTTTACCCTTTTTAACCTTTTTGTAAACCTTTTAAATTACATGCGTAGATGGCTATTTATTGCTATTTTAAGATAACTTATATACCTGAGTGACCTACGGAAAATTTTAGGCCATCAAAAGGTATTTCCTAGAGAAGTGGGGAAGGGGCTAGGAGGGTCTGGGCCTTACTACCTGTTATTTCGTATTTCGTTTCTGCATTTTCTGAGTGCATTTACCATAGTAATGTATATTTTTTTTACACCATCAGAAGCTTAGGGTTTCCCACCAGTGTGAGTTCTCATGTGTCTGGCTAAATACCGCCTAACAGCAAATTTACGTTTGCACACCTCACAGGCATAGGGCTTCTCACCAGTGTGAGTTCTGATGTGTCTGGCTAAATACCGCCTAACAGCAAATTTACGTTTGCACACCTCACAGGCATAGGGCTTCTCACCAGTGTGAGTTCTGATGTGTCTCATTAAACCCTTCTTAACAGCGAATTTACGCTTACACACCTCACAGGCATAGGGCTTCTCACCAGTGTGGGTCCTTATGTGATTCACTAAGGTCTTCTTATCACAACTTCGATACTTACACAAATTACAAGCAAAAGGTTTATCACCAGTGTGAGTTCTTATGTGTCTCACTAAATTCCGCTTAACAGCGAATTTACGCTTGCACACATTACAGGCATAGGGCTTCTCGCCAGTATGGGTCCTCACGTGCTTCACTAAGGTCTGCTTATTATAACTTCGATACTTACATAAATTACAAGCAAAAGGTTTATCACCAGTGTGAGTTCTCATGTGTGCCACCAAATTCGGCTTAAGAGAGAATTTACGTTTGCACACGTCACAGGCATAGGGCTTCTCACCAGTGTGGGTCCTCACGTGGTTCAGTAAAATATATTTACTAACACATCGATAGTTACAAAACTTACAAGCAAAAGGTTTATTGCCAGTGTGAGTTTCCATGTGTCTCCCTAAACACCGCTTGAAAGCGAATTTACGTTTGCACACCTCACAGGCATAGGGCTTGTCACCAGTGTGGGTCCTCACGTGCTCCAGTAAATGTTGTTTAGTAGAACTTCGATAGTTGCAAAACTTACAAGCAAAAGGTTTATCACCAGTGTGAGTCCTCATGTGGCGCGCTAAACTCCACTTAACAGCGAATTTATGTTTGCATACCTCACAGGCATAGGGCTTGTCACCAGTGTGTGTCCTGACGTGGTCCACTAAGCGCCGATTACTACAACATCGATAGTTACAAAAGTTACAAGCAAAAGGTTTATCACCTGCGTGGACCTTAACATGACTCGCTAACTTAGCCTTAGTAACTAACTTAGTACAATGATGTTTACTTATGTGGGACACTAACAGACTTTGCCGTTTAAAAACAGTTCGACAAAAGTCACAAATAAGTATTTTCCCCTCAATTTGTTTCCCTGTATGTGTGTGTACATTATCTTCACTTATCGTTTTAATATTCTCGACATTGACATCAACATTTGAACAATCTCTCTCCACAGTAGTATGTGTGGTGACTGGCTCAGTGGTTTCTGACGTAGGAAGTTCATCTTGGCTTGTTGTCTGATAATCCGAACCTTCAGAGTCATTATCTCTGTCTTCATTGACATATATATGTAATATTTCTCTTCCGTCATTGTTTTCGTGGCTCGATTTGTTGACTTCTTCGTCATCACCAATCTCAAACTCTTGTTCGGATGTCGGGGATGTATCGGTGTCACTATCTGTGTCTAGTCTCACGGGCAAACGAGGGGCTGAAACGAAACATTTATACTTTTACTTTTTTACTTCCCGAACATTTTTATTTTAAAACTACCTAACTATATCAAATATCTTCTGTTTCACGTTAGACAACTTGTGGCTTTTATGACCAAGTTAAGATTGTATCACCGGTTCAGAAAGAAGATACTATTGAGAAGAGCCGGCGTTATGTAGCTTATCAATATAGAAACCGTATTCTATAAGGTTTTAGATGGAAATCGGTAATCTTGATGGAACACAGTTTTTATTTATTTGTCTTGGGATATTTGAAGATCTTTTTAAATTAGTTTAATGTGCACATCGTCATATTTCTATTAAATATTCTAATATAAGCTTAGCTAGTGAATTGTAAATTACACTGCGGACTTGATGCGGTATACATCGTGTAGATCTACGCAAAGATCCAGTCAAATGAGATCTCCATTACAATATAGAATCCAAATATACTAGTGGTTCGCCCCGAACTGAGACCTCGCGATATCCCATAATTCCCATAAGGTAGTTTTAACTATATTATATTGTAATTAAAACGCGCCGAATCTGATGACGTCAATCGTCATCTGCTTTCGTGGATGGGATGCGTATTTACAATATTAAAGACAGCGCCATCTAGTAACAGTATAGTGAAGTTTTGTTGAAAACATTGATGACCATTAAAACTCAAATAATTTTTCGTTTCTTTATAATATTTATCTAATCTTAGTATTTGTTGTTCAAGTACAGAATATAACTCAAATTATGTGTAAGTTTCAAGTTTTAAAACAAAGTGGTTTTAGAGATCTAGCCTCGAATACAATCTCCACTTTGGAAGCCCCCCATTTCGTATGGGAGCCCCCCTGAAATAAAGATTTTTATAACTTTTTAAGCCATTTTCGGCTGGAGGCCATCGGTTTACATATCATATCTAAAATTGAAGTAATTACGTTCAGTAATTCAGAAGTTATAAGGCAATAATCTGACAGACGGACGGACGGACAAGTGCAAATCGCTCTAGTAAACTCAGAGACCTTCGCTTCGCTCGGTCGAAAACAAGATATTTTTCTGTATCTGATTGTTTAAGCAATTGATTATCAAAAAAAATTCTTTTCAAAAAACCGACTTCTAACGCCACTACAAAGTATAAAAATAATTTTAGTTTGTCCACGTTTGTTGAAGTCGGGCGGGCCTAAATTCAAACTATGAAACCGATGCGCGACGCTACACAATATGAGAGACTCGTTTGTAGAAGTTGAGCGAGCATCGCGAGTCGGTTTCATAGTTTGTATTTTAGGCCCGCCCGACTTCAACAAACGTGGACAAACTAAAATTATTTTTATACTTTGTAGTGGCGTTAGAAGTCGGTTTTTTGAAAAGAATTTTTATTTTAAGCTTTTAAGTGTCCATACTTGTTACCTACAATAATAATTCGTAATCGACATTTCCTAAATATCTTTATTTTAGGTGAGTAATATCGCTGCAGCATCAGGCTTAAGGAGTTGAAGGTCAACATTTTTATGGGACCATTTCGCAAACATCCTCTGTCGATTAAAAAAAAATCACGCGAATCGGTCCAGTAATCCCGGAGAAATCGGTGGACATACATAGAAAAAAAAAAGAAAAAAAGATACCGGGCGAATTGAGAACCTCCTCCTTTTTGGAAGTCGGTTAATTAGGGATCTTTTCCTTTAATTCCGAAGTGAGTCATGGCACATCAATTCCATTGAATGAGTTCCATCGATTCCCAAATAAGTCACAATAAACCAATGAGGTTAGTTTAATCCCACATCTCCCCTCCCCTCTACTCCGATTCTGATGTTTGCAGAACCAAGCACAATAATGCATGGAATGAGTTCCATCAATTCCGAAATGAGTCACAAAAACCAATAAAACAAAATGGCATGTTTGGCAACGGCTTCTTTGGAAATATAGCGTGGTTTATTCTCATCATCATTTGAATGTTAGCGATCTTTGAAAGTGCCGTGTGGTGACGGCAGATCAGAATACAGTTGTCACCACCCCTCCTCTTCCCGCGGGTGTCGTACGAGGCGACTAAGGGAATATAACGGAGAACGGGCAGCAGCGTCCTCTGTGCTACTACTACCATCTACTGCGATCACCAACCCGTCTGCCCAGCGTGGTGATTACGGGCAAACCCTCCCCTTGGGAGAGGCCTTTAGTCCAGCAGTGGACTGTTATAGGCTATTGATGATGATGATGATGATCTTTGAAAATTATTCAATAATCGGCCAAGTGCGAGTCACACTCGCGCACTGAGGGTTCCAAACCTTTTGATAATTATACTAGATGGCTAGCTTGAATGCGAAGGTTTATTGCAGAGTTCATATATCCGTTTTCCGGTTCCATAATCAGACCCTGAACATCATCTAGGACCAGAGCTCTAGCTAAGACGAATTAACACGTTCAGTGCGTTGCGAGGTTGACAGAGCCCAGACCGAGACTTTCATTCCGTGCGGACGCCAAAAATGCATGTTCTCTCATTCAGTGCGGCGAAGGTATCTTCGCCGTCTATTGAAGTAGGAAAAAGATATATACATAGATATTTTTCCTTCGTCAAATGGAATAATGATCCGTAGCTACCTGCTTTCAGGGCAATTTCCACCTAGTCCAGCATCAGAGTAAAATTATTACTCCAGTGCGGTTATAAGGCCAAAAGACCCCGTACCCCGCGACGCCTCCCGCGCCTTCGCACGCGCTGCGTTCGACACCAGTGATGTGCTTAGTCGATAAAGAATTAAACGTGCCGAAACTCAGGCGCCAGACAAAAGCGGCAAAGGTCCGACCTCTGCAACGCTCTGATCGAGACTGGCGCGATGCAAGCGGCGACGAAATCGAAGACACGTGGGTATCTCGCAAAAATGTACTAAATTCCATAAAATAAATCAGACAATCTGTGTAAAGATTTTAAAATTTTATGGTATAATTTTAGTGTGAATTATAATTTTCAATGCAAAAAGCTGCTGGAATCGAACTAAGAGGTATGTTTGAAGGTATTTTATTGCATCCAAGTAATGTATTTAAATCATAGTTTGAAATCAATCACTGCTTATAGTAGAGTATGAGCCCAGGGCGATCAGACCTTCGTCGTTCTAAAAAAGCTGAAAGTTTCTCTGCGCATGTCCCTAACAGAGGTAAGAACGATCCCCGACTATGAAGTTTGGATCATGGTGGCTTTGGGAGATATCAGGTAGTGATGCAACCCCCTGTCAGACACCCTTGAACTATAGTAAATTGTGAGTATACTTTCGTCCTAGTATAAATGCTAAATTTTATATGTATATTATGTTACTTGGGGAGCTATCAGAAGATATTCCCTCAGCAGTAAAATACTACGTAGGTACGTATGGGTATTACACCTTGTCAGACACTGCAAATCTGCCGTAGGTAGGCGAACTGTGATGAAACCATTGATTTTTATGGGATAAAATATATCCCTGTCAGCCTGCCAGAAGTGATAGCCTGTGTGTTAATCCAGGGTACAATCTATCTCCAATCCCAGCCAAATCGGTTCATTAGTTGTGGCGTGAAGAAGTAATACGTGAATTTCGGTTTTTCAAAATCCTGCGGGGATCATGGATTTTTATGGTATACTAGCTGATGCCCGCGACTTCGTCTGCGTGGATTTAGTTCATAACATCCCGCGGGAAATCTTTGTCACCCTCCAGGTTCTCAACTATACCTATCCAATAAATCACGTCAATCCGTAGCTTTGTAGCAGGAAACATTGATCGTCTTGCTCGCGGCATTGTTAATGATGATTCAAAGAGAAAACATATTACTGATGATATTATCAATTACGTTAAACTTTAATTTTTATAATTGTTTTTACCATAATTTTCTACCATAATTAACCAAATACAAAATTACGTTTAGCTGTCATTTATCTACGTTTTGTTCTTCCACTGTTATTTTCGTTTTTTTATTCCATGTCAGATGCATTTTTGTTATACCAGGTTTTATATTGACTTGACGGAAACGCGGTCGAACGGGATAAAAAGTATCCTATGTCCGTCTCCTGGTTCTAAGCTACCTCTCCACCAATTTTGAGCCAAATCGGTTCATCCGTTCTTGAGTTATAAATAGTGTAACTAACACCACTTTCTTTTATATATAGATAAAGTAGCCTATAATGTTAATCCGCTTTTTTCTCCAAAATATAGTTTACGTTCAAATATTCCATCGTTTGACAGACTCAATGCTTTAAAATCCATTTTTATCGATTTCAAGAGTTGACAGCGCCTTGAGGAAATGAGGATGCATCACTGAGCTATAAATAAATAATCTATGATAAACACCGGAGAAAGCAGTGATAGCCCAGTGGTTAAGGCTGTGGTCTCGTATTCGGGAGGTCGCAGGTTCGATCCCGGGCACGCAGCTCTGAATTTTCAGTCATGTGCGTTTTAAGCAATTAAATATCACACGCTTCAACGGTGAAGGAAAACATCGTGAGGTAACCTGCACGCCCGAGAGCTCTAATGTTATCCAAGATGTGTGAAGTCCGCCAATTCGCATTGGGCCAGCCGGGGGGACTACGGCCTTAAACCCTTCTCTGAGAGGAGATCTGCGCTCAGTAGTGAGCCTTTGACGGGTTGCTGATGAATGATGAATGAATGAAATACTGGAGAGGCTCCTTTCATAAATTTTTGTACCTACTTCTTCTTAGCCAACCGATAGACGTCCACTTCTGGACAAAGGTCTCTAGCATGGATTTCCACAGGTCTCGGTCTTGCGCCGCCTGAATCCCTGCGACTCGTTTGATGTCGTGGGTCTGCCAACACTACGCTTCCCAGTGCGGGGTCGCCACTCCAGCACCTTGGGACTCCAACGACCATCAGCTCTTCGAACTATGTGCCCCGCCTATTTCCACTTCAGTTTCGCGACTCGCTTAGCTATGTCGGTGACTTTGGTTCTCCTACGGATCTCCTCATTTCTGATTTGATCTCGCAGGGATACTCCGGACATAACTCTCTCCATCGCCCGCTGAGTGACCCTGAGCCGTCTTGACATACTTGAATGACACCATTTTGGACTTGATTGTCACTATTTTGGCGCTGTAAACAGTTAAACGAGTGTCTCTAGAACTAATAATAATATTGCAAATGGCGCACCAACCTCTATAATAATTAATCTATAAGAAAGAGGTCTGTGCGTCGTTTGAAATATTATTAAAGTTCGGCCGTTCAGAGAATGCGTTCCTGACACCTGTCAGTTAGTCACGACAACAGTCACAAAATTATAACATTAATTGATTATTGATATAATAATGTTGTTTTAATGCTCATCAATTGTTAAAACGGTAAACAACCAGCAATAATATTTTTATCGTAACTGCAACGCCATTACAAAGTTACGTCGTCAGTTCAATCGCGACGTGTCAGGAACGCATTCTCTGAACGGCCGTAGTATAGTTCCAGAGACACTCGTATGTCAAAAGTGGCGCTTCAAATTGATCCATAGTTAAAGTGGAAGACAAGGGTCTGCCCGCGAAATTCAAATTTAATTTGGTTTTTCGCAATTTGTAAACTAATACGACAAAGTAGGCTTATGCCATTCTAATTGCGACAATGGCAGTATCATCTTCACAGGTTTATAGGTATAAAAATATTTACTTGAAAGTGTCCTGTTTAAGAAATTAATCAAAATATCGACTAATTTGTGAGTAACTCACGTCCAACTCAGTATTTTGATTAATTTCTTAAACTGGTCACTTTCAAGTAAAGATTTTTATGTAAACCTGTGAAGATAATTCCACTGGCGCAGTTAGAAGGCCATAAGCCTACTTTGTCGTATTAGTTAACAAATTGGGAAAAACCAAATTAAATTTGAATTTCGCGGGCAGACCCTTGTCTTCCACCTTAATGAATTGCTGCAGCAATAAAACACCGTGGAAGGGTTTCACAATATATTCTTCTGTTGTACAATAAAATAATACTATATATTATTTTACATTTTTGAAAATTCTACCCTCGAGGGGGTAAAATAGGGGTTGATAGTTTGCATGAAAGTCCGTCATTTTTTAAGTTTTATCTATGAAACCTTGTGTTTGGGCTTTCGATTAAAAACAAAGGACTACTTCTTTCACACTATTTGAAAATTCTACCGCCAAAAGGGTTAAATAGGGGTTGAATGTTTGTATGATTGTTTTTCAGTTTTCAAGTTATATTTATGAAACTTGGTATTTTTACTGTTGATTAATAAAAATTCTTTTCAAAAAACCGACTTCTAACGCCACTACAAAGTATAAAAATAATTTTAGTTTGTCCACGTTTGTTGAAGTCGGGCGGGCCTATATACAAACTATGAAACCGATGCGCGACGCTACAGAATATGATAGACTCGTTTGTAGAAGTCGAGCGAGCATCGCGAGTCGGTTTCATAGTTTGTATTTTAGGCCCGCCCGACTTCAACAAACGTGGACAAACTAAAATTATTTTTATACTTTGTAGTGGCGTTAGAAGTCGGTTTTTTGAAAAGAATTTTTATTTTAAGCTTTTAAGTGTAGTATCCTATGATTGAGGAGCTAGGACCTGGAGCTCCATGATGTAGTCCATACTTGTTACCTACAATATCAATTCGTAATCGAAATTTCCTAAATCGGCATAGTTTTAGCCTGCAGCATCAGGCTTGAGGAGTTGAAGGTTAAAATTTTTATGGGACCATTTCGCAAACATCCTCTGTCGATTAAAAAAAAATCACGCGAATCGGTCCAGTAATCCCGGAGAAATCGGTGGACATACATAGAAAAAAAAAAAAATACCGGCCGAATTGAGAACCTCCTCCTTTTTGGAAGTCGGTTAAAAAATTAAGAAGTACTTATTTCATAGTTTTTGAAAATTCTATCCCCAGAGGTTAAATAAGTGGTTCAATGTTTATATCAAAGTCCATAATTTTTCGAGTTAGTTACATCGAGCAACGGATCTACGTGATTCTTTCATGGGTAAGGTTGTAGACCTGCAGTGTTACAGGTTACTTTTGTCCCGATAAAACCAGGATTTCGAACGGGATTTTCACAGAACCTAATGGAGGGCCACTCAACAGTTTGACTTGGTCACGTCATAAATCAGTAGCCTTTCGTGGAAGCTGTCGCTGCCTGGCTGCTAAGTGCTGGAATAATATACCTCCTCCTTTGAGAAATCTGAGCTCAAGGCCTGCTTTCAGGGATCACCTTAAAAAGAAATTACTGGACGATCAAAAAACCTTGGGTAGTTTCTCATAGTAAAATAAAGCTGCATCGCTGTTTATAATGATATCCCTCACCCTCTTACATTCCCAAAATAATATAATACTAATTCATCACTCACCTCAAAATCCTATTATTTATAGTATCACACTTAATATTATGTATTCCTTGTATTTTTCTCTATTGCACACAGCTGTGAGTACCGTCACGCTCGCGCGTGTCTCCCTCTGAAGGGCGCCGGCAGAACGAGCGCTCAGGGCGTCCGTGAGCCTGCAGCAATGATGCTGAGCCGGAGCTTGTCGCTTGTGCGACATGATATGGGCGCAAAGCCAACTTCTCAAATTGTATATTTTATTTTATTTTATTTTACAGGAAAACTTACAGCTAATATAAAAAAGTAAATAGATAAGAACAGAAGAAAATTATAGCTAATTATAAGTTTTCACAGATAGAATAATTTACATAATTAAGGAAAACAAAAAACTCAACTGGGAAGAAAAAAGAATGGGGGGGAGAAAAAAGACAATAACAATATGCGGTGAAAAACAAGAAGAGTTAAAAAAAAGTAATCTAAAAAAAAGTAATCTAAAAAAAAATATAATAATCTGAAAAAGGAATCTGGTCAACAAATTATTCAACCAAAGTGTGAGTTGAAGAACTCGTTGGCCAGCGTTCTACGAATAGTGGTGGCCAACGAATATGGCATATACGAATATATTTTTGAATGTTTTTAATATTTTGCATCCAGTTTAAATGTGTGAGCAAATAGTTATTTTCTTTCTTCTTTCATTCTTTCTTCAATCCTAAATCTATGTATTACTAGCTGATGCCCGCGACTTCGTCTGCGTGAACTTAGCCTTTAAAATGCCTTGGGAACTCTGAAAATGTAGCCTGTCACTCTCCAGGTCCTCAACTATAGGTACCCCTGCAAAAAATCACGTCGATCCGTAGCTCTGTTTGGGCGTGATTGAAGGACAAACCAACGCACTTTCGCAGTTATAATATTTCACCATATAAAGTGTAAGTGCATATAGTCAACGTGGTTTTTAGGGTTCCGTACCCAAAGGGTGCCAACGGGACCCTATTACTAAGCCTCCGCTGTCCGTCCGTCCGTCTGTCAGCGGCCTGTATCTCGTAAACCGTAATAGATTGACAGTTGAAATTTTCACATATTTTGTATTTCTATTGCTGCTATAACAACAAATAATAAAAATTAATTTAATTTTTTGTAACGAAACCCTAAAAGAGTGAGGACCGACTCGCACTTGGCCGATTTTTTTTACACAGGTAAAGTTAAGGACCTGCAAAATAACACAGGCTACTTTTTGTCCCGGGAGCATACATTTAAACGCCCGCGCCACTACAAAGTATATAATTTATTGTAGATTTTTTAAAAAACGCTCGACTGATTTCTTTAAAATTTAAATGGGACCACCTGGGAAGCCACCCTTTGAAACAAAAAAAAAATCCAAATCGGTTCAGGCGTCTTCGAGTAATCGGTGCACATACATAAAAAAAGATTCCGTTGAATTGAGATCCTCCTCCTCTTTAGAAGTCGGTTAAAGTAATAATAAAAATAATTCAAATTTAACGAAGTTATGTAGTATAACAGTCAAAATAGTTCAACCCCTATCTCAGAGAACATACATCCATCCATCCGTATACGACATCTATACAAACATACATCCGTATACATCCATCCTCACAAACTTTCACATTAATAATATTAGTGGGATAATATGAGTAATAATAAGTAGGATAGGATATAGTTAATGTATTTATTGATAGTAGGAGGAGATACATACATATACATGCATGCATATGTATGCATGCATGCATGCATGCATGCATGCATGCATGCATGCATGCATGCATGCATACATACATACATACATACATACATACATACATACATACATACATACATACATACATACATACATACATACATACATACATACATACATACATACATACATACATACATACATACATACATACATACATACATACATACATACATACATACATACATACATACATACATACATACATACATACATACATACATACATACATACATACATACATACATACATACATACATACATACATACATACATACATACATACATACATACATACATACATACATACATACATACATACATACATACATACATGCATGCATGCATGCATGCATGCATATTGGCGCATGATTGAAGGATAAATATGTGAAAAGAAGCATACTAATATCCCGCAGGAACCGTTTGTTTTCCAGGGATAAAAGTAGCCTTTGTCACTCTTCAGGCCCTTAACTTTACCTGTGCTAAAAAATAATCTAAAACTTCAATCTAAAACTCCGTTGGCGCATAATTGAAGGATAAGTATGTGAAAAGTAACATACGAATATCCCGCGGGAACTGTTTGTTTTCCCGGGATAAAAAGTAGCCTTTTCACTTTTCAGGTCCTCAACTATGCCTATCAAAAAAACCACTTCAATCTGTAACTTCGTTGGCGCATAATTGAAGGATTAATATGTGAAAAGTAGCATATGAATATCCCGCGGGAACTGTTTGTTTTCCTGGGCTTTTCAAGTCCTCAACTATGCCTATCCAATAAACCACGTCAATCTGTAACTCCGTTGGCGCCTTATTTAAGGATAAATATGTGAAAAGTAGAACACTAATATCCCGCGGGAACTGTTTGCTTTCCCAGGATAAAAAGTAGCCTTTGTCACTTTTCAAGTCGTAAACTATGCCTCTCCAAAAAACGACGTCAATCTGTAACTCCGTTGGCGCATATTTGAAAGATAAATGTGTGAAAAGTAGTATACTAATATCCCGCAGGAACCGTTTGTTTTCCCGAGATAAAAAGTAGCCTTTGTCATTTTTCAGGCTCTTAACTTTACCTGTGCAAAAAAATCACGTTATTCTAAGACTCCATTGCGCGTATTTTGAAGGACAAATGCGTAAAAAATAGCGATGCTATCCCGCAGGAACTGTTTGCTTTTCCGGGATGAAAAGTAGCCTATGTGCTATTCCAGACTATAATCTATGTCTGTGCCAAATTTCAGCAAAATCGGTTCATTCGTTGTCGCGTTAAAGAGTAACAAACATCCATCCATCCATCCAAACATCCTCACAAACTTTCGCATTTATAATATTAATAGGATTAATAGGATATTAATAGGATTATTACTTTAATTAATAATTAAAGACTTTCTTCGAAGAGAAAAATTAAAAATCACACCCTTCAACATTCAAGAGGCCATTGCCATGAAAAGCATTGCCAGAAAAAAACTTCCTTCAGTCGCAGTAACAGTAAAAAATACAATAATTTTTTTGTCAACGGTACAGTATGACGTCATTTTGTTAAGGTCGGCGAAGACCAACTTAAGCGCACGGGTAGTGTGTGTGAACGAAGACTGAAAAGGCATAAGCACATTTTCACCAACCACACCTCCCCATATCACCATATCATCCCCTAAGTAGTAGTCTCCTTACTTAGGACGTACGCCCCTAAATACCCCCCTTACTCAATGTTATTTCCCTCAAAAGCCTCTACAGCCCACTGGGTTAAAGGTGCGAAAAAGTTTTTTTTTTTGTAATATAAGTTTTAAGGGGCTTTTGTCCGACACGGACACGCCAGCCCCATAGCGAAAAAGTTAAAGGTCGCAGGTTTGATCCCGATCCATTGCACAAGCTTTCCGCTTATTTGGAGGGGAGAGGCCTCATATGAAGGTTCGCTAACTATGGACCTCATAAAGAAGGTCACTCAGCGGACGATGGAGAGAGCAATGCTCGGAGTATCCCTGCGAGATCAAATCAGAAATAAGGAGATCCGTAGGAGAACCAGAGTCACCGACATAGCTCAGCGAGTCGCGAAACTGAAGTGGA
The DNA here is from genome assembly GCA_029955525.1 of Oeneis ivallda. Taxonomy (NCBI): domain Eukaryota; kingdom Metazoa; phylum Arthropoda; class Insecta; order Lepidoptera; family Nymphalidae; genus Oeneis; species Oeneis ivallda. The sequence continues at coordinate 11,310,604 of JARPMR010000028.1, read as the reverse complement.
AGTGGGCATGGTCGTTGGGGTCCCGAGGTGCTGGAGTGACGACCCCGTACCGAAAAGCGCAGTGTTGGCAGACCCCACACTAGGTGGACCGACATTAAACGAGTCGCAGGGAGCTGGATTCAGGCGGCGCTAGACTGAGGCCTATAGAAGTCCATGCAAGAGACCTTTGCCCAGCAGTGGCTTAGTTAACCCATAAAAGTAAGGGAATGTTGGTGAAAACAGGTATGACAGTTTAGTGAGAACTGAGAACAAGATCACTCACCGCCAGTTGAGCAGCCTGCCGTCGCGGGAGTCTGTGGACAAGTGGACACAATCAGGCTTACATTTTTTTACAAGGTTTTAAATAAATAATTTTTCGGGTAAATTTTAAAAATTATTTTAAATTTTAATTTTTTAAATTTTGTCTGGTGGGAGGCTTTGGCCGCGGCTAGCTACCACCCTACCGTCAAAGACGTGCCGCCAAGCGATTTAGCGTTCCGGCACGATGGCGTGTAGAAACCAATTAGGAGTATGGGTTGAATGTTCACTGCCATACTCCTTCCAAGTTAGCCCGCTACCATCTTAGACTGCATCGTCACTTACCATCAGGTCAGATCGCAGTCAAGGACTAGCTTGTCATCGAATAAATAAAATAAATAATTAAATTTAGTGTATTTTCAATTTCGACTATAGATCTTTCGGTATCGAAAGCCATTTTTAACCGAATTCAAAGAAGGAGGCGGTTATCAATTTGTCGGAATCTTTCTTTTTTATGTATGTTCACTGATTACTCGAAGACGCCTGAATGGATTTGGAAAATTCTTTTTGGGTATACTTTCGAGGTCCCATTGAAATATATCGAAATCGGTACAGCGGTTTTAAAAATATCAACAATACAAACTTTGTAGTGGCGCGGGTGTTTGAAGCCGGTTTTTTAAAAAGAATTAGTTACATTAACCTAGTTGTTACGGCCAGCCCTGTTCTACCTAGGGTTCCGGCCCGGGGCCCATCAGCGGGTCGGATGCCGAACAGGTACTGGTCGCCGTCGAATTCTCGGGCGTAGCTGATATTTCGACCGAAGTGGGGAACGCGGTCAGGCTGTGGTCGAAAGCGCCTAAATTACACAAATTACAAAAAAGTACAAAATACAGGACACGTGACCCACCCACGTCCCACGACAATTTTGTCGCAAGACTGCACCTGGCTTAAACTAGACTTACTTGAAGGTGGGCGGACCACGTCGAAGGTAGACCCGTTGAGGTGAGAATGAGTGTGATGTGTTAAGAGTATGTATAGTGGGTGAAACAGGCCTACTTTAATAAATGGCGTACACGAAGATTTCTGGTTTCTTCTACACCGCCAACAGCTGGTATCACAATCACACGATGTTTCAAGTCCAGCACAACCAATAATAGCACAGATCACAAACAACAAGAGTTATTAGCAAATTTACACAACGGGCCACAAAAGGTATATAAAATAGGTTACAAATAGATTTAAAAGTTATTCAGTTCAAGTCGCTCGAATTTTACGTAGAACCTTGCCACTCAGCACCAAATAGGTTCACACACGGTACAAAAACGCAATATTTTTCAACGACAAGCACAAAAACACGACACGAATTACAAAACCGCGTGGACGTCAAAATGGGGTCGAACGGAGCGTTACGCGTGCACACGAGCCAAGCACCAAAGCGAAACAGAGGCGCGTCGCCCGAGATGGCGGCGGCGCTGGAGTCACCGGACGGTGTTTTTTAAAAAAACTAGAAACGATTCGACCTTATGATAAAACCCTCGCGCCGGTCAGCGGTGACGTCATCCAATCGTTCAAGCGCAAACACTAGTAAAAATTCAACCCGACGCGCAAAACTTCGACACAACGACGCGCGACCGGCATCGCAGCTGGCGGCCGAGTGAGATGGCAGCGATTCATTCGCATGTAATTGCAAGTGAGGTAGGGTTAGGTACGCTGTGACTGGCGTCGCTGCCGGGGCATCCTAATGAGATAGGGCTCTAAGTGCTAGCGGGCTCACCGCGCGCTCGTCGCGCCGCCACTCGCGGGGGAGCTGCTCGCCGCCCTCCGCGCCCTGCGGCGGCACATCCTAATGAGATAGGGCTCTAAGTGCTAGCGGGCTCACCGCGCGCTCGTCGCGCCGCCACTCGCGGGGGAGCTGCTCGCCGCCCTCCGCGCCCTGCGGCGGCACATCCTAATGAGATAGGGCTCTAAGTGCTAGCGGGCTCACCGCGCGCTCGTCGCGCCGCCACTCGCGGGGGAGCTGCTCGCCGCCCTCCGCGCCCTGCGGCGGCACATCCTAATGAGATAGGGCTCCAAGTGCTAGCGGGCTCACCGCGCGCTCGTCGCGCCGCCACTCGCGGGGGAGCTGCTCGCCGCCCTCCGCGCCCTGCGGCGGCACATCCTAATGAGATAGGGCTCCAAGTGCTAGCGGGCTCACCGCGCGCTCGTCGCGCCGCCACTCGCGGGGGAGCTGCTCGCCGCCCTCCGCGCCCTGCGGCGGCACATCCTAATGAGATAGGGCTCCAAGTGCTAGCGGGCTCACCGCGCGCTCGTCGCGCCGCCACTCGCGGGGGAGCTGCTCGCCGCCCTCCGCGCCCTGCGGCGGCACATCCTAATGAGATAGGGCTCTAAGTGCTAGCGGGCTCACCGCGCGCTCGTCGCGCCGCCACTCGCGGGGGAGCTGCTCGCCGCCCTCCGCGCCCTGCGGCGGCACATCCTAATGAGATAGGGCTCTAAGTGCTAGCGGGCTCACCGCGCGCTCGTCGCGCCGCCACTCGCGGGGGAGCTGCTCGCCGCCCTCCGCGCCCTGCGGCGGCACATCCTAATGAGATAGGGCTCTAAGTGCTAGCGGGCTCACCGCGCGCTCGTCGCGCCGCCACTCGCGGGGGAGCTGCTCGCCGCCCTCCGCGCCCTGCGGCGGCACATCCTAATGAGATAGGGCTCTAAGTGCTAGCGGGCTCACCGCGCGCTCGTCGCGCCGCCACTCGCGGGGGAGCTGCTCGCCGCCCTCCGCGCCCTGCGGCGGCACATCCTAATGAGATAGGGCTCTAAGTGCTAGCGGGTTCACCGCGCGCTCGTCGCGCCGCCACTCGCGGGGGAGCTGCTCGCCGCCCTCCGCGCCCTGCGGCGGCACATCCTAATGAGATAGGGCTCTAAGTGCTAGCGGGCTCACCGCGCGCTCGTCGCGCCGCCACTCGCGGGGGAGCTGCTCGCCGCCCTCCGCGCCCTGCGGCGGCACATCCTAATGAGATAGGGCTCTAAGTGCTAGCGGGCTCACCGCGCGCTCGTCGCGCCGCCACTCGCGGGGGAGCTGCTCGCCGCCCTCCGCGCCCTGCGGCGGCACATCCTAATGAGATAGGGCTCTAAGTGCTAGCGGGCTCACCGCGCGCTCGTCGCGCCGCCACTCGCGGGGGAGCTGCTCGCCGCCCTCCGCGCCCTGCGGCGGCACATCCTAATGAGATAGGGCTCTAAGTGCTAGCGGGCTCACCGCGCGCTCGTCGCGCCGCCACTCGCGGGGGAGCTGCTCGCCGCCCTCCGCGCCCTGCGGCGGCACATCCTAATGAGATAGGGCTCTAAGTGCTAGCGGGCTCACCGCGCGCTCGTCGCGCCGCCACTCGCGGGGGAGCTGCTCGCCGCCCTCCGCGCCCTGCGGCGGCACATCCTAATGAGATAGGGCTCTAAGTGCTAGCGGGCTCACCGCGCGCTCGTCGCGCCGCCACTCGCGGGGGAGCTGCTCGCCGCCCTCCGCGCCCTGCGGCGGCACATCCTAATGAGATAGGGCTCTAAGTGCTAGCGGGTTCACCGCGCGCTCGTCGCGCCGCCACTCGCGGGGGAGCTGCTCGCCGCCCTCCGCGCCCTGCGGCGGCACATCCTAATGAGATAGGGCTCTAAGTGCTAGCGGGCTCACCGCGCGCTCGTCGCGCCGCCACTCGCGGGGGAGCTGCTCGCCGCCCTCCGCGCCCTGCGGCGGCACATCCTAATGAGATAGGGCTCTAAGTGCTAGCGGGCTCACCGCGCGCTCGTCGCGCCGCCACTCGCGGGGGAGCTGCTCGCCGCCCTCCGCGCCCTGCGGCGGCACATCCTAATGAGATAGGGCTCTAAGTGCTAGCGGGCTCACCGCGCGCTCGTCGCGCCGCCACTCGCGGGGGAGCTGCTCGCCGCCCTCCGCGCCCTGCGGCGGCACATCCTAATGAGATAGGGCTCTAAGTGCTAGCGGGCTCACCGCGCGCTCGTCGCGCCGCCACTCGCGGGGGAGCTGCTCGCCGCCCTCCGCGCCCTGCGGCGGCACATACTAATGAGATAGGGCTCTAAGTGCTAGCGGGCTCACCGCGCGCTCGTCGCGCCGCCACTCGCGGGGGAGCTGCTCGCCGCCCTCCGCGCCCTGCGGCGGCACATCCTAATGAGATAGGGCTCTAAGTGCTAGCGGGCTCACCGCGCGCTCGTCGCGCCGCCACTCGCGGGGGAGCTGCTCGCCGCCCTCCGCGCCCTGCGGCGGCACATCCTAATGAGATAGGGCTCTAAGTGCTAGCGGGCTCACCGCGCGCTCGTCGCGCCGCCACTCGCGGGGGAGCTGCTCGCCGCCCTCCGCGCCCTGCGGCGGCACATCCTAATGAGATAGGGCTCTAAGTGCTAGCGGGCTCACCGCGCGCTCGTCGCGCCGCCACTCGCGGGGGAGCTGCTCGCCGCCCTCCGCGCCCTGCGGCGGCACATCCTAATGAGATAGGGCTCTAAGTGCTAGCGGGCTCACCGCGCGCTCGTCGCGCCGCCACTCGCGGGGGAGCTGCTCGCCGCCCTCCGCGCCCTGCGGCGGCACATCCTAATGAGATAGGGCTCTAAGTGCTAGCGGGCTCACCGCGCGCTCGTCGCGCCGCCACTCGCGGGGGAGCTGCTCGCCGCCCTCCGCGCCCTGCGGCGGCACATCCTAATGAGATAGGGCTCTAAGTGCTAGCGGGCTCACCGCGCGCTCGTCGCGCCGCCACTCGCGGGGGAGCTGCTCGCCGCCCTCCGCGCCCTGCGGCGGCACATCCTAATGAGATAGGGCTCTAAGTGCTAGCGGGTTCACCGCGCGCTCGTCGCGCCGCCACTCGCGGGGGAGCTGCTCGCCGCCCTCCGCGCCCTGCGGCGGCACATCCTAATGAGATAGGGCTCTAAGTGCTAGCGGGCTCACCGCGCGCTCGTCGCGCCGCCACTCGCGGGGGAGCTGCTCGCCGCCCTCCGCGCCCTGCGGCGGCACATCCTAATGAGATAGGGCTCTAAGTGCTAGCGGGCTCACCGCGCGCTCGTCGCGCCGCCACTCGCGGGGGAGCTGCTCGCCGCCCTCCGCGCCCTGCGGCGGCACATCCTAATGAGATAGGGCTCTAAGTGCTAGCGGGTTCACCGCGCGCTCGTCGCGCCGCCACTCGCGGGGGAGCTGCTCGCCGCCCTCCGCGCCCTGCGGCGGCACATCCTAATGAGATAGGGCTCTAAGTGCTAGCGGGCTCACCGCGCGCTCGTCGCGCCGCCACTCGCGGGGGAGCTGCTCGCCGCCCTCCGCGCCCTGCGGCGGCACATCCTAATGAGATAGGGCTCTAAGTGCTAGCGGGTTCACCGCGCGCTCGTCGCGCCGCCACTCGCGGGGGAGCTGCTCGCCGCCCTCCGCGCCCTGCGGCGGCACATCCTAATGAGATAGGGCTCTAAGTGCTAGCGGGCTCACCGCGCGCTCGTCGCGCCGCCACTCGCGGGGGAGCTGCTCGCCGCCCTCCGCGCCCTGCGGCGGCACATCCTAATGAGATAGGGCTCTAAGTGCTAGCGGGCTCACCGCGCGCTCGTCGCGCCGCCACTCGCGGGGGAGCTGCTCGCCGCCCTCCGCGCCCTGCGGCGGCACATCCTAATGAGATAGGGCTCTAAGTGCTAGCGGGCTCACCGCGCGCTCGTCGCGCCGCCACTCGCGGGGGAGCTGCTCGCCGCCCTCCGCGCCCTGCGGCGGCACATCCTAATGAGATAGGGCTCTAAGTGCTAGCGGGCTCACCGCGCGCTCGTCGCGCCGCCACTCGCGGGGGAGCTGCTCGCCGCCCTCCGCGCCCTGCGGCGGCACATCCTAATGAGATAGGGCTCTAAGTGCTAGCGGGCTCACCGCGCGCTCGTCGCGCCGCCACTCGCGGGGGAGCTGCTCGCCGCCCTCCGCGCCCTGCGGCGGCACATCCTAATGAGATAGGGCTCTAAGTGCTAGCGGGCTCACCGCGCGCTCGTCGCGCCGCCACTCGCGGGGGAGCTGCTCGCCGCCCTCCGCGCCCTGCGGCGGCACATCCTAATGAGATAGGGCTCTAAGTGCTAGCGGGCTCACCGCGCGCTCGTCGCGCCGCCACTCGCGGGGGAGCTGCTCGCCGCCCTCCGCGCCCTGCGGCGGCACATCCTAATGAGATAGGGCTCTAAGTGCTAGCGGGCTCACCGCGCGCTCGTCGCGCCGCCACTCGCGGGGGAGCTGCTCGCCGCCCACATCCTCGCACTTCAGCGGGTCCCGCGGCGCCAGCGCGCGCTCCTCCACACACGCCATCCGCGTGAGCAGCACCCGGCACATGGCCGCGTCCAGCAGCTTGGCGTCGCAGCCGTACCGCGCCGCGCGCGCGTCCACCTCCGTCTTCACCTTTGTAGCGGACAGACAACACATACGTTTGGAAATGTTTCGTGGAAAGGATCTTGACCAAGGATGGACACACTGCATGCGCTCGGCCGTTGTATTCAGCAAATAATACCCTGACTTATATAATAATTAATCTATGATTACTACTCATGGAATTAGTAGTAGCATGGAACCTGGACTAAAATAAAAACTGCCACTTATATTTTATACATCATCATCAGCAGCAATCCATCAACAGCTCACTACCGAGTACACTACACTAGTCTCCTCTCAGAGAAGGGTTATAGGCCCACCACGCCCAATGCAAATTGGCGGACTTCACACACCTTTGAAAACATTATGGAGAACTCTCAGACGTGCGTGCAGGTTTCCTCACAATTAACTATATTAGTTAGTTATTAAAATGTACCTTCATACATATAGATTTAGATTTTATAACTTTTCTGTATTGATGTCGATGGCAATGGTGTACAGAAAACGAGTTTATGTTTACGCCAAAGTGTTTTTGTCATGTCTGTAAGAATTTCTTCATTACATACGCGGAAACTGTTTGATTTTCCGGGATAAAAAGTAGATAGTAGTAGTAGTAGATGTCACTCTCCAGGTCCTGAACTATATCCGTGCCAAAAATCACGTCTATCCGTAGCTCTGTTGCGGCGTGACTGAAGGAGAAACCAACAGACAAACAAACACACTTTCGCATTTATAATATTAGTATGATAATAATAAAAAGGTGGAACCTTTACGCTGTTGTCTGCCTGTCCATCTGCGCTGCCCTCTGCCTGCGCGTCTGTGCCGGTCATGTGCAGGTCGGGCTCCATCTTAGCCTCTCTGCTGTCCTCTTCGGGCACATGAGCAATGTTTTCCAACACATGCAGGTCGCAGTGGTCGGCCCCTAGAAGGGTCTCGGCCAGGGTGGGCTTCAGAGGGCACAGCGCAGCAATATGTTGTATCGTTATCTGGAAACACTGCATTAAGTTGTAACTATTACAACTCTACTGCCCCAACAACTTAATGCATAAAACTCCAAGCACAGAAATTGTAAATAAATACAGGCGCATCAGCAACAGCTGCGTAGCCCGTTATATATATCTATATATATAAAAATCAATTGCTGTTTGTTAGTCTCGCTAAAACTCGAGAACGGCTGGGCGATTTAGCTGATTTTTGTTTTGAAATGTTTGTCGTAGTCCAGGGAAGGTTTAAACGGTGAGAAAATATCGAAAAATTGCGAGGAAGATAGTAAAAACAACAATTTCTTTTTCCCATATAAAGTGTTCTACCTACTTTCCTGTCAAACATTTGACATTCGTCTCTTAGCTTTGGTACTGTAGGCTCAGGTCCACTCGGGTTGGGTCATTGTTTGTTTGTTCAGAAATATATTATGTCATTTAATAAAATAAAATCAGTAATCATACTATCATATTAATATTATAAATACGAAAGTGGTTTGTTGGTTTGTCCTGTGAAACAGATACGGATCGATTTGATTTTTTGCATGGGTATAGTTGAGGACCTGGAGAGTGACATAGGCTACTTTTTATCCCAGAAAACCAAAGAGTTCCCAAGGGAGTTCAAAAACTAAATCCACGCGGACGAAGTCGCGGGCATCAGCTAATAAATAATAATAATATCACATAACATCTACTACCGTGAGACTACAATGAGTTCTGGTATTATATCAAGTTTAAAACAAAGATCAACATCATCACCACTCACCACTTTATGTCGTTGAACTAAGTCCATCATCACTGCTCGGGATCTCAAGCTCTTGTCTCTGAACTTTTCAAAGTTCGTCAATCTCTGAGCACATTCTACGCAGAGTGTATGCTTTAGGTTGCCCACATCAAACAACTGAAACAAATATTTAATGTATTTTTGGACAGGTCTTGTTTTAACTCTAATATATTTGGCAAATGATTTAAGGATGATTATACAGGTCTGCCCGCAAAATTCGAATTTAATTTAGTTTTTCGCAATTTGTAAACTAATACGACAAAGTAGGCTTATGGCATTCTAATTGCGCCAACAATGGCAGTATCATCTTCACAGGTTTATATAAAAATCTTTACTTGAAAGTGTCCAGTTTAAGAAATTAGTCAGGATATCGAGTTGGACGTGAGTTACTCACAAATTAGTTGATATTCTGACTAATTTCTTAAACTGGACACTTTCAAGTAAAGATTTTTGTAAAAACCTGTGAAGATGATGCTGCCACTGGCGCAATTAGAATGCCATATATATATGCCATACTAATACTTTGTCGTACCTATTAGTTTACAAATTGATATTTTATTTTTGTCCACCTTGTTATTTTTGTTTGTGTTGATCATTTTATTAACCAACTTCAAAAAAGAAGGACAGTTCTCAATTTGTCCGAATCTTTTTTATGTATGTTCACCTATTATTCGAAAATGCCTGAACCGATTTGGAATTTTTTTTTGTCTGTGAGATAACTGACAGAAATGAACAAGCAACTTACTGGTTGTCCAGTCAAGTGTTCATACGCTTCTTTCAAGTTGTAGTTGTTCATTGAGAACATTTTGCGGCCCGTGTTCAGGCATGTCATGCAGACCTGCAAAAAACAGTGCTATGTGTTAGGCATGGTACACACTTAACATGCTTGCCTTGAACATACTCAATTCATACATAATTATGATGTGAGTATGTTCAATGCAAGAGTGAATAGACATTAAGTGCGCTCCAACCTAATCATAATCATTTATTTTTTGCTAATATATGGTACATGCAACATATTTGGTACTTAGGTGTTAAGATTTTAATTTCACTAGATGATGCCCGCGATTTGTCTGAATTGTTTCTGGTGGGAGTCTTTGGCCATGGCTAGCTACCACTCCTGTCAAAGATGTGCCACCAAGCAATTTAGCGTTCCGGCACGATGGTGTGTCGAGAGAGATTAGGTGCATGGGTTAAATGTACACTATAGAATAGAATAGAATAGAAATATTTTTTATTCAAATAAACTTTTTACAAGTGCTTTTGAATCGTCCGGCTCTACCACTGGTTTGGAATGCCCTTCCTGCTGAGAAGCAACAAGAAACTCGGCGGTTGCTCTTTTCAAAATAAGTTTTTTATTTATTTATTTATAAGCCTATATCGGACTTAATATAAAATATTTTTAATAGTTTATTGCTGTTTATATTCGCTATTCCATGTGCCCTTTGGCAAAGGCCTCCTCCAATCCTTTCCAATCCTTCCTATCTGCTGCTCGTCTCATCCATGTTTTTCCTGCTGTAGCCTCAATTTCGTCTCGCCATCTCTTGTTTTGTCGCCCCTTCCTTCTCTTTCCCTCCCTGGGGTACCAAACACTGACCGCTTTGCTCCATTTATCCTCACCCCGTATGGTGTGGCCAGCCCATCGCCATTTAAGGAGCTTTATCTTAAGCGTTGCATCTTGGGTTCGCGTAACTTTTCTTATATTTGTATGGGGTGTTTTGTCCAGTTTACGCTTGCCCAACATGCTTCTCTCGATGCTCTGCTTATTATTTCCTTGAATGACCAATATTGTTTCCAGGCATTCCCTATCCTTGTTTCTATTTCTTTGGTTGATATTTTCTTTGTAGTGATCAGTTGGCCAAGGTACACAATTATATTCATTTACATACTCAATTTTATTATTATTTACTGTTATTGTTTCTTCCTTTCTATTTGTCATGGCTTTAGTTTTGAGTATGTTCATTTTTAAACTAACTTTCCTACTTTGGGCGTCTAGATCTGCTAGCATTACGTGCAATTCTTGTGAAGACTTAGCAAAGAGAATAATGTCATCAGCGAACCTTAAATTTGTTAAATATTCTCCGTTGATTTTAAGACCATAGTACTTCAACTTAATTTGTCTGAATACTTCTTCTAACACTGCAGTAAATAGCTTAGGCGACAGCGGGTCTCCTTGATATACGCCTCGTTCTATGTTTATCCTTTCCCCTTCCCTTTCCAATTTTACTGTTGCTGTGATTCCAGTGTATATATTCTTTATTATTCTGATGTATTTACCTTCTACGCCTTGCTTTTTTAATGCGTTCCATATTTTGTCGTGTTCCAAAGAGTCGAAGGCCTTGTAATAGTCTACAAAGCAAAAGTAAAATGGCCATATTCCTTATATTTTTCCAGCACCTGTTTGACAACGTGAACGTGATCGACTACCGAATATTTGCTTCTAAATCCTGCTTGTTCTCTAGGCTGATTTTCGTCCAAAACTTTTTCTATGCGGCTTAGAAGAACTTTAGCAAATATTTTATACAAATTAGACATCAGGCTGATCGGTCGGTAGTTTCCCACGTCGGTTCTGTCACCTTTTTTATGTATTAATACTATAGTGGATGTCGTCCACTGAGTGGGGACTTCTTCAGATGTCAGCACATCATTAAATATTGAGGTGTGGGTTGGAATTAATGCACTTCGTGTGCCAATAAGAAATTCATTGGTAATATTATCAGAACCTGGGGCTTTGTCTATTTTCTGTGATGTTATTGCTTTCTCTACCTCCATTTCGAGTATGGGGGCAACTTCAGTTTTGTCCTCGATTATTACACTATTTGTTTCTGTTTGTTTCGAGTATAGTTCCTAGTAAAAATCGGTAGCTATGTTGATGCCGGTCTTTTGGTGTTAAGTATACCTTTTTTGCTTTTAATTTTTGGGATCCAGTCTTTTTAACCGACTTCCAAAAAGGAGGAGGTTCTCAATTCGGTCGGTATCTTTTTTTTTTTTTCTATGTATGTCCACCGATTTCTCCGGGATTACTGGACCGATTCGCGTGATTTTTTTGTAATCGACAGAGGATGTTTGCGAAATGGTCCCATAAAAATTTTAACCTTCAACTCCTCAAGCTTGATGCTGCAGGGATATTGCTCACCTAAAATAAAGAGATTTAGGAAATGTCGATTACGAATTATCATTGTGGGTAACAAGTATGGACTACATCATGGAGCTCCAGGTCCTAGCTCCTCAATCATAGGATACTACACTTAAAAGCTTAAAAAAAAAATTTAAAACTTAAAAGTAGTAGTGTCCACGTTTGTTGAAGTCGGGCGGGCCTAAATTCAAACTATGAAACCGATGCGCGACGCTACACAATATGAGAGACTCGTTTGTAGAAGTCGAGAGAGCATCGCGAGTCGGTTTCATAGTTTGTATTTTAGGCCCGCCCGACTTCAACAAACGTGGACAAACTAAAATTATTTTTATACTTTGTAGTGGCGTTAGAAGTCGGTTTTTTGAAAAGAATTTTTTGTTTGTTAAACTTTTTATCGCTTTTTTAATACCTCCAGTTCTGATAATATTTTCTTCAAATAATTTTTGTTGCTGATTTATATGTTCCTCATCTGGGTTCTTAATTGCTTCGACAGACTTGTGATTTCCTGTCTAATAGCTTTGGTTTTATTATGTATGTTTATGAGTCGTGCTCTTCCTTCCTGTAGCTTAAAAATGTGATCTGATATTTTGTTTTTCTTGCCCGCTTTGTCTCGTATTCCAGTCAATACCTTATTCAGTGTGTTTTGTAGGTAGTCGTACTTCTCTTGGAGACTGAATCGTTCAGTTTCAGTATTAAGATTTCTAATTTGATGTTTTAAGTTCGTGTTTATTTGTAGTATAATTTCTTTTGTTGGGCGCTGAACAATTTTTATATGTTTTCTGGAGTTTTTTTGTGGATTTATTCTAAGTTTAGCTCTTACCATTCGGTGATTTGTATTGAAATTTAAATTGCATACCACGCCACAGTCGTCAAATAACTTGAACTTATTTGATAGAATGAAGTCTATCTGGTTCTTGTATTTACCGTCAGGAGAACACCATGTTCATATTTTGTTTTTCCTCTTTTTAAATATACTGTTTAGAATTGTAAGGTTGTTTTCCAGACAAAGATTTACCATTTTTTCACCATTTCTGTTTCTTTTGCCAGTTGTGTATGGTCCTATTATATTCCTTTCACTCTGGAGACAACCTCCTATTTGGGCATTGAAATCACCCATTAATATTTGGATCCATATTCATTTATTGTTGTAGTTATTTGATGATAGAAGTTTTCTATTTCCTCCTTTTTTGCTTGTTCTGTTGGTGAATAAATCTGAATGATGGTCCATTTGTACTTATATGAAGGTAATTTTATGTTCAGAACTGCGATTCTTTCAGAAATTCCAAGAAATTCTTCTATACAATGCTTTAAGTGTTTCTTTTTTATAAAACCCACACCGTGTCTTCCCTTTGTTTCCCCTTTGTAGTAGAGAAGAAATTCATCATACTCTTCTATCTGATCTCCCATTCTTCTCACCTCACTGAGTCCAATTATATCCCACTTTACATTCTTTAAAGCTAATAGTAACTCTTGCAAGCTCTCCTCGGTTTTCAATGTGAGCGTGTTTAGTGCATTTATGTAGAGATATTCTGATTTGGTTCTAATTTTTTGTTTCGAACTTTTAAATGTGGATGGAGGGTGATGGTCTAATATTTCCTCCTCGGTGACCGGCCGGTACGGAGGAATTAGGTTTGGTTTTTTAATTTTCGTAGTTATTTTTAAATTGGTTTTGCAGTTACCGAGGTTGTTTATTAGTTTTTTGGAGTTATGGTTGTTGAGTGTGATCCGTATCGGGACAGGTAGTCTGCCATACTTGTTTTGTTTGTTCTCTTTGCTTCTTCTGTTCTAAAATCTCCTTTTGTAATCTTCATCTTTGGCGTTTTAGGAGGGTCCGAAGTTTCTCGCTTTTTTTTTTCGCGCATATTGTCGTTAGCATTTTTAAAATAAGTTAACAATACAATAAATACAGTACCCGGCGATATATATATTGCACATCGGCCTTTGGAATAAAACACTATTTCTATTCTATTGCAAGGAAAGCTAGCCAGAAATTCACGTAGTAATTACTGAAATCTCTTCACAATCGGCGAGCACATCACTTAACAAATATGAAAAAATGCAGTCGAACTGTGAATAGAATAGAAAAGTCTTTTATTTCAAAGGCTGATGTGCAATATATATCGCCGGGTACTGTACTTTGCTATATATGCAGTGTTTCCACAATGAGGGAAGTTCCACAAATGCATACCGACTAACTTCTATCTCAAGATGGGCTGATATAAAGACACACTGGCATACCCTTTCCAAGTTAGCCTGCTACCATCTTAGACTGCATCGTCACTTACCATCAGGTGAGATAGTAGTCAAGGACTATCTTGTCATCTAAATATATAAAAGGCAAAAGTGACCGACTGACTGACTGACTGGTCTATCAACGCACAGCTCTAACCACTGGACGGATCAGGCTAAAATTTTGCACACAGATAGTTATTATGACGTAGACGTCCGCTAAGACAGGATTTTTGAAAATTCCAACCCCAAGAGGGTTAAATGGGGGTTGAAATTTGGTATAAAAGTCTGTCACTTATCAAATTATTTTTCATGTAATATCCATGAAACTTTAATTTTTGGGCTTTCGACAAAAGAATAAGAAATACGTGTTTCGCAAATTTTGAAAATTCCACCCCCAAAGACTTCAAATAGGGGATGAAAATTTGTATAAAAGTCCAGATTTTTTAGCTAATTTTCAAGTAATATCCATCAAACTTGGTATTTTGGCTTTCAATTGAAAATAAAGAAGTACGCATTTGATAGTTTTTAAATGTTCAACTCCTTTTACTTTTTACGGAGCTAGGAATCGCGTTAAGTTGGATTTTAATTACCAATAAAAATCTTCCGCTAAGAAACCATTTTTGAAAATTCAACCTCTAAGTGGCTAAAATAGGGGTTTGAAAAATCGAACTTAACGTGAGCGAAGCCACGGGCAAAAGCTCGTTAATTAAAAAAAGCGGGATGCTACATACTATGTATAATTTGAGTACATTGAAGGGTGAATAGGAATTGTCTAAGCACTAAGCTCCAACCTAAGATTATTGTCAAGTGAAAGCCTATCATACTAATTATAAAAGCGAAAGTGTGTTTGTAAAAAAGCTTAAAAAGTAGCCTGTCACTCTCCAGGTCCTCAACTATACCCATGCAAACAATCATGTTGATCTGTACCTCTGTTGCAGAGTGATTGAATGACAAACTTGTCATGGTTATAGTATAACATGGGTATAGTTGAGGACCTGGAGAGTGACAAAGGCTACTTTTTAAGCTTTTTTACAAACACACTTTCGCTTTTATAGGTACAGATCAACATGATGGAGCCTTGTGTATGGACATGTGACAGACCTGTGCTGTGGTGGGCACGGCGCCCCTCGCTGCACATGTCCTCGCGCAGGAAGTGCCGCGAGCAGACCTGCTGGCGCCGGCCGGCACGCCGCCTCGCACGCCCAGCGCGCGGCGCCACGACGCCAGCTCAGAGTGCGAGCTTGTGTATGGACATGTGACAGACCTGTGCTGTGGCGGGCACGGCGCCGGCGCGCAGGCGCCCCTCGCCGCACATGTCCTCGCGCAGGAAGTGCCGCGAGCAGACCGCGGCGCCGGCCGGCACGCCGCCTCGCACGCCCAGCGCGCGGCGCCACGACGCCAGCTCAGAGTGCGAGCTTGTGTATGGACATGTGACAGACCTGTGCTGTGGTGGGCACGGCGCCGGCGCGCAGGCGCCCCTCGCCGCACATGTCCTCGCGCAGGAAGTGCCGCGAGCAGACCGCGGCGCCGGCCGGCACGCCGCCTCGCACGCCCAGCGCGCGGCGCCACGACGCCAGCTCAGAGTGCGAGCTTGTGTATGGACATGTGACAGACCTGTGCTGTGGCGGGCACGGCGCCGGCGCGCAGGCGCCCCTCGCCGCACATGTCCTCGCGCAGGAAGTGCCGCGAGCAGACCGCGGCGCCGGCCGGCACGCCGCCTCGCACGCCCAGCGCGCGGCGCCACGACGCCAGCTCAGAGTGCGAGCTTGTGTATGGACATGTGACAGACCTGTGCTGTGGTGGGCACGGCGCCGGCGCGCAGGCGCCCCTCGCCGCACATGTCCTCGCGCAGGAAGTGCCGCGAGCAGACCGCGGCGCCGGCCGGCACGCCGCCTCGCACGCCCAGCGCGCGGCGCCACGACGCCAGCTCAGAGTGCGAGCTTGTGTATGGACATGTGACAGACCTGTGCTGTGGCGGGCACGGCGCCGGCGCGCAGGCGCCCCTCGCCGCACATGTCCTCGCGCAGGAAGTGCCGCGAGCAGACCGCGGCGCCGGCCGGCACGCCGCCTCGCACGCCCAGCGCGCGGCGCCACGACGCCAGCTCAGAGTGCGAGCTTGTGTATGGACATGTGACAGACCTGTGCTGTGGTGGGCACGGCGCCGGCGCGCAGGCGCCCCTCGCCGCACATGTCCTCGCGCAGGAAGTGCCGCGAGCAGACCGCGGCGCCGGCCGGCACGCCGCCTCGCACGCCCAGCGCGCGGCGCCACGACGCCAGCTCAGAGTGCGAGCTTGTGTATGGACATGTGACAGACCTGTGCTGTGGTGGGCACGGCGCCGGCGCGCAGGCGCCCCTCGCCGCACATGTCCTCGCGCAGGAAGTGCCGCGAGCAGACCGCGGCGCCGGCCGGCACGCCGCCTCGCACGCCCAGCGCGCGGCGCCACGACGCCAGCTCAGAGTGCGAGCTTGTGTATGGACATGTGACAGACCTGTGCTGTGGTGGGCACGGCGCCGGCGCGCAGGCGCCCCTCGCCGCACATGTCCTCGCGCAGGAAGTGCCGCGAGCAGACCGCGGCGCCGGCCGGCACGCCGCCTCGCACGCCCAGCGCGCGGCGCCACGACGCCAGCTCAGAGTGCGAGCTTGTGTATGGACATGTGACAGACCTGTGCTGTGGTGGGCACGGCGCCGGCGCGAAGGCGCCCCTCGCCGCACATGTCCTCGCGCAGGAAGTGCCGCGAGCAGACCGCGGCGCCGGCCGGCACGCCGCCTCGCACGCCCAGCGCGCGGCGCCACGACGCCAGCTCAGAGTGCGAGCTTGTGTATGGACATGTGACAGACCTGTGCTGTGGTGGGCACGGCGCCGGCGCGCAGGCGCCCCTCGCCGCACATGTCCTCGCGCAGGAAGTGCCGCGAGCAGACCGCGGCGCCGGCCGGCACGCCGCCTCGCACGCCCAGCGCGCGGCGCCACGACGCCAGCTCAGAGTGCGAGCTTGTGTATGGACATGTGACAGACCTGTGCTGTGGTGGGCACGGCGCCGGCGCGCAGGCGCCCCTCGCCGCACATGTCCTCGCGCAGGAAGTGCCGCGAGCAGACCGCGGCGCCGGCCGGCACGCCGCCTCGCACGCCCAGCGCGCGGCGCCACGACGCCAGCTCAGAGTGCGAGCTTGTGTATGGACATGTGACAGACCTGTGCTGTGGTGGGCACGGCGCCGGCGCGCAGGCGCCCCTCGCCGCACATGTCCTCGCGCAGGAAGTGCCGCGAGCAGACCGCGGCGCCGGCCGGCACGCCGCCTCGCACGCCCAGCGCGCGGCGCCACGACGCCAGCTCAGAGTGCGAGCTTGTGTATGGACATGTGACAGACCTGTGCTGTGGTGTGGTGCTCAACTATACCCATGCAAACAATCATGTTGATCTGTACCTCTGTTGCAGAGTGATTGAATGACAAACTTGTCATGGTTATAGTATAACATGGGTATAGTTGAGGACCTGGAGAGTGACAAAGGCTACTTTTTAAGCTTTTTTACAAACACACTTTCGCTTTTATAGGTACAGATCAACATGATGGAGCCTTGTGTATGGACATGTGACAGACCTGTGCTGTGGTGGGCACGGCGCCCCTCGCTGCACATGTCCTCGCGCAGGAAGTGCCGCGAGCAGACCTGCTGGCGCCGGCCGGCACGCCGCCTCGCACGCCCAGCGCGCGGCGCCACGACGCCAGCTCAGAGTGCGAGCTTGTGTATGGACATGTGACAGACCTGTGCTGTGGCGGGCACGGCGCCGGCGCGCAGGCGCCCCTCGCCGCACATGTCCTCGCGCAGGAAGTGCCGCGAGCAGACCGCGGCGCCGGCCGGCACGCCGCCTCGCACGCCCAGCGCGCGGCGCCACGACGCCAGCTCAGAGTGCGAGCTTGTGTATGGACATGTGACAGACCTGTGCTGTGGTGGGCACGGCGCCGGCGCGCAGGCGCCCCTCGCCGCACATGTCCTCGCGCAGGAAGTGCCGCGAGCAGACCGCGGCGCCGGCCGGCACGCCGCCTCGCACGCCCAGCGCGCGGCGCCACGACGCCAGCTCAGAGTGCGAGCTCGGGAACCTGAGAGCGACATACACTGGTGAGCGTGCTCCGTGTGCCGCTAACTCGCTCGCGACACCCTCCACACGATAGTGTACTCACGCGTAGAAACCGATCTGCTCTGTTGTGGACGCGGGCGCGGAGACATGGTCGCTACTGCTTTCGCAGAAGGGTACACGACACCGCATCTTCACTTTGTTTGATTCACAGATTAGAGGGAAAGGGAAAACAGATTAATGATTACGTGTGTAATATACCAGTTAGGTAAACAACCGTCTAAAATAATCATGAAGTTAGGAAATACCTATTTCCTACCTACCATGAAAATAATCGTAACTCTTTGTTGACATTGACAACAAACAAGCTTTCAAACCTCCGATAAGAGTATATATATATAATAGTGTTCTGCAATATATCCTTCTCTATCATGAAGGTAGCAAATACATGGAGGTGCCTTACCTACAAAAATCGGGTGCATACCTACAGAAAAAAACTCATAAAATGGCCTCCCATTAGGGAGTGTGCTTCGAAACTATCGACATCGATAAGGAGTGGAGCGATAATCAAGCATTTATGTATACGTAGTATTTATAGGTTATAATAATTACGTAACGTACGTTTGTACTCTATCAGGTACATATTATTCGCGTGGATTTAGGTTTTTAAAGATCTTGGAATATCCAAACAGTTTCGCTGCCGTTTTGTGAAATTGAAAGAGATCACCATATATAAAAAAAATTGGTTGCCTGTAAAGTCGGTATACGGGCGAAAGTTTTACGTGACAACCGAAATAGAAGCGCAAGACATGAACCGGTGTGTATGCCTATCTCTCTCACTCTCTCTCTCTCGCTCTGTCTCTCTCGCTCTTAGGCGGGCTAACTGTGCTCGAGTGGAAGGGACGCGTGCCTTTCACTTTTTATGTCTGTCTCTCTCGCTCTTAGGCGGGCTAACCATGCCTCTCACTCGCTCTCATTGTGAGCGCATAACGTGAGCGGAGCGTAACGCAGTTTCTTGAAGTGTCACCCGGCAAACCAATTTATAAGACGTTGTCACGTCAAAAGTACTCATTTATAAATTATAATATGTATCAATCGTTTGTTAATTATAAACCACTATTTCTTTTCATTAAAAGAGCAACTTGCTGGCTCATAGTAGTAGAATTTCTTTCTATAAGCGGTGGTAGAGTCGAAACATGACGTGCTTAGCATGAGACAGCTATCTGCATGCCCTACATATAAATAAACAAATATAGAATACTAGTTAACCCGGCGAACTTCGTACCGCCAACTTATATTTTATATAAATAAAACAAATAAACTATCCTAATCAAAAAAAACTATCCTATCTTTCAAATTGGACTAAATTACAGATAGTAACGAAGTTTGATCAAAGTCACTTTAATTTAAATTTAATTTTATATCACACAATATATTATTATCACACAAGTTAAATAGTATAGGAGTCCATCGTGGACAAATAACGTGACACGTAATTTATATATATTACTAGCTGATCCAGCGAACTTCGTACCGCTTCTTATCTATATAAATAAAACAAATAAACTATCCCAATTCAAAAACTATCCTATCTTTTAAGTTGGACCAAATTACAGATAGTTACGAAGTTTTATAAAAATCGGTTAAAATCGGTAATTGAATTGCACAGGGATTATTATTAAATCCACCTCTTGCTCTTACCGCAGAAAAGAAATGTATCACACGATCTTTTCGTATTTTATGTAGAGGGATGTGTGTTATATTTATATTTTCCACGCCTATAGCACCCATCCATTTTTTTCTTTAAGTTTTCACTAGCCGGAAACGACAGCAGAAAACACGGACATTATCATCTATTATATAGAGGTATTAGATTCTAGCATTTATTATTTATGTGAAGTATTAAAATAACCGGACAAATGATATAAATTTCAACTATAAACACCAAACTTCTTGTATTATCTGATAATATGGTGATGAGCAGTACCTAATGCATTAGAATTTATTCAAGTCGTTTAACGTCACCTATAATAATATCGACAAGTCGATACTCCATTGACACAAATCCAATAACACGCAACTACTTGACAGGCTGACAGCTGAAGTTCAACCAATAAGAGTGAATACATAATGTGTTGTACATAAGGCTCATAAAATGGCGGATGGCACCCGGCTTGACTAGTAGTTACTTTATATACTTCATCTCCATCTATTTCCTACCTACCATGTTCTCTATGGTGTTCTGTGTTTCAAACTGCAACCCAAGAGAATATAACCACCTTGTTGTTCCTGGTCTGTGATAACCACCACAGACACAGAATAACCACTAACAACACAGACCAGGAACAACTGAACAAGACTGCAACAAGCCAACACAGATAAAAGCAAGGCAACCACAGATGATTATTAAAATATAATTACAAATATTTAACATTGTAGTTTATTTTCCAACTTAAGACATAACTGACTAACAACTTGTCAGAAAGCAATATATCTTTTTAAAACCCGTTCATGCGAATAATGACATTTGAGGTTTTAGTTTTATAACATTTCTCCCCGCTATAATTCTTTTCAACTCATTTCTTCTATAAGGGTGGAACCACATCTGTGAGGATCGATTCGCATTTATGCCGATGCTATAAGACACACTTGTAAGGATCGCGTCCTTACGGATCCGAAAGGATGCGTACGCGTCCTTACGGATCCGTAAGGATGCGTACGCGTCCTTACGGATCCGTAAGGATGCGTACGCATCCTTTCGGATCCGTAAGGAGGCGAAAGCCTATAAACATTGTTGTCTGCGTAGGGATGGTCGATGATGGCATCGATATTTTAATTGCTAGCTCAACCACGATATTAATCTTCTTCTACACAGAGGAAATGGATGCCAAAAATTGAAAAAGTCGCCGCCATATTGAAATTCTTTGTTTTTCGACCGATTTCGATCAAAATCGATATTTAGGCTTCCCTTGGGTCAAGAAAGAGAAAATAGATGCCAAAATTTTAAAAAGTCACCGCCATATTGAAATTCTTTGTTTTTCGACCGATTTCGTTCAAAATCGATATTTAGGCTTCCCTTGGGTCAAGAAAGAGGAAATAGATGCCAAAATTTTAAAAAGTGACCGCCATATTGAAATTCTTTGTTATTGGACCGATTTCGTTCAAAATCGATATTTAGGCTTCCCTTGGGTCAAGAAAGAGGAAATAGATGCCAAAATTTTAAAAAGTGACCGCCATATTGAAATTCTTTGTTATTGGACCGATTTCGTTCAAAATCGATATTTAGGCTTTCCTTGGGTCAAGAAAGAGGAAATAGATGCCAAAATTTTAAAAAGTGACCGCCATATTGAAATTCTTTGTTATTGGACCGATTTCGTTCAAAATCGATATTTGGGCTTCCCTGGGGTCAAATAAGAGGAAATGATTGGCAAAATTATAAAAAGTGACTGCCATATTGAAATTCTTTGTTATTGGACCGATTTCGTTCAAAATCGATATTTAGGCTTCCCTTGGGTCAAGAAAGAGGAAATAGATGCCAAAATTTTAAAAAGTGACCGCCATATTGAAATTCTTTGTTATTGGACCGATTTCGTTCAAAATCGATATTTAGGCTTCCCTTGGGTCAAGAAAGAGGAAATAGATGCCAAAATTTTAAAAAGTGACCGCCATATTGAAATTCTTTGTTATTGGACCGATTTCGTTCAAAATCGATATTTGGGCTTCCCTTGGGTCAAGAAAGAGGAAATAGATGCCAAAATTATAAAAAGTCGCCGCCATATTGAAATTCTTTGTTATTGGACCGATTTCGTTCAAAATCGATATTTAGGCTTCCCTTGGGTCAAGAAAGAGGAAATAGATGCCAAAATTTTAAAAAGTGACCGCCATATTGAAATTCTTTGTTATTGGACCGATTTCGTTCAAAATCGATATTTAGGCTTCCCTTGGGTCAAGAAAGAGGAAATAGATGCCAAAATTTTAAAAAGTGACCGCCATATTGAAATTCTTTGTTATTGGACCGATTTCGTTCAAAATCGATATTTAGGCTTCCCTTGGGTCAAGAAAGAGGAAATAGATGCCAAAATTTTAAAAAGTGACCGCCATATTGAAATTCTTTGTTATTGGACCGATTTCGTTCAAAATCGATATTTGGGCTTCCCTGGGGCCAAATAAGAGGAAATGATTGGCAAAATTATTAAAAGTGACCGCCACATTGAAATTCTTTTTTATTGGACCGATTTCGTTCAAAATCGATATTTGGGCTTCCCTGGGGTCAAATAAGAGAAAATGATTGGCAAAATTATAAAAAGTCGCCGCCATATTGAAATTCTTTGTTATTGGACCGATTTCGTTCAAAATCGATATTTGGGCTTCCCTGGGGTCAAATAAGAGGAAATGATTGGCAAAATTATAAAAAGTGACTGCCATATTGAAATTCTTTGTTATTGGACCGATTTCGTTCAAAATCGATATTTGGGCTTCCCTTGGGTCAAGAAAGAGGAAATAGATGCCAAAATTATAAAAAGTCGCCGCCATATTGAAATTATTTGTTATTGGACCGATTTCGTTCAAAATCGATATTTGGGCTTCCCTGGGGTCAAATAAGAGGAAGTGATTGGCAAAATTATAAAAAGTGACCGCCATATTGAAATTCTTTGTTATTGGACCGATTTCGTTCAAAATCGATATTTGGGCTTCCCTGGGCTCAAATAAGAGAAAATGATTGGCAAAATTATAAAAAGTCGCCGCCATATTGAAATTCTTTGTTATTGGACCGATTTCGTTCAAAATCGATATTTAGGCTTCCCTTGGGTCAAGAAAGAGGAAATAGATGGCAAAATTTTAAAAAGTGGCCGCCATATTGAAATTCTTTGTTATTCGACCGATTTCGTTCAAAATCGATATTTAGGCTTCCCTTGGGTCAAGAAAGAGGAAATAGATGCCAAAATTTTAAAAAGTGACCGCCATATTGAAATTCTTTGTTATTGGACCGATTTCGTTCAAAATCGATATTTGGGCTTCCCTGGGGTCAAGTAAGAGGAAATGATTTGCAAAATTATAAAAAGTGACAGCCATATTGAAATTCTTTGTTATTGGACCGATTTCGTTCAAAATCGATATTTGGGCTTCCCTGGGCTCAAATAAGAGGAAATGATTTGCAAAATTATAAAAAGTCGCCGCCATATTGAAATTCTTTGTTATTGGACCGATTTCGTTCAAAATCGATATTTAGGCTTCCCTTGGGTCAAGATAGAGGAAATAGATGGCAAAATTTTAAAAAGTGACCGCCATATTGAAATTCTTTGTTATTGGACCGATTTCGTTCAAAATCGATATTTGGGCTTCCCTGGGGTCAAATAAGAGGAAATGATTGGCAACATTATAAAAAGTGACCGCCATATTGAAATTCTTTGTTATTGGACCGATTTCGTTCAAAATCGATATTTGGGCTTCCCTGGGCTCAAATAAGAGGAAATGATTTGCAAAATTATAAAAAGTCGCCGCCATATTGAAATTCTTTGTTATTGGACCGATTTCGTTCAAAATCGATATTTAGGCTTCCCTTGGGTCAAGAAAGAGGAAATAGATGCCAAAATTTTAAAAAGTGACCGCCATATTGAAATTCTTTGTTATTGGACCGATTTCGTTCAAAATCGATATTTGGGCTTCCCTGGGCTCAAATAAGAGGAAATGATTTGCAAAATTATAAAAAGTCGCCGCCATATTGAAATTCTTTGTTATTGGACCGATTTCGTTCAAAATCGATATTTAAGCTTCCCTTGGGTCAAGAAAGAGGAAATAGATGCCAAAATTTTAGAAAGTGACCGCCATATTGAAATTCTTTGTTATTGGACCGATTTCCTTCAAAATCGATATTTGGGCTTCCCTGGGGTCAAATAAGAGGAAATGATTTGCAAAATTATAAAAAGTCGCCGCCATATTGAAATTCTTTGTTATTGGACCGATTTCGTTCAAAATCGATATTTGGGCTTCCTTGGGGTCAAATAAGAGGAAATGATTGGCAACATTATAAAAAGTGACCGCCATATTGAAATTCTTTGTTATTGGACCGATTTCGTTCAAAATCGATATTTGGGCTTCCCTGGGCTCAAATAAGAGGAAATGATTTGCAAAATTATAAAAAGTCGCCGCCATATTGAAATTCTTTGTTATTGGACCGATTTCGTTCAAAATCGATATTTAGGCTTCCCTTGGGTCAAATAAGAGGAAATGATTGGCAACATTATAAAAAGTGACCGCCATATTGAAATTCTTTGTTATTGGACCGATTTCGTTCAAAATCGATATTTGGGCTTCCCTGGGCTCAAATAAGAGGAAATGATTTGCAAAATTATAAAAAGTCGCCGCCATATTGAAATTCTTTGTTATTGGACCGTTTCGTTCAAAATCGATATTTAGGCTTCCCTTGGGTCAAGAAAGAGGAAATAGATTCCAAAATTTTAAAAAGTGACCTTCATATTGAAATTCTTTTTTATTGGAAAGATTTCGTTCAAAATCGATGTTTGGGCTTCCTTGGGGTCAAATAAGAGGAAATGATTGGCAAAATTATAAAAAGTGACCGCCATATTGAAATTCTTTGTTATTGGACCGATTTCGTTCAAAATCGATATTTAGGCTTCCCTTGAGACAAGAAAGAGAAAATAGATGCCAAAATTTTAAAAAGTCACCGCCATATTGAAATTCAAAATCGATATTCAAAATCGATATTTCGGCTTCCTGTGGTCAAGAAAGAGGAAATATTTGCCATAAGTTTTAAAAGTATGACGGCACCCCCCTCATCGCCGAGCGTCTAATAAAAGGAATCACACACAATATCAGAACAGAACATCATTCTCAGCAATCGCCTTCCATCAATAAAAATAACTACCTACACAAAGGAGGGTACATTGTAATCGTTACGTAACAAGGATTGTAAAGAAAACTCCTTCATCAACATCTATCTGTATTTTATTATGTTGTTCAGTATAGATCTATATATTATAAAAATGACTCTAATGCCCGTTTCGCAAAGTGCTATAGTCGTGTAGAAGAAAGGGCAAAGAAACTCCACGACAGCACATCTTTTAAAATATAAAAGTAAATATCGAAAACACTTATGGAGCCACAGTCGGCTCCCACGCTGAACGAGAACTAACTTTAAACTAATTCACATTTCCCTTTTATATTTTTAGACTAACAAAATGGATGGAATGGATGATTACAATTTCCCCTTACATTCAACCAATCAGCCCACATTTCCGCTTTAATACATTTTCAAGTCAAATTAAATTCTATCCCCAACTACTTTTTTATTTTCCGTTTCATCCTACTTCCTACTTCCTACTAATATTATAAAGGCGAAAGTTTGTGTGTATGTTTGTTCCTCTTTAACGCAAAAACTACTGGATGGATTTGGCTGAAATTTGGAATGGAACTGACCGACCGACCGACCGACTGACTGACCGACCGACTGACAGACTGACCGACACAAGTAGGCTAGCATTAGAATATAATATGTAGTTATAAGTTTATTAATTGTATGAGCGCAGACTCGCCAACAAACTGCATGTGCAGTTTGGCGGGGTAGAATAAGTTTACTAATACTTGTTATTATATTTCTGAATAAAAAATTTAAAAAAAAAAAAAAAGATAGATTATACCCTGGATTAACATATAGGCTACAAATTATCCCGGAAAAATCCAAGGTTCCCGCGGGATTTTGAAAAACCACTGATAGATGGCGCTGATTGTACTTAAATCACGCTTACATTATCCGCAGTATCGAGAATAAGTAAAAAATTCCAATTCAACAATCAAGTAGGATAAACACAGTTATTGAAGTTTTTCATTAGCAATAGAAAATTTCTTAGGGATTAGGGATTAGGGATGGATTACATCATGTGTAGATCCTATCCTATCCTATTATCCTATTAAAAATTATAAATTATACACACATGACCAGTCATTATAATATCTAGCAATGTACTCACTATGACTGGACAAATCGATACCTTGTACTAATTGTATTATTTATTTCGTAATCCATCCCTAATCCCTAAGAAATTTTCTATTGCTAATGAAAAACTTCAATAACTGTGGTTATCCTACTTGATTGTTGATTTGGAATTTTTTACTTATTCTCGATACTGCGGATAATGTAAGCGTGATTTAAGTACAATCAGCGCCATCTATCAGTGGTTTTTCAAAATCCCGCGGGAACCTTGGATTTTTCCGGAATAATTTGTAGCCTATATGTTTATCCAGGGTATAATCTATCTCCATTCCAAATTTCAGCCAAATCCATCCAGTAGTTTTTGCGTTAAAGAGGAACAAACATACATACAAACTTTCGCCTTTATAATATTAGTAGGAAGTAGGATACGCTCTAAATCGGGAGTCCCAGTAAAAGGTTTAGCACTTTTATCTTGAAGTTTTGATAAAGCATCTATTAATGTTGCTTGAAGTCGCGCTATGCTAGGGAGAAATTTTCGATAAAAATTAATCATATCTTCTAAATCCCTGTACTGTTTTAGGTAGAGGAAAATCCTGTAAACTCTTAATGCGGTCAGCAGGAGAGCCAATCCCGGGAGCGCTTATTTTGTATCCAAGGAAACGAACCTCTGGAACATTAAAATACCATTCTTCTCGTTATTAACTATACCGTATCCTTCAAAAACGTTTGAAAAGAATACGTAAATGTTTTGCATGCTGTTCGCTATCTTTTGAAGAAACTAAAATATCATCGACGTACGCGAACTAAAAATCTAAACCACGAACAACTTTGAACCCAGAGAAGCCTAAATATTGATTTTGAACGAAATCTGTCCAATAACAAAGAATTTCAATATGGCGGTCACTTTTTATAATTTTGCCAATCATTTCCTCTTATTTGACCCCAGGGAAGCCCAAATATCGATTTTGAACGAAATCGGTCCAATAACAAAGAAGTTCAATATGGCGGTCACTTTTTAAAATTTTGGCATCTATTTCCTCTTTCTTGACCCAAGGGAAGCCTAAATATCGATTTTGAACGAAATCGGTCCAATAACAAAGAATTTCAATATGGCGGCGACTTTTTATAATTTTGCCAATCATTTTCTCTTATTTGACCCCAGGGAAGCCCAAATATCGATTTTGAACGAAATCGGTCCAATAAAAAAGAATTTCAATGTGGCGGTCACTTTTAATAATTTTGCCAATCATTCCCTCTTATTTGGCCCCAGGGAAGCCCAAATATCGATTTTGAACGAAATCGGTCCAATAACAAAGAATTTCAATATGGCGGTCACTTTTTAAAATTTTGGCATCTATTTCCTCTTTCTTGACCCAAGGGAAGCCTAAATATCGATTTTGAACGAAATCGGTCCAATAACAAAGAATTTCAATATGGCGGTCACTTTTTAAAATTTTGGCATCTATTTCCTCTTTCTTGACCCAAGGGAAGCCTAAATATCGATTTTGAACGAAATCGGTCCAATAACAAAGAATTTCAATATGGCGGTCACTTTTTAAAATTTTGGCATCTATTTCCTCTTTCTTGACCCAAGGGAAGCCTAAATATCGATTTTGAACGAAATCGGTCCAATAACAAAGAATTTCAATATGGCGGCGACTTTTTATAATTTTGGCATCTATTTCCTCTTTCTTGACCCAAGGGAAGCCCAAATATCGATTTTGAACGAAATCGGTCCAATAACAAAGAATTTCAATATGGCGGTCACTTTTTAAAATTTTGGCATCTATTTCCTCTTTCTTGACCCAAGGGAAGCCTAAATATCGATTTTGAACGAAATCGGTCCAATAACAAAGAATTTCAATATGGCGGTCACTTTTTATAATTTTGCCAATCATTTCCTCTTATTTGACCCCAGGGAAGCCCAAATATCGATTTTGAACGAAATCGGTGCAATAACAAAGAATTTCAATATGGCGGTCACTTTTTATAATTTTGCCAATCATTTCCTCTTATTTGACCCCAGGGAAGCCCAAATATCGATTTTGAACGAAATCGGTCCAATAACAAAGAATTTCAATATGGCGGTCACTTTTTAAAATTTTGGCATCTATTTCCTCTTTCTTGACCCAAGGGAAGCCTAAATATCGATTTTGAACGAAATCGGTCCAATAACAAAGAATTTCAATATGGCGGTCACTTTTTAAAATTTTGGCATCTATTTCCTCTTTCTTGACCCAAGGGAAGCCTAAATATCGATTTTGAACGAAATCGGTCGAATAACAAAGAATTTCAATATGGCGGCCACTTTTAATAATTTTGCCAATCATTCCCTCTTATTTGACCCCAGGGAAGCCCAAATATCGATTTTGAACGAAATCGGTCCAATAACAAAGAATTTCAATATGGCGGTCACTTTTTAAAATTTTGGCATCTATTTCCTCTTTCTTGACCCAAGGAAAGCCTAAATATCGATTTTGAACGAAATCGGTCCAATAACAAAGAATTTCAATATGGCGGTCACTTTTTAAAATTTTGGCATCTATTTCCTCTTTCTTGACCCAAGGGAAGCCTAAATATCGATTTTGAACGAAATCGGTCCAATAACAAAGAATTTCAATATGGCGGTCACTTTTTATAATTTTGCCAATCATTTCCTCTTATTTGACCCCAGGGAAGCCCAAATATCGATTTTGAACGAAATCGGTCCAATAACAAAGAAGTTCAATATGGCGGTCACTTTTTAAAATTTTGGCATCTATTTCCTCTTTCTTGACCCAAGGGAAGCCTAAATATCGATTTTGAACGAAATCGGTCCAATAACAAAGAATTTCAATATGGCGGCGACTTTTTATAATTTTGCCAATCATTTTCTCTTATTTGACCCCAGGGAAGCCCAAATATCGATTTTGAACGAAATCGGTCCAATAAAAAAGAATTTCAATGTGGCGGTCACTTTTAATAATTTTGCCAATCATTCCCTCTTATTTGGCCCCAGGGAAGCCCAAATATCGATTTTGAACGAAATCGGTCCAATAACAAAGAATTTCAATATGGCGGTCACTTTTTAAAATTTTGGCATCTATTTCCTCTTTCTTGACCCAAGGGAAGCCTAAATATCGATTTTGAACGAAATCGGTCCAATAACAAAGAATTTCAATATGGCGGTCACTTTTTAAAATTTTGGCATCTATTTCCTCTTTCTTGACCCAAGGGAAGCCTAAATATCGATTTTGAACGAAATCGGTCCAATAACAAAGAATTTCAATATGGCGGTCACTTTTTAAAATTTTGGCATCTATTTCCTCTTTCTTGACCCAAGGGAAGCCTAAATATCGATTTTGAACGAAATCGGTCCAATAACAAAGAATTTCAATATGGCGGTCACTTTTTAAAATTTTGGCATCTATTTCCTCTTTCTTGACCCAAGGGAAGCCTAAATATCGATTTTGAACGAAATCGGTCCAATAACAAAGAATTTCAATATGGCGGTCACTTTTTATAATGTTGCCAATCATTTCCTCTTATTTGACCCAAGGGAAGCCTAAATATCGATTTTGAACGAAATCGGTCCAATAACAAAGAATTTCAATATGGCGGTCACTTTTTAAAATTTTGGCATCTATTTCCTCTTTCTTGACCCAAGGGAAGCCTAAATATCGATTTTGAACGAAATCGGTCCAATAACAAAGAATTTCAATATGGCGGTCACTTTTTATAATGTTGCCAATCATTTCCTCTTATTTGACCCAAGGGAAGCCTAAATATCGATTTTGAACGAAATCGGTCCAATAACAAAGAATTTCAATATGGCGGCGACTTTTTATAATTTTGCAAATCATTTCCTCTTATTTGAGCCCAGGGAAGCCCAAATATCGATTTTGAACGAAATCGGTCCAATAACAAAGAATTTCAATATGGCGGTCACTTTTTATAATGTTGCCAATCATTTCCTCTTATTTGACCCCAAGGAAGCCCAAATATCGATTTTGAACGAAATCGGTCCAATAACAAAGAATTTCAATATGGCGGCGACTTTTTATAATTTTGCAAATCATTTCCTCTTATTTGACCCCAGGGAAGCCCAAATATCGATTTTGAAGGAAATCGGTCCAATAACAAAGAATTTCAATATGGCGGTCACTTTCTAAAATTTTGGCATCTATTTCCTCTTTCTTGACCCAAGGGAAGCTTAAATATCGATTTTGAACGAAATCGGTCCAATAACAAAGAATTTCAATATGGCGGCGACTTTTTATAATTTTGCAAATCATTTCCTCTTATTTGAGCCCAGGGAAGCCCAAATATCGATTTTGAACGAAATCGGTCCAATAACAAAGAATTTCAATATGGCGGTCACTTTTTAAAATTTTGGCATCTATTTCCTCTTTCTTGACCCAAGGGAAGCCTAAATATCGATTTTGAACGAAATCGGTCCAATAACAAAGAATTTCAATATGGCGGCGACTTTTTATAATTTTGCAAATCATTTCCTCTTATTTGAGCCCAGGGAAGCCCAAATATCGATTTTGAACGAAATCGGTCCAATAACAAAGAATTTCAATATGGCGGTCACTTTTTAAAATTTTGGCATCTATTTCCTCTTTCTTGACCCAAGGGAAGCCTAAATATCGATTTTGAACGAAATCGGTCCAATAACAAAGAATTTCAATATGGCAGTCACTTTTTATAATTTTGCCAATCATTTCCTCTTATTTGACCCCAGGGAAGCCCAAATATCGATTTTGAACGAAATCGGTCCAATAACAAAGAATTTCAATATGGCGGCCACTTTTTAAAATTTTGCCATCTATTTCCTCTTTCTTGACCCAAGGGAAGCCTAAATATCGATTTTGAACGAAATCGGTCCAATAACAAAGAATTTCAATATGGCGGCGACTTTTTATAATTTTGGCATCTATTTCCTCTTTCTTGACCCAAGGGAAGCCCAAATATCGATTTTGAACGAAATCGGTCCAATAACAAAGAATTTCAATATGGCGGTCACTTTTTAAAATTTTGGCATCTATTTCCTCTTTCTTGACCCAAGGGAAGCCTAAATATCGATTTTGAACGAAATCGGTCGAATAACAAAGAATTTCAATATGGCGGCCACTTTTTAAAATTTTGCCATCTATTTCCTCTTTCTTGACCCAAGGGAAGCCTAAATATCGATTTTGAACGAAATCGGTCGAATAACAAAGAATTTCAATATGGCGGCCACTTTTTAAAATTTTGCCATCTATTTCCTCTTTCTTGACCCAAGGGAAGCTTAAATATCGATTTTGAACGAAATCGGTCCAATAACAAAGAATTTCAATATGGCGGTCACTTTTTAAAATTTTGGCATCTATTTCCTCTTTCTTGACCCAAGGGAAGCCTAAATATCGATTTTGAACGAAATCGGTCCAATAACAAAGAATTTCAATATGGCAGTCACTTTTTATAATTTTGCCAATCATTTCCTCTTATTTGACCCCAGGGAAGCCCAAATATCGATTTTGAACGAAATCGGTCCAATAACAAAGAATTTCAATATGGCGGTCACTTTTTAAAATTTTGGCATCTATTTCCTCTTTCTTGACCCAAGGGAAGCCTAAATATCGATTTTGAACGAAATCGGTCCAATAACAAAGAATTTCAATATGGCGGTCACTTTTTAAAATTTTGGCATCTATTTCCTCTTTCTTGACCCAAGGGAAGCCTAAATATCGATTTTGAACGAAATCGGTCGAATAACAAAGAATTTCAATATGGCGGCCACTTTTTAAAATTTTGCCATCTATTTCCTCTTTCTTGACCCAAGGGAAGCCTAAATATCGATTTTGAACGAAATCGGTCGAATAACAAAGAATTTCAATATGGCGGCCACTTTTTAAAATTTTGCCATCTATTTCCTCTTTCTTGACCCAAGGGAAGCCTAAATATCGATTTTGAACGAAATCGGTCCAATAACAAAGAATTTCAATATGGCGGCGACTTTTTATAATTTTGCCAATCATTTTCTCTTATTTGAGCCCAGGGAAGCCCAAATATCGATTTTGAACGAAATCGGTCCAATAACAAAGAATTTCAATATGGCGGTCACTTTTTATAATTTTGCCAATCACTTCCTCTTATTTGACCCCAGGGAAGCCCAAATATCGATTTTGAACGAAATCGGTCCAATAACAAATAATTTCAATATGGCGGTCACTTTTTAAAATTTTGGCATCTATTTCCTCTTTCTTGACCCAAGGGAAGCCTAAATATCGATTTTGAACGAAATCGGTCCAATAACAAAGAATTTCAATATGGCGGCGACTTTTTATAATTTTGCAAATCATTTCCTCTTATTTGAGCCCAGGGAAGCCCAAATATCGATTTTGAACGAAATCGGTCCAATAACAAAGAATTTCAACATGGCGGAAAAGTGGCACCTGTGTTTGCATACATACTTGAGATAAAAACTAATTCCATCGATATATCGATACTTTTTGGCACTTCATGCATTTCCCTAGTTGCCGATGACGCTTTCGCACGCGTAAGGATCCTTACGGATCCGTAAGGATCCTTTCGGATCCGTTCGCGTCCGTAAGGATCCGTTCGCATCCTTACGGATCCGTAAGGATGCGAAAGGATCCTTTCGCATGCGAAACGTGAGCTACACTTGTAAGGATTTTAGGCACTTTTAGGTACAAAAAATGCGAAAGCCGAATCGATGCGAAAAGCCGAATTGATCCGTTCACGTTTCTATGGAATTTGACAGTTTTGTATGGGCGAAATCCGAAACGATCCTCACAGGTGTGGTTCCACCCTAAGTCGTCGAGGTGGTTTGCTTGCACGACTTGTCCGTCTGAGTGGCAGAGGTGTGACTTGTGTTGTTACCGGTTGCTGTTCATTTTCTGCCTCTGTATTCGGCACGATCACAGAGGGTTGTTCTGTGGTTGTTGGTTTGCTGGTTGTGTCTGCTTCTATATCCGCCGCCCTCGTGCGAATTGCATCAGCGTGCATTCTTTTTTCAGTTCCTGTCGGTGTTTCAATTATATATGAGTATCGATGTGTCCTCTTTTTTATTACTCCTGGTTCCCATTTATTTTGAATTTTATTCCTGGTATATATATCCTCTC
Organism: Oeneis ivallda; assembly: GCA_029955525.1. Classification (NCBI taxonomy): domain Eukaryota; kingdom Metazoa; phylum Arthropoda; class Insecta; order Lepidoptera; family Nymphalidae; genus Oeneis; species Oeneis ivallda. The sequence continues at coordinate 11,277,758 of JARPMR010000028.1, read as the reverse complement.
CTGGTGCGAATCCTACGTCTGCTGTCATATTGTCTTGAAATTGTTTATATCTAAGGTTCATTTTAAGATTTGGTCGCACATTGTCAAGAAGACATGTCAACTGTCTTCCAAACATCATTTGTGCAGGTGATTTCCCAGTTGAAGTATGAGGCGTGTTTCTATATGTAAATAGGAATTTTCTTAATTGAGCTTTTAATATTATTCCATCGCAGCTACTGGCAGTCATTCTTGTTTTAAAAGTTCTGACAAAGCGTTCTGCTAACCCATTTGTTCGTGGATGATAGGGTGATGACTTAGCATGTGTTATACCTCTAACTTCACAGAAATGTTTGAATTGATGCGATGTGAATTGCGGACCATTATCTGATACGAGCATTTTTGGTAAACCAAAAGTTGTAAAGATGTTATCTAATTTGTCGCAAAGTTTCTCTGACGTGATTTTTGTCATAGGTTTTACTTCAACCCACTTGGATAATGCGTCCTGCAAAACTAGCCATTGTTTGCCTTCAAATGGTCCGGCAAAATCTACGTGAATTCTTTCCCAAGTGCTATCAGGGATAGACCACGAAAAAACTGGAAGTTCCGGTATGTTTGGTCGATGTTCTTGACATTTATAGCAGCGCTTGACATATGAGTCTATATCTTCATCTATTGCTGGCCACCATACATAAAACCGAGCTAATGCCCTCATTGCTGAGATACCAGGATGTCCATTATGTAAATATTTTAAAACTGACCGTTGAAGTATGTGTGGAATTACAATCCTTCCCTGCCACATAATTATGTTGTTTTCGATAGAGAGTTCATCGCGTTTACGCCAATAATATTTTAGTTCATTAGTAATATTATTGTGGTTGGTCCAGCCTGTTTTTAGGAAATGTTTTACCTGCTTTAATATACCGTCACTTTTTGTATGTTCTTTTATGGACTGCTCATTTAAAGTAAGATCTTCAATATTGTTGACTTGTGCTTTTAAAACTATTTTACTTATGTGCGCTTCTTCTTTGGTGGGCTGTTCGTCAGGGTTTGGCATTCGAGATAAATAATCAGCTATTGTGTTATTTTCACCCTTTCTATATATTATGTCGTAGTCATAGCTGCCTATTAATAACGCCCACCTAATGAGCCTGTTATTGACTAATTTTGGAAGATTGCGCTGTGGTCCGAGAATATGTATTAAAGGCTTATGATCTGTCACTAATGTAAATTTAATTCCTCTTAGGTACTGATCAAATTTTTTAATACCAAAAAATATAGCCAATGCTTCTCGATCTATAACCGAATATCGGCTTTCAGCTGGTTTTAATTTCCTTGATGCAAACGCAATTGGTTGTTCGCATTCTCGTACTTTGTGATACAACATTGCCCCCACTCCTTTTTCAGACGCATCGCATGCCAGGAACAACGGTAGTTTCTCATTAAAAGCAATAAGATATTTTGATTTTGCTATTAGTTTTTTAGTCTCTTCAAAAGCTTTAACTTCTTGAGCAGTCCACTGCCATTTTCTCTTACCTGTTAATTCATGAAGTATTGCACACTTACTATGAAGATGTGGAATAAATCTCTCATAGAAGTTTATTAGTCCAAGGTACGATCGTAGTTCCTTTATGTTAGTTGGTGGTGGAGCCTTGTTTATTGCGTCTATTTTTGATTTGGTCGGCCGAATTCCATTTTTATCAATTGTATGTCCAAGATACTCTATTTCAGGCTGTAAAAATGTACATTTCTTTAAATTGACTTTAAGACCGGCATGTTCTAACCTACTGAAAACTTCGTAGAGTGTTTCTAGATGTTCAGTGTCATTCGTTCCCGTTATGGCTATGTCATCAAAATATACTGCTACATTAGGTATATCCTCTAATAGTTTATCTAAGTAATGTTGAAATATTGATGGTGCTGTCGTAATTCCAAAAGGCATTCTATTGTATTGATAATAGCCCTTATGAGTTGTAATTGTTAAAAAATTCTTGGACTCCGGTGCTATCTCAAATTGTAGATATGCATCTTTCAAATCAATTTTAGAATATTTTTCTCCTTTAGATAATTGTTGCCGTAAGTGATCAAACTGTGGTACCGGGTATGAATGTTTAAGCAGTACAGGGTTGATTGTTATCCGATAATCTCCACATATTCTAATTTGACCATTTGGTTTTACTACGTTCACTGTGGGTGTTGCCCATTCAATAGGTGTATCGTTCGGATCTATTTGTTTAATGATTCCTTCCCTAACTAGACGTTCTAATTCAGCTTCTACGTTCTTTTTGATACCAAATTTGATAGGTCTTGCCGGTAAATGTTTAGGTTCTGTTCCAGGCTTAACATGTATATTGACTTGATAATCCTTTACTTTTCCTAATTTGCCATCAAAAAGTTTTGGATGTCTATCAATTAATTGTTTCAGTGTCTTACTAGGATGTTTGCTTTTAAGTGAGTAGACATACTTTGGAAAAGGCATTTTAAATGCTTCACTCCAATTTAACCCAAATAGCATTGGTTCAGCATGTTCCATTACTACTACAGGTAATGTTTTTTGTTCTCCGTCTATTTTTACCGTAACATCGGTTAGACCTTTAGGTTTTAATTTGTAATTACAATAAGCTCTTAACCGTGGTGCTTCTTCAAGTGGTGGCGCTCCAATACGTTTCCAAAATTTGGTACTAATGATTGAATATATAGATCCGGAATCCCATTCCATGCAACATTTGACACCGTTAATTGTAGGGTCGATTTTCTTACACCGATTTGTAGTGTTTATCTTATGCGTCCAATTGTCTTCCGAAGATATTGATGTTGTGCTTTCAGTTTCACTATCGTTAGGATTTGACTTTATTTTTTGTAATCTTGATTTGCCTTTATTTGTTTGTTTTTTGTCTCTTTGGTAGCTTTCTAAATATGCTCGCCCGGTTTTGATGCAGCAGCTTTCAAAATGTCCAACGTTCCCGCATTCTTTGCAAGAATGTTCCTTGGCGTTACAATTGTTAAAGCTGTGTCTGTTATGATTTCCGCAACGTCGACATTGATTAAGACGTAGTTTACGTATTGTCTTATTTTGTTTATTTTCGTATCTTTCTTTTTTAATTTTGTTAATACTGTTTACCGTAGGCATATCTAACTCTGCTAATTCTCGGGACTGTGCTACAGCAAATATTTGTGCAAAGGTTACTTCTTTTGTTTGTGTATCTTTAACCTGTAAAAGATCAGGCCATTTTTGCCTCAAATCAATTTGTAGCTGTTGATGATTTAATCCTGTTGCAAAGCGATCCCTCAATTGCCGTTCCAATAAGATATCATCGTAGCCACAATCTTTGCTTAATTCCTTTAATCTATTTGCATATTGTTCCATGCTTTCAGAATTTTGTCTCACGCAATTCCAAAATTCTGTGAGTGCTTTATATCTTGTTTTACGGGTTTTGTATAGTTCTAAAAGCTTAGTTTTAATGTCTTCGTATGTACTTTTCTCAAAATTAGGAATGAGAGCTGTTTTTAATTCATGATAAGTTTCAGGGGCAAGACATGTCAAAAGAAGATCTTTTTGTAGTGAAATATATTCTTTTCCCCCTATATTGCACTTCGCCTCAAAAAATCGATAAAGTTGTCTATAGACGTCGTGGAGGAGTTAAATTTATCCCCTTTGAATATATTGATTATGGCGAGTTTACTGTTCTTGTTTGTTGTTTCCAACTCCGTACCATCATGTTGTGTTGGTGTGGGAGTGGCATAACATTGTTGTTGATAAGTTAATATTTTTAAGAGTTCTGAAATTTGTTTTTGTTGTTCTACCTGGTTGGTTACTATTTGTTGCAGTTGTTCCATATTCATTCTTATCAATATTTTAAGTCCTTATTCCTCGTCGCCAATAAAATAAAATTACAAATATTTAACATTGTAGTTTATTTTCCAACTTAAGACATAACTGACTAACAACTTGTCAGAAAGCAATATATCTTTTTAAAACCCGTTCATGCGAATAATGACATTTGAGGTTTTAGTTTTATAACAATTATGTTTAACAGAAAGCCAACCAAGCCTGAGAAAAGCGTAGACAGAGAAAGAGATAGACCAAGGTACTGTGTAACCGCGTATAGCTGGAAACAAACTATCGGACGCGGCTGACGGACGCGACTTATAGGGGATCTGGTTAATAAATGTACACTGAACTGTGCAAACTATCGGACGTAAGTCGCGGACGTGACTTTGAGCGTTCGGACGTCCGAGACAAGTCCGAGAGCTATCTGGGCCCTGATTCTGTAACTCAGTTGCCATCAAAAAATGATAGCCACTGACATATATTTCTTACCCATTGAAGGTTTGCTATGAAAATAAAAGTATCATTTTCGTAGCAAACCTTCAATGGATAAAAAATATATGTCAGTGGCTAATATTTTTTGATAGCAACTGAGTTACAGAATCAGCGCCCTGGCCCGCTGGATGCGAAAACGTCCGCGGACGCTATGCACGGGGTGCGGGACGCGTCCGTGCGTCAGAATGACCACAGAGAAGGACTTTAATGAATATTCGGGAGCTCGCACGTTCGTGCCAAAGAGAATATAAAGTACACTACGATTTTACGTGCGTGACATTAGTGATTAAATTCTGCGGGAAAGCCGTCACAAGAGCCTTTTAATGCATTTTCACTATATTATATTAATGCCATTTCACTAGACATGTTTCTTCGACGAAGAATCTTCGTCAATAGCAAAGACCATCGATTAGACATAGTCGTAATTCCTTGTTCCATGTAATAAACACTGTGTCTGTAGAATATTCTGGGGTTGGGTCTGTGGGCGCTCGGACGAATCCGCAAGACGCGTCTAACGACTGTGCACACTTATCAGCACAGAACAACATATACTCAGGGGAGCTTATCAGCACAGAACAACATATACTCAGGGGAGTATCAGTCGCGTCCGTAAGCCGCGTCCGTCAGCCGCGTCCGATAGTTTGTTTCCAGCTTATGAGTTAAAGATATTATGACGGAACATGACAAGGTTTGAGTTTAAGGTTGCCACAATAACTGCGCTCCCCTGCATGGGGTATTAGATAGAATAGGGAAAATAATTATTTCCAGGATTTTAAATAAAACGAAGTAAAAAGAAGTTGAATTGATTTTATTTTTTAAACATACATTATCCCTCAGGATGATGCGGCCATATTGTGAAGAAGCGTAGATGTGCGGGGCGACATCGTGGGTGGTCCGCGGGAATCCGGCGCGTGCTATTAAACAATTAATTTCTCTAAATATTTGTATAGATTATATAGATATATTTTTATAGATATATTATATAGATTTTTTTTAATGTTACAAAAACTTATAGCTAAACTAATCTAATTACTAGATGCTGCTGTTTCTGGCGGCAACAAGTATTGGAGGGGAGCTATAAATAGTGGCGAGCACAATGGACCGGCGACGGTCGACGTGCCACAGGGCATCGAACCTGCATAGCCGCGCAACGGAAGAAGAAGAAGAAGAATCTAATTACTATACAAATCATGCCCGCGTGGAATGGTGCCAAGAATATTTTTGTCTATAATCGGAATTTTAATTCGATTCCAGATTTGACAATTTCAGTGTTGCAACGTTATGACAAGTACTAAATAGTGACGTTACGAAATTATTCGATACGGAAATGGAATATTTCCGAATCGATTCCTCTCGTTTATAGTATTATATCTAAACAACTACTACTTTAATAGAAACTAAGTATATCAGGAAATTAAATATTTCTGAACGGATAATTTAGTTATGATGATTAATTTTATTAAGGATCTGAGAGTTTTCTTTAATAATTGTGTGTGAAATAAATAAAAAAATGTGATCATGAAGGAACATTAGAAATAAAACAAACAGATGTATTATGGTAATATTTTATTTTATAAATCGTCGCCGTCTTCGCTATCGCTATCGCTGTCACTTTCTGTAACATGTATTATAAATGTGTCTGTGATATTGTCAATTAAAATATCTAGCCTACTCATTTTTTCCTCTTCTTTGACAACATGGGATACGCATTTAGACCATTCGGTAGCCGTAATTTTTTGAATGCCTTCCTCAAATAAATTTCTCACGTCTGTCAATTTGAAGGTTTTATTATTTTGAGCTACATGCCCCTTTACCTGCGCCCATATCAATTCGATAGGGTTCAGCTCGCAATGGTAAGGGGGCAGTCTTAAAACCGTGATCCCATGTTGTGCTGCCATTTCGTCTACAGCGTACTTATTAAAAGACTCCTTATGTGGAATCAGTTCTAAAAGCGTAGCTTTAACCATATCTGGTTCATAATGAATATTTTTATTTAAAAGCCAGTCTTGAATGGCAGCTTTTTTCCAGCTCATTTTTGGTGCCGTTTCCAATTTTCGGGAGTGGTAAGGTGCATTATCCATCACCACAATTGAGTTTGGTCTTAATTTTGGTAAGACTCCAGCGAACCACTCCTCAAAACAAACTGCGTTCATCTCATCATGGTAATCTTCACAATTTTTCTTTGCTTCAAAAATCATGAGCCCCTTTTCCAGGAAGCCTTCTTCACTACCTATATGGCTAATTATGAGACGTTTGCCTTTTCCAGATGGATTTTTTAATCCACTGGTCAGTCCCTCCAAAAACGCTTGCCGAGATGATGTGACTTTCTTGTCCACCCAAGTTTTTTTTACAGTATGACCTAAAAATAAATATGGTACATTAACATTCAATATTACTATTAAATTTAATGAAAAATGTATATAAATTCAAAATGTTAGCCTTACCTGCGTTAAGCCAAGTTTCATCTTGATAATATATGTCTCCCTTCTCGTCGAAACTGACATATAGATCGCAAGTAACGCTGGAGCCATGTTATTATATCATTTCGATCAATAAGTGTGCTCTTGCGTGACCGTGCAACAAATTTAAAATTAAGATGCTTCAAAATTTTTCTGAGGGTGTCTTTGGAAACCTTGGGCATTTCTGGATCATCGTTCATCACTTGTAAAATCTAAAATAGTAAATTTTATAATAGTTTGGAATCATTACTTATATATATAAAAGATGTAGGTATAAAATAATACTGTCTGACTGATTGACTAACCTTTGCAATCGTTGGAGGTTCATTTCGGTAAGAGAACTGATGAACAAGTCTTCGTATTGCGGAGAATGTAAATTCATCAATTTTGTCTTTGAAACTTCGCTTTGGTCCAGTTTTTTTAGGAGGAGTTGGCGCCGCACCTTTATTTACTTCCTTCAAAACGTTACAGAGCGTGAGGTTATTCCAAATATGTCAGCAACTTTGCTCATACATTCATTTTCTTCCACTACTTCAAAGGCCTCCAATTGCGCAGAAGTTTCATTTTTCACGTACTTGTAGGCATTGCGGATCATTACTTTTTCAGTAACAGTGAAAGCTTTTCGTGGACGTTTTTTTCTTGGAGACAAGAAAACATCCACGTCTTTTTGTGATGTACTTGGCTGAGGATCCATTTTGATGAAAACCAAAACAAATAGATTCACTCAAAGTTCACAAAAAAACTATAAACGTAACAACAAACACAACGTAACAAAACTTTAACAAAAACCCAACAAAATAACAAAATATCGATTCGCAACGAAACAAGATATTCGTGCAGTCAGACTGGGAGAATGAAGCCGAATGACAAGATAAACAAAATGGCGATAGCTGCACGAGCGCGCACGGGTTGCCAATACAGAAAACTATCTAGGTTCTTTTATTATAAGTTTTGTTTTTAATATAAAAAACAAAAATATTAACTTTTTATAAAATAAAGCAGCGGTTACTAATTAATAAATAATTATTATGAGTAATTATGTATTTATTTAAATAAAAATCAATAATTTAGTCTTTAATTTGCACACCAATATTATGATTACATAAACATAAATCGCGATTGTTTATCGATTTTTTTGTTTTCATCACTACACTATTATATATGTGGTATCATTATTTTACAAAATGACAGTAGCTAATGTCAAACGTGGAATCGAATTATAATTCCGACTTTAATAGTATAAATTTTTTTCGCAGTTTCGCAGGTGTTTTTCTCAAATCTACTTTAAGTTTCTTCTAGCACTTGAAGAAGTGGATTGAATATTAGAAACAGTTCTAAGGTTATAGGCGCCCCATTGGACGCCTATAAGCTTGACCATGACCAAGACCATGTCTCGGATCCGTAAGTCATCACTGGCAACACGCACTGTTCGAAGACTTGAGTCTTCAGGCACTGAGGGATTTTGGACGAGAAGACATCTCGGAGCTTCCCGAACGCTGCCCAGCCGAGTTGTATTCGGCGGTTAATCTCTTTCTCGAAATTGGATCTACCTAGCTGGACTGTATGTCCCAGGTATATATACTCGTCTACAATTTCGAGCGCAGAGTTCTCAACGATTACTGGGTGGAGCGAAGCATGAGCATTGGACATGATTTTCGTCTTGCTCATGTTCATTTTCAGGCCCACCTGTTGAGAAACCCTGCTGAGATCATTGAGCATTGTATTGAGATCTCTCAGAGTCTCTGCCATGACTACTATGTCATCGGCAAATCGCAGGTGAGTGCTGTACTCGCCTTTTATGTTGATGCCAAGTCCGTTCCAATCCAGAAGCTTAAAGACGTCCTCCAACGCAGCGTTAAATAGCTTCGGGGAGATTACATCTCCCTGTCGCACTCCACGCTGCAAGTGGATTGGTCTCGTAGTCTGGTCCTGTATACGTACTGACATAGTGGCGTTTTCGTACAAGCACTTCAACACTTGGATATACCGGTAGTCAATCCGGCATCTCTGCAGCGACCTCAATACAGCCCAAGTTTCCACCGAATCAAAGACTTTCTCATAGTCCACAAACGCTAAGCAAAGTGGCCGGTTATGCTCTTCCGTCTTCTGTATAACCTGCCGCAGCGTATGAATGTGATCTATGGTACCAAAGCCTTTTCGGAATCTGGCTTGTTTGGGAGGCTGGAAGTCGTGAAACCTACGAGCGAGACGATTCGTAATGACTCTCGAGAACAACTTGATGACTCAGCAGCGTCCAGCGAGATGGGTCTATAATTCTTCAGCAAGGTATTATCACCCTTTTTGAAGAACAGGACCACCACGCTCCTGTGCCATGCTTCCGGCGTTATACCCTCGTGAATGACGGAATTGAACAATCGCTGAAAGATCTTTAGTACCGGTTTTCCACCCGCTTTCAGGAGTTCCGCAGTGATTCTGAGTGTTCTTGAGCTGTTTGAGAGCCATTCTAATTTCGTATAGGCTGACATCCGGGATATCTTCGGTATAGTGTCGGGTCAGTTTGGCTCTGGGATCTTTGGCCAAATCCTCAACAGGTTTTTGTGTAGTGGTATATAACTGCCCATAGAACTTCTCGACCTCTCCCAAAATCTCAGGTCGAGAAGATACGAGACGACCGTCATCAGTTTTAAGCCGCGTCAGCTGGCTCTGTCCGATAGACAGATCTCTTGCGAACACTTTTGAGCCTTTGTTCCGCTCGATGATATCTTTAATACACTTGGTATTAAAGACCCGAAGGTCGCGAGTTTGTGCCTTAGAGATCTGCCTATTAATCCGCCAGTAGGCAGCCGCGTCTACCGATGACTGCAGCCTCATCTCTTGTCTCTCCTCCATGAGCTTGAGAGTATGGTCAGAGAACTTTTCGGTTCTTTTCCTGCGATGGGTCTTAAAGAACTTAGACCCCACAGTATGGACAGTTTCCACGAACTTGTTGTTTAGATCGTCCACAGAAACACAGTCTGCTAGGCAATCGAATCGGTTCTGCAGTTCGAGTTGGAAGTTTTCGGGGTTTTGGATATGAGCACGAGAGGATCGGAGAGTTGACTTCACCAGTCTAGCCCTTTCCAGCTTCACATTAATACTCAATGTGCCTCTTACCATACGGTGATCGCTCCCGGTTTTCACCCTGTTGATCACAGAGACATCATTGAATATATGGCGCTTGGTCGACATAATGAAGTCAATCTCACTTCTCGTAGAACCATCGGGGCTCATCCAAGTCCATTTTCTGTGTGGCCGCTTCCTGAAGAAGGAGTTCATCATAAAGAGGCCCTCCTTCTCCATGAAGTCGGCCAGCATTTGACCCCTCTGGTTCCTTTGCCCATAACCAAATCGCCTAACCCTCGTCTCTGCACCGCTTCGTTCACCCAGCCTCGCGTTGAAATCCCCCATCACAACATTGCAGTGAGTGGTAGAGGCGTGTATGGCTCAAAAGCCATACACGCCTCACGAGGTGAGCTCACGAGGAGGGGGAGGCGCTGTATGAGGTTATATCAAATATATATTCATACAGCGCCTCCCCCTCCTCGTCATGATGTTCCGAAGTCGGTGCGTAAACCTGTATAACCTTCAAAGAATACCGATTGGTGATTCTGAGTATAAGGTACGCTACCCTACTCGACACACTTTTGACTTCGACGATGTTGTTGACGAGGGACTTGTGGACGATGAACCCGACGTACCACCCTGGGACGCCCTCCCAGTAGTAGAACATGTTGCCGGAATTGAGGATTATCGAGTCCTCCCCCTCTCTTCGGACTTCAGACAATCCTATAACATTCCATCGCAACATGCTCACTGCTTCTTCCAGCTCGATGATCTTCTCGTCGGTCCTCAACGTGCGTGCGTTATATGTCGCCAGGTCCAGTCGTCGGGGTTGGCAGCGGAATCTCATCCGGAGATTCTTAGCACCCCCTGCCCCGCCATTACCGTGACCGCTGCCAGGGTCAGGCACAGCGAGGCCGCCGGGAACTAGGGGCCTTGGCCTTGTGACAGTTTCCATATCGGGTTTTGCCCATAATGACCACGCTGGGCAGGCGTGTTGGTCATCGCAGGGCTAGACTAATTGCGCCGATGTCGCTGATGCCCGACACCGGCCTGTGCCATTTGTTCAGTCTAGCTAGTATGAGATGGTTATACCGCCATCTGTCGGTCGCCTTAGCCTCGTCAGTCGTTTTATTTCGTCGTTTTATTTAAAATCCTGGAAATAATTATTTTCCCTATTCTATCTAATACCCCATGCAGGGGAGCGCAGTTATATTGGCAACATTAAACTCAAACCGTTGACTCAAACCTTGTCATGTTTCGTCATTATATCTCTAGACGCGGTTACACAGTACCTTGGTCTATCTCTTTCTCTGTCTACGCTTTTCTCAGGCTTGGTTGGCTTTCTGTTAAACATAACCATTATGTGGTTGGCTTGCCTTTATCTGTGGTGGCTTGTTGCAGTCTTGTTCAGTTGTTCCTGGTCTGTGTTGTTAGTGGTTATTCTGTATCTGTGGTGGCTATATTCTAGTGTTCGTGGTCTATGGCTATATTCTCTTGGGTTGCAGTTTGAAAGCTTGTTTCTTGTCAACAAAGAGTTTATTAATTTACGATTATTTTCATGGTAGGTCGGAAATAACCTTCATGTTTATTTTAGACGGTTGTTTACCTAACTGGTATATTAAATCATTAATCTGTTTTCCCTTTCCCTCTAATCTGTGAATCAAACAAAGTGAAGATGCGGTGTCGTGTACCCTTCTGCGAAAGCAGTAGCCATGTCTCCGCGCCCGCGTCCACAACAGAGCAGATCGGTTTCTACGCGTGAGTACACTATCGTGTGGAGGGTGTCGCGAGCGAGTTAGCGGCACACGGAGCACGCTCACCAGTGTATGTCGCTCTCAGGTTCCCGAGCTCGCACTCTGAGCTGGCGTCGTGGCGCCGCGCGCTGGGCGTGCGAGGCGGCGTGCCGGCCGGCGCCGCGGTCTGCTCGCGGCACTTCCTGCGCGAGGACATGTGCGGCGAGGGGCGCCTGCGCGCCGGCGCCGTGCCCACCACAGCACAGGTCTGTCACATGTCCATACACAAGCTCGCACTCTGAGCTGGCGTCGTGGCGCCGCGCGCTGGGCGTGCGAGGCGGCGTGCCGGCCGGCGCCGCGGTCTGCTCGCGGCACTTCCTGCGCGAGGACATGTGCGGCGAGGGGCGCCTGCGCGCCGGCGCCGTGCCCACCACAGCACAGGTCTGTCACATGTCCATACACAAGCTCGCACTCTGAGCTGGCGTCGTGGCGCCGCGCGCTGGGCGTGCGAGGCGGCGTGCCGGCCGGCGCCGCGGTCTGCTCGCGGCACTTCCTGCGCGAGGACATGTGCGGCGAGGGGCGCCTGCGCGCCGGCGCCGTGCCCACCACAGCACAGGTCTGTCACATGTCCATACACAAGCTCGCACTCTGAGCTGGCGTCGTGGCGCCGCGCGCTGGGCGTGCGAGGCGGCGTGCCGGCCGGCGCCGCGGTCTGCTCGCGGCACTTCCTGCGCGAGGACATGTGCGGCGAGGGGCGCCTGCGCGCCGGCGCCGTGCCCACCACAGCACAGGTCTGTCACATGTCCATACACAAGCTCGCACTCTGAGCTGGCGTCGTGGCGCCGCGCGCTGGGCGTGCGAGGCGGCGTGCCGGCCGGCGCCGCGGTCTGCTCGCGGCACTTCCTGCGCGAGGACATGTGCGGCGAGGGGCGCCTGCGCGCCGGCGCCGTGCCCACCACAGCACAGGTCTGTCACATGTCCATACACAAGCTCGCACTCTGAGCTGGCGTCGTGGCGCCGCGCGCTGGGCGTGCGAGGCGGCGTGCCGGCCGGCGCCGCGGTCTGCTCGCGGCACTTCCTGCGCGAGGACATGTGCGGCGAGGGGCGCCTGCGCGCCGGCGCCGTGCCCACCACAGCACAGGTCTGTCACATGTCCATACACAAGCTCGCACTCTGCGCTGGCGTCGTGGCGCCGCGCGCTGGGCGTGCGAGGCGGCGTGCCGGCCGGCGCCGCGGTCTGCTCGCGGCACTTCCTGCGCGAGGACATGTGCGGCGAGGGGCGCCTGCGCGCCGGCGCCGTGCCCACCACAGCACAGGTCTGTCACATGTCCATACACAAGCTCGCACTCTGAGCTGGCGTCGTGGCGCCGCGCGCTGGGCGTGCGAGGCGGCGTGCCGGCCGGCGCCGCGGTCTGCTCGCGGCACTTCCTGCGCGAGGACATGTGCGGCGAGGGGCGCCTGCGCGCCGGCGCCGTGCCCACCACAGCACAGGTCTGTCACATGTCCATACACAAGCTCGCACTCTGCGCTGGCGTCGTGGCGCCGCGCGCTGGGCGTGCGAGGCGGCGTGCCGGCCGGCGCCGCGGTCTGCTCGCGGCACTTCCTGCGCGAGGACATGTGCGGCGAGGGGCGCCTGCGCGCCGGCGCCGTGCCCACCACAGCACAGGTCTGTCACATGTCCATACACAAGCTCGCACTCTGAGCTGGCGTCGTGGCGCCGCGCGCTGGGCGTGCGAGGCGGCGTGCCGGCCGGCGCCGCGGTCTGCTCGCGGCACTTCCTGCGCGAGGACATGTGCGGCGAGGGGCGCCTGCGCGCCGGCGCCGTGCCCACCACAGCACAGGTCTGTCACATGTCCATACACAAGCTCGCACTCTGCGCTGGCGTCGTGGCGCCGCGCGCTGGGCGTGCGAGGCGGCGTGCCGGCCGGCGCCGCGGTCTGCTCGCGGCACTTCCTGCGCGAGGACATGTGCGGCGAGGGGCGCCTGCGCGCCGGCGCCGTGCCCACCACAGCACAGGTCTGTCACATGTCCATACACAAGCTCGCACTCTGAGCTGGCGTCGTGGCGCCGCGCGCTGGGCGTGCGAGGCGGCGTGCCGGCCGGCGCCGCGGTCTGCTCGCGGCACTTCCTGCGCGAGGACATGTGCGGCGAGGGGCGCCTGCGCGCCGGCGCCGTGCCCACCACAGCACAGGTCTGTCACATGTCCATACACAAGCTCGCACTCTGAGCTGGCGTCGTGGCGCCGCGCGCTGGGCGTGCGAGGCGGCGTGCCGGCCGGCGCCGCGGTCTGCTCGCGGCACTTCCTGCGCGAGGACATGTGCGGCGAGGGGCGCCTGCGCGCCGGCGCCGTGCCCACCACAGCACAGGTCTGTCACATGTCCATACACAAGGCTCCATGAGCACAATCCCACTTGCCATGTACAGTAACACCTGCAGCCTGTCAAGCTGCTGCTGTCAAGCAAAAAAAAGCTTAAAAAGTAGCCTTTGTCATTCTTCACGTCCTCAACTATACCCATGCAAAAAATCACGTCAATCCGTACCTCTGTATGGTAGGCGTTCACTTGACAATAATCTTAGGTTGGCGCTTAGTGCTTAGACAATTCCTATTCACCCTTCAATGTACTCAAATATTGTACATTATAATATGTAGCATACCTCTTTTTTTAATCAATGACAAGATAGTCCTTGACGGTAATCTCACCTGATGGTAAGTGACGATGCTGTCTAAGATGGTAGCAGGCTAACTTGGAAGCGGTATGCCAGTGTACATTCAACCCATGCACCTAATCTGTCTCAACACTCCATCGTGTCAGAACGCTAAATTGCTTGGCAGCACATCTTTGACATGGGTGGTAACTAGCCATGGCCAAAGACTCCCATCAGAGACAATTCAGAAATGTTAAGTTCCAAATTGACCTTGCTAGGAATCAAACCAGAGATCTTCCAGTTACAAGACCACAGCACTCACCACTGTGCAGCATACACCACAGGTCTCCTATATGAGAGAGGTGTAGGACATCAATAGTGTAAGACATGCTACAAACCTTTCAATAGGAGGGGGGGTTTAGGAAAGCTACAGGTAGTTTTGAGGGGGGTGGGCTGCCTGAGCACCAGTAACCTGTGTCCAAACACGGGGAATTGGGTGGAATAGGTCTGACACAGGACTGATCACCCACCTGGTGTTGGCAGGCGTCCCTCCACAAATACAAATACAAAGCGGGGCTAAAATCAACTGCCAATTTATGCAGATTAATCTCGAATATTCCTCTAGTGAAATTAGAGGAATGTGCGTACATCCGCTGCTAGAGGTCGCTCCTAGATGTTAGTGTAGCTACTTCCCGTTTGATGGCGTAAGTTGCAAGCTAAGGTGAGCTAGATATGAAAGATTTGATATTGATTAGATGGTTGGGCAATATGCCTGTAGATGTCACTGCTGGCTAAGTTTTAAGGTAGTTTCTTGCTATTCCTATAGATGTCGTTAGAGGTAGTCAATCTGGACTAATTTGTAATGATTTCTTAGGAAAATCGTTACATGATCAATGCTCCTTCAGTAGTGCTAAAAACTATAGATAAGAACTTGAGCAAAAGCTCTATATGTAGTAATTGTTCTGAGTCAGCTCAAAAGAAGTGATAGCCTAGACGTTACGACTGCAGTCTCCTATTCGGGGGGTTGCAGGTTTGATCCTGGGTATACCTCTGACTAATCCATGTGGACGAAGTTGCAATCATCATCTAGTCTAATTAAAAAAGGGAACTAATTTTATGAGCTGTTATTAAAATATTCGAGATGCTATTATGATCAGTTCAAAAACATATTGAGCAGTTATTTAATTTGATGGCGGTTGATTAATTATTGCGACAGTAAAACATGGACAGTAATAAAAAATCAATTAAGTAGTCGGTTATTTTATCATACAATGTCAATTCTAAAAATAATTGAGCAGTCCAATAACTGAATGAGCGGTAAAAATGATGGAATGAGCGGTTCGATTTTGGCAAAATCTAAAGTTAGGTTAGGTTAGGGTTATACATGAACACCAAGGTGCCCGGCCGCAGGCCGGGCACTTAGGTTGTATTGGGTCAATGTACCTAACTTAAGTTTAAAAAACCTGAGGGGCGCGGGAGGAGCGGGTGAGCGAAACAAAAGTACCGAACTTACACTTTTCTTACCGACAAATTCCGATTTATTACTGCCCACACGTAACCGCTCGTCCAATAATTTTTACCGCCCATTTAATTTTTTCCTGCTCTAGTATATATTCACTGATCCATTTCATTATTTTTTATTACTCATTTTTATTTATTTTACTGCTTAGTTTTAACTGCTGAACTAGTCATTAAACGTGCCAAAACTGCTATTTACAACTGCCTCTTTAAATCAGTGCCATTAAGAAATAACACCAAATATGTTGCATGTACCATATATTAGCAAAAATAAATGATTAGGTTGGAGCACACTTGATGTCTACTCACTCTTGCCTTGAACATACTCAAATTATACTTAAGTATGTTCAAGGCAAGCATGTTATGTGTGTAGCATGCCTAACATAATATATCACTGTTTTTTGCAGGTCTGCATGATATGCCTGAACACGGGCCGCAAAATGTTCTCAATGAGCAACTACAACTTGAAAGAAGCGTATGGACACTTGACTGGACAACCAGTAAGTTGCTTGTTCATCTGTCTACAGTAACCACACAGAGACACATTGAGTTTGTTATACTATATTGGATTGAGAGGTACCTACTTGTACAAATACCCTATTCTTGTGCACTTTGTTGCTAAATAAAATGATCACAAGTAGGTAGAAAAAAATATAATATCATAATGTCATATGCCGCTTCTATGCTATTTTGTTTTAATTCCTTTACCAAACATAATAATTATTATTATTATTATTATTATTATTTATAATAGGCTACGCAGCTGTCGCTGATGCGCCTATATCACTTGCTGTGCTTAGAGTTCCCGTTGTTATGGCGGCCTAATCTGTTTTTGAATTCAATAACTGACTTTGACGTCACTATTTCTTTAGGCAACTTATTCCATATATTCACCACTCTGTTTGTTAGATAGTGTTTATAGGGATTGGACGATGCTATTTGACGCCGTAATTTAATATCATGCCCTTCTTAGCCCAGGGTTGCTCTTTCTTAAAAACAAATTTTCGAAATTAGGGATGTTGTAAAACTTGTTTAAGATTTTATATGTTTCAATAAGATCCCCCTCTTTCTCGCCTGCTTTTTAGTGTAGTAAGTCCAAGTGCAGCAAGTCTTTGCTCATGTGGAAGATTTCTGAGCTCCCTGGGCAGTTTAGTGGCACGTCTTTGCACTCTTTCTAGCAGATCTATGTCCTTAACAAAATATGGACTCCAGACTTGAAATGCATACTCCAATAAGGGTCTGACATAGGTCTTGTATATTTTTAGGAAGGTGTTTTTGGTGATGTTGAAAAATGCTTTTCTGATTAGGTACAGGATAGAGTTGGCCTTTTTCACAACAGACACAATGTGCGCTTCCCATTTGAGGTCGCTGCTAATGATTACTCCCAGGTCTTTTTGAGTATCCACCACTTTCAACTGTTTGTTGCTTAAGAAGTATGGAATTCGTGGATTATTTTTGCCAATATGTAAAACAGTGCATTTATTAAAATTTAATGAAAGTAACTATTCCTTTGTCCAATGTTCAATTGCATTTAAATTTTGTTGTATGTTATTCTGTTGTTGTATAGGATTCCCAAAGAACTTCCAAAAGAAGTCATCCGCGAATAAGGAGAGTGGGAGGCTTATAACGTTTTGCAAGTCAGTTATAAATAGTGTGAATAATATCGGCCCCAGTACAGATCCTTGCGGCACACCACTGTGTACAGGGCGAATACTTGACATTTCTTCGCCAACCCTAACGCGGAATTTTCTTTCGTTTAGGAAGTCGCTTATCCAGACTAATAGGTTACCGCGTATTCCAATGTGTTCTAATTTGTGAAGAAGTCGGCGTATTGGCACCCTATCAAATGCTTTCTCGTGATCTAGATAGATAACATCAGTTGGTTGGTGATTGTTCCAATTTAATATCCACTCTCTAAGACAGCTGAGAAGGTTTGTAACAGTTGATCGCTTTTGTGTAAAACCATGTTGCTCTGGAGTGATAATGTTCTCATTGGTTATGAAGTCTCTTAGGCTATCAGCTATGATTTTCTCCATGGTTTTACATAGGATACTTGTTAAGCTGATAGGTCTGTAGTTTTCAGCATTTAGCTTGTTTCCTTTCTTGAAAATAGGTGTAACTACTGCTTCCTTCCAGTCTGTTGGGAGTTTTCCAGTTAAAAAGGAAAGATTCATTAATAAAGTCGCTTGATTAATGATAGCGCTACACTTCTGGAGCATAATAGCAGGAATATTATCCGGACCACTTGCAGTTAACTCATCAAAGGATTTAATAGCTTTTAGAACTTTTTCCGGCGTAAATGATATGCGGCGTGAATGGCTTTTTCTAATGATGCATGTACTCTCTGAAAATTAATTGTTGGTAATAACCCAGGTGGCTCACACACACATGCATGTTCAAATTGATCTGCAAAGATTTCGGCAACCTATACTGACTTGGTTACAATTTCATTTGTGTATGGATTAATAAGAGCTGGTGGTATGTTGACTCTTGTTGATATTTGTTTCCTGATATAAGCATAAAAAGCCTTTTCACCACTATCAACAATATTAGTTTCGAAATTGATCCTGTTTTGTCGCGTTAGCTTTACTATTTTGTTATTTATTGCACGATATCTTTTATAAGACTCTTGATCTTGGTCAAGTAGAAATATATTCCAAAGCTTCTTTTTCTTATTTGTTACTTCACATATCTCCTTGGTAATAATAATAGAGTTAAAAAGAGATAATTATGTCTAAACATACATTGAATACATTTTGTTTCAGTTGTTTGATGTGGGCAACCTAAAGCATACACTTTGCGTAGAATGCGCTCAGAGATTGACGAACTTTGAAAAGTTCAGAGACAAGAGCTTGAGATCCCGAGCAGTGATGATGGACTTAGTTCAACGACATAAAGTGGTGAGTGGTGATGATGTTGATCTTTGTTTTAAACTTAATATAATACCAGAACTCATTGTAGTCTCACGGTAGTTAGTAGATGTTATGTGATATTATTATTATTTATAACGGGCTACGCAGCAGTTGTTGATGCGCCTGTATCAATTACTGTGCTTGGAGTTTCCAATATTATGGCGGTCTAATCTGGTTTTAAATTCATTAACTGTTTTTTACGCCACTATTTCTTTGGGCAACTTATTCCATATGCAATTTGGTATTTTGTCATTGTTATTTATCTCAGAACTTGTTAAAGTTACCACCTTAATATTTGGGGATATGATACTTCATTGTTATTTATCTCAGAATTTGTTAAAGTTACCACCTTAATATTTGGGGAAATGATACTTCATTGTTATTTATCTCAGAATTTGTTAAAGTTACCACCTTAATATTTGGGGAAATGATACTTCATTGTTATTTATCTCAGAATTTGTTAAAGTTACCACCTTAATATTTGGGGATATGATACTTCATTGTTATTTATCTCAGAATTTGTTAAAGTTACCACCTTAATATTTGGGGATATGATACTTCATTGTTATTTATCTCAGAATTTGTTAAAGTTACCACCTGAATATTTGGGGAAATGATACTTCATTGTTATTTATCTCAGAATTTGTGAAAGTTACCACCTGAATATTTGGGGAAATGATACTTTGAACTTTTATCTTGGATTACGTGTGTTAAAAACACAATTGGTGAAAATTTTCTCGCAGATATTTTGCTATTTATCTCAGGAGGAGCAAACTTTTTCTGTTGGGTTTTTGTTTTGTCAACAAATCTAGAAGTATTTTTCAAATACATGTTGTTTAACTAACTTATAATTATGTAATAAGCACTTTTGGCGATAACGTCGCGCGTCTATCGCTCTGTATTTCTCACTCACAAGGAAACAATAATTAACCATCCCGCTCGGAGAGGGGCACGAAATCCATATCGTAGCGCCATTATAGCACGCTCTTGAAGGGATTGAAGGAAGGGGAAGGAGACGATGCCAGTTGATGCGGTAGTTATAGATCATGTCATCTTAGCCCAGGGTTGCTCTTTCTCAGAAACAAATTCCCGAAATTGGGGATTCTAAAGAACTTGTTCAAGATTTTGTATGTCTCAATGAGATCCCCGCTCTCGCCTGCTTTTTTAGAGTTGTGATAGTTACAACTTAATTTGGTGTTTCCAGATAACAATACAACATATTGCTGCGCTGTGCCCGCTGAAGCCCACCCTGGCCGAGACCCTTCTAGGGGCCGACCACTGCGACCTGCATGTGTTGGATAACAGGTTAGATGTGCCGGAAGACGAGAGCAGAGAGGCTAAGATGGAGCCTGACCTGCAGATGACCTTGGACAGCACAGATGTTCAAGCAGAGGGCAGCGCAGATGGACAGGCAGATGACAGCAGTGAGGCTAAGATGGAGCCCGACCTTCAGATGACCTTGGACAGCACAGATGTTCAAGCAGAGGGCAGCGCAGATGGACAGGCAGATGACAGCAGACAGGCTAAGACGGAGCCCAACCTGCACATGACCTTGGACAGCATAGACGCGCAAGCAGAGGGCAGCGCAGATGGACAGGCAGACGACAGCGTGAAGGTTCCAGCTTTTTTATTATTATTTTCCAGCTTTTTTATGAGCGAAGCAACGGCTGGATCATGGCATGCGTCATGCTCGTGAAAGGGTGCCACTGGTGGGAATGGGCTGCGTTCTGTCCGCCCGTCCTAAAATGTCTTAACATGAATTGTAGTACGCATTTTTGAAACTTCCTATCATTGTGGAAATATTCTATTCTAACAAGTTGTATATTCTCAGCAGAATCCGCTTTCCGAACTGGTGGTAGAGTCTAACGTGTTATGAGAGCCACAGGTTGGCCTACGTGAAATAAATAATTTTGAAATAATTTTTGAATTTTGAATACTAACGCTGAGCGCATGCACTGCTGTAACAGGACAGTGACCATGGATGTATGAAATCCTGCCCATATGTTGCTTCAAATCCAAACTTGTTTTTTTATAGTCTATGCTTCCCATATTAACTCCTACAATTGTTTTTTTATGAATGAAAATTCGGATTCCGAAGTAATGAACAATGTTACAAACCAATAATATGTAGTTGCGTCACTCATGCGTCCAACTGTATATTATATTATATGCAAAAAAATCTTTTAATTTATAATTTCACATAATATTCTTTATTTTGCTCATAAGAAGAAGAACAAGATACACACCTGGATCTAAGTTATTTATAATAACCTACCTTATCGTTTTGGTACTCGGTGGGACAAACAAGCTTACCATCACCATATTGTTATTCGACTACCTACCTCACGCGAATCATAGACCACGAGCACTAGAATAACCTGAATGCTACCACAGATCCACATAGATACACAGACACCGACATAAGTATTTATTTATTTACTAGCTGATGCCCGCGACTTCGTCCGCATGGATTTTTAAAAATCCCGCGGGAACTCTTTAATTATCCGAGATAAAAAGTAGCTCTCCCGGTCTGAGGAACCACTACTACATCCATTACTATACCCATGCAAAAAATCGCATCAATCCACTGTTCTGTTGCGACGTGATTTAAGGACAAACCAACAAACAAACACACTTTCGCATTTATAATATCAGTAATGATTTATTATAACACTTTTTATAATTGTCAAATTTTTTACCATGCTTAACCAAAGACAAAATTACGTTTAGCTGTCATTTACGTTTTGTTATTCCACTGTCATTTGCGTTTTGTTATTCCATGTCAGATGCGTTTTTGTTATACCACGTTTTATAGTGACTTGACGGAAGCGCGGTCGAACGGGATAAAAAGTATCCTATGTCAGTCTCCTGGTTCTAAGCTACCTCTCCACCAATTTTCAGCCAAATCGGTTCATCCGTTCTTGAGTTATAAATAATGTAACTAACACCACTTTCTTTTATATATATCTATAGATTTATTTGTTTGCCAACAGGCGCTCGCACAAAAATGACAAAAAAAGAAATAACATGTAAAGAAACATTTCAGGTGTGCACCCAATTACAGGCAAACTGACATGCATAAAGTCAAAGTGCAAATGCGGGTTTGCCCTTACAATTATCCAATGTATCCACGATAAATGTCACCATAGACTACAAACAGGGAATGCTGCATGGCACAACCGTCCACAGACCAATCGATAACAGATGGCGCTTCACAATTACCCTACATATTCTTTGGTTATTATTTGTACTCTAACGGAAATGTGCATTCATATGAAACTATCTTTTTAACATTAAAATAAAAATCCCGTTAGGAAAAATCAAATTCTTGATGCCAAAGGTTGTGAAAAATTTATTTCCTATAATATTTTGGTTTTAAAGCATGAGAAAACCTGGTACCACCCTTGGTCAAGATCCTTTCCACGAAACATTTCCAAACGTATGTGTTGTCTGTCCGCTACAAAGGTGAAGACGGAGGTGGACGCGCGCGCGGCGCGGTACGGCTGCGACGCCAAGCTGCTGGACGCGGCCATGTGCCGGGTGCTGCTCACGCGGATGGCGTGTGTGGAGGAGCGCGCGCTGGCGCCGCGGGACCCGCTGAAGTGCGAGGATGTGGGCGGCGAGCAGCTCCCCCGCGAGTGGCGGCGCGACGAGCGCGCGGTGAGCCCGCTAGCACTTAGAGCCCTATCTCATTAGGATGTGCCGCCGCAGGGCGCGGAGGGCGGCGAGCAGCTCCCCCGCGAGTGGCGGCGCGACGAGCGCGCGGTGAGCCCGCTAGCACTTAGAGCCCTTCTCATTAGGATGTGCCGCCGCAGGGCGCGGAGGGCGGCGAGCAGCTCCCCCGCGAGTGGCGGCGCGACGAGCGCGCGGTGAGCCCGCTAGCACTTAGAGCCCTATCTCATTAGGATGTGCCGCCGCAGGGCGCGGAGGGCGGCGAGCAGCTCCCCCGCGAGTGGCGGCGCGACGAGCGCGCGGTGAGCCCGCTAGCACTTAGAGCCCTATCTCATTAGGATGTGCCGCCGCAGGGCGCGGAGGGCGGCGAGCAGCTCCCCCGCGAGTGGCGGCGCGACGAGCGCGCGGTGAGCCCGCTAGCACTTAGAGCCCTTCTCATTAGGATGTGCCGCCGCAGGGCGCGGAGGGCGGCGAGCAGCTCCCCCGCGAGTGGCGGCGCGACGAGCGCGCGGTGAGCCCGCTAGCACTTAGAGCCCTATCTCATTAGGATGTGCCGCCGCAGGGCGCGGAGGGCGGCGAGCAGCTCCCCCGCGAGTGGCGGCGCGACGAGCGCGCGGTGAGCCCGCTAGCACTTAGAGCCCTATCTCATTAGGATGTGCCGCCGCAGGGCGCGGAGGGCGGCGAGCAGCTCCCCCGCGAGTGGCGGCGCGACGAGCGCGCGGTGAGCCCGCTAGCACTTAGAGCCCTATCTCATTAGGATGTGCCGCCGCAGGGCGCGGAGGGCGGCGAGCAGCTCCCCCGCGAGCGGCGGCGCGACGAGCGCGCGGTGAGCCCGCTAGCACTTAGAGCCCTATCTCATTAGGATGTGCCGCCGCAGGGCGCGGAGGGCGGCGAGCAGCTCCCCCGCGAGCGGCGGCGCGACGAGCGCGCGGTGAGCCCGCTAGCACTTAGAGCCCTATCTCATTAGGATGTGCCGCCGCAGGGCGCGGAGGGCGGCGAGCAGCTCCCCCGCGAGTGTCGGCGCGACGAGCGCGCGGTGAGCCCGCTAGCACTTAGAGCCCTATCTCATTAGGATGTGCCGCCGCAGGGCGCGGAGGGCGGCGAGCAGCTCCCCCGCGAGTGGCGGCGCGACGAGCGCGCGGTGAGCCCGCTAGCACTTAGAGCCCTATCTCATTAGGATGTGCCGCCGCAGGGCGCGGAGGGCGGCGAGCAGCTCCCCCGCGAGTGGCGGCGCGACGAGCGCGCGGTGAGCCCGCTAGCACTTAGAGCCCTATCTCATTAGGATGTGCCGCCGCAGGGCGCGGAGGGCGGCGAGCAGCTCCCCCGCGAGTGGCGGCGCGACGAGCGCGCGGTGAGCCCGCTAGCACTTAGAGCCCTATCTCATTAGGATGTGCCGCCGCAGGGCGCGGAGGGCGGCGAGCAGCTCCCCCGCGAGTGGCGGCGCGACGAGCGCGCGGTGAGCCCGCTAGCACTTAGAGCCCTATCTCATTAGGATGTGCCGCCGCAGGGCGCGGAGGGCGGCGAGCAGCTCCCCCGCGAGTGGCGGCGCGACGAGCGCGCGGTGAGCCCGCTAGCACTTAGAGCCCTATCTCATTAGGATGTGCCGCCGCAGGGCGCGGAGGGCGGCGAGCAGCTCCCCCGCGAGTGGCGGCGCGACGAGCGCGCGGTGAGCCCGCTAGCACTTAGAGCCCTATCTCATTAGGATGTGCCGCCGCAGGGCGCGGAGGGCGGCGAGCAGCTCCCCCGCGAGTGGCGGCGCGACGAGCGCGCGGTGAGCCCGCTAGCACTTAGAGCCCTTCTCATTAGGATGTGCCGCCGCAGGGCGCGGAGGGCGGCGAGCAGCTCCCCCGCGAGTGGCGGCGCGACGAGCGCGCGGTGAGCCCGCTAGCACTTAGAGCCCTATCTCATTAGGATGTGCCGCCGCAGGGCGCGGAGGGCGGCGAGCAGCTCCCCCGCGAGTGGCGGCGCGACGAGCGCGCGGTGAGCCCGCTAGCACTTAGAGCCCTATCTCATTAGGATGTGCCGCCGCAGGGCGCGGAGGGCGGCGAGCAGCTCCCCCGCGAGTGGCGGCGCGACGAGCGCGCGGTGAGCCCGCTAGCACTTAGAGCCCTATCTCATTAGGATGTGCCGCCGCAGGGCGCGGAGGGCGGCGAGCAGCTCCCCCGCGAGTGGCGGCGCGACGAGCGCGCGGTGAGCCCGCTAGCACTTAGAGCCCTATCTCATTAGGATGTGCCGCCGCAGGGCGCGGAGGGCGGCGAGCAGCTCCCCCGCGAGCGGCGGCGCGACGAGCGCGCGGTGAGCCCGCTAGCACTTAGAGCCCTATCTCATTAGGATGTGCCGCCGCAGGGCGCGGAGGGCGGCGAGCAGCTCCCCCGCGAGCGGCGGCGCGACGAGCGCGCGGTGAGCCCGCTAGCACTTAGAGCCCTATCTCATTAGGATGTGCCGCCGCAGGGCGCGGAGGGCGGCGAGCAGCTCCCCCGCGAGTGGCGGCGCGACGAGCGCGCGGTGAGCCCGCTAGCACTTAGAGCCCTATCTCATTAGGATGTGCCGCCGCAGGGCGCGGAGGGCGGCGAGCAGCTCCCCCGCGAGTGGCGGCGCGACGAGCGCGCGGTGAGCCCGCTAGCACTTAGAGCCCTTCTCATTAGGATGTGCCGCCGCAGGGCGCGGAGGGCGGCGAGCAGCTCCCCCGCGAGTGGCGGCGCGACGAGCGCGCGGTGAGCCCGCTAGCACTTAGAGCCCTATCTCATTAGGATGTGCCGCCGCAGGGCGCGGAGGGCGGCGAGCAGCTCCCCCGCGAGTGGCGGCGCGACGAGCGCGCGGTGAGCCCGCTAGCACTTAGAGCCCTATCTCATTAGGATGTGCCGCCGCAGGGCGCGGAGGGCGGCGAGCAGCTCCCCCGCGAGTGGCGGCGCGACGAGCGCGCGGTGAGCCCGCTAGCACTTAGAGCCCTATCTCATTAGGATGTGCCGCCGCAGGGCGCGGAGGGCGGCGAGCAGCTCCCCCGCGAGTGGCGGCGCGACGAGCGCGCGGTGAGCCCGCTAGCACTTAGAGCCCTATCTCATTAGGATGTGCCGCCGCAGGGCGCGGAGGGCGGCGAGCAGCTCCCCCGCGAGTGGCGGCGCGACGAGCGCGCGGTGAGCCCGCTAGCACTTAGAGCCCTATCTCATTAGGATGTGCCGCCGCAGGGCGCGGAGGGCGGCGAGCAGCTCCCCCGCGAGTGGCGGCGCGACGAGCGCGCGGTGAGCCCGCTAGCACTTAGAGCCCTATCTCATTAGGATGCCACGGCAGCGACGCCAGTCACAGCGTACCTAGCCCTACCTCACTTGGCGACGGCTTCAAAATACATGCGAATGAATCTGTGGTGTGTAGGGTCGATCAGTTAAGGGATGTTTGAAATGACTACACTTGACGAGGTTTGAGTTAATACTGTTTAATAAAATACGATCACTTACTTATATATACTACACCTCCCACGGAGTGATAAAAAAAAAATTAATACAATTACATTTTTTTTTTGAATTGACAGTTATAATTTGTCTTATAAAATAAATTTTCTTACAACTATAAACTTATAATCATAACAGAGAAAAAAATGCATTGGTGTTAAACTATAGTAAATACATAATTATATGGTAGGAATACAGTATGTTTCAGTTGCTATATAATTTTGTGCGATTTTTATGCACAATATCAATTTTCCCATTTATATCGACTTTCACATTAGGTGATAAGTCTTCTATGACTCTATATGGTCCTAAATATAAACTATTGAGCTTATTTCCTGTTTCATTCTTTATTAAAATTAAATCATTTTTGTTATATTTTATTGTATTAACTTTCTTGTCATATGAACTTTTTCTATTTTGTTTTACATTCAGTAAATTTTGACGAGCATCTTGTTGTGCTAATTGTAGCCTATATCTTAATTCTTCACTATAATTATCTATATTATATAATGGTTCTACACTATTTCTTATTCTACTGGGGAGTTCACAAGTTTTACCAAACACTAGTTCGTAAGGTGTACAATTGGTTGAAGTATGCACAGTATTATTGAATGAAAAACACCAAAAGGGAAGCCAATGGCTCCAAGTCTCGGGGTGTTTATCGCACTGAATACGGAGAAATGAAGCTAGATGTTTATGAGTGTTTTCAAGTGAACCTATTGTTTCGTGGTGATATGCAGTGGAATTGAGTTTTTCTATTTCTAGCAATTTACACACTTCTGTCATAGTAGAAGATAAGAATTCAGACCCCCTGTCATTTACCATAAACTTAGGAATACCGTATCTTAATATAAAATTATTAACTAAAGACCTAGCTACAGTTACAGTTTCCTTATTTGCTAATGGATATGCTTCTACATACTTAGTTAAATCGCACTGTATGGTAAGTATATAAACGTTACCCTCTACGTCCTTATCCAATGGACCCATTAAATCCAAATAAATTTTTTCAAACGCACACGTGGCGGTTGTCGTCACAACCATGGGCTCAACGGTATGCCTTGAATATTTCATCTTTTGACATTTTACGCACTTACGAATAAATTCACGGACGTCCTTTTCTATATTTGGCCAATAAAATTGTCGTTTTATATTATTTACCATTCTACGTACCCCTGCATGCCCGCTAGTGGGTAGCAAATGATAATCGTTAATAATAAACTTTTTATCATTTTCGTCAATTATTCTTTTAACGCCTCGCAAGATACAAATTCTTGGTCCTTGGTAGTAACCATTACTTTTTATTTCATTAATTAAACTTTTAATAAACATTTCATTTTCATTATTTTTTATAATACAAACTTCGTCGACGTTTATATTCTTACAAAATTCACTCAATTTAATTACAAATTCGGCTCGCGTAAATTGTAATCTATAATCAAGATTTACGTATATTATATTTTTGCAAGAACTATACATGAAACACTCACTTTTCGTGCTTATCAATTTATTTTTTTCTAATTCTCTAAGCTTTTTACTTTCCATTAATAACATTTCTACAGAATTATTAGGAATCCTTAATATTTCCACGACTCGCGGTTGATCAGACCGTTTGTCATTGGCTACACTAGGGATTACACTCCTATCAAAATGCCTTTCACGTTCCTCTTCCTCTCTTCTCCTCTGTGCTCTGGTCATAACAGCCATGATATTATTACTCATCTCCTTTAACTCGTCTGAGGTAACTATTATTCTAGATAACGCGTCTGCGACCGGATTATCTTTTCCTTTTACATACACAATTTTATAGTCATACTCTTCTAACGTTAAGCGAAATTTTAATAATCTACTACTAGGATCTTTCATTCCAAACAAATATACCAATGGCTTGTGGTCAGTCATAATAGTAAAAGCTTTTCCAAACAAATATGGACGAAAATATTTAATACCCCATACAATAGCAAGTAATTCCTTTTGAATAGTTGGGTAGTTTTTTCTGCCTTATTCAAGGGCCGACTAGCGTAAGCTACGGGTCGTAAATCTTTATTGCAAAGTACGGCTCCTATCGCTGTACCAGATGCATCGGTTTGTAGGATGAACTCACTATTTGTTGAAAAATCGGGATATTGTAGAATAGGTGGGGACATTAAAGCTTCTTTCAGTGATTGGAATGACTGTTCACACTCCATTGTCCACAAAAACGGTACATTTTTTCTGCATAACCTATTTAAAGGTAATGTTACTTCAGCAAAGTTTTTTATAAATTTCCTATAATAATTACTAAAAGCAACAAAACGCCTTACATCATCTGAATTCTTCGGTATAGGATAATTTTTAATTATTGAAATTTTATTTGGATCTGGTAATATACCATCCTTCGTCACACTGTGTCCTAAGTATACTATTTCCGTTTTTAAAAATTGACATTTACATGGATTTAGCTTTAAATTTACTTTTCTCAACCTTTGAAAAACATCCAGAAGATTTTTATTATGTGTTTCTAAATTTCTACCAAATATAACAAGATCGTCGAGGTATATAAAACATTTTTCATAAGTAAGGCCTGACATTGCTACTGTCATTACGCGCGAAAAAGCACTGGGACTTATTTTTAAACCCATCGGTAATCTTTTCATTTGATACTGTCCTGTATTCGTTGTAAATGCTGTGGCATTACGACTTTCGGGAGAAAGTGAAACTTGATAATAGGATTGACTTAGATCTAAATGAGAAAAATAAACAGCTCCTGACAATGAATCTAAAATTTCAGTGATATTTGGTAATGGGAACTTATCGTCTTGTATTTTTTCATTTAGCTTTCGATAGTCCACCACTAACCTCCAACTTTTACCTGTATCCGACTTTTTTGGTACTAATAAAATAGGGCTGGACCACTCACTGCACGTTTCTTCGATAATGTCATCTTGTAACAATTTATTTATTTGCCTCTCAACTTCGGGTTTCAAACTGTTAGGAATGCGATAAGGTTTGGTATATACGGGTTTCGAGTCTTGTTTTAAAACAATCGACTGCTCATAAACTTGAGTTGTTGTAAGTTTATCACCTGGCAGTTGAAATATGTCAGCATATTTTGAGCAAAGGGACTCAATTGTTTGACGTTCGTGAGAACTCAAGTGGTCTAACTTTAACAACGATAACAAAATACTTGAACGTTTGGAATTCGACTCGAGTTTACTAAATGAACAAAGCTTGTAATTTTTTAACAGTTCTAAATCGGGTTTAAAAATAGGTAATAAAATATTATTGTCGCCTGTATTGAGAATTCGTATCGGAATAATATTGTTTTCAGGTTTTACTATAACACTTGCCAAAAATATGTTTTCCTGAATCTGTTTCGGAAGTACAATACATTCTTCAGTTATATTTGTATCTAACTGTATATAATGTATAGATTCACATCGGGGCGGAATATTTAAAAATTCCTTACTAATTACTGGTCTCCTATACAACGTTAAGTTATGACATTTTTCATGATTTTTTAAAGTTAAAATAGAGTTTTCTAAATCAAACGTCACTGAATTGAATTTATCGAAAAAATCTTGGCCGATGATACCATCTGAGTAACATGGTAGTTTTTCAAATAAATAAAATTTATGTTTAAAATACGAATTATCGTGAGTTTTTACAGTTAAATAAACATAACCCTTCGAAATACTTTTTCCTCCAATACCGTTAATAACAATATTGTCTGTATAAATTTGTACATTTTTTGGTAAAATACAAGCATTTACAGCTGATAACGATGCTCCAGTGTCAAGTAGCCAAGAACACCTAGTATTGTTCACATATAATGCGATGTAATTTGCATTACTTATGTCACATGTCAAAATGTTATGTTCTTTAGGCACGAAAAAACTGTTTTTTACTTTGATTGCTTTCTACTGCATCTTGAGACTGAGACATGTTATTATCATTACTAGTTTTATACTCAAATTCGCCATAATTAATTTGCTTATGTTGTCGAGGCAGAGCACAATTACTATAATTACGGTAAATTCGACGTCGATTCGATTGCGTATATCGTCCTCCTCGATTATAGTTATGAGTCTGATATTTATGTGAATTGTTGTAGTTATTTGAATTTTCTCTACATTGGTTAGAATAACCACGAAAACCTCTCTGAGGATAACGACCACGCCCTCGAATCGAAGATTGATAAGATCCTCGAAACTTACCTTGAATATTGCCTCGCATATTCATTATTGAGGTCGAGCTCATTGAGGTCGATGCTAACTCCTCATCCTGCGCAGCTCGTACTGCGTCCTTCAGCTCCGTATAGTTTCTAGCTGAAATTATGGTACCTAAACGCTTATTGCGTAACCCATCCGAAAATTTTTTAATTGCCATCTGTTGGTTTATGGGTTTTAAAATTTCATACGCCTTTTCATTAGAATCAGCCTGAGAAATAGTTAAATCTACAAATAGTTCTTCAATACGTGAAGCATATTCAGAAATTGACATTTCATTTTGTGACATATTGTTCAGTTGTGTTAACAACGAATTAGGTGACTTTTTTGTTAGTAAAAACGATTTCATATCTTTCACCAAATCAGCGCACGAGTCATACTCTTGTTTGAGTCTAAGTTTAGCTGATTTAGTTAATCTAGTTTTTAAAGCAAACGTAGCTAATTGTTTCCTACACTTTGGTTCGCTTAAACAACTCTCATAAAGTTCTAAACTGTCAATAATTTTTTCTAATGTCTCCTCTTTTCCATCCATCACCGGAACCAAGCTTGCTGCCGTTTTTAAATTAAACGTCTCCATTTTTAAAAGAACGTTAAAATTATCTTGACAATATTCCTTAATTTTCTGAAAATTACACTCTACTTTGTCAAGTAAACTGTTAAGACTTAATTCTGTAAATTAAACTGTAAACAATTTTTTATTTAATATATTAGTACATAAATCCTTAGAACACTGACATAGCCTCTTTGATTTTAAAAATTTTTCGTTAATCAATTCAGGATACTTTTTTCTTCTGTCTGGACCTAATTTTCTTAATCCTACTCTTATTGATTCTAACTCATCCGATATAGCCAATAAATCTTCCGACATGGGACAAATATAGTACTCGTACAATAATTACCTATTAAATAGCTCACTACAGGCATTTAGTGAATACACAACAGAAATACTCTATTTATGTTACTTATTCTATGTTAGAATTACATTACATACCTTATTATTCTATTAAAATAAAACGGTAAATCTTGCAGTTCATAAAATAATAACGTCATGATATCGAAGTCCGAAAACCGCTTTTTAAACTTTGACACTAATAAACTTTGCACTTATAAACTTTTTTTTTTTAAATTACTGCGGCGCTGGATTGATCCTCTTGATTTCCCTTAGTACCATGACTGGACAGCCTCAGGATCCTTCGTAGAGCACCTTCACGTAGCTCATCAGTAATCACGCACATAATATATTTTATTAAGTTCGTCCTTATTTAATAATTTATTTTTCGTAATCGTCCACTTTTGATATTTTATTTTTCACGTAGACTACTAATTTTCTTAATTAAATTTTTATTAAATTAGTCACTTCATTATAATATCAGTCAATAGTAAGATATTAGCCACATTATCATTTTTTTTTCTCTAATCACATTATTTTATAACTGTTTAGCCGTCGGGCTTCTTATTAGAAACGCATTATAGTTTTTTATATGCACTCGGTAACCGGACACCTCGGCTACGCGGCTTTAAGCGTTCGGCAGGGTCGCCATGTGGTGTGTAGGGTCGATCAGTTAAGGGATGTTTGAAATGACTACACTTGACGAGGTTTGAGTTAATACTGTTTAATAAAATACGATCACTTACTTATATATACTACAAATCACTGCCATCTCATTCGGCCGCCAGCTGCGATGCCGGTCGCGCGTCGTCGTCTCGGCGCTCGCCGGTACACTACCGGCGGGCTCGAACTCGCTGAGCGGCGGGCGAAGCCCACCACGGACCTACTACCCTGCCGCAGTCCGCGGATCGCCCGCGATTCACTCCGCGGGCTCGATCGCACTGCAGCAGGATTCCACCGGACTCGACAAACCACGGACCAACCGGTCCCACCCATCGCCCCGCCTGTCGTTGCAGGCGGCGTTGCTACCACCGAAAGGAGCCATTGCCCTGAGCGGTTACCCCGAGGCTCGTGAGGGCCTGCGAGGAAGAACCCGGACGTCGTCGTCTCGAAGTTTCGCGCGTCGCGTCGGGTTGAATTTTTACTAGGTTTTATTAAATTTTATAATCATACTATTCAATATTATAAATGCGAAAGTGTATTTGTCCTTCAATCTCGCCGCAACAGAGTCGACGTCAGAACGCATCGACGTGATTTTTTGCATGGGTATAGTTGAGGACCTGGAGAGTGACATAGGCTACTTTTTATTCCGGAAAATCAAAGAGTTCCCGAACGATTTTAAAAATTAAATTCACGCGGACGAAGTCGCGGGCATCTTTAATATAAATAATTCTTTTAAAAAATCGACTTCAAACACCGGAGCCACTACAAAGTTTGTAATTTATTGTTGATATATTAAAAACCGCTCGACCGATTTCGATAAAATTTCAATGGCACCATCTGGGAAGTATAACCCTTTGAAACACAAAAATAATTTTCCAAATCAGTTCAGGTGTCGTCGAGTAATCGGTGAACATACATAAAAGAAAAAGATTCCGACGAATTGAGAACATCCTCCTTAAAAATGGCTTTCAATACCGAAAGATTTAAAGTCGAAAATAAAAATGCACCAGATTAAATTTTTAAAATTTAACTGGAAAGCTATTTATTTTAAAGCTCGTAAAAAAATGTAAGCCTGATTGTGTCCACTTGTCCACAGACTCCCGCGACGGCAGGCTGCTCAACTGGCGGTGAGTGATCTTGTTCTCACTAAACTGTCATACCTGTTTTCACCAACATTCCCTTACTTTTATGGGCTACCTAAGCTAAATTCTGCTTGTCAACCGATAGACGTCCACTGCTGGACAAAGGTCTCTTGCATGGACTTCCATAGGCCTCGGTCTTGTGCCGCCTGAATCCAGCGTCACCATGCGACTCGTTTGATGTCGTCGGTCCACTTAGTGGGGGATCTGCTAACACTGCGCCCCCCGGTGCGGGGTCGCCACTTCAGCACTTTGGGACCCCAACGACCATCAGTCGTCGAACTATGTTCCCGCCCATTTCCACTTCAGTTTCGCGACTCGCTGAGCTATGTCGGTGACTTAAGTTCTCCTGCGGATCTCCTCATTTCTGATTTGATCTCGAAGGGATACTCCGAGCATTGCTCTCTCCATCACCCGCTGAGTGACCCTGAGCCTTCTTATGAGGCCCACAGTTAGCGACCATGTCTCGGATCCGTAAGTCGTCACTGGCAACACGCACTGTTCTAAGACTTCAGGCAATGAGGGGTTTTTGACGAGAAGACATCACGGCGCTAAATTCGATGACGCTTTCTGTCAATTTCGTTTTCACGAACCGTTAGGGAACTCCTAAAGGTATTTTTTTTAAATCAGTTAAACTGAAGTTAACTGATCTCCTCTCCCCTCCAAATAAGCGGAAAGCTTGAGCTAGGAGTGGGTACGACAATAGTACGGGTGGGGATCGAACCTGCGACCTTCAGTATTCATTTCGCACCTTTAACTGTTGGGCTATAGAGGCTTGTGAGGGAAATGACATTGGGTAAGGAGGGTATTTAGGGGCTACCTACGTAAGGAGACTACTACTTGGTGAAAACGGGTATAAGCCTTTTCAGTCCTCGTTCACACACACTACCCGTGCGCTTAAGTTGGCCGTCGCCGACCTTTACAAAATGACGTCATACTGTACCGTTGACAAAAAATGGGTTGTATTTTTTACTTTTACCACCACGTCTGTGAAGGAAGCTTTTTTCTGACAATGCTTTTCATGGCAATGACAACTTGAGCGTGATTTTTAATTTTTCTCCTCTTCGAAGAAAGTCCTTAATTAACGTAATATTAATAACCTAATATTAATAACGTAATATTAATAATATACATATAGATTTAAGATTGAAGAAAGTAAGAAAGAATAGAGAAAATAATTTTATACTACACCTGCTCGGAAAGTACCTTCTGATTTGTGTCATGTCCAGAAAGAGCGAGAAAGAAAATACGTCTTTACTTGGAGACAAATCTGCGGGCTGAAAAAATGTATGAAATTTCATTACTTACGTGCTTTAGCGGGCTGAAAAGTTGTATGAAAATCCATTACATAAGTGGTAGTTTTTTTTAATTTTTGATAAAATTAGTTGAGTAATACAAATACTTAAAAAAATTGTGGAAAGCAGGCTACTTTTAAGGTACGCTAGCTACTTTAGAGGTACGCCGGCTACTTTAGAGGTACTCCGTCTACTTTAGACGTACGCAGGCTACTTTGGTGGTACGCAGGCTACTTAGAAGGTAAGCAGGCTACTTTGGAGGTACGCAGGCTACTTTTAAGGTAAGGTGCTTAAAGTATCCTGCATACCTCTAAAGTAGTCGGCGTACCTCTAAAGTAGCCGGCGTACCTCTAAAGTAGCTGTCGTACCTTAAAAGTAGCCTGCGTACCTCTAAAGTAGTCGGCGTACCTCTAAAGTAGCCGGCGTACCTCTAAAGTAGCTGTCGTATCTTAAAAGTAGCCTGGGTACCACCAAAATAGCCTGCGTACCACTGAAGTAGCTTGCGTACCTCTAAAGTAGACGGCATAACTCTAAAGTAAACTATAATAATTAAAAAATGTGTCTGTTATTTTCCTCGTAGGTGTAGTTTATAGCACTATGTATCACTCGGGAGAAAGTGCGATTCCTAACTCGGGCGTATTGATACACTGGGCTTCGCCTCGTCTCTCAAATGACTCCCTCGTAAGTAATGGGTCACTTTCACCCCTCGTAGAACAATGGACTATTATTTGTTCACACATGGATAAATAATATTAAAAACATTCAAAAAAGAAACAATTTGAGAAATTGGCTTTGCGCCCATATAATGTCGCACAAGCGACAAGCTCCGGCTCAGCATCATTGCTGCAGGCTCGTGGCCGCCCTGAGCGCTCGCTCTGCCGGCGCCCTTTAGAGGAGACACGCGCGAGCGTGACGGTACTCACAGCTGTGTGCAATAGAGAAAAATACAAGGAATACATAATATTAAGTGTGATACTATAAATAATAGGATCTTGAGGTGAGTGATGAATTAGTATTATATTATTTTGAGAGTCCCTACTACGGTATTATATTATTTTGAGAGTGGGGGTTGCCAGTGATGACTTACGGATCCGAGACAGTCGCTAACTAAGGGCCTCATAATTGGGTCAGGACCACTCAGCGGGCGATGGAGAGAGCTATGCTCGGAGTGTCCCTGCGGGATCGAATCAGAGATGAGGAGATCCGTAGGAGAACCAAAGTCACCGACATAGCTCAGCGAGTCGCGAAACTGAAGTGGAAATGGGCGGGGCAGATAGTTAGAAGAACCGATGGTCGTATGGGTCCCAAGGTGCTGGAGTGGCGGCTCCGCACCGGGAAGCGCAGTGTTGGCAGACCCCCACCAGGTGGACGGACGACATCAAGCGAGCCGCAGGGAGCCGCTGGATTCAGGCGGCGCAAGACCGAGACTTGTGGAGAAGTCCATGCAAGAGACCTTTGTCCAGCTGTGGACGTCTATCGGTTGATAAAGAAGAAGAAGATTCTAATGATATTGTAGGGGTTTTTCACTGTCTGAAAACATGGATAAAACGACGTTTTCTAAAAATGAAACCTAGCTAGATCGATTTATCGCCCCCGAAAACCGCTGACCCCCTTGACCTTTTTTTGTTAACTATCCATTGTATGGCTTATTTTTCTTCTAACAATGCGCGGGTTGTTTGTTATCTGGTTTGTCCTTCAGCCACGCAGGCAAAAAATTAGTTAATTATAATGAATAGATCTCTTTAAGAGGACTATTACGTTTCGCATCCCTCTCTCTCGCACATTCTAATATTTTCAATGATTGTAAAAATCTTTTTTAAGTATTTTCAATGATTGTACAACAAACACAGTGGTTAAAGAAAAGAAAAGAAGAGGATTTATGCAGTCATCCCCACTGGCTCCCTTTGCACTTTTTATACTTGGTTACGGCTTGACTTATCATAAAGAGCCACAAGCTGGCCAACGTGGAATAGAGGATTTTTAATTTGATTTAGTTAGGTAGTTCGGAGCTATGCTCGGAGTATCCCTGCGAGATCAAATCAGAAATGAGGAGATTCGCAGGCGAACCAAAATCACCGACATAGCTCGGCGAGTCGCGAAACTTAATTGGAAATGGGCGGGACATATAATATGAAGAAATGATTTTCGTTGGGGTCCCAGAGTGCTGGAGTAGCGACCCCGCACCGGGAAGCGCAGTGTTGGCAGACCCCCCACTAGGTGGGCCGACGACACCAAACGAGTCGCAGGAAGCCGCTGGATTCAGGACGGCGCAAGGCCGAGGCCTGTGGAAGTCCATGCAAGAGACCTTTGTCCAGCAGTGGACGTCTATCGGTTGATAAAGAGGAGAAGATAGTTCGGATATAAAAAAGTAAAAGTCAAAATGCTTCGTTTCAGCCCCTCGTTTGCCCGTGAGACTAGACACAGATAGTGAAACCGATACATCCCCGACATCCGAACAAGCGTTTGAGATTGGTGATGACGAAGAAGTCAACAAATCAAGCCACGGAAACGACGACGGAGGAGAAATATTGTATATATATGTGAATGAAGACAGCGATACTGACTCTGAAGGTTCGGATTATCAGACAACAAGCCAAGGCGAACTTCCTACGTTAGAAACCACTGAGCCAGTCACCACACATACTACTGTGGACACAGATTGTTCAAATGTTGATGTCAATGTCGAGAATATTAAAACGATAAGTGATGATAATGTACACACACATACAGGGAAACAAAATGAGGGGAAAATACTTATTTGTGACTTTTGTCAAACTGTTTTTAAACGGCAAAGTCTGTTAGTGTCCCACATAAGTAAACATCATTGTACTAATAAGACTAAGTTAATGAGTCGTGGTAAATTCCACGCAGGTGATAAACCTTTTGCTTGTAAGTTTTGTAGCTATCGAAGTTTTAGTAAACAACATTTACAGGAGCACGTGAGGACTCACACTGGTGAGAAGCCCTATGCCTGTGAGGTGTGCAAACGTAAATTCGCTGTTAAGCGGAGTTTAAAGGTACATATGAGAACTCACCCTGGCGTTAATATCTTTGCATGTAAATTATGTGAATACAAATGTTTTGACATGGATGGTTTGGTGAGACACGTGAAAACTCACGCTGGTGATAAGGATGGTTTGATGAGACTCATGAAAACTCACGCTGGTGATAAACCTTTTGCTTGTAAGTTGTGTAAATATCGAAGCTATAGAAAACAATATTTTGTGAACCACGTCAGGACCCACACTGGTGAGAAGCCGTATACCTGTGATGTGTGCAAACATAAATTCGCTGTTAAGCAGAGTTTAGTGACACATATGAGAAGTCACACTGGTGATAAACCTTTTGCTTGTAAGTTGTGTAAATATCGAAGTTGTAGTAATAGGTCCTTAGTGATCCACCTGAGGACCCACACTGGTGAGAAGCCGTATACCTGTGATGTGTGCAAACGTAAATTCGCTGTTAAGCAGAGTTTAATGACACATATGAGAACTCACACTGGTGATAAACCTTTTGCTTGTAAGTTGTGTAAATATCGAAGTTGTAGTAATAGGTCCTTAGTGATCCACCTGAGGACCCATACTGGTGAGAAGCCCTATGCCTGTGAGGTGTGCAAACGTATGTTAGCTTCTAAGCCGAGTTTAGTGGCACACATGGGAACTCACACTGGTGATAAACCTTTTGCTTGTAAGTTGTGTAAATATCGATCTTGTAGTAATAGGTCCTTAGTGATCCACCTGAGGACCCACACTGGTGAGAATCCCTATACCTGTGAGGTGTGTAAATATAAATTCACTACACGGTCGAGTTTAGTGAGACACATGAGAACTCACACAGGTGAAAAACCTTATGCTTGTAAGTTATGCTCTTTTAAATGTAATCAGATTAGTAGTTTCGCGAGGCACATGAAAACTCACACTGATAATAAAACTTTTGTTTGTAAGCTGTGCACATTTAAATGTACTAAGAGAAATTTTTTGAAGCATATAAGAACTCACACAGATGAAAAACATTTTGCTTGTCATGAATGCCAATATAAATGTACTCTGAGAGGTAATCTAGTGAAGCACATGACCACTCACACAGGTGAAAAACATTTTGCTTGTCATAATTGTGAATATAAATGTACTCGGAAAGGTAATTTAGTAACACACATGAGAAATCACACAGGTGAAAAACCTTTTGCTTGTCATGAATGTCAATATAAATGTACTTGGAAAGGTAATTTAGTGACACACATGAGAACTCACACAGGTGAAAAACCTTTTGCTTGTCATAAATGTCAATATAAATGTACTCAGAGTGCTAGTTTAGTGAAACACATGAGAACTCACACAAGTGAAAAACATTTTGCTTGTCATGAATGAATAAACTACTATTGAGGTAATATACTAGAATATTAAACTTTAACGTACATTATAAATGCAATTAGAAACATTAAGACATCACAAACATTCTTGAGCTTATAATACTTTGAAAATGTAATTTTCAATTTGGGGATCGACTTTCGTTGAAGTAGTTTCATGGGAATCAGCTATCTGCCATTGCTTCAAATTCAGCTAGTCAATTTCCTCGTCCTTAAACGGATACTTAAACATTTTGAGAATTTTGCGTACTCTACTACTCATTCTTTAAAAAAACAAGTTGTTATGGTAAGGTTGATTATACGGGTTATTATGCCCGCGAAATTCAAATTTAATTGGGTTTTTCGCAATTTGTAAACTAATACGACAAAGTAGGCTTATGGCATTCTAATTGCGACGATGGCAGTATCATCTTCACAGGTTTATATAAAAATCTTCACTTGAAAGTGTTAAGAAATTTAAGAAATTAGTCAGAATATCGACTACTTTGTGAGTAACTCATGTTAAACTGGTTACTCGGACTACTTTCTTAAACTTTCAAGCAAAGATTTTAATATAAACCTGTGAGGATGATAGATACTGCATTATCGCAATTAGAATGCCATACCTACTTTGTCGTATTAGTTTACAAATTGCGAAAAATCAGATTAATTTGAATTTCGCGGGCAGACCCGTATAATTCATTTTAAATCGCGTAAATAATAAGCTAGAAATCTATCTCTCTGTTATTGTTTCTGTGTATCTGTCTGATATGCTCTCGTCAGTCTTTTCACCAAAATCGCTTGAAAAGATGGGCCCTTAAAGCGAATCAGGCTGGCAGACAGACACAATTTCTCATTTATAATACATATTCGTATGCATCCTATTGGATTTGGCTGAAATTTGGAATGGAGATAGTTCACCCAGAATTAACAAAAAGGCTACATTTTGTCTGGAATTAAAAAACCTCAATCCACTCGGACGCGACGTAGGCGCTGGCGTCATCTAATGATAATTAATATCATACTCAATATTTATTTAAGTTTTCATTTTGATTTAAAACTTTATGATTTTATGTACCTATATAAAAATAATTCAAAAGTAGCACATTCCAAAATATGTTCCGTATATTTTTCAAATAGTTTAAGCAAGACGGACGTTATCCTGAATACGACCCCTCTCATTTAATAAACACCTCATACTTCCGTAAATCTTTAATACAAAATAGGAGATTTTTTAATTATGGCACTTTGTGTTTGTTTTTTTTTAAAGTATGATCATACTTATATGGATTATTTGATGCGAAGCTGATGTATTTCACAATCTGGCGCTTTTGTGTATAAAACTATCAACGAAAAGAAAGACTTTTTGGCAATATGCCACTTTAGCACAAAAGAAACGTGTGTTCGCTTCGATTATCGGGTTGCAACTGACAAAATGGCGGTTTTGATCAAATTTTACCCGCGAAACTCAAAAATACAAAAAAGGCGCTAGTATCGTTTCCGTATCTTAAAATGCGAAATCAGTGGGTGTCTCTTTTAAATATAAAAATGTAACCTTTTAACGTTGCATTTTTGAAATAAAAACGATTTTCATTTTTTTCGATTTGTGGCACTTTTGTTTTAAAGCAGC
This sequence comes from Oeneis ivallda, assembly GCA_029955525.1. Taxonomy (NCBI): domain Eukaryota; kingdom Metazoa; phylum Arthropoda; class Insecta; order Lepidoptera; family Nymphalidae; genus Oeneis; species Oeneis ivallda. Next base: position 11,237,840 of record JARPMR010000028.1, on the reverse strand, counting down.
GATATATTATTTTGCTTTTATTTTATTATTATGCTTTTGTGTACTGTGTTTGTTAAATAAATGTTTATCTATTCTAAGAATAAAAAATAGAATACTATTTTATTTATTTTTATGGTTATTGTAATAAAATACGAATAATGAACACAAGTTAGGTAGAAAAAAGAATTTTAATGAAAAAGGTAAAAGGTAGGTAGTGTCGGGAGTTATTTATTAGTTAGTTTTATTGGCATAAAATCTGTATACTGTTCGACGTACTACGTCACATTCAAAGTTGTCCAATTTCGAAAGCGGGATTTTTCTGTTTTTACATTTTTTTTGGTGTTGATGGGCCTTTTTTTAATATTGAACCGACGCTAGTTCTAGGTACCCCTACTATTTCTGAAGTGTCTGTGATAGATGCAGACACATTCATACACGTCATGAGAACTCACCCTGGCGTTTATACCTTACCTTTTGCTTGTAAGTTATGTGAATACAAATGTTATGACATGGATGGTTTGGTGAGACACATGAAAACTCACGCTGGATATGAACCTTTTGCTTGTAAGTTGTGTAACTATCGAAGTGTTAGTAAACATCATTTACTGGAGCACGTCAGGACCCACTCTGGCGAGAAGCCCTATGCCTGTGATGTGTGCAAACATAAATTCGCTGTTAAGCAGTGTTTAGTGAGACACATGAGAACTCACACAGGTGAAAAACCTTATGCTTGTAAATTATGCAACTTTAAATGTAATCAGCATAATAGTTTAGTGAGGCACATGAAAACTCACACTGGTAATAAAAATTTTGTTTTTAAGCTGTGCAAATATAAATGTTATGAGAGAAGTAATCTAGTGACGCACATGGGAACTCACACAGGTGAGAAACCTTTTGCTTGTCATGAATGTCAATATAAATGTTCTGAGAATTGTAATTTAGTGAGGCACATGAGAACTCACACGGGTGACTAATCTGTTATTTGGAAGTAAAAATGAATTATACGTACTGGTGCGAAATCCTTTACTTATAAGCTACTAGCTGATACCCGCGACTTCGTCCGCGTGGATTTAGTTTTTTAAATCCCTATCCCATCCCATGCATCCATACATCCCGTCCATCCATCCGTATGCTAAGTACATCTATCCATCCAATCCAATCCATCCTCACAAACTTTCACATTAATAATATTAGTGGGATAAGTAGCATAGAAATAGATAATGTAGTTAAAGTTAGTAACAGGAGGATACAAACATACATACACACATACATACATACATGCATGCATACATACATACAAACATGCATACGTACATACATACATACATACATACATACATACATACATACATACATACATACATACATACATACATACATACATACATACATACATACATACATACATACATACATACATACATACATACATACATACATACATACATACATACATACATACATACATACATACATACATACATACATACATACATACATACATACATACATACATACATACATACATACATACATACATACATACATACATACATACATACATACATACATACATACATACATACATACATACATACATACATACATACATACATACATACATACATACATACATACATACATACATACATGTATGCATGCATGCATATTGGCGCATAATTTAAGAATAAATACGTGAAAAGTAGCATTTCGAATATCCCGCGGGAACTGTTTGATTTCCCGGGATAAAAAGTAGCTGTTGTTACTTTTCCGGCCCTCAACTTTGCCTATCCAAAAAATCACGTCAATCTGTAACTCCCTTGGCACATAATTGAATGATAAATATATGAAAAGTAGCATACAAATATCCCGCGGGAATTGTTTGTTTCCCGGGATTAAAAGTAGCCTTTGTCACTTTTAAAGTCCTCAACTATGCATATCCAATAAACCACGTCAATCTGTAACTCCGTTGGCGCATAATTAAAGGATAAATATGTGAAAAGTAGCACACTAATATCCCGCGGGAACTGTTTGTTTTCCCGGGATAAAAAGTAGCCTTTATTACTTTTCCGGTCCTCAACTATGCCTATCCAAAAAACCCCCTTCAATCTATAACTCCGTTGGCGCATAATTGAAGGATAAATAAGTGAAAAGTAGCACACAAATATCCCGCGGGAACTGTTTGTTTTCCCGGGATAAAAAGTAGCCTTTGTCACTTTTCAAGTCATCAACTATGCATATCCAAAAACCCACGTCAATCTGTAACTCCGTTGGTGTATAATTGAAGGATAAATATGTGAAAAGTAGTATACTAATATCCCGCAAGAACCGTTTGTTTTCCCGGGATAAAAAGTAGCTTTTGTCATTTTTCAGGCCCTTAACTTTACCTGTGCAAAAAATCACGTCAATCTAAAACTCCATTGGGCGTATTTTGAAGGACAAATGGGTAAAAAATAGCGATGCTATCCCGCAGGAACTGTTTGCTTTTCCGGGATAAAAAGTAGCCTATGTGCTATTCCTGACTATAATCTATGTCTGTGCCAAATTTCAGCAAAATCGGTTCAGTAGTTACGGCGTGAAAGCGGAACAAACATACAAACAAACTCACTTTCCCATTTATAATAGTAAGGATTTTCTTATGGTCTAAGATCCCGTATAAGAAATTTATACCCTCATCTGTTATTTATTAGTGACTGATAAGAAATGGGAACTATTTCTACTAATGGGAATTTTTGAGCTGTTATTAAAATATTCGAGATGCTATTATGATCAGTTCAAAAACATATTGAGCAGTTATTTAATTTAATGTAAAACATGGACAGTAATAAAAAATCAATTAGTCGGTTATTTTATCATACAATGTCAATTCTAAAAATAATTGAGCAGTCCAATAACTGAGTGAGCGGTAAAAATGAAGGAATGAGCGGTCCGATTTTGGCAAAATCTAAAGTTAGGTTAGGTTGGGTTTATACATGAACACCCCGGTGCCCGGCCACAGGCACTTAGGTTATATTGGGTCAATGTACCTAAATTAAGTTTAAAAACCGGGAGGAGCGGGTGAGCGAAACAAAAGTACCGAACTTACACTTTTCTTAACGACAAATTCCGATTTATACACACGTAACCGCTCGTTCAATAATTTTTACCGCCCATTTAATTATTTTCCTGCTCAAGTATATATTCACTGATCCATTTCATTATTTTTTATTATTCATTTTTGTTTACTTTACTGCTTAGTTTTAACTGCTGAACTAGTTATTAAACGTGCCATTTATAATTTTTAACTTACCAAAACTGCTATTTACAACTGCCTCTTAAAATAAGTGCCATAAGAAATATATGATAGACTAGTAGGGCGCGTGGATGCGCGGACCGCAAGCGGACCGCGGTATTTCTACTTGTGAAGTAGACTTTCAGGTCCTGATCATGTTCTACGCGATATCGCATACGCTGCGTAAACTATCTTCCTAATATTATAATTTTTTATACTTTTTACACTACTTTTTTACACTAGGGCCACAAGTTCTCTAACGTGAAAAAGAGGATATTTTATTTACTAAGGTTGTTCGAAACTAAAAAAGTAAAAGTATAATTAATGTTTAAAATGAAAAAAAAAAAAAAGAAATAAATAGTCTTTTATTCGGGAATAAAACAGCCACATACATACCTTTTCAACAAAACAATAGCGCATTTGTAACTCAAAAACTACGGGTGGGTGGGTCCCCACGGTTCAAGATGTACAAAAGGTTAGGTATTTGGTTATAACCTTATATATAGGTTCTTATACAGAGTATAAATTGATTTTCTACCGCCGAGACCCGACCCATTTTATTTCTACGCGTTACAGCCAAGAAGAGCACATAGCGCAATTCCCAACCCAACTGAGACCTCGTGGTAACGGTTTGCCATAATTACTTATTCATTCAAATCAATAGGGACATGACGATCAAAATCGACATTATTATTATGCCCGTTTTCACCAACCATACCTAAATTATCCCCTACGTAGTCGTCTCTTTACGTAGGTAGCCCTTAAATACAATCCTAACATCCCAATGTCATTTTCACCTTTAGTTGTCCCGTAGAGGTTCGTAATAACAAAGTTGACAGAAAGCGTCACCTAACTTGACATAGGTAGCCCATAAAGGTTAGGGAACTGTAGTGAAATCAGGCATCAATAGGTACCTAGGTATGGTTTTTTGGAACATTCAAATTTAATTATTTGTTCACAGCGTCGTGTATCGACACGATCAGAAAACATGCAAAAACAACAATGCATAAAACTTCACGTCGCGACGTGTAGTTTTATTGATGTTTGATATTTAAATATATAATAATTTTAATTAATTGATTATTATGTTAATGTGTTATTACTTCTGCTGCGTTTGCAATATGAGATGAGAGCGCCATCTATTGACAACATTGTGAAGTTCTGATAACAATACTGCAGCTCATTAAAATTTAAATAAATTAGTTTCCTATATTTATCTAATTTTAGTATTTGTTGTTCAAGTACATGATATAACGCTTATAATTATAAAAGTTTCAAGCACGGCCTTTCAAGCGATCGTGACTTCAGAGGTCAAATATAATATTCACTTTGAGAGCCTCTCATTACGTCAATTTTAGGAAAAAAAATAAACTTTTGTACTCTTTTCCAAATTATCTTTAAAATGATACACAGCAACCCTATGAATAGCAAAAATAGTTATTTGTGTTACATGGGGCCAAAGAAATTTTTTGTTCCCCGAAGGCGTTATTTTGAATTCAGAGCGTAGCGAGGTATTCAATATACGCCGCCCGAGAGCAAAATATTTCGGCCCCGAATGACACACACTATTTTTCATCATTACCTATGAGAAAAAGCTAGGAGTATCACTATATATAGATATTACCAATATGTATGTTGAAAGTTTAAATAAAACACAAATATTTTTTTATGAAATAATTAAACATTAATATTTATGTTGGATACAGAATTGGCGTACCGCGTACCTATATCCGATCGACAAATTGATCACGTGACTTATCGAAGACAACAGCTTCTCAAACATTTTGAATTTCGAACGGAATGAGCGATTGACAGGTTTCTGCAACGAACGCAATAGTAATAAACACATACTAAGGCACGAACGCGGACCAATCAGAAGAGAGAAATGAAAAGTCCCATGGGGTTAAAATTAAATTTTGCTTCCGCTATCGTCTGAAGGCAATATTTGTTTTTCGAATAGGTATTATGAAATAGTTATTTGTGTTATATGGGGCCAAAGAAATTTTTTGTTCCCCGAGGGCGTTATTTTGAATTCAGAGCGAAGTGAAGGATTCTAAAGTAGAATCCTGAGCGTAGCGAGGAATTCAATATACGCCGCCCGAGAACAAAATATTTTGGCCTATTTTTCATCATTACCTATAAGAAAAAGGTAGGAGTACCTATCAACCTACTATGTATAGTCATCGTATATTGAAAGTTTAAATAAAACACAAATAAATTATTATTAATTAATTAAACATTAATATTTATCTTGGATACAGTATGGGCGTATATTCGAATGTCAAATTGATCACGTGACTTATCGAAGCCAACAGCTTCTCAAACATAATTTGAATTTCGGCACATACTAAAGCACGAACGCGGACCAATCAGAAGAGAGAAATGAAAAGTCCCATGGGGTTAAAGTAAAAGTTTGCTCCTCTGAAGCCAATATTCGTTTTTCGAATAGGTATGATGAAAAAATATTTTACTTCGCATTCGCTTCTATGAGAACCCCCCTGAAATAAAGATTTTTATAACTTTTTAAGCCATTTTCGGCTGGAGGCCATCGGTTTACATATTATATCGAAGTAATTACGTTCATTAATTCAGAAGTTATAAGGCTCTGACAGGCGGACGGACGGATGGACAAGTGCAAATTCACACAAGTAGACTCAGAGACTTTCGCTTCGCTCAGTCTAAAATATAAACTAACGAAGCACGTCTATGTGGCGCAATATATTCCCGAAAAGGGTATCACCTCAGCATACTCGTAATGCTGCAGCAGTATAGATACACTACTGACTACTACAACGCTGATTTTCAGAGGGGGGTCCTCCAGAGGACCCCTAGTGTACTACTAGGTTAGTAGTAGACTAGTTAGTCCGGTCCAGACTGATCGGTTGATTTAGTACACCAAATGTTGAAGGTAGTAATAAAGTTGTTAATCATTGTCTATCGTAATTCGTAAGGCAACATATCTGTGTAATAAATATAGCGAACAAAACTTAAAATATGGATTCTTATTTCATTACCTTTTTGGTCTCTTCAATTGTAACTTTTTTAAATTGGATTTAAAGCTGAATATTGACTTCATATTCTGCACAGCGGGGGGATAATGTTGCAAATCTTAGAGAAAGCAAGCTTCAAGCTTCCGCGGAATTTAGCAGTCTTGTGTCTCTGTACAGCCATCTGACACGCTACACTTCTCGGAGCATATTTGCCTTGCTCCCTGGCCCATTTAATTTTTGTGAAACGATATTCCGGTTTACCAGTCGAGATGACACCAAATAACAGGGTACCCAGGTGAAGGTTCCGACGGGAGGTCACATTCAGGATATTGGCTTTATTCAGATAAGGACTATGTGTGAGCGAGGAGGAATGGGGAAACAGAATCGAGCGCATGCATTTTGAACTCTCTGTATTAGTTTTTCGGTTCTTTGTAGCAAGCATGGCCCATATGCTATGTCCGCATAGTTCAGCTTCGACAAATTTATTTTCCCCTAATTTTTTATAACTTAGGGAACTAACAACTAAAAATTAGGGAAAGGTTCCACATGTAGAAATTGTTTAAAATAAAATTGAAAATGGAAAATTTGGTCTGTCAAGCTGGGATTCGAACCATCGACCTTTGGCTGTTAGGCGATTGCAGATGCCACAAGGCTACGGAGACCCATTATTGTGCCGCGAAAATACCGAACACAATGCCAAATTAATTAAACGAAAGGAACTACGTTCCATCCGGGTGTCCCTTGACACCTCTCAAGTTTTTTTCTACAGTAAGATAAGATCTTATCTTGGAGAGGACTTTAAGTCTGTAGAAACAGCTCCTAACTACACACATCAAAAGTGTCTAGGGATCAAGCATTTTTATGCGGATTTCTTGAGATTGAGATGTGGCTTTGTAATAAATTTATGATTTTATAAATTTATATGGATCCTTTTTGGTGCATTTCATAATTTGAATCAGGAACTGTCAATCAAATTCGAGTAAAAGATGAAAATCAGCTGTCAATATTTTCCCTATAAAAACATACAACACATTGAAGGCATTATTAGTGCTACTGTTTCCCTACTACTGATTAAAACCAACGTTATTATGGAGCGGCGACGTCATTTAAGCAGGGAAGAAATGCTCAGAGCCGTGGGAATGATAGAAGCTGGTTCCCGGCAACGTACTGTGGCTTTAGCTCTGAATACAAGTCAGAGTGTTATCGGTCGACTTTGGACACGTTACCGAAGCACTGGTACCGTGGCTGAGCGCCATGGAGGACGGTATCGCTGCACCACACGGAGACAAGACCGATACATTCAAATCTTAACTCGAAGAGCTCCAACAATAACCGCCATGATATAAGCCGTGAGGCTTCATCACTCTTCAGGGAACTTAATTAGCGACCAAACAGTCAGAAACCGCTTGCATGAAGTGAACCTTCATTCCCGAAGACCGCTACGGGTACCACCTATAGCAATGCACAATCGTAGGATTCGATATCAATGGGCTCTTGAACACAGAAATTGGGCAGAAGAACAATGGCGTTTCGTGTGCTTTTCTGATGAGTCTCGTTTTGGTATGAGACCGGATACAAGACGTATACGACACTGGAGAACCCCTGGATGCCAACAGCGATTAAAATCCTGCCAGGAAGTCCATCCTTATAGTGGTGGAACCATCATGGTATGGGCGGGTATTTGGATCGGCGGAAGAACTGAGTTGATTTGGATCAGAGGCAACCTCAACGCTCAAATTAATGCTGAGACGATTGTATCAGACGTCATCGTTCCTCTACAAGTGCAAATCGGTCCCTTATTTCAGTTAATGCATGATAATGCACGACCGCACACCGCAAGAGTTGTAAGACAGACTCTCGCCGCAGCTAACATCAATGTCCTGCCCTGGCCTGCTCAGTCGCCAGACTTGAACCCGATTGAGCATGCATGGGATATGCTACAGAGAAGAGCTCTGCCGAATATGGAGGGTATCCAGTGGCAAGAAGACCTTTTTTTGTTGTTGCAACGAACATGGGCGGCCATTCCACAGCGTGATTTGGATGAACTCATTTTGAGTATGCCAAACCGATGTTCTTGTGTTGTTAGTGTTCGCGGTAGAAACACGGATTATTAATTGTTTAAGTTACCCAATAAAATTTTAAAGAAAACTGTTATTTCAGTCTTTTTTTCGAACTTTAATGTTAGTGGTTCAAATGTCAAAAATCCCTTTATTAGGAAAATGGCAAATTTCTTTATTAATGCAAAGGTGACTTGGTTTATCGTTACTGTGACAAACGAAAACACTTTATTTGATGAATCCTTAAAGAAAATTTTAATTAATATCAATCAGGAGAAAAGTTATTGCAAAAATATATGTTGATCCCTAGACACTTTTGATGTGTGTACATAAGATATGTGTGACTCAAAATGCAAATTGGAATCGAAGATTACCCTCAAATTTCTTGCACCAGAGTCTCCCTCTACCTACAATATTACTTCCTATACTGATTTAAAGATTCGATGCCTTAGTAGTTTTTGTCATCTTAGTTGATCCTAATATTATGCACTCTAAGTCTTCACTAATTTTAGTTTCAACTTCTGCAGCATGCTTTGGCTTAAAGGAGTAGTATAATTGTACATCATCGGCATATAAGTGATATTTGCGATAGCAGAAACAATGAATTATATCTGCCGTATAAATTGCAAAGAGCTTAGGGCTAAGTGCAGAACCTTGAGGCATACCTCGAGCTACTGTAGACGTTGATGAAACCAACTGACTACCATCACTCTGATCTATTTGTACAAATTGAGCCCAGTTACTGAGAAAACTATTAAAGATTAAGATAAAGATAAGTACGACAGATTAGATAGCTATAAGGTAGTGTCAATTGAATCAAACGCTCGGGAGAAATCAAGAAGTACTTGAACTGTCCCCATGCCTTGGTCCTGTGCGGTCAGAGTATTGTCAATTACCTCCATTATTGCTGTTGCCGTACTGTGAGACTTACGAAATCCTGACTGATGGATGGGAAGAATTCTGTTGTACTCTACGAATGTAGTCATTTGAGTACATACAATTTTTTTCTAAGATTTTAGATATACATGACAAAATACTGATAGGCCTAAGATCCTTCATACTAGTAGGATTACTTATTTTCTTATTTTTATGTTTCGTTTCAGCCCCTCGTTTGCCCGTGAGACTAGACACAGATAGTGAAACCGATACATCCCCGACATCCGAACAAGAGTTTGAGATTGGTGATGACGAAGAAGTCAACAAATCTAGCCACGAAAACAGTCATGGAAGAGAAGTATTGTATATATATGTTAATGAAGACAGAGATACTGACTCTGAAGGTTCGGATTATCAGATAACAAGCCAAGACGAACTTCCTACGTCAGAAACCACTGAGCCAGTCACCACACATACTACTGTGGAGACAGATTGTTCAAATGTTGATGTCAATGTCGAGAATATTAAAATGATAAGTGATGATAATGTACACAAACATACAGGGAAACAAATTGAAGGGAAAATACTTGTTTGTGACTTTTGTCAAACTGTTTTTACACGGCAAAGTCTGTTAGTGTCCCACATAAGTAAACATCATTGTACTAATAAGACTAAGTTAGTGAGTCGTGGTAAATTCCACGCAGGTGATAAACCTTTTGCTTGTAAGTTTTGTAGCTATCGAAGTTTTAGTAAACAACATTTACTGGAGCACGTGAGGACTCACACTGGTGAGAAGCCCTATACCTGTGATGTGTGCAAACATAAATTCGCTTTAAAGTGGAATTTAGTGACACACATGGTAACTCACACTGTTGAGAAGCCCTATACCTGTGATGTGTGCAAACATAAATTCGCTTTAAAGCGGAATTTAGTGACACACATGAGAACTCACACTGGTGAGAAGCCCTATACCTGTGATGTGTGCAAACATAAATTCGCTTTAAAGCAGAGTTTAGTGACACACATGAGAACTCACACTGGTGAGACGCCCTATGCCTGTGAGGTGTGCAAACGTATATTAGCTTCTAAGCAGAGTTTAGTGGCACACATGGGAACTCACACTGGTGATAAACCTTTTGCTTGTAAGTTGTGTAAATATGGAAGTTGTAGTAATCAGTCCTTAGTGATCCACCTGAGGACCCACACTGGTGAGAAGCCCTATACCTGTGAGGTGTGTAAATATAAATTCACTACACGGCCGAGTTTAATGAGACACATGAGAACTCACACAGGTGAAAAACCTTATGCTTGTAAGTTATGCTCCTTTAAATGTAATCAGCGTGGTAGTTTAACGAGGCACATGAAAACTCACACTGGTAATGAAACTTTTGTTTGTAAGCTGTGCACATTTAAATGTACTAAGAGAAATTATTTGAAGCACATGAGAACTCACGATTTGAAGCACATGAGAACTCACACAGGTGAAAAACCTTTTGCTTCTCATGAATGTGAATATAAATGTAGTCAGAGTGGTAATTTAGAGAACCATATTAGAACTCACGCAGGTGAAAAACCTTTTGCTTGTCATAAATGTCAATATAAATGTACTCAGAGTGGTAGTTTAGTAAAACACATGAGAACTCACACAGGTGAAAAACCTTTTGCTTGTCATGAATGTGAATATAGATGTAGTCAGAGTAGTAATTTAGAGAGGCATATGAGAACTCACACAGGTGAAAAACCTTTTGCTTGTCATAAATGTCAATATAAATGTACTCAGAGTGGTAGGTTAGTGAAACACATGAGAACTCACACAAGTGAAAAACGTTTTGCTTGTCATAAATGTCAATATAAATGTACTCAGAGAGCTAGTTTAGTGAAACACATGAGAACTCACACAAGTGAAAAACATTTTGCTTGTCATGAATGTCAATATAAATATACTCTGAGAAGTAGTTTGGTAAGACACATGAGAACACACATGGGCGACTAACTGATGTTTGCAAGTAATGTATGTAATGATAACTAACAGTTATAGAGCAAGACCTAAGTTATTTTCTCAGCATTTATTTGTGTACGATAGAGTAGTGTTCGTATGTCATTTCAGTGTATGCTACTATATCTGCTAGCTTGTGCCGGCGGCCAATTTCCAGATACCAGGTGCTAAAGGTAGGTAAAAACTAGAATAACTTATCTTAAATTCTCAGGGCTGTTTTACATAAATGTTTTAAAGAATATTGTAAAAATTATTAAATTAATACTGCCAGACGCATCCGCCGGCGGTAACTTTTGCCAGACGCTTTGAAGGCCCCCCCCCCCCCCCCCCACCCCCAAAATAATTTAAGTTACTTTTATTCTCAGTTCTGATTTTTATACATGATACTCAGAGAACTATTGCAATATTTTCTAAAAGCTGCCAGACCTATTGGGGGGGGTCAAACATCCCCCCAGACACACATTAAATGTCCCTACGAGTATGAGTGCGAGAGTGATTTGATGGTTTTTAGGGTTCCGTACCCAAAGGGTACCAACGGGACCCTATTACTAAGCCTACGCTGTCCGTCCGTCCGTCCGTCCGTCCGTCCGTCCGTCTGTCAGCGGGCTATATCTCGTAAACCGTAATAGATAGACAGATGAAATTTTCACATATTATGTAATTCTATTGCCGCTATAACAACAAATAATAAAAATTAAATTAAATTAAAAAAATTAAATTAAAATGGGTAGGTGGGTAGATGGAAAATTTTTAATTTAATTTTTTTAACGGAACCCTGAAAGAGCGAGGCCCGACTCGCACTTGGCCGATTTTTATAATACATAATATGACTTTATTAAACTTTATTACGGGTATTATCCAATCCAATCCAATCCATCAGCCTGTATGCATCCACTGCTGGACATAGGCCTTTCCGAAAGCATGCCAGCAAATCAGCAGTCCTCCGCTTTCCTCATCCAGCCGCTTCCCGCCACCTTCTTAAGGTCAGGTCGAGCGAGCTGGAGGGCGTGCTACACTGTCCTTACCGGTACCCGGTCTCCACTCCAGAACACGTCTGCCCCATCGGCCATCGGTTCTGCGACAGATATGACCTGCCCACTGCCACTTCAGCTTGCTAATCCTCAGAGCTACGTAGTTCTCGGGTGGGTAACTAATCGGTGTTACATAATTAAATATATGATCAAACGAACTTACCTGTACGTGAAGTTCGATCATTATTATATGAGTCGCTTCATTCGAAGATATTATGATTTTTAACTAAGTAGTCCCCTTTAACCTACGGCAACACTATGCACGCTTTTAGAGAGTAAACAGTAGGTACCTTCTCTTTAAAAAAATATTTTTAGTCCACCCACAGTACGGCCCTTCCAACGTTACTCATTCTTTTAGAGATTCGTTAAGAACAAAACTTTTGGGGTTAAAATCACTGTTGGAATACGTGATTTTATTACGGGAGAGGAGGGTCCTTATATCTTCGAATGAAGCGACTCATATAATAATGATCGAACTTCACGTACAGGTAAGTTCGTTTGATCATATATTATATTTCGTCGCTTCATTCTTCAGATATTATGATTTTTAACTAAGTAGATTTTCAGAGAAACTAGTTTTGTTCGGGTTATGCTAATTAATTATTATTAACCAAAGCGAAACGTATTCACAATTACTATTATTAAATTATTAAATTAATCGTAATTACAATCACTATTAAAATAAATTATTACATTAAATAAAAATTATTTTGGCGATATTAAACAAATCAACAAAATGTACTAAATCAGTTAACTACGGGAAACACAACTGCATTTGCGAAATCATCATTAGTTATAATTGGCCGGTTATAGAATCGGGCAAAAGCTAAAGATGTGCTGGACCAACCAGCTGTCTTTCTAATTGTGTCTACAGTAAGGCTAGAGGCGCGAGCTGCCGACGTAGCGGCATGTCGGGTGCTGTGTGCGCTGAACTTGCTTACGTCCACACCGCTTTCTGAGAGCACCTGTTTAATCCAGCGACTGACAGATTGAGCTGTAGCTGCTTTGTGTGGTTTCTTATAAGTTAATAAGAGATTTCCTACATTCATTGCCCTCATATTTTTTGTTACAAAAATATATAATCCTTGAGGGCCGAAGCAGGGCATATGTTAATATTGTCTCGAAAGAAAGGAAGGAGCAATACCGGCTGATCTCGGCCAGGAGCCGAAGTCTTGATAACATCTGTTATGGCTATCTTAACCCCATTAGGAGTAAGTGATATATTCTCTAATTTGATTAGAGAAAGTGTTTGTACCCTATGAGCTGTGCAGAGGGCCAATAAGATAACTAGTTTTTTGGTGATTTTCTCGATACTTAATTCCAAATTAGGGTACCAATTAGACACATGATTTAGCACCAGTTGTGGATCCCAGGTAAATGTATACTTTGGCTTATTGGGCTTAAGTTTATAAGCTCCTTTCAGTAGGTAATCGTTTTATACAATCATCGGAACGTACCTTAAAGTCTAGAATTAACGACAACGCAGAGCGGCGGCTATTGAGGGAGCCATATGAGCAACCCTTATCAAATTGCTTCGTTATAAATGAAAGAACAAATGATTTTGAAGTGCTAAAAACGTCGATATTTTGAGACGAGCAAAACTGCTACCAGAGTTTAAATGTGACGTTATATTGCTTTATAGTATTGTCGGCGAGCGAAGCCATCATCAAGTTTAGTGATTCGGGCGGGATCCCACGGCGTGTGAACGCCGTCCGCAAAGCCTCGCGACACCCAGGGTATAAGCTTGGTGTGCAGCGTACTCCATGAAATGGGATTGACGAAGAAGTTTACTAGGATTTAGATAAAGTATATGGGAGTCAAGTAAGCTTTGTAAAAGTGGGTACCATGGCTGCGAAGGCCACTGTGGAAAAACTAAAATTCCTTTAGCACCATCTTCAATGACTTTACGTAAACATTTTAGAATTAAGGAAAAAGGCGGAAACGCATAGAATTATTTGAATTGCCAGTTCAAGGTAAAAGCATCTACAGCGTACGCATCAGGTTCTTGTTTCCAAGAAACGAACACCTCACATTTGGCATTGTCGCGAGAAGCAAACCGATCAATATCAGGACAACCAAAATGTCTTTTAATAATTCGATACGCGTGATATGATAGCACCCACTCTGTATCAGGGTTTGTGTTTCTAAATCCTTCGTCAGCAAGATTATCTTTCGTGTTTACGTAAGACGCGAACAACCAAATGTTGCGCTCCTCGCACCATTGCCAAATGCATCTTGTGAGATTGTTTAGATGCGGGAACTGAATTCCACCTGAGCGATTTATATAACTGATCGCCGTGGTATTGTCTACCCTCAGCAATATCGCGCAGTTATATACGGCTAAGAGTTCGAGGTAGTTTATATGATGTTTCATTTCTATGGCTTTCCATTTGCCATCCACTTTTGCACCATTACAGACAGCACCCCAACCCGTTCTAGAAGCGTCTGAATATATTTCTTTTTTATAGTTTTGATTTCTGTGAAGATATGATTACGCCACCAATTTAAATCTTCTAGGACTATTTCGGGAATATTAATCTTATGTTCGTAATTATTATTATGCTGTTGTAAAGCCAGAAATTTCTGGCGTTCCAACAGCTTTGTGTACAGCCAAACATATTGCACCGCTGGACAAGCTGCTACCAAAACACCTAATAATTGCGCAAATTCCCGAATTGTACATCTTGGCAACCTCGAGAACTTTTTAATCAAATGATTAATGTTGTTACGTTTATCGATAGGTAGCGACAACGACATGTCATGTGTATGACAAACAAACCCTAGAAATTTACATTTTTGAGATGGTTTTAAAGAACTTTTATCGTAATTAACTACGGAACCTAAACATTCTAAAAGTTTTAGGGTTTCGCGTACGTTATTAGCACATTCGTCGTAATCATTACCTATACATAATATGTCATCTAAATAAATGACTGACTTGTGTCCCTGTTTTCGAAGGTAGGCGATAACCTTCATGATTTTTGTGAACACCCTCGGTGATACGGATAGTCCATACGGCATGGCAGTGAACTCATATGTACAAAAACTATTAGAATTAGGGGCCTGAAAGTTAAATCGTAAGTATTTTCGATTGGATTCGGCTATTGGAACTAATAAATAAGCTTCTTTTAAGTCGATTATTGCTAAGAATCCGCCTTGGGGAACTAATTTAGCTGCAGTCCTATGATCCTCCATTTTAAAATGTGTATGTGTAATAAATTTATTTAATGATTTTAAATTTAAAATAAATCGCTTGCTTCCGTTAGCTTTCGGTGCCAAAAATATTTTTGATATGTATTGACCGTGAGTTGGGATACAACGTGATATTGCCCCTAATTCTAATAATTTATTAATGGCTACGTGCATATCTCGAGTCTCATCGTCAGTAAAAGTTAGACAATGGTACGACAGGTTGAGTCACTCGCGTATAAAAAGGTATTGTAAAACCATGTTCTATCCATGATAACACAACTGTGTTATTGGTTATATGAAACCAAAAATTAAGGAAGAATTGTATTCTACCCGCATGTACCTTATTAATTATTTCCGGTGCGATGCACAGGTCTTCGATGTGTAGGAGGTCTTCGCATGCGCTACTTGAGACGGCGCTGGATATGGCCGGCGTGTCGTCACTGGTGGACGCCTCTGACCTCCCCCCCCCCCCCCCGCCCCCCGTTCGACGGGTAACGAGGAGGTCCTGACAAGTTTCCCTGGGCAGCTGGATGGATGGCCGATGTTTGAGGAGTAATAGTTTTCTGATTCGTTGTTGTTTTTCTTATTTGAGATCCTTGTTTTTCTATAGCCTTGCTGGCTTTAATTTTTTCGGACAATGAGTCACCGCATAGGGTCTCGTCACGTCCGGATTCTTGAATAAATTGTAAAAGGCTCTTTTCTAAACTGGGCGTAATTAATTTTATTCTATCTTGAGATAGACAGTGATGTAAATCAGATAGCAGCCGACAACCGTCGCTTAAGTGTTTCTTGCAATGCAAGGACCTTATTGTCGGTCTTGAGCAAGACGTCCATTGCCTTGTTTATAGCCGCGGTCCCTTTTCCTAGCTGTTGTTGAAAACCAACCAATTTTTTGTCACGCCCCTTGACTATATCTGTTACCGCGGCTGCGATTTCCATATTCAATTTCGGCGCTTGCAATAATTTGCAATTCGCTGGTATGAGGTTCTATTTTATGAGCCTATCTTTCTCCTCTTTGGGTAAACCCTTTTTAGTAAGGGTGTCCACAAGCTCGCTAGACTTTCGTGGATGTCTTCCCCGAAGACTGGTGCACTAAGTGTAGAGGATCCCAAAGCAGAGAGTAGCTCCGGATCTAAACTTACTGCTGAAGTTGTTTCCGCTGCTGACGTAGATCTTCCACAAGGTCTGACGTATCTTGCAAAGCAGGGGCCACTGGCTGGTCATTCTCATTTGGAAGAGTTGTTGGAGTGGTCGGATAACGTTAGGTAGGAATTTAACGCATTTCGCGTTAATATTGTCTCGCAGACAATAATTTGTAGTTAATGTACATATCTATTCAAGATTACACATTTTCTACATAATCGTCATAAAAATATGACTCATAACTAGCTCGCAGCTAGTTACGCTATCGCAATTGACTCGCAGTCAATTTCGATTTGTTTGATATTCATCTACCTGCTTCTTCGTAAAAACGGTGACACTGGTTAACAAAAACTTCAACTAACCTGAAAAGTTTCCGTCCTCTGACGAATCTAACGGTAATCGTAATCGACGCCAATATCCTTTTCTTCTAACTTTCTAATTTTACGTTTGTATCACTCCAATTTCTGTTGAGCACTACGTTTCGGCATTTTTTATAGGCACGTGCACTCGTTGCCACGCACGAAAAAAGGAATGAGTAACGTTGGAAGGGCCGTACTGTGGGTGGACTAAAAATATTTTTTTAAAGAGAAGGTACCTACTGTTTACTCTCTAAAAGCGTGCATAGTGTTGCCGTAGGTTAAAGGGGACTACTTAGTTAAAAATCATAATATCTGAAGAATGAAGCGACGAAATATAATAATAGTCTGAACTTTGATTATTTATTCACATAATACTCGTAATAATTATAGAAAGTAAAACTATTTTAATTTTTAATGAGAATTTTTACTTGAATTTGTTAACTTACAGATTAATGTTTTTTACTGTTGAGGGGAATTTCGGATGTCATTAGAAAGAACCGTCCTTAGTCGAGTACCATTTATTACTCATCTTAAATCTAAAAGATACATCTTAAATACAAATCTTAACTACGTCATTCTATTACTCACCTCGGGGTGAATGAAAAAAAAATATATACACAATTGTTATTTTTTTTTAGGTACATACAAGTTAACATTACTTACTTATGTTGTAAATGGTTTGTCCTATTCTGTAATATATAATCTTTATTATTTTTTAAAATTTTGACGTTAGCTCCTAAATCTTCAGAAACAACATAATATGAACCATCCCATTGTTGATCTAACTTACTTGCTGTTTCATTCTTAACTAATAGTAATTGTCCATTACTATATGAAATATTGTTTAAATTCTTATCATATGAATTTTTATGCTTATTTTTGCTTATAATTAAATTATTATGAGTATCTTTATGTGCTACTTGTAACCTATACTTAAGATCTATAGAATAATTTTCGGGATTATACAAGGGTTCTATACGTTGACTTACTCTAGATGGTATGACACTAGGTCTTCCAAATACTGATTCGGACGGTGTGTATTTTGTATCTGTGTGAACAGTATTATTGAAGCAGAAACACCAAAATGGTAGCCACTGACTCTATGTATCTTTTTGACCATTGCATTGTATTCTTAAATATGTGCCTAAATTTTTATGAGAATTTTCTAATGCTCCTATTGTCTGATGGTGATATGCTGTTGACGTTAATTTTTCTATTTCTATAAAAGCTTAAAAGCTTACAAACCTGTTCCATTGTTAATGAGATTAATTCTTTTCCGTGATCTGTGCAAATTACGTTAGGAATTCCGTAACTAATTCATTAGCAACATTTACCGTTTCCTTATTCTGTAAGGGGTATGCTTCCACGAACTTTGTCAATTCGCACTGTACAGTTAAAATATAGCAATTACCTTGTAAGTCTTTCTGAAGGGGACCTGCTAAATCTAAATATATTTTTTCAAATGCATGTGAAGCTGTTGTAGTTATTTCCATTGGCGCCTTGATATACCTACATTGCTTCATTTTTTGACATTTTGTACATTTTTGCACAAATAATTGTATGTCTTTATATATACCTGGCCAGTCAAATTTTCGTCTTATATGTCAGTCATTCTACGCACACCTGCATGTCCACTGGTGGGTAGATGATGATAATCATGTAAAATAAATTATTTTTCTTCCTCATTATCGATTTTTATTACACCTCTTAGTATACATATTCGTGGACTAGTCCAAACCTTTGTCGACTTTATTTTTCTTTTTATGCATAGTTCTTTTATATCAATTTTCCTACAAAATTCTCTTAACACATTCGACTCGCGTAAAATGTGCAATAAAGTCAAGGTTAATATAAATCATATTCCTTTTTTACTGAACATAACACATTCGCTTTCTACGTTTATATTCTTTCCTCAATTTGTCTAACTCACTTTTCCTATGAAAGTCATTTCAATAGATTCTTTTGGCATTTTCAGCAATTCCAAAACATTCGGTTGATCAGGCCTTATGTCGGTGGCTTTACTGCTAATGGGTGAATCATTTTGTTCATGATTTTTCTATTTCCGGAAAATCGTCATCCATGGCTTGAGTTGAGCTTCCCATAATATCAACTTCAATTTCTGATTATCTCTTTTACCCAATCATTATGTGCTCCTTTTAATATACTCCTTATAGTGCTAAAAGATTTACCTGAGTAACAAACAAACACATAGTAAATAACAAATGAAAACTTTTAATGAATATTGCTATTTATCAATAAACTATTACTATTTAATATAACGGCACCCCTCTCGCCGAGCGTCTAATAAAGGCAATCGCACACTATCTCAGAACAGAACATCATTCTCAGCAATCACCTTCTCTTCATCATATTAACAACTGATCTCTATCTGACTGCGTCACAGAATTCCGAATCATAGACCATGAACACTAGAATAATCTAAATGCTACCATAGACTGCAAACATTAGGGAATGCGACTTTATACAACCATCCACAGAGAAATCGATAACACATAGAACTAGGAATTACGACTACGTTAACAGATTGCGCCTCACAAATATTTTATCAAATATTATTATCCTATTAGTTTGCCAAACGTGGTTCAAGTATTAAATTAGTCTGGGTATGCTATACGCATTCTGAAAAATAAACAAACCCTAACATAACCTCCTTAATATTTAACATAGATATGTTTCAACATAAGTATGTTTTCGGAAAAATCGTCACCGAAATCTTGCAAAACTTGCTTTATAACAACTTGATAAGATAATATTAACTGAATTGATGTTGGCGGTTTTTCGGAAAATATTGTCAAGTTCCGACAAAATATTTCCCGCTCCATATTTTGCAAGAGAACGCCTATACCAACTTTATACTTTAAAGATCACCTCTTGAATTTAACTATAGGGATGGTTTTATTTATATTAATCGACTCATTTTCAAGTATTTCGTACAATTTAAAACAAAATTGATAATATATATGAATTCCATTTTCCAAGTCAATGAATAGCGCCATATTGTGTGTTGACAGGAAAGAGAAAGAAAAAAATAGTTCCGTTTCTACTCTTTATTGCCAGACTATATCTTCGTATACTGTGTCTGTACTAAGTGGGTCTGACTTGAGGTGCGGTGCGGGGAAGCGCGAGGGGGAGTAGGGGCCAATATTAATCGAACGTGTAGTAGTTCGGAAATAAAAAAGTAAAAGTAAAAATGTTTCGTTTCAGCCCCTCGTTTGGCCGTGAGACTAGACACAGATAGTGAAACAGATACATCCCCGACATCCGAACAAGCGTTTGAGATTGGTGATGACGAAGAAGTCAACAAATCAAGCCACGAAAACAACGACGGAAGAGAAATATTGTATATATATGTGAATGAAGACAGAGATACTGACTCCGAAGGTTCGGATGATCAGACAACAAGCCAAGACGAACCTCCTACGTCAGAAACCACTGAGCCAGTCACCACACATACTACTGTGGAGACAGATTGTTCTAATGTTGATGTCAATGTCGAGAATATTAAAACGCTAAGTGATGATAATGTACACACACATACAGGGAAACAAATTGAGGGGAAAATACTTATTTGTGACTTTTGTCAAACTGTATTTAAACGGAAAAGTCTGTTAGTGTCCCACATAAGTAAACATCATTGTACTAATAAGAAAAAGTTTGTGAGCCACGTTGAATTCCACGCAGGTGATAAACCTTTTGCTTGTAAGTTTTGTAACTATCGATGTGTTAGTAAATATATTTTAGTGAACCACGTGAGAACTCACACTGGTGAGAAGCCCTATACCTGTGATGTGTGCAAGCGTAAATTCGCTGTTAAGTGTAGTTTAGTGACCCACATGAGAACTCACACTGGTGATAAACCTTTTGCTTGTAAGTTTTGTAACTATAGAAGCTGTACAAAACATAATTTAGATCACCACGTGAGGAACCACACTGGTGAGAAGCCCTATGCCTGTGACGTATGCAAACGTAAATTCGCTGTTAAGCGGACTTTAGCGAGCCACATGAGAACTCACGCAGTCGATAAACCTTTTGCTTGTAAGTTTTGTAACTATAGATGTTTTTGTAAATATATTTTAGTGAACCACGTGAGGACCCACACTGGTGAGAAGCCCTATGCCTGTGACGTGTGCAAACGTAAATTCGCTGTTAAGCAGACTTTAGTGAGCCACATGAGAACTCACACTGGTGATACTCGTAAACCTTTTGCTTGTAATTTTTGTAACTATCGAAGTGTAAAAAATCAGAACTTAGTTAAGCACGTGAGAACCCACACTGGTGAGAAGCCATATGCCTGTGAGGTGTGCAATTATAAATTTGCTGTACAGGAGACCTTAGTGAGACACATGAGAACTCATACCGGTGAAAAACCCCATGCTTGCGAGTTATGCGACTATAAATGTATTCAGCATAGTAGTTTAGTGAGGCACATGAGAACTCACACTGGTAATAAACCTTTTGCTTGTAAGCTCTGTACATTTAAATGTACTAAAAAAAGTGTTTTAGTTAAGCACATGAGAACTCACACGGGTGACAAACAATTAATGTCAATATAAATGTGCTAAGAAGATTGGTTTACTGAAGCACATGAGATCTCACACCGGTGATAAACCTATTGTTATTGCATCATAAAATGAATAGATGCCTGTTTCCGTCGAAGGGGAGGCGAATAGAAATTAAAAATATCAATTACTAGCTGATGCCCGCGACTTCGTCCGCGTGGATTTAGTTTTTAAAACCCCGCGGGAACTCTTTGATTTTCTGGGATGCCTATGACACCCTCCAGGTTCTCAACTATATCTAACTATACCTATCCAAAAAAATCACGTCAATGCGTAGCTTTGTTGCAGTGTGATTGACGGACAAAGCAACAAACAAACAATTTTAACAAAACATTTATAATATTAGTAGAGATGTATTAGAAAGGGAATGAATACTACGATAGTAAAGGCGATCTAATTTAATTTTAGAACACAAAAACTACTATTGTGACATCTAATATTATAGTGAGATATATTCCCTCAGGGATTTTTTTGTAGAGAATAATGAGTACTTGTGGCGTACAACCTCTTTCATTGAGGTTTGAACTAGCCAGCTATCTGTCAGCGAGAACGTTTTGATTATGGAACATGTGTGAAGCAATAAAAGCTGCGGGAGCTGATGCGCGCAGGAATTACTCTACAATCGTTCAGGCCGGCCATAATCTAAAATTGTGTATTGTGTTGTATATTATTATTTTGTAAGTTCTTGTTTATTTGACCATTTAAATAGAATCAAAATTCGACAGCAAGACTTAATTTTCATTTATATAAGCTACGTTTAAATTCATCATGAACAAGTTTCTATATACTTTAATCATGTAGTACAAAACTTTTATAGGAACAAAGTTCCCTATGGGGCGTTGCGAAGGGGAACCCTAGCCGGCAAAAAACGTCCGTAACGTTAAAAATAAGCGTAAGATTCACCTCTCCTGTAAAATTTTGTATGAAATTTTGTTTTTCACCAATGGTTTCGTATAGAGGACAAAAATTCATTCCGAGGAAAAATATGGAGAGAGCTGATGATTGAGGATTTCGGAGACGGGTGAGGTGCACGGCCAGGGTATTGAAGATAGGTGGGGGGTGCTCGAACAAATGTCACTCGAAACGTCATCCAATTGCCAGTGAGCTGAAAAAAAATCAAAATGGCTGATTCAAGATGGCAGCCATACCAATTTCACTGGTGTCTATCCGGAGAGTATTAAAGATGGAAGAGTGGTTTCTCGGAAAAAGATGATCAGAACCCGAAGGTCTGCGTTATGGTGAATAGAAAAAGAAGTGTGGTGTCGTGGGACACCAGGTAGGAACGAAGTTCTTTTTTATAAAAATATTAGTTTCAAGTTCTATTCGAGGTATAAAAAAATAATTATTCGGGTATACATTTTTTATCATGATTTTTTTATCGATAAAAATCAAAATGACCCCAGGGAAGCCTTAATGTAGATTTTATAAAATATTAAAATTAAAATAATTTTATAAAATTAAAAATGAAAATAAAATCGCGCGCCCCCGAGTGAGCTCGAACCACCAACCTTTCGGGTAACAGCCGCACGCAAGCCGATTGCGCCACGGAGGCCATGCACAACTTATTGAAATTACTAGTATATAAGATTCTTAAGCCAAATCTTACGCTTTTTTCATAACTTTACGAAGGTTTTTTGCCGGCTAGGGTCCCTCCGCAACGTGCCATAGGGAACTTCGTTCCAAAAATTCAACATGCCAGAATTTATTTTTCCATACAAACTATGTAAGACGAAGTTTCCTTTTCTGTTTTTATAAAAGAATTCTCATTCTGGCAAATGATGAGATATGATGATCGAGGGTTTGGAAGGTGGGTGAGGAGCACGGCCAGGGTATTGAAAATAGATGGGGTGTGCTTGAACAAGTCACTCGAAACCTCATCCAATCGGCAGGGAGTTGAAAATAATTCCAAAATGGCGGATTCAAGATGGCGGCCATACAAATTTAGTTGGTGTCTTTCTCGGAGAGTATAAAAGATGAAAGAGTGGTGTGTAGTTAAAAAAAGGTCTGAAACTCTAGTGGATGAACAGAAAAATCGCGGTCCACTTTAGTGGGCCGCGCACCCACGCGCCTTAATAGTTATTATATATTTTTATAAATCATTGTTTTTGTAAAGTAGTTTTTTTGGTTTTTATCGATAAAAAAATATGATAAAAATGTATACTTACCCGAATAATTATTTTCTTTATACCTCGAATAGAACTTGAAATTAATATTTTTATAATAAGGAACTTCGTTCCTATCTGGTGTCCCACGACACCAGCTAACGCAAAAATAATGCATTTTATAGGCAAAGTTTTGCTACTTTGGTTTACATTATTGCAATTTTCATAATGATCTCTAATTTTTTGAAAATAAATTATTGCCTATGTTACTTCTTGATAACTTAGCTTTCTATTGGTGAAAAAATGGTTAAAATCGGTCCAGTAGTTACAGAGCCTATTCGGTACAAACAAACAAACAAAAAATCTTTCCTCTTTATAATATTATTAGTATTAGTATACATTTTAGTCCGCATGGAGATAGTTTTTAAAACGAGACACCTTCTGTATTTACGGAATAAAAGGCCTATGGCACTCTACACGTCCTTATCTATACCTGTGAAATAGTCACGACGATCCATTGCTGCGTGATTGCAGGGCAAACTAACAAACATACTTGCATTTTTTTAATATAGACTAGCGCTTGACTGCAATCTCACCTGATGGTAAGTGAAGATGCAGCCTAAGATGGAGCGCGCTTGCCTAGAAGATGCCTATTCACTCTTGATTTAAAGGTACCCAAGTTATAGTCAGATGGAAAAACGGAAGCCGGAAGGGCATTCCAAATTTTAGCGGTGCGTATTAGGAACGAGGAAGCAAAGCGCTTAGTGCGGGATCGTGGAATTTCGACCACGTAGCGGTGCAGATTCGAGCGATGCCTTGCGGTTCGATGGTAGAAGGGTGATGGAGGAACTAGTTCAAATAGTTCTTGAACACACTCTCCGAAATATATCCTGTAGAATACCGACAGACAGGCAACCTTGCGCCAATGTTCCAGACTTTGAAGTTTGGAGTTAGTTCGCGATTCGTCGCCAATGAGCACGAGCTTCTGGCACGTCTATCCACCGAATCCAATGCAGCAAGCTGGTACTTGGCAGAGCCGTCCCATAAATGGCTGCAGTACTCCATGCACGATCGAACTTGTGCTTGATACAAGGTAACAAGCTGTTCCGGCGTGAAGTAGCGCTTGACCTTATTGAAGATACCAAGTTTCTTGCCAGCAGTTTTTGCCTTGGATTCGATGCATCGTCCAAAGTTAAGATTTGACGAGACATTAATGCCAAGAAGAACAATACTGTCAGTGACCGGTACGGATACATTTCGGAAAGTCGGAGTCAGCGGGAATGGACTCCGTTTTGCGGTGAACAAACACGCTTGCGTTTTGGTAGCATTAAACGAAGCTTTAGAAAACAAAATTTTGTGAACCACCTGAAGACCCACTCTGGTGAGAAGCCATATGCCTGTGAGGTGTGCAAACGTAAATACACTTGTAAGATGAGTTTAGAGACACACATGAGAAATCACACTGGTGATAAACCTTTTGCTTGTACGTTGTGTAAATATCGAAGTTGTAGTAATCGGTCCTTAGTGATCCACCTGAGGACCCACACTGGTGAGAAGCCCTATACCTGTGAGGTGTGCAAATATAAATTCGCTACACAGGCGAGTTTAGTGAGACACTTGAGAACTCACACAGGTGATAAACCTTACGCTTGTAAATTATGCTCTTTTAAATGTAATCAGCGTGGTAGTTTAACGAGGCACATGAGAACTCACACTGATAACAAAGCTTATACCTAGTTTTTGATAGAGAATAAGAGCGATACTTTTATCGCTCTTTTTCTCTATCAAAATCTTGGTATATCATAATAAAACTGTATCTAAAATATTTATTTTATTTTGTCAAAAGTATCTGAGATTTTTACACTCATTGAAAATAATATTAGAATGTGCGAGAGAGAGGGATGCCAAATATATTAGTCCTCTTAATAGTGTATTAGATTACGTTACCATTTTTAAAGCTTGTATAGCGTGTAAATTGCAAGGTTTAAATGATATTGAGTTAGTAGTATTAGTAATATTGAATTAGTAGTACTAGTAATATTGAGTTAGTAGTTTTAATTAAGTTAATGTGATTTAAGTATTGGAAAATTAAGAAAATGGCGTAGTTAACCGTGTATGGTAGGTAACTATCTCAGTATAGTTCTTGCAATTTACGAGCACTTTACTTATAGTTATGCCGTGTACATGCACATTGCGTAAGTGTGCGTGCCTGTCGGACCCTAGGTGGGAGCGGGAGGGCGAGAGCATTGCGCTCGCTCACACTTGTGCAGAAACGACACACACAGAACTGTGAGCACAGCGCGCTTGTCAATTGCAAGAACTACAACTAACTAAAAATAATAGCATTTCACCTAGACCAACGAAAAGAAAAAGCCCAACAAGACTTTGTAAAATTGCTTATTAACACTATTCTACAGACGAATCATTGATGAAGGTGTAATTTATGGTGCAGTCAATGGAATTGTTATTCAAATTCAAATTTATTTATTTCATGTAGGCCAACCTGTGGCTCTTATGACACGTCAAGATTCTACCACCGGTTCGGAAAGCGGATTCTGCTGAGAAGAGCCGGCAAAAAACTCAGCAGTTGCTCTTTTCAAAATAATCATTTTACAATATTAATAAGTAGCTATTACATTGTAATAAGTTTTTATACTATCTTGTGGGCAGCTGGATGCCAAGCTGATTTAACCCGTGCATCTTTGTTAGAATAGAATATGACATTTCCACAAAAATTACTACAATTCAATTCATGTCAAAGACTAGTTACAAAGACTACAAAGTTAAATCAATGACTAATGTCAGAATTAATTAAATTGATTTCATTAATTCCGAATCCAAGCTAATGAATCTGTTGAATCCATGGGAGTCAAGTTATATACAACAGATTTGTTATTATACATACTTAAGTAAATTGTATAGAAACTTGTGTGCTGACTTTTGAACAATAAAAAATAATTAATTATTGATGGCAGGTTTCATTTAATCCATTCCCAAATATTCAATCAGTCAATGTTGTGACTTGTTAAGGAAATAATGGAACCTATGTCAATGGAATTGTTTGTTATTATGTAGTCTTTAGTAAATATCATTGATCGTCTATGATTGTAGTGTATAAAATATTTTCTTAATCCATACAGAAACTTTGCAAGATGGTCCCTTAAAGCCTTCGGGTTTTAACTTCTCAGTCCTGATGCTTCAGCGAATAAGAGCCACAAGCTGGCCAACGTGAAATAAGCATTTTTGATTTGATTTAGTTAAGAGTCTATGCTCGGAGTATCCCCGCGAGATCCGCAGGAGAACAAAATCACCGACATAGCTCGGCGAGTCGCGAAACTGAAGTGAAAATGGGCGGACACATAGTTCGAAGAGCTGATGGTCGGTGGGGATCCCAAGGTGCTGGAGCGGCGACCCCGCACCGGGAAGCGCAGTATTAGCAGACCCCCCACTCGGTGGACCGATGATATCAAACGAGAATAAAGCAGAAAACGTTCTTTGGAAATAAAAAGTAACAGTAAAAATGTTTTGTTTCAGCCCCTCGTTTGGCCGTAAGACTAGACTTAGATAGTAAAACCGATACATCCTCGCATCCGCAAGCGTTTGAGATTGGTGATGACGAAGAAGTCAACAAATTGAGCCTCGAAAACAGTGACGGAAGAGAAATATTGTATATATATGTCAATGAAGATAGAGATACTGACTCTGAAGGTTCGGATTATCAGACAACAAGCCAAGACGAACCTCCTACGTCAGAAACCACTGAGCCAGTCACCACACATACTACTGTGGAGACAGATTGTTCAAATGTTGATGTCAATGTCGAGAATATTAAAACGATAAGTGATGATAATGTACACACACATACAGGGAAACAAATTGAGGAAAAAATACTTATTTGTGACTTTTGTCAAACTGTTTTTAAACGGAAAAGTCTGTTAGTGTCCCACATTAGTAAACATAATCGTATTAATAAGTTGGTGAGTCATGTTGACTGCCAAGCAGGCGATGAACCTTTTGCTTGTAAGTTTTTTAACTATCGAAGTTATAGTAATCGGAACTTAGTGAACCACCTGAAGACTCACACTGGTGAGAAGCCCTATGCCTGTGACGTGTGCAAACGTAAATTCGCTATAAAGCAGAATTTAGTGCGCCACATGAGAACTCACACTGGTGATAAACCTTTCGCTTGTAAGTTTTGTAACTATCGAAGTTTTAATAAACATAATTTACTGGAGCACGTGAGAACCCACACTGGTGAGAAGCCCTATGCCTGTGACGTGTGCAAACGTGAATTCGCTTTTAAGCGGAGTTTAAAGAGACACATGAGAACACACCCTGCTTATACCTTACCTTTTGCTTGTAATTTATGTGAATACAAATGTTTTGACAGTTGATTTGGTGAGACACATAAAATCTCACTGCGCTGGTGATAAACCTTTTGCTTGTAAGTTGTGTAAATATCGAAGCTGTATAAAACGTAATTTTGTGAACCACGTGAGGACCCACACTGGTGAGAAGCCCTATGCCTGTGACGTGTGCAAACGTAAATTCGCTGTTAAGCAGACTTTAGTGACACACATGAGAAATCACACTGGTGACA
The DNA here is from genome assembly GCA_029955525.1 of Oeneis ivallda. Lineage (NCBI taxonomy): Eukaryota > Metazoa > Arthropoda > Insecta > Lepidoptera > Nymphalidae > Oeneis > Oeneis ivallda. Next base: position 11,209,664 of record JARPMR010000028.1, on the reverse strand, counting down.
AACCTTTTGCTTGTAAGTTTTGTAACTATCGATGTATTAGTAAATTTATTTTAGTGAACCACGTGAGGACCCACACTGGTGAGAAGCCGTTTGCCTGTGAGGTGTGCAAATATAAATTCGCTGCACGGGCGGGTTTAGTGAGACACATGAGAACTCACACAGGTGAAAAACCTTTTGCTTGTCATGACTGCCAATATAAATGTTCTCATAGAGGTAGTTTAGTAAGGCACATGAAAATTCACAGGGGCGACTAATAGTTGTACGCATGTAGGTATGTAATGATAAGAACAGTTAAATGAATCACATGAGAACACACACTGGTGAGAAATCCTTTACTTATAAGCTTTGTCCATAGCAATATACTGTAATTGATATCAGCAGAGCAGCGTGAAATATGAGATTTATTCATAGTACCTAACTGTTTAATTGGACACCACTCAATATTATTACATACGGTTATGGTACAGTATTAAGTCTACAGCACAGTCCGCCCTGACACCACGGAATCACACCGTCTCACAGACAACGTAAATAGACTATATTGAGTAGGTACTACACGTTCGATTCAAGTTGGCCCCTACTTCGCCTCGCGCTACCCCGCACCGCACCTCAAGTCAGACCCACTTGTTACAGACACAGTGGAGATCTCTATCTTAACATCAGCTATATCTATCTATACTAATATTATAAAAAGGAAAGATTTTTTTGTTTGTTTGTACCGAATAGGCTCAGTAACTACTGGACCGAATTTAACCATTTTTTCACCAATAGAAAGCTAAGTTATCAGGAAGTATACATAGGCTATAATTTACTTTCAAAAAAATTAGACATCCATACGAAAATTGCAATAATATAACCCAAAGTAGGAAAATTTTGCAAAAAAAATGCATTATTTGGCGTGTGCTGAGAAAACTATTGATAATACATAAAAACGATGTACTACATGATTAAAGTACTCATTATTCTCTACAAAAAAGTCCCCGAGGGAATATATATCTGACTATCATATTTTAGTCACAATAGCTTTTATGTTCTGAAATTTTATTAGATCGCCTTTATTATCGTGGTATTAATTCTTCCTTACTAATACGTCATACTAATATTATAAATACGAAAGTGTTTGTTTGTTGGTTTGTTCTTCAATCACGCTGCAACAAAGCTACGGATCGACGTGATTTTTTGCATGGGTATGGTTGAGGACCTGGAGAGTGACATAGGCTACTTCTTATCCAGGAAAACCAAAGAGTTCCCGAGGGATTTTTAAAATTAAATCCACGCGGAAGAAGTCGCGTGCATCAGCTAGTACTCTATACAGACATACGTGCAAATAAATAAAATTCCAGTGTCTGTTTGTAATGTCAAAATAACATTTTTACTAAACGTATATTCGTTTACTACTAAAACAAAACATTCATTTTTAAAATTTTAGCGTGTTGGTCTGTCTATCTGTCTGTCTGTATGTTCCGGCTAATCTCGGGAACGGCTCTATAGGGTTCGGAGTAGGGTAAATGACAACACGTCCACTAAGGTTGAATTATACTTTTATAATGGAATCTTGATCTATTGAATACATGGCTTAAATAGTAATGCTTAAAGCTAAACATATACTTAGACTAACACCACACGCCCCAACAAAATGAAAAAAAAAAAGAAGGAAATAATCTTTTTTTTTTATTCTAAGTATATACAATTTTGTTCTGTTCTTATGCACTATCTCTTCCTTATTATTACGCAAAATTTTGACATTTGGCTCCATATCTTCTAAAACTTTATATGGGCCAGAATATATATCACTGAACTTATTTCCTGCTTCAGTTTTAATTAATATTAAATCATTTATTTTATACATTACTGGTTTTAAATATTCATCATATTTACATTTTCTTTTTTCCTTAAATAAAATTAAATTTTGTCTCGCATCACTATGTGCTTTTTGGAGTCTAAACTTTAATTCTAATTTATAGTTTTCGAAATTGTATAATGGTTCAACTACGTGATTTTTTAAATTAGAAGGTATATTACATGGTTTACCGAACACAAGCTCATATGGTGTAAACTTAGTTGCTGAATGTACTGAAGTATTGTATGAAAAACACCAAAATGGTAGCCAATTACTCCAATCCCTAGAGTTGTTGTCGGTTTGAATTCTCAAATATGCATTAAGATTTTTATGTGTGTTTTCGAGTGAACCAATAGATTCATGATGATATGCACAGGATACAGTTTGTTTTATATTCAGTAATTTACATACCTCAGTCATTGTCTTAGAGATGAACTCCGAGCCCCGATCCGTTGCTATCTCCCGTGGTATTCCGTATCGTAGTATGAAGTTATCAACAAATGCTCGAGCTACACTTACACTATCCTTACTTACTAATGGAAATGCTTCAACATACTTACTTAGCTCACACTGTAGAGTGAGTATATATGAGTAACTATAATAATCCTTATCCAAGGGCCCGACTATATCTAAGAAAACTTTATCGAAAGCAGACTGCGCAGTGGTAGTTATAACCATTGGTTGTTTGGTGTGTAACGAATGTTTTTGTTTTTGACATTTGCTACACTTTTTTACATACTCCGTGATATCTTCTACCATTTTAGGCCAGAAGTAATATTTTTTAATATTATTGAGCATACGCCGCATACCTGCGTGCCCACTCGTAGGAAGTAAATGAAAATCATTCAGAATAACTTTCTTATCGTCATCGTTGTCTATACTAATTACATTTTTCACAATGTATATTCGGGGATATTCCCGTGTACAATTATTTTTATAATATTTGGTTAACCATTCTATATACTTCTTACTTTCATCACTTTTAATTAAGAAAAGTTCATCGATCGAAATTTTTTTACAAATAGATTCCAAATCTCTCACGAAGGCGTCTCGCGTCGAACATGATCGAGAATATGGGTCTATAAAAATCTTATCCTTGTTAGGTACGTATACGAAATCGTTAAAACGCACGTATTTCATATTTTTTCCTAGTTTAAATTGTGAAATAATTAATTCACAACAATTTTTTGGCTTCCCAAGAATTTCAACGACTTTCGGTTGATCAGGCCGATTGTCTTCGTCATTCTTGTTAACCAAAGGATTGTTGGTATTATCAGTTGATGTATCATTTAGTTGTTTCATCATTCGCCGAGTCATAACATTCAAAACTTCCCTATTCATATTTTTTAATTCATCAGACGTTAAAATAATGCGAGATAACGCGTCTGCAGCCACATTACTCACACCTTTAACGTATTCTATTACGTAATCATACTCGTCGGTTAATCGAAATTTCAACAATCTACTGGAAGGGTTATTAATACTAAATAAGTAGACTAACGGTTTGTGATCCGTTTTAATTGTGAATTTTTTTGCCAAATAAATATGGTCGAAAATATTTAACTGACCACACAATAGCTAAAAGCTCTTTTTCTATTGTTGGATAGTTTATCTCAGATTTATTTAAAGTACGACTGGCATATGCTATTGGTAAGTCATTTTTATTACATAGCACCGAGCCTACAGCCAATCCAGAAGCATCTGTGTGCAATATAAATTCATTATCTGCATCAAAATTGGGATACTGCAAAATAGGTGGATTTACCAGGGATTGTGTAAGCTTAGTAAACGAGTTTTCACATTCTGTGCTCCATACAAAACTAGCACCTTTTCTGCATAGTTTATTCAAAGGTATAGTTATATCAGCAAAACGTGGAATAAATTTACGATAGTAATTCGCGAAAGCTACAAAACGTTTAACTTCATCTGCATTTTTTGGAGTTGGATAACTTTGCATTACTCGGGTTTTTTCTGGATCCGGTAAGACTCCCTTAGAAGATACTACATGGCCTAAATACAATAATTGTTTAGTTAAAAATTTGCACTTTTCGGGATTTACTTTTAAATTTATTTTCCTAAACCTTTCGAAAATGTCAATTAAATTATTGTTATGAGAATCGAGATTTCTCCCAAAGCATATGACGTCATCGAGATAAACGAGACACTTTTCATATTGTAAACCAGACATTGCTACTGTCATCAATCGACTAAAAGCACCTGGGCTGATTTTGAGCCCCATCGGAAGTCGCTTCATTTGATACTGCCTATCGGTAGTAAATGCAGTATACTTTCTACTCTCTGGGCATAATTCTAATTGATAACTGCTTTGACTGAGATCTAAATGCGTAAAGTAAATAGCGCCCGACAAAGAGTCGAGTATCTCTGCTATGTTAGGCAATGGAAACTTGTCATCTTTGAGCCTGTCATTCACTTTTCTATAGTCGATTACAATTCTCCACTTTTTATTACCCTGACTATCACTTTTCTTCGGAACGAGAAGGACTGGACTAGACCACTCGCTCTTACTCTCCTCTATAATATCGTTATCTAACATTTGTTTAATTTGCCGATCGATTTCATTTTTCTGACTTTTTGGTAGTCTATACGGCTTTGTATACGTTAGAACGGCATCATCTCTCAAATGTATTGATTGTTTATACATGTTCGTAACACCTAATTTATCTCGTGGCAACAAAAATACATCAGAGAATTTAGCACATATATTTTCGATAGAAATTTGCTCTTCTTTGGTAAGATGGTTTAAACTCAAAATGGATAACAATTTTTTCACACGTTCCGCATTTACGTCACTTTTTTCAAACGAACACAAAGTATATTCGTTCAAACTTACTACATCAGGAACAAAATAACTTAGTTTAACTTCTTCCTCTCTAGTATTTAAAATTTTTATTGGAATTTTACCACAAACAGGATTAACCAAAACAGATGCCAAAAACACTCCATCGCTCAACTGCTTAGGCATAACTACATATTCATTCTTTAAGTTAGTCCGCATAATGTACGTAAATTCGCACCTAGGCGGGATTGTTATATAATTATTATGACCAAGTTGACCCATCTGCAAAGGTATCTCAATAGGTGATCCTTGCTGAAGAGTCAAAATGTTTTTTTCAAAATCTAATATACAATTAAATTTACTCAAAAAGTCCTGTCCTAGTATACCATCCGTTCTACAAGAAAAGTTTTTCAAAACATAAAATTTATGTTCAAAATAAAAGTCATTGTAATTTTATTTTAAACGAACAAACCCATCGCAAAATATATGTCCTCCAATACCGTTTATTCTAATGCGCTCTTTATGGAAAGGAACATTCCATCTGTTTAATAACTCGAGTCTAATTACAGATAATGACGCACCGGTGTCAATTAGCCAGCTACAAGCCTCATCAAAAACATTCATGTGTACCAAATTAATGTTTTCGCAATAGAAATGTTCATGGCCGAAAAAACCAATTGTTATCTTTTTCGCTACTGTTTTTGACCTCACTGCCACTACTTGGATTTGAATCATCCCTAATATTCATCTCGGCTAAGTTTATTTGATTCCGTCGCGTCTGATTACGAACCCATGTGTGGCCACGAAAACCGCTGGAACCGCGATAATTATTCCGTCCGCGAGAAGCGAAATTATGAACATTACCACGATAACTACGACCATAACCATAGTTCGAGTTACTCACATTTCGAGTAGCGTGCATCCCCCTAGAATACCCTCTAGAAGAGTTTTGAAGAAAACGCCCTCTCGGGTTACGATTACCACAAGAGTTAGCGCTTTCGGACAATCTAGATTTTAAAACAAACTGTATCAGTTGCTTTTTGCTATTTTCGTCAATCATAGAGTCATACATTTCTATATTAGAAATTAATTGTTTGGTGACATTCTCATCACCCGTCATAACCGGTAGCAGAGAGACTGCAGTTTTTAGCTCAAACTTCTCCATGTTGGTGGTTGTACTTGGACCACTATCAATACTTTCAGAACAAAGTTGAACTATTTTCGAATAAAGCGAATTAATGCTATCAAATAACTTACAATACAGTTGACACTCCGAACCTTTTAGTTCCTTACGTTCTAAGTATTTGGGTTTCAATTAAATTTCTTAAAAAAACAAACTTATTATATAAACATTTTGCTTCTGTTCCTTTTTTCTCCTTTATATTAGGTGACCTCCTACTAGGTCCCAACTTTGTTAGGTAATCTTTAATATGTTGTAACTCGTCTAATATTTCTTTGATTTCCTTTGCCATAACACAAAGACACCCAAATAAAAATCAATAAATACGGTTAAATACCTTAAAAGTAATACCATTGTTAATATGACAGGGAATAATTAAAGGATTACAAATACTTATAATAATTATTAACTAACATTTTCCGCGCACTGACACTTTTACTCGCATTTTGCGCGCACTAGTACACATTCACACTGGCGAGTCCTTTGAAGCCGCAGCGCTGTCACGTTGCTGTCGCCGATAGATACTCATTGACCTCTGCAAGTGGTATGCGTCGATCCCTCGCTGGATCCACTGAGTATGGCACTTTCGATAGTACCGAAACAGCACTATTGCTGCCCCAACAAACAGCAAACCACATAATATAGCAATTAACATGTAGGACGTAGAGCTGACGTGCCACAATAACTGCTCCGTCGAAGCAGAGTTTCCTGCTCCGTTTTGTGCGATTATAATCTCTTGTTCTTTGGACTGTTGTTTGCCCATATTAATAATATCTTGAAATGCAGCAACACAAATCTCACAAGTCGCCAGTTTGTCCGAATATAATGTAATGAAATCATGATTCTAAAACTTCTTAAACCCTGTATTTCACTCACATAGTTTATGTTAACGCGTCCTTTTACGGCAGGTCACCCGACTCGCGCACGCGCAGGCAGGGTCGCCATATAGGGTTTGGAGTAGGGTAAATGACAACACGTCCACTAAGGTTGAATTATACTTTTATGATGGAATCTTGATCTATTGAATACATGGCTTAAATAGTAATGCTTAAAGCTAAAAATATACTTAGACTAACACCACACCGACCGACCGATTTTGACCGGACTTTCACTTACAGATAGCTGATGTTATAAGGACTACCTTAGGCTTACTAACTTAATTTTTGAACCGACTTTCAAAAACCAAAAAGTCAGTTAACTTATTTTCTTACAACATACCAGACCAGTCGAAGAAAACGCCACAAAATTTGTTTCCGGTTCAAAACTGGTTGGCGGAACCGTTTATAGATGGTAATATGCCTCACACAAATGAAACGCGTAAATGGGTGAATCAACTTTTTTTTTGTGGCGAAGAAATTTTTAAAAATAAATTAATTGTAATATTACACTTTTCTGTGTATTATTCATCTATAATATAATAAAACTGTAACAGGTCCAATTCTGTACATTGAAGATATTTTGAAAATTTTTGTTTGAGGGCACTCTATAATCGATACTGAAGCCAAAACAATTTTTTTTTAATTTTTTGTCTGTCTGTCTGTCTGTCTGTCTGTCTGTATCTTGGCCGCGCATCACGCCGAAACTACTGGACGGATTTAAATGAAACTTGGCACGATTTAAGATAATACTACGAGGTATAATATAGGATACTTTTTATCCCGAAATTCAGCACGGTTCCCTTGGGAGAGGGGCTGAAATTCCAAATGGGTATTTCGCTGTAATTCATTAAGGCGTATTCCGATTTAATCCATTCTTTTTTTGTTAGAAAGCAGGTTCTTTAGAGATTGTCCTGTAATTATTTCAAGGTCGCCAATTTCGTAGATCAGAAATTATAGACATCACGATCTTCAGTATAAGGTCCAAATAACTTGAACCCCGGAATCTACAAGATACTTTGAATGTACGGCTCATCTTAAGCTGGCAATCGTACTTATCGTATATAGCCATCGTGGATAGCCCTATTTTGTCAAAGTCAAACTACTCCAAGTCCAAAGGCGTCAGATTTTGCCAAACGATCATTATACCTACATACTACATAGTAGGTATGAATGTAATACATCGTATGGACTTAATGCTACAGTGTTTTCCTATGCAATTTAATATTCTAATCATACTAATATTATGAATGCGAAAGTGTGTTTGTTTGTTGGTTTGTCCTTCAATCACGCCACAATTACAGAGCCACGGATCGACGTGATTTTTTGCATGGGTACTATAGTTGAGGACATAGGCTACTTTTTATCTCGGAAAATCAAAGTGTTCACGAGGGATTTTAAAAACTAAATCTACGCGGACGAAGTCGCGGGCATCAGCTAGTATAGAATAAGAGCGACAAAAGTAATAAGTAGTTTTCGCCATTTTTCTCTATCAAAATCTGGGTATATCATAATAAAACTGTATCTAAAATATTTATTTTATTAAGTCAAAAGTATCTGAGATTTTTACCAGCATTGAAAATATTAGAATGTGCGAGAGAAGAATGCGAAACGTAATTCCTCTAATTAGTGTATTAGGTTATGTAACCGATTTTAAAGCTTGTTTAGTGTGTAAATTGCAAGGTTTAAATACACTTAAGTATTAACTTTTTAATATTGAGTAAGTAGTTTTAAATTAAGTTAATGGTATTCAAGTATTGGAAAATTTAGGAAATGGCGTAGTTAACCGTGTATGGTAGTTAACTATCTCAGTATAGTTCTTGCAGTTTACGAGCACGAGTGAGCTTTACTTGTAGTTGTCACATTGCGTAAGTGTGCGTGCCTGTCGGAGCCTAGGTGGGAGCGGGAGGGCGAGAGCATCGCGCTCGCTCACACTTGTGTAGAAACGACACACACAGAACCGTGAGCACAGCGCGCTTGTCAATTGCAAGAACTACAACTAACTAAAAATAATAGCATTTCACCTAGACCAACGAAAAGAAAAAGCCCAACAAGACTTTGTAAATTGCTTATTATCACTATTCTACAGACAAATCATTGATGATGATCAAAAGTGTAATTCATGGTGCAGTCAATGGAATTGTCAAATCAATGACTAATGTCGGAACTAATGAAATTGGTTTCATTAATTCCGAATCCAAGCAATCTGTTGAATCTATGGGAGTCAAGTTATACAACAGATTTGTTACAATACATACTTAAGTAAATTGTGTAAGAAACTTGTGTGCTGACTTTTGAACAATAAAAAATATTTAATTATTGATGGCAGGTTTCATTAAATCCATTCCCAAATATTTAATCGGTCAATGTTGTGACTTGTTTCGGAAATAATGGAACCTAGTCAATGGAATTGTTTGTTAGTCTTTAGTAAATATCATATTTCGTATACGATTGTAGTGTATAAAATATTTTCTTAATCCATACAGAAACTTTGCAAGATGGTCCCATAAAGCCTTCGGGTTTTAACATCTCAGTCCTGATGCTTCAGCGATTAAGAGCCACAAGTTGGCCAACGTGAAATAAGCATTTTTGATTTGATTTAGTTAGAGTCTATGCTCGGAGTATCCCCGCGAGATCCGCAGGAGAACCAAAATCACCGACATAGCTCGGCGACTCGCGAAACTGAAGTGAAAATGGCCGGACACATAGTTCGAAGAGCTGATGGTCGGTGGAGATCCCAAGGTGCTGGACCGGCGACCCCGCACCGGGAAGCGCAGTATTAGCAGACCCCCCCACTAGGTGGACCGATGACATCAAACGAGAATAAAGAAGAAAAAGTTACTTCGGAAATAAAAACTAAAAGTTAAAATGTTTGGTTTCAGCCCCTTGTTTGCCCGTGAGACTAGACACAGATAGTGACACCGATACATCCCCGACATCCGAACAAGCGTTTGAGATTGGTGATGACGAAGAAGTCAACAAATCGAGCCACGAAAACAGTGACGGAAGAGAAATATTGTATATATATGTCAATGAAGACAGAGATACAGACTCTGAAGGTTCGGATTATCAAACAACAAGCCAAGACGAACTTCCTACGTCAGAAACCACTGAGCCAGTCACCACACGTACTACTGTGGAGAGAGATTGTTCAAATGTTGAAGTCAATAACGAGAATATTAAAACGATAAGTGATGATAATGTACACACACATACAGGGAAACAAATTGAGGGGGAAATACTTGTTTGTGACTTTTGTCAAACTGTTTTCAAACGGAAAAGTCTGTTAGTGTCCCACATAAGTAAACATCATCGTATTAATAAGTTGGTGAGTCATGTTGACTTCCAAGCAGGCGATGAACCTTTCGCTTGTAAGTTTTGTAACTATCGAAGTTATAATAATCGGAACTTAGTGAACCACCTGAAGACTCACACTGGTGAGAAGCCCTATGCCTGTGACGTGTGCAAACGTAAATACGCTGTTAAGCTGAATTTAGTGCCCCACATGAGAACTCATACTGGTGAGAAGCCCTATGCCTGTGACGTGTGCAAACGTGAATTCCCTATTAAGGGGAGTTTAAAGAGACACATGAGAACACATCCTGCTTATACCTTACCTTTTGCTTGTAAGTTATGTAAATACAAATGTTTAGACAGTTATGGTTTGGTGAGACACATGAAATCTCACGCTGGTGATAAACCTTTTGCTTGTAAGTTGTGTAAGTATCGAAGCTGTATAAAACGTAATTTTGTGAACCACGTCAGGACCCACACTGGTGAGAAGCCGTATACCTGTGATGTGTGCAAACGTAAATTCGCTGTTAAGCAGACTTTAGTGACACACATGAGAAATCACACTGGTGATAAACCTTTTGCTTGTAAGTTTTGTAAATATCAAAGTTGTAGTAATAGGTCCTTAGTGATCCACCTGAGGACCCACACTGGTGAGAAGCCCTATACCTGTGAGGTGTGCAAATATAAATTCGCTGCACGGGCGTGTTTAGTGAGACACATGAGAATTCACACAGGTGAAAAACCTTATGCTTGTAAGTTATGTAAATATCGAAGTTGTAGTAATCAGTCCTTAGTGATCCACCTGAGGACCCACACTGGTGAGAAGCCCTATGCCTGTGAGGTGTGCAAATATAAATTCGCTGCACGGGCGGGTTTCAAAAAAGTAGTTTCGTGAGACACATGAGAATTCACACAGGTGAAAAACCTTATGCTTGTAAATTATGCTACTTTAACTGTAATCTAAATGGTAGTTTCGTGAGACACATGAGAACTCACACAGGTGAAAAACCTTATGCTTGTAATGTTTGCTCCTTTAAATGTAATCAACATTATAGTTTAGTGAGGCACATGAAAACTCACACTGGTAATAAAACTTTTGTTTGTAAGCTATGCTCATTTAAATGTTTTGAGAGTGGTAATTTAGTGAGGCACATGAGAACTCACACAGGTGAAAAACCTTTTGCTTGTCATGAATGTCAATATAAATGTTCTCATAGAGGTAGTTTAGTAAGGCACATGAAAATTCACAGGGGCGACTAATATCTTGTACGCATGTATGTAATGATAAGAACAGTTGAATGAATCACATGAGAACACACACTGGTGAGAAATCCTTTACTTATAAGCTTTGTCCATAGCAATATACTGTTATTGATATCAGCAGAGCAGCGTGAAATATGAGATTTATTCATAGTACCTAACTGTTTAATTGGACACCACTCAATATTATTAGATAAGGTTATGGTACAGTATTAAGTCTACAGCACAGTCCACCCTGACACCACGGAATCACACCGTCTCACAGACAACGTAAATAGACTATATTGAGTCGGTACTACACGTTCGATTCAAGTTGGCCCCTACTTCGCCTCGCGCTTCCCCGCACCGCACCTCAAGTCAGACCCACTTGGTACAGACACAGTATAAGGAGATCTCTATCTTAACATCTATATCTATCTATACTAATATTATAAAAAGGAAAGATTTTTTTGTTTGTTAGTACCGAATAGGCTCAGTAACTACTGGACCGAATTTAACCATTTTTTCACCAATAGAAAGCTTAGTTATCAGGAAGTATACATAGGCTATAATTTACTGTCAAAAAAATTAGACATCCATACGAAAATTGCAATAATGTAACCCAAAGTGGGAAAATTCTGCCTAAAAAAATCATTATTTGGCGTGTGCTGAGAAAAATATTGATAATACATAAAAACGATGTACTACATGATTAAAGTACTCATTATTCTCTACAAAAAAGTTCCTGAGGGAATATATCTAACTATCATATTTAAGTCACAATAGTAGCTTTTGTGTTCTAAAATTTTATTAGATCGCCTTTATTATCGTGGTATTAATTCTTCCTTACTAATACGTCATACTAATATTATAAATACGAAAGTGTGTTTGTTTGTTGGTTTATCCTTCAATCACGCTGCAACAGAGCTACGGATCGACGTGATTTTTTGCATGGGTATGGTTGAGGACCTGGAGAGTGACATAGGCTATAGGATAGACTTCTTATCCAGGAAAACCAAAGAGTTCCCGAGGGATTTTTAAAATTAAATCCACGCGGAAGAAGTCGCGGGCATCAGCTAGTACTCTATACAGACATACGTGCAAATAAATAAAATTCAAGTGTCTGTTTGTAATGTCAAAATAACATTTTTACTAAATGTATATTCGTTCACTACTAAAACATAACATTCATTTTTAAAATTTTAGCGTGTTGGTCTGTCTATCTGTCTGTCTGTATGTTCCGGCTAATCTCGGGAACGGCTCGACAGATTTTGACCGGACTTTCACTTACAGATAGCTGATGTTATAAGGACTACCTTAGGCTTACTAACTTAATTTTTTAACCGACTTTCAAAAACCAAAAAGTCAGTTAACTTATTTTCTTACAACATACCAGACCAGTCGAAAAAAACGCCACAAAATTTGTCTCCGGTTCAAAACTGGTTGGCGGAACCGTTTATAGATGGTAATATGCCTCACACAAATGAAACGCGTAAATGGGTGAATCAACTTTTTTTTTTGTGGCGAAGAAATTTTTAAAAATAAATTAATTGTAATATTACACTTTTTTGTGTATTATTTATATAGAATAAGAGCGACAAAAGTTATTAGTAGTTTTCGCCATTTTTCTCTATCAAAATCTAGGCAAGTATATCATATCATAATAAAACTGTATCTAAAATATTTTTTACCAGCATTGAAAATATTAGAATGTGCGAGAGAGAGGGATGCGAAACGTAATTCCTCTAATTAGTGTATTCGGTTATGTTACCGTTTTTAAAGCTTGTTTAGTGTGTAAATTGCAAGGTTTAAATACACTTAAGTATTAACTTTTTAATATTCAGTTAATTAATATTGAGTCAGTAGTTTTAAATTAAGTTAATGGTATTTAAGTATTGGAAAATTAAGGAAATGGCGTGGTTAACCGTGTACGGTAGTTAACTATCTCAGTATAGTTGTTGCAGTTTACGAGCACGCGTGAGCTTTACTTGTGCTCATGTCGTGTACAATGTACATGTACATTGCGTAAGGCGCGTCGCTCTCTGATAGTGATAAGTCGAGGCGGCGTCGCGGCGGGGTCTCATTTATATCATAGCCTAGGCTAACTTCATACAAAGTGGCCGCTGCCGGTTTGAATGTATGCGTGAGCAGCGGGCGCCGTGTACGCACGGAAGTTTCACGCACACATTCGCAAAATCTCAACCGGCTCAATCGGCCGGCAGTACGGGCCGTGCGGCGCGCCACAGAGTGCTTTTGTATATATCGCGCCGCTGTGCTAATCGCGCGCAATTGCGTATTACGTCGCACGCTCGCTCTTTTTTGTTTGTTTAATTTTTCAATAAAAGTAGTAACCTACCTATTAATAATCGCGGGCATCAGCTAGTCAAAAATAAAAGTGACAACCCTAGGCGTCAACGCAAGTGTAGGTAATTAACTCGCCGATCGGCCTTAGTTAGCCTACTATTCTGTTTGTACTATGTTTATATGGAAAATGGCGACAGAGTCGCGGCGCGGCCACATTTAGCGACCCGCCGCGCCTGCACCTCGAATCCGCCTCGACTGCTTAGATGAGCGCACCGACATTTACTTCTAAAGAAAACTTAGAAGCGGCGCGGCGCGACTTGTGCGCCCGCGCCTCGACGCCGCCTCGACTCTTGAGTGTGTGAGCGACGGGCCTTAGTGTGCGTGCCTGCCGGAGCCTAGGTGGGAGCGGGCGGGCGAGAGCATCGCGCTCGCTCACACTTGTGCAGAAACGACACACACAGAACCATCACAGAACCGTGAGCGCAGCGCGCTTGTCAATGGCAAGAATGACAACTAAGTAAAAATAATAGCATTTCACCTAGACCAACGAAAAGAAAAAGCCCAACAAGACTTTGTAAATTGCTTATTATCACTATTCTACAGACAAATCATTGATGAAAGTGTAATTCATGGTGCAGTCAATGGAATTGTCAAATCAATGACTAATGTCGGAATTAATGAAATTGGTTTCATTAATTCCGAATCCAAGCTAATGAATCTGTTGAATCTATGGGAGTCAAGTTATACAACAGATTTGTTACTATACATACTTAAGTAAATTGTGTATGAAACTTGTGTGCTGACTTTTAAACAATAAAAAATATTTAATTATTGATGGCAGGTTTCATTAAATTCATTCCCCATTATCCATTCCCAAATATTTAATCGGTCAATGTTGTGACTTGTTTCGGAAATAATGGAACCTAGTCAATGGAATTGTTTGTTAGTCTTTAGTAAATATCATATTTCGTATACGATATATATAGCTGCTCGTGCTGATTCACTGACTCATTGATCACCTCTCCTGTAAAATTTTGTATGGAAATATTTTTTTTCACGGATGGTTTCGTATAGAAGGCAAAAATTCATTCGGAGGAAAAATATGGAGAGAGCTGATGAGTGAGGATTTCGGAGACGAGTGAGGAGCACGGCCAGGGTATTGAAGATAAGTGGGGGGTGCTCGAACAAATGTCATTCAAAACCTCATCCAATTGGCAGTGAGCTGAAAAAAAATCCAAAATGGCGGAAAAAACATGGCGGCCATACAAACTTCGTCGGTGTCTATCTCGGAGAGGATAAAAGATGGAAGAGTGGTTTCTTAGCAAAAGATGATCAGGACCCAAAGGTCTAAATAGAAAAAAAATCCAAGATGGCGGATTTTTTTTTCTTCATACAAAATATATGGCGAATATTGAAGAGACTAGAAGCCGGGAATCATGCAAGACTTTGACATGGTTCCTTTTCAAGATTTGTTTTTATTGAAGTATTTTCATTCTGACAAATGATGACATGTGATGATTGAGGGTTTGGAAGGTGGGTGAGGAGCACGGCCAGGGTATTGAAGATAGGTTGGGTGTGCTCAAACAAAAGTCACTCGAAACCTCATCCAATTGGGAGTGAGCTGAAAAAATCTCCAAAATGGCGGATTCAAGATGGCGGCCATACAAATTTCGTCATGGTCTATCTCGGAGAGTATAAAAGATGGAAGAGTGGTTTTTTGAAAGAAAATAATCAAGACCTAAAAGTCTACTTGCCGAGTAGAAAAACCGCGGGCCGCGCACCCACGCGCCCTACTAGTTTCGTATACGATTGTAGTGTATAAAATATTTTCTTAATCCATACAGAAACTTTGCAAGATGGTCCCATAAAGCCTTCGGGTTTTAACTTCTCGGTCCTGATGCTTCAGCGAATTAAGAGCCACAAGTTGGCCAACGTGAAATAAGCATTTTTGATTTGATTTAGTAAGGTAGTTCGGATCTATGCTCGGAGTATCCCCGCGAGATCCGCAGGAGAACCAAAATCACCGACATAGCTTGGCGACTCGCGAAACTGAAGTGA
This sequence comes from Oeneis ivallda, assembly GCA_029955525.1. Taxonomy (NCBI): domain Eukaryota; kingdom Metazoa; phylum Arthropoda; class Insecta; order Lepidoptera; family Nymphalidae; genus Oeneis; species Oeneis ivallda. The sequence goes on along the minus strand of JARPMR010000028.1, from coordinate 11,194,077 downwards.
AAATGGCCGGACACATAGTTCGAAGAGCTGATGGTCGGTGGGGATCCCAAGGTGCTGGAGCGGCGACCCCGCACCGGGAAGCGCAGTATTAGCAGACCCCCCACTAGGTGGACCGATGACATCAAACGAGAATAAAGAAGAAAAAGTTACTTCGGAAATAAAAAGTAAAAGTTAAAATGTTTCGTTTCAGCCCCTCGTTTGCCCGAGAGACTAGACACAGATAGTGACACCGATACATCCCCGACATCCGAACAAGCGTTTGAGATTGGTGATGACGAAGAAGTCAACAAATCGAGCCACGAAAACAGTGACGGAAGAGAAATATTGTATATATATGTCAATGAAGACAGAGATACTGACTCTGAAGGTTCGGGATTATCAAACAACAAGCCACGACGAGCTTCCTACGTCAGAAACCACTGAGCCAGTCACCACACATACTACTGTGGAGAGAGATTGTTCAAATGTTGAAGTCAATAACGAGAATATTAAAACGATAAGTCATGATAATGTACACACACATACAGGGAAACAAATTGAGGGGGAAATACTTATTTGTGACTTTTGTCAAACTGTTTTTAAACGGAAAAGTCTGTTAGTATCCCACATAAGTAAACATCATCGTATTAATAAGTTGGTGAGTCATGTTGACTTCCAAGCAGGCGATGAACCTTTCGCTTGTAAGTTTTGTAACTATCGAAGTTATAATAATCGGAACTTAGTGAACCACCTGAAGACTCACACTGGTGAGAAGCCCTATGCCTGTGACGTGTGCAAACGTAAATACGCTGTTAAGCTGAATTTAGTGCCCCACATGAGAACTCATACTGGTGAGAAGCCCTATGCCTGTGACGTGTGCAAACGTGAATTCCCTATTAAGGGGAGTTTAAAGAGACACATGAGAACACATCCTGCTTATACCTTACCTTTTGCTTGTAAGTTATGTAAATACAAATGTTTAGACAGTTATGGTTTGGTGAGACACATGAAATCTCACGCTGGTGATAAACCTTTTGCTTGTAAGTTGTGTAAGTATCGAAGCTGTATAAAACGTAATTTTGTGAACCACGTCAGGACCCACACTGGTGAGAAGCCGTATACCTGTGATGTGTGCAAACGTAAATTCGCTGTTAAGCAGACTTTAGTGACACACATGAGAAATCACACTGGTGATAAACCTTTTGCTTGTAAGTTTTGTAAATATCAAAGTTGTAGTAATAGGTCCTTAGTGATCCACCTGAGGACCCACACTGGTGAGAAGCCCTATACCTGTGAGGTGTGCAAATATAAATTCGCTGCACGGGCGTGTTTAGTGAGACACATGAGAATTCACACAGGTGAAAAACCTTATACTTGTAAGTTATGTAAATATCGAAGTTGTAGTAATCAGTCCTTAGTGATCCACCTGAGGACCCACACTGGTGAGAAGCCCTATGCCTGTGAGGTGTGCAAATATAAATTCGCTGCACGGGCGGGTTTCAAAAAAGTAGTTTCGTGAGACACATGAGAATTCACACAGGTGAAAAACCTTATGCTTGTAAATTATGCTACTTTAACTGTAATCTAAATGGTAGTTTCGTGAGACACATGAGAACTCACACAGGTGAAAAACCTTATGCTTGTAATGTTTGCTCCTTTAAATGTAATCAACATTATAGTTTAGTGAGGCACATGAAAACTCACACTGGTAATAAAACTTTTGTTTGTAAGCTATGCTCATTTAAATGTTTTGAGAGTGGTAATTTAGTGAGGCACATGAGAACTCACACAGGTGAAAAACCTTTTGCTTGTCATGAATGTCAATATAAATGTTCTCATAGAGGTAGTTTAGTAAGGCACATGAAAATTCACAGGGGCGACTAATATCTTGTACGCATGTATGTAATGATAAGAACAGTTGAATGAATCACATGAGAACACACACTGGTGAGAAATCCTTTACTTATAAGCTTTGTCCATAGCAATATACTGTTATTGATATCAGCAGAGCAGCGTGAAATATGAGATTTATTCATAGTACCTAACTGTTTAATTGGACACCACTCAATATTATTAGATAAGGTTATGGTACAGTATTAAGTCTACAGCACAGTCCACCCTGACACCACGGAATCACACCGTCTCACAGACAACGTAAATAGACTATATTGAGTCGGTACTACACGTTCGATTCAAGTTGGCCCCTACTTCGCCTCGCGCTTCCCCGCACCGCACCTCAAGTCAGACCCACTTGGTACAGACACAGTATAAGGAGATCTCTATCTTAACATCTATATCTATCTATACTAATATTATAAAAAGGAAAGATTTTTTTGTTTGTTAGTACCGAATAGGCTCAGTAACTACTGGACCGAATTTAACCATTTTTTCACCAATAGAAAGCTTAGTTATCAGGAAGTATACATAGGCTATAATTTACTGTCAAAAAAATTAGACATCCATACGAAAATTGCAATAATGTAACCCAAAGTGGGAAAATTCTGCCTAAAAAAATCATTATTTGGCGTGTGCTGAGAAAAATATTGATAATACATAAAAACGATGTACTACATGATTAAAGTACTCATTATTCTCTACAAAAAAGTTCCTGAGGGAATATATCTAACTATCATATTTAAGTCACAATAGTAGCTTTTGTGTTCTAAAATTTTATTAGATCGCCTTTATTATCGTGGTATTAATTCTTCCTTACTAATACGTCATACTAATATTATAAATACGAAAGTGTGTTTGTTTGTTGGTTTATCCTTCAATCACGCTGCAACAGAGCTACGGATCGACGTGATTTTTTGCATGGGTATGGTTGAGGACCTGGAGAGTGACATAGGCTATAGGATAGACTTCTTATCCAGGAAAACCAAAGAGTTCCCGAGGGATTTTTAAAATTAAATCCACGCGGAAGAAGTCGCGGGCATCAGCTAGTACTCTATACAGACATACGTGCAAATAAATAAAATTCAAGTGTCTGTTTGTAATGTCAAAATAACATTTTTACTAAATGTATATTCGTTCACTACTAAAACATAACATTCATTTTTAAAATTTTAGCGTGTTGGTCTGTCTATCTGTCTGTCTGTATGTTCCGGCTAATCTCGGGAACGGCTCGACAGATTTTGACCGGACTTTCACTTACAGATAGCTGATGTTATAAGGACTACCTTAGGCTTACTAACTTAATTTTTTAACCGACTTTCAAAAACCAAAAAGTCAGTTAACTTATTTTCTTACAACATACCAGACCAGTCGAAAAAAACGCCACAAAATTTGTCTCCGGTTCAAAACTGGTTGGCGGAACCGTTTATAGATGGTAATATGCCTCACACAAATGAAACGCGTAAATGGGTGAATCAACTTTTTTTTTTGTGGCGAAGAAATTTTTAAAAATAAATTAATTGTAATATTACACTTTTTTGTGTATTATTTATATAGAATAAGAGCGACAAAAGTTATTAGTAGTTTTCGCCATTTTTCTCTATCAAAATCTAGGCAAGTATATCATATCATAATAAAACTGTATCTAAAATATTTTTTACCAGCATTGAAAATATTAGAATGTGCGAGAGAGAGGGATGCGAAACGTAATTCCTCTAATTAGTGTATTCGGTTATGTTACCGTTTTTAAAGCTTGTTTAGTGTGTAAATTGCAAGGTTTAAATACACTTAAGTATTAACTTTTTAATATTCAGTTAATTAATATTGAGTCAGTAGTTTTAAATTAAGTTAATGGTATTTAAGTATTGGAAAATTAAGGAAATGGCGTGGTTAACCGTGTACGGTAGTTAACTATCTCAGTATAGTTGTTGCAGTTTACGAGCACGCGTGAGCTTTACTTGTGCTCATGTCGTGTACAATGTACATGTACATTGCGTAAGGCGCGTCGCTCTCTGATAGTGATAAGTCGAGGCGGCGTCGCGGCGGGGTCTCATTTATATCATAGCCTAGGCTAACTTCATACAAAGTGGCCGCTGCCGGTTTGAATGTATGCGTGAGCAGCGGGCGCCGTGTACGCACGGAAGTTTCACGCACACATTCGCAAAATCTCAACCGGCTCAATCGGCCGGCAGTACGGGCCGTGCGGCGCGCCACAGAGTGCTTTTGTATATATCGCGCCGCTGTGCTAATCGCGCGCAATTGCGTATTACGTCGCACGCTCGCTCTTTTTTGTTTGTTTAATTTTTCAATAAAAGTAGTAACCTACCTATTAATAATCGCGGGCATCAGCTAGTCAAAAATAAAAGTGACAACCCTAGGCGTCAACGCAAGTGTAGGTAATTAACTCGCCGATCGGCCTTAGTTAGCCTACTATTCTGTTTGTACTATGTTTATATGGAAAATGGCGACAGAGTCGCGGCGCGGCCACATTTAGCGACCCGCCGCGCCTGCACCTCGAATCCGCCTCGACTGCTTAGATGAGCGCACCGACATTTACTTCTAAAGAAAACTTAGAAGCGGCGCGGCGCGACTTGTGCGCCCGCGCCTCGACGCCGCCTCGACTCTTGAGTGTGTGAGCGACGGGCCTTAGTGTGCGTGCCTGCCGGAGCCTAGGTGGGAGCGGGCGGGCGAGAGCATCGCGCTCGCTCACACTTGTGCAGAAACGACACACACAGAACCATCACAGAACCGTGAGCGCAGCGCGCTTGTCAATGGCAAGAATGACAACTAAGTAAAAATAATAGCATTTCACCTAGACCAACGAAAAGAAAAAGCCCAACAAGACTTTGTAAATTGCTTATTATCACTATTCTACAGACAAATCATTGATGAAAGTGTAATTCATGGTGCAGTCAATGGAATTGTCAAATCAATGACTAATGTCGGAATTAATGAAATTGGTTTCATTAATTCCGAATCCAAGCTAATGAATCTGTTGAATCTATGGGAGTCAAGTTATACAACAGATTTGTTACTATACATACTTAAGTAAATTGTGTATGAAACTTGTGTGCTGACTTTTAAACAATAAAAAATATTTAATTATTGATGGCAGGTTTCATTAAATTCATTCCCCATTATCCATTCCCAAATATTTAATCGGTCAATGTTGTGACTTGTTTCGGAAATAATGGAACCTAGTCAATGGAATTGTTTGTTAGTCTTTAGTAAATATCATATTTCGTATACGATATATATAGCTGCTCGTGCTGATTCACTGACTCATTGATCACCTCTCCTGTAAAATTTTGTATGGAAATATTTTTTTTCACGGATGGTTTCGTATAGAAGGCAAAAATTCATTCGGAGGAAAAATATGGAGAGAGCTGATGAGTGAGGATTTCGGAGACGAGTGAGGAGCACGGCCAGGGTATTGAAGATAAGTGGGGGGTGCTCGAACAAATGTCATTCAAAACCTCATCCAATTGGCAGTGAGCTGAAAAAAAATCCAAAATGGCGGAAAAAACATGGCGGCCATACAAACTTCGTCGGTGTCTATCTCGGAGAGGATAAAAGATGGAAGAGTGGTTTCTTAGCAAAAGATGATCAGGACCCAAAGGTCTAAATAGAAAAAAAATCCAAGATGGCGGATTTTTTTTTCTTCATACAAAATATATGGCGAATATTGAAGAGACTAGAAGCCGGGAATCATGCAAGACTTTGACATGGTTCCTTTTCAAGATTTGTTTTTATTGAAGTATTTTCATTCTGACAAATGATGACATGTGATGATTGAGGGTTTGGAAGGTGGGTGAGGAGCACGGCCAGGGTATTGAAGATAGGTTGGGTGTGCTCAAACAAAAGTCACTCGAAACCTCATCCAATTGGGAGTGAGCTGAAAAAATCTCCAAAATGGCGGATTCAAGATGGCGGCCATACAAATTTCGTCATGGTCTATCTCGGAGAGTATAAAAGATGGAAGAGTGGTTTTTTGAAAGAAAATAATCAAGACCTAAAAGTCTACTTGCCGAGTAGAAAAACCGCGGGCCGCGCACCCACGCGCCCTACTAGTTTCGTATACGATTGTAGTGTATAAAATATTTTCTTAATCCATACAGAAACTTTGCAAGATGGTCCCATAAAGCCTTCGGGTTTTAACTTCTCGGTCCTGATGCTTCAGCGAATTAAGAGCCACAAGTTGGCCAACGTGAAATAAGCATTTTTGATTTGATTTAGTAAGGTAGTTCGGATCTATGCTCGGAGTATCCCCGCGAGATCCGCAGGAGAACCAAAATCACCGACATAGCTTGGCGACTCGCGAAACTGAAGTGAAAATGGCCGGACACATAGTTCGAAGAGCTGATGGTCGGTGGGGATCCCAAGGTGCTGGAGCGGCGACCCCGCACCGGGAAGCGCAGTATTAGCAGACCCCCCACTAGGTGGACCGATGACATCAAACGAGAATAAAGAAGAAAAAGTTACTTCGGAAATAAAAAGTAAAAGTTAAAATGTTTCGTTTCAGCCCCTCGTTTGCCCGAGAGACTAGACACAGATAGTGACACCGATACATCCCCGACATCCGAACAAGCGTTTGAGATTGGTGATGACGAAGAAGTCAACAAATCGAGCCACGAAAACAGTGACGGAAGAGAAATATTGTATATATATGTCAATGAAGACAGAGATACTGACTCTGAAGGTTCGGGATTATCAAACAACAAGCCACGACGAGCTTCCTACGTCAGAAACCACTGAGCCAGTCACCACACATACTACTGTGGAGAGAGATTGTTCAAATGTTGAAGTCAATAACGAGAATATTAAAACGATAAGTCATGATAATGTACACACACATACAGGGAAACAAATTGAGGGGGAAATACTTATTTGTGACTTTTGTCAAACTGTTTTTAAACGGAAAAGTCTGTTAGTATCCCACATAAGTAAACATCATCGTATTAATAAGTTGGTGAGTCATGTTGACTTCCAAGCAGGCGATGAACCTTTCGCTTGTAAGTTTTGTAACTATCGAAGTTATAATAATCGGAACTTAGTGAACCACCTGAAGACTCACACTGGTGAGAAGCCCTATGCCTGTGACGTGTGCAAACGTAAATACGCTGTTAAGCTGAATTTAGTGCCCCACATGAGAACTCATACTGGTGAGAAGCCCTATGCCTGTGACGTGTGCAAACGTGAATTCCCTATTAAGGGGAGTTTAAAGAGACACATGAGAACACATCCTGCTTATACCTTACCTTTTGCTTGTAAGTTATGTAAATACAAATGTTTAGACAGTTATGGTTTGGTGAGACACATGAAATCTCACGCTGGTGATAAACCTTTTGCTTGTAAGTTGTGTAAGTATCGAAGCTGTATAAAACGTAATTTTGTGAACCACGTCAGGACCCACACTGGTGAGAAGCCGTATACCTGTGATGTGTGCAAACGTAAATTCGCTGTTAAGCAGACTTTAGTGACACACATGAGAAATCACACTGGTGATAAACCTTTTGCTTGTAAGTTTTGTAAATATCAAAGTTGTAGTAATAGGTCCTTAGTGATCCACCTGAGGACCCACACTGGTGAGAAGCCCTATACCTGTGAGGTGTGCAAATATAAATTCGCTGCACGGGCGTGTTTAGTGAGACACATGAGAATTCACACAGGTGAAAAACCTTATACTTGTAAGTTATGTAAATATCGAAGTTGTAGTAATCAGTCCTTAGTGATCCACCTGAGGACCCACACTGGTGAGAAGCCCTATGCCTGTGAGGTGTGCAAATATAAATTCGCTGCACGGGCGGGTTTCAAAAAAGTAGTTTCGTGAGACACATGAGAATTCACACAGGTGAAAAACCTTATGCTTGTAAATTATGCTACTTTAACTGTAATCTAAATGGTAGTTTCGTGAGACACATGAGAACTCACACAGGTGAAAAACCTTATGCTTGTAATGTTTGCTCCTTTAAATGTAATCAACATTATAGTTTAGTGAGGCACATGAAAACTCACACTGGTAATAAAACTTTTGTTTGTAAGCTATGCTCATTTAAATGTTTTGAGAGTGGTAATTTAGTGAGGCACATGAGAACTCACACAGGTGAAAAACCTTTTGCTTGTCATGAATGTCAATATAAATGTTCTCATAGAGGTAGTTTAGTAAGGCACATGAAAATTCACAGGGGCGACTAATATCTTGTACGCATGTATGTAATGATAAGAACAGTTGAATGAATCACATGAGAACACACACTGGTGAGAAATCCTTTACTTATAAGCTTTGTCCATAGCAATATACTGTTATTGATATCAGCAGAGCAGCGTGAAATATGAGATTTATTCATAGTACCTAACTGTTTAATTGGACACCACTCAATATTATTAGATAAGGTTATGGTACAGTATTAAGTCTACAGCACAGTCCACCCTGACACCACGGAATCACACCGTCTCACAGACAACGTAAATAGACTATATTGAGTCGGTACTACACGTTCGATTCAAGTTGGCCCCTACTTCGCCTCGCGCTTCCCCGCACCGCACCTCAAGTCAGACCCACTTGGTACAGACACAGTATAAGGAGATCTCTATCTTAACATCTATATCTATCTATACTAATATTATAAAAAGGAAAGATTTTTTTGTTTGTTAGTACCGAATAGGCTCAGTAACTACTGGACCGAATTTAACCATTTTTTCACCAATAGAAAGCTTAGTTATCAGGAAGTATACATAGGCTATAATTTACTGTCAAAA